>OX401421.1:5102210-5322210 GCA_947846245.1 Cerastoderma edule | reverse complement strand
AAAGGCTTCTTGGGTTTTATTTAGTTGTTTCCCAATATATATTTCCCTATATTTTTCGTACCGTTTACAGTAGAAAAATACATGGATTTCGTCTTCGACTGTTTCGATGTCGGATTCCCCAAGACAGAAAGTACATAAACGGTCTTCTCTTAGGACATTATGGTGTCTTCCAACTTCTACATTGAGCCTATGGTTTGAGCACCGAAATTTCGCAAATGCCTTTCTCAAATAAAAAGGAAGATCAAACAGTAGATAATGTTCAACGTTTAAGAGAGACTTAAATTGTGTGTAAAAACATCCTTTAGACGTATTAGATAGAGCGTTATGCCAATTCTGCTGTAGTATATCTTTGAGTCTTAATTTAAATTCTGCTATGAAAGCTTTAGTATTGCCAATATCCTGCGAGATCCAGACAAATCCAAATCCGTGGGTGAATAATAAATTTCTAACTTCTGTTGCATATGTATGTCTTCCACAATCGTCTAACCTTTTTAGCATTATATAACATTGTTTTGGATATCGGTACGGGGCCATATGGATCAGTTTACACCAGTACTTTAAGAATTTAACATAATAATCTAAACATAGGGGATAACGACCACATTCACCTAAAGCCATTTGGTTGCTGGTGTTTTTACCTACTCCAAGAAATTGTTTGCATGCAGATATTTGGGTATTTTCAACTGTACTTCTGTAGCTATAACCCCATAGCTCTGAACCATAGCATAGGATGGGTTTTACCATTGAATCAAAAACTTTAAAGTAATCATTGTGGGTTAAGGGACCATACATGTATCTATACGAATTTATGCTGTTCAATGACTTTTTGGCTTGTGCTGTAAGGGCTGTGAGAGCTTTTGACCATTTGAGTTTGGGTGTAAATAACAAGCCCATATACTTATAGAAGGAAGATACAGTTATTGGAGTGTTGTTTAGAAACCATTTCTCAGTCTTTCTGAGAGGTCCACCATTTCTGAAAACAACAATTTGTGTTTTAGTAAGATTGATCTTCATACCACTTTTGTTTGAGAATTCCTCAATAGCATTAATTTGCCTCTGTAAGCTTATAACTGAGTCTGCTGGGCTAGCAACGTCGTCTGCAAACATTAAAGTAATGATTTTTGGAATACTATTTGAAACATAAATTCCTGAATCGCATTTGCTTTTAACATGGTTGCATATATCATTAATAAAGAGATTAAAAATTTGAGGACTACACATATCTCCTTGTCTCGTGCCCTTTAAACAGGGAAAGCAGCTCGTACAAGAGTTATCCGTTCTAACCATCGAGTTGTTTCCCTTATATATACTTAACAAAATTTTTAAAAAATTTCCACAAACCCCCTTTTGTGTGAGACTTTCAAATAATTTACTATGGGAAATATTGTCAAATGCCTTTTCAAAGTCTACAAATAGAACATAGAAGCGACGATTCTTTTTAGATAGATACTTTTGAGCTAAAGCATGGATTGTAAACATATGATCTGCTGCAGAGTAACCTTTCCGAAATCCAGCTTGCGATTCATCAATTAACATATTAACAGTAGACCACTTGCACAAGCGGGTATTTAGGATTGATGCAAATATTTTATAAACTACATTAATGAGAGAGATACCTCTATAGTTATTTGGGTCGTTTTTTGATCCTGATTTGTGAACTGGACATATAACGCTTTCCGACCATTGGTCAGGGAGACGTCCTGTATTTAAGATTTGATTAAACAATCTGGTAAGAGTAGGTGTAACGAGACTTTTTGTGTTAACTATGAAGTGGCCCAATAAACCATCAGGACCCGGGGCTTTATTCGGATTGATGTTCCCGATAGCTTCCATGGTTTCAGATTCGGTGATAATGCTGTTAAGGATATCACTGGATAGCGAATTGTTAGGTTTAAGACAGTCAGTACTGTATTTGTAAGAATTATCTCCCTTTAAAAGATATGCAAAGTGATTAAACCATTCAACTTCTGAGATGTTTGACGTCTTTTTATTCGAGTTAGTGTTCCTAATCAATTTCCAAAATTTGCGGGGATCATTTCTAGCATTTATCAGTTCTATCTTACGTGAGTGATTATAAATATTTCTCTTCTTTTTACATGTTGCTTTAAAGATTCTTCTGTTTTCTTTGAATATATTAAGATCTAGATTACTGTTGCTTTTTCGAAATGTTTTTAGCGAGGTGTATTTAGAATGTTTCAGCTGTTCTAGCTCTGTATCCCACCAGAGTGGCTGCTGACTTTTATAAGGTTTTGAATGCGTTAACCTGGTGCTGCTTTTCATTCCAAGTTCAGCAGCACTTGACGTATATAATTCGTTTAGCAGTGATACAGATTTATTTATGTCAGTGTTTAAAAGGCGTGTCAAGTTATCGTAACTAAGATTAAACTTAACAGTAAATGTAGAGACAAATAAATCCTCCTTCTCCTTAATCCAAAAATACTTATTCATTATATTTGGGGAGTTCTTAATACATATTCGTTTGGTTTCTGCTTCATGGTGTGTTAAATTACCTGATGGGATTTCAAGTGTACATTTAATAGGGAAATGGTCTGAATAATCCATATCTAGGACTTCAAACTCAGTTACAAATGAAAATAACTCTGTAGAGGCAATGCAATAATCAACTACTGAAGCTCCATTGCCGGAAGTACATGTAATATTGCCCTCTCTGTCTTGAAAAAGGCGACCATTAAGTATATGTATGTTTAAAATAGAACACATGTCGACAAGGGACTTTCCAAATGCATTATACCTTTGATCTTTGTTTATTCTGGGTAGAGCAAAACTATCTTCATTGTATGATACATCGCCAAACACAAATTCTAGAGAGTCATCGGGTATAAAATCGAGAAAGTCCCCTGTCCTAGCGTTAAATCACCTGCAAGATAAAAAAGACAGTCTGAATATTCATTTCTTAACAAAGTCAACTGATCATTTAATGTTTCGATACCATTAGTACTTTCATTTTCATAGGTAGTAGAACCTTCCGGTGATATATACACAAATAACAATATAACACGTTTATCTATAGGAGGAAAAGCATCATCTTTCAAAAGAAAAGCAATACAATCAGAAAAGTCATCATGAATTCTGCAGCTGAAAAAATCTCTAAAAGTGTTGCTTTTAACAAATACAGATATACCTCAGCTATTCCGAAATGCACGCTCATTCTTAGTTCTTACATAGTCAAAATGTTTAAAATCGGTTAAAAAGTTATCAAATTCAGATTTCTTATCGCTCCAAGTTTCGGCTAAATGAACAATTTCAAATTTCGACAAAAAACATTTTAACTCATTGTTATAATTAAACTTTTTTAGACCCGCAATGTTCCAAGATAGAGTACGTAAACAAAGTAGATCACTATAAATAGAGTATGGGCGTTGACCTCCTTCTCAGTCCGTATGGTCAGAGTTCTCATTTTCGTCCGCTGAGGCCTGTTCTGGAATTTGATTGGACGGTGCATTCACGCTTTGACCTGTGTTGTGTGAAGTATGTAAATTATCTACTGAAGTAGTCCTCTGATTGGTCGATTCCGGTTTGTTTACCTGTCCACGATGAGAAGCACGTGCATTAAACTGTTTACCCTTACCGTTATCCTTTTCGTACACTAACACTAGCTCGCCAGTTTTATCATCGTATCTACAAACATCTCCATCAATAATAAGTTTGTCATAGGATAACGTGGCATACTGGTTCTTTTTTCTGGCCTCTATCATGATTTTGCCCAGTTCATAGCGATGTTTTCTTACACGTTGAGAGAAATCTTCCTTAATGGAAATACTCGACTCACGAGAAAGATTACCCTTTGCAGCGTTTAACACTTTTTGCTTGTCTTTATAGTGAGCAAATTTAGCTATAATTGTTGGACAATTACTGTTCCCTCTCCTTCTCAGACGATGAGCCCTTTCGATGTCAATGGCCATAGCGTCACATAACTTAAGATCACGCTGTAATACCGATCTAACCTTTTCCTCAGACACATCCCACGGCTCATTTACAGACCCTTCAATTCCATCAAACAACAAACATCAAATAACCCACTGTACATAAATACCCTAAAACACCAACGCAAACATTCCTTTGCATTATTTATCAATCATATATCTTTAAAAGTGTCATCAACATTGTCAAAATGAATGCATTTGTGTCCACCATCTTGTCAGGCATTCATTGGACAATTAATAAGCAGGACATTAATAAGCAGGAAACAGTCGTTAGACAACAAGTTATGCTATTTAAACGATCCCTAACTATATGCTTTGGCTTCCTTCTATTGTTTAATGCCGGTTTACTCTTTAATGGCGTTTGCAATGATTCCCCCACCCATTTATACACACATCAACATTTTCTAGATTCAGACCAATGCTACATTTTTATCAGAAACTGGCCTTTCCAGTCACAATGCCATCCCTTTAACCCAGAGTGCCATTAACCCTTTCCCAAACAATATCGACATTTGACGACTTTGATGCAGACGACTCTGGAAAGCAATGTGGGAAAAGGAGAAATTGCTTGTAACGAGTAATTTATCCTTTTCCCACAATGTTTCCTGCCCTATCAGAAGATTATTTTCCAATTTCATCACATTTTGAAATGTCATCTGCAAACTCTTTCAATTTGGGACAGTCGAAAATCTGTTGCTTGGGAAAGGGTTAAGGTAAGCAAAAACTTCTATTACTGTTGTCTTTGGTATGACCAGAATGGTTATTAAACCCCGCACTAACAAGCAAACTCAACAAACACCATGTACCTCATTGTACACCACACATACATATATGATGATAACTCTGAGGCCTTCTATATATAGCCAACAGGAAGTTTAAAAGGAGATATTCATGTATACACTTTGAGTTGTGTTTCACTAAAGTAAAGTACCATTCGATACTTTATTCTTATTCGGACAGATACACGGAAAACATACTAAATATTAATTTATAGTTTAATTAGAGTGTTACTATGTTGTTTTCTTTTATAAAATGAATTTGTAATGGATTTAACCCGGTGAATAAATCAATATTGACAATATAAGTGTACATGCTGTGCCGATCGGCATTAAATAAATTTGAATTTATTTTAAGGATTGCACTTTAGAATGGCTTCTTGGGAAAGGTACGTTGTTCTCGACCTTTTTTAGGTTTCTAAAGAGTGAAAGAAAGGAACAATGAAAGGGAGAGAGATAGAGTGAGTGAGCGACCGACCGACCGACCGGCCGAGCCAGCCAGGCGGGACGGACGGCGGGACAGACGGACGGATGGACGGACGGTCGTGATCCTGAAATTACAGAATTACAGAATACCGTCAAAATATTTTTTTTTTTTTATGAATGACAAGTTATAATTCATGAATTATTCATACTTTCATAATTGATACTTTAATGCGTTTGTCCTTTTCAGATTAATGAAAAATATGTATTATCTCGAGAACTTAATGAATCCCTGCCTTTGAATTATTCACTGGTTCCCTCCTCTTTTTACCGAACTTGACAATAACCGAACTAACTGTCACACTAAGAATACAAACTACACGTATTTATATCTATTCTTTATAAATATTTAGACTAGAGGATCTCCACAAGAAGATGAAGACATCTGCAAGAGAGTCCGTGAAAGACGTGTCCGAACTACAGAATGAACTTGAATGTTGGAAAATGCAAGACGACATCAACGACAACAAACTGAACGACATCAGTAAAGAGATTATTGATATACAAAGACACGTTGTAGACAAATCTAAGGATCTGATTATAGCCGCCCAAGCTATGCTGCTCGATGAGCGCAAACGTCTAACTCCTGGACGGGGTAAAAAAGCACAAGGTAAGTCAAACGCATCACAAGGGTTACCTATGGTGCACGGAATGGACCGAAATTGTAAATGGAGGTGGACCTCTATTCAAAATATGATTTTACCTGGATGTGTTATATAATCCCTAAATGAGGGTGAACCCTTATCTATTTATATATCCCACTCTATTTCTCAATGCCACCACCACGTTACACTACCAACTGTCATGTACCTTACTTAGCCCTTTCCCAAACAATAACGACATTTGACGACTTTGCTGCAGTCGACTTTAGAAAACATTGTGGGAAAAGGGGAAATTGCTCATAGCGAGCAAATATTTCCGATGAATGTTGTTCAATTTCATCTCATTTTGAAATGCCGTCTGCAAACTCTTTCAATTTGGGACAGGGTTGTTTGGGAAGGGGTTAGACTGCCTTTATCGCTTAATTCTTCTTTAGGGAATGCACCTTATGATAATAAATATTGGAGTAAACAGAGCCTTGGGAAACTGCAAGGACTTCCAAGTACAGTTAAATAGCAGCCTAATTCTCGTTGTATATTATAATTATGGCCAATTTGAAGTTGCTAAGCAATAGTACAGTCAAACTCGTGTTAAGAGGCCAGCCTATGGAACTGAGAAAATTCGCTATTCAGGACAGGTTGGCTGCTTAACACAAGTTGATGTACACTATGAATCAAACAATGGGACTTTCTTTAGTGGTTATCTAAGGCAGGTTGGCTGCTTAAAAAGATGGACTGTACTCCCAAATGTTTACGGTAAATGAGCACACTCATGTTATTTTTTTCTCTTATATTTCAGACGACAGTGGATGTTTCAGTGTTGGTATGTTTGTCTTTAGTATCTGTTAACCCTTTCCCCAAACAATAACGACATTTGACGACTTTGTTGCAGACGACTTTAGAAAACATTGAGGGAAAAGGAGAAATTGCTCGTGACGAAAATTTTTCCCTTTTCCCACAATGTTTTCTGGCCTATCAGAAGATTATTTATCAATTTCATCACATTTTGAAATGTCATCTGCAAACTCTTTCAATTTTGGAAAGTCGAAAATCTGTTGCTTGGGAAAGGATTAAAAAAGGTTGTGTGCCGTTTTCAACAAAAAATGCGACATATCGCGATGACCGTTCATATTTACTTGTTTCCTCTAATAGTTAATTTAACTACGAAATGTTTCGCCATGATGGAAAACTTCGTTGAAGCAATGAAGTATTTTAAAACTATTCTTTTTTCACAAATGACATTTTCGTTAGGCTGCCGATATCAAAATGTCCTCTAATCAACATTTTTCACGCAATATTTTCAAGCTATTGTACCCATTTCCTCACATGGTTTAAGTGAGCATGTTTTTCCTTTTATCTTATGTTGGTCGTCGCCAAACCTCAGTGGTAAATAGTTTGATAAATTATCCAAATGCCCTTTAGTGGTGTTTTTCATTTAAGGAGAGCTATCGAACGCTTTTAGGGCTGAATACCCCCAATCCGCCTTTTTGCCATCCTTTATTTCGTCGGATTACTTCGGATGTTCTCGGTATACACCGTTTGGTGCCAGAACTATTCGATTAAATGCAAAAAGTTCACGCCAGGGCCGACTTCGTCTACCGAGAATAACCGAAGTAATCCGATAAAAGAATGAGTTTCAAAATGGCGGATTATAAATTCATGGATAGTTTACCGTAAACTTATCTTGTTTTTTGTTCACTACTAATAGAAAGTTGTGACTGTTTCTTTGTCTACCATCCCCTGTCAACGATATTCAATATGTTTAAAATAAGATTTGATACCTTTATATTACAATTTGAAAAACATTTTAATATATCACATTTTTTAGTAAAGATATATACAGTTTAACTGGAAAAATACATGTCATAAATCTAACTAAGAAAAATTCGCAGTGACCATTATGAAAATGTCTGGTTCCCCATTTTTCGCCCCCTTTCATAGTAGAACGGGTCATAGCCAATGTTGCCGCTATGAATGTTTTTATTACTACGTTTTTGACCCAAGTGTTAATAATTTCAAGTCTAATGAAGATTAATGATTTGCATTCGGCTTAACCTGTTCACATGTCACTATGATGAGCATTTTATTTATTTATATGTTGTTTCAAAGTCTTGAATTAAAAAATGCTTTCTTGCAGATTCAGCTGTGTTCCAAGAGTCAATGGACCCTAAAGACTTGGTAAGTTAAGGACATTTATTATAAGCATCTTTGTAAAAAGTTCCCCAGGTTCATATGAACACTTGCATGTTAATCATTTTGATATCATCAAACCTCTCGTTTACACGTATATAATGAAAGTGTCGTTTGCACTTGGTAAATAATATGCACTACCAGACGAATTGGATAAAACTTCCTTTCCTTATCATCATCAGTTCGACATATACAGTTTCTTATATGAATAGAAAGAAACGCAATCCATTTTTTTCTTTTTTTTTTTTCTAAACATGAATTGTTAGAATGGATAAAACTGCCAGCCAAAAAATCAAAGTACTCAATGCACTGGAAGGCTTTGATCACACCACGTTATTCTATTATGATTATCCGCATTTGAAATCGCATCTCGAAGATGATTAAAACTTCTTATGAATATGATTGGAATGAAGTGAACCAGAAATGAAAATAAAAATATGTATCAAAAGCAATGTTCTTCTCAGAGAGATCTTCCTATAAATGTGCTTGAAATGAAGGTCATGCATATCTAAATTTGTATGATGACAACACATGTGATGAATTAATTTTACATAGGAACATTAAGAAGTGACTGAGATTATTTGAATCAGTTTTGGTATGTGTGACTCATAGAACACAATCTGTTGGAGAGTCTATGCAGATAAGAAACGTCTTATAATAGTGCATAACGAGCGCTTTAACATACATATTTGTACAACACAGAACGTTGGAGCTTCGAGTAACAACTGTACACAGGAGGAGGTCAGTAGTCAAGGAGGCCTCAGAGAGATCTTCTTATAAAAGTGCTTGAAATGAAGTTCATGCATCTTTAACTTTGTATGATGACAACACATTAATTTTACATAGGAACATTAAGAAGTGACTGAGATTATTTGAATCTTTTTTAAAATGTGTAACTCATAGAACACAATCTGTTGGAGAGCCAATACAGATACGTCTTAAAAGGTCATAACAAGCGCTTTAAAGGCACATGAAGGGAGATTTATGCTATATCAAACTATACTATTTGGTAAATTTTTGGTCAGACAACTTAAATGTGAAAGCCAACGAGAAATAACCCAGATCAGCCAGTTAAATAATTCAGATTGCCGAGTTTTCACCTCTGACCTTCTCACGTGATACATACATTTTTGGATAGACAAATCAGAAGTCGTTATTGGACACATGTAAACAAACAGATTGCTGATTTACATGATTGATTTGAAGACAGCCATTTTCAAGCACAAAATAACTTATGTTAAAGGAGTTTGTTATACATAGTCTCACAGCATTGATGATTAACTTTCATGACTTTTACATACATAATTAAATAATGTAATAAGGTAATTTATTTGTACTTCTCTCCTTTCACATGCCTTTAACATACACATCTGTACAACACAGAAAGTTCGAGCTTCGACTAACAACTGTACACAGGAGGAGTTCAGTAGTCAAGATGGCCTCACTGAGAATCTTATCGCCCAGTGTACGGAGATCGATGTGCCGGCTGAAAACGAGGCGTAAGTTGTCCTTTTGTATAAAGATTGATTGATTGTTTGTTTGTTTGTTTGTTTGATTGTTTGTTTGATTGATTAATTGATTAATTGATTAATTGATTAATTGATTAATTGATTGATTGATTGATTGATTGATTGATTGATTGATTGATTGATTGATTGATTGATGATCTGATTGATTGATTGATTGATTGATTGATTGATTGATTGATTGATTGATTGATTGATTGATTGATTGATTGATTGATTGATTGATTGATTGATTGATATTCCGATTCATTTTCTCAATTTTTTGTTACCAAATAGAAAGTTCAATCAATGGTATGTAAAAAGAATCAACTAATATACAAGTTTAAATTGACTTTCCGATTGATTATTTGATTTATTTACAATGTGATTATCTTCTCAATCACTTCATCGTTGTTTGAATCAATGAAAAGTCAATCCGATTAATGGTGGACGATTGTTTAATTTAGATTTTTTATGGAATCTGTCACATGTCTGAGAAACACTCGTGACTTTTCACGGTAGGAAATATGTTGTACATTAACATATTAAACAGACAGAAAAGGAATTGAATACCACATCATACCGTTCTCGTGTCTCATTACTGGCAGCTATAGATCATATATAGGTTCATACATATGTAATTACATATGGAAGCCTATCTAATTTTCTTCCGTGTTTACATATCACGTTCGCACAAACGTTTTATGCAATTACCTGGTTAAGATAAGGGGAAAATACCAATATCTCGGTCGGAAGTTATTAAGCGCAGCAAACGTCATAGATAGGTTATTTCGACGATTTTCTTTGCAAAATAATTTAAAGTTTTCGCACAGTGTACGACCTGCCTAACTTTTCCACAATCCCTTGGTTTGACTTGCACGTCTTTGTATTTTATAGACTCTTCTGATTTTCTCTTTATTTTGTATCTTTGCAGATAAAGAAGACTTTCAATGCGTAGATGCAGCCGCTTTAGGGTAGAATATCCATAAACCACCATTTTGAAACTCCTTTTTTTAATGGATTACATCGGTCATTCTCGGTAGACATCGGTTTGAGCCGGAACTATTGGAAGTATACCGAATAGGTTCGGGCCCGACCTGTGTATACCGAGAACGACCGAGGTAATCCGACGAATAATGAGATTCAAAATGGTACATAATCAGTATTCTATCTTGATATCCTATTTTCGAGGTTTTTCGTCGTATGTTAAGAAAAAATGGTCAATACGTATCTTCAAATCGGCACAGAAACATTATTTTCCTATTGAGACCATTTCATTATTCGAGAAAGTGTGTTCAACATTTGGTAATGATATAGAGTGACGCCGCAAAACTCCATTTAAATCTCTCGATGACAAATGTGTTCATACTTAATGATAGTGACGAAAGTATCAATCTTCTGTTGACAGCATCCCATGATTTTATTTTGAGAAATGATTTTTAATTCTTTAAATGACCTTATCCATGATATGAAAATCAATTATGACTATTTTTCTAATTTTTCATTAGACTTATTAGTTCGACTGTCGCGTCTTTTATTATTGAAGGATTTAAATTTAAAGAAAGAAATACACGATGATATGCCAAAATAGAGAAAGTTAACGTGTTTCTTTGAAAGTTGGCTGTATCAGATTGTTTATTCATTTGGGTATCTAAAAGTTTCCTATCAAAAAGCAAAGAATATGTCTTCTCACAATGATTTGATTTAATAAGGCATTAATTTTTGGTTCTTTTCGGGGTTCTTTTTCTAATGTATATTGTCAGGATACCATAATTTAACAAAACGAATGGTGCATAAGTATTTATCAACCAAACAGACATGCTCTATGGTTTATACACCTCCGTTTGGTTAAGTCTCATTCGGTCTACTCGCATTTCGTCTAAATGTTTTAAGTGTCTATTTTTGTTTTGTCTACCGTTTTTAAGTGTTTATTCCCATTTTTTCTACTGTTTGTAAGTTATTGCTTCCATTTTGTATACTGTTTTTAAGTGTTTACTCCCATTTTGACTACTGTTTTTAAGTGTTTTATCCCATCTTGTCTACTGTTTTTAATTGTCTACTTTTGTTTTGTCTACTGTTTTAAATGTGAACTCGCATTTCGTCATTTTCGTCTTTTTAGCATTTTTAGATACTCAAAGAAGAATAACATGTATGTTCTAAGGAGACATAAAAACACATATCAGAATATTAGATTACATCAATTTTATCGACATTTAACCACATAAAGTGATCGTAGATAAAATGCGAATTTTATCAAAACCGTAGACAAAATGCCCAAATTGGGAGCAAAACGACTAAGACATTCCTTTTCATTGATATCATTTTAATGTAACATGAGAATATGTAATTTGATTAAAGAAGTGTGTTAGTTCTATCTCTATGTGAAAACGGTGTATGAATATTTTATATCTTCTGACCTGTGTCTTATAACATGTATGTACAAATATTGGGGAAGAATAATATGACATTGTGCAAGTTTTAAATTTCTTAACAGCTTAGATTACTTCGCCCATATCCTCCAGTTACAAACAGAACGTTCAATTGAGAATACACATAAAGGGCAATGTTCACAGAAGGGGAAATTTGAAAGTCAAAATAAAATGGCATTGAAATAATACAGGTTTTGTATTTTTGTTTGATATACAATATCTAAAGTAGCTATTGAAAGCATTGTTAAATCAGAGAGCCTCAGTCAGTACAGTTTATATGCGGTAGACCTAAAGAGCGATGTCACGCATTTAGGTAAAGAAAAGTACATGTTAATTCAATGTACACACACTTATAAAAATCAAAAAACGATCTAATTTTGTTTTCAATAACTACTCATCAGTGCGCATCATATAAAAGTAAACATGCTGTGTAATTCTAAAATTTATTTTTTCAACTTCCAAATCTCCTCATATCTGTGTACAAGCACCTTTAAAACTTACATGTTTTTTGTAAATAGACAACAGGTAGAGCATGTCACGAAAACATATCTCTGTCAAATATGCAATTTTTTTTCACCAATTACTGACATAATTTGTATATGTTTCAAAATGGCGACAAAAGTGAGACTGTAAAATGGTGACAGATATTATGGAACACACTTTATCCTATCACCAGGACAATTTACCGACGGATAACAGGGTGCCGTATAGCACTCCTGGGAGTTTTGTTCCATATCTTTTTAATGTTTCATTTATTTTCACTTTCTGTTAGTTTATTTGAATCCATATACGTAACACGATAGATGGAATAGATGGTTGATGTCTTTGAATATGATAGGTTATTGGGCTCTCCTTCAGCTCGACGGATAATATCCATACGCCTTGCCCGATAACATTTTCGATCCACGACGCCAAGCATCTGTTCTTTATGTATTGGATTGTACCACTGGCCAGATTAAAGCATCCGTGTGTCGTGTTTGTCGGATATAATAAGCTTCAATGTTTGTGAGGCATGTGCCCTGAACCAACGGAGAAATTGATAGTGTGAGAGTCAAGGTTGTAATAAACTATGTGCAGGTAATAGGAATGTTTGTTTCTTTAAATGAATATTGATGAACTTTGATAGGGACTGTAGATAGATATATGTCCATATCAAATCCCGGTTTTCTTCCACGATTTTTAATCACTGACTGTGGTACCGAGTTTTTGAAATGTAGAAAGATATATGTCCATATTAAATCCCGGTTTTCTTCCACGATTTTTTTTTATCACTGACTTTGGAACCGAGTTTTTGAAATGAAGATAGATATATGTCCATAGAACATTCGCGTTTTCTTTCGAGATTTTTAATCGCTGACTTCATATGTGAAACCGAGTTTTTGAAAAGTAGATAGATATATGTCCAAAGTAAATCCCAGTTTTCTTCCACGCTTTTAAATCGCTGAATTCATATGTTGTACCGAGTTTTTGAAATGTAGATAAATATAAGTCCATAGTAAATCCCAGTTCTTGTTCACGCTTTTTTTTTAAATGTGCATGTTCACTGAAAAAAATTGTCAAAATAAAATGTCGTTGGAACAATACCTGTTTTGTATTGTTGTTTGATGTACAATACCGCAGGTAGCTATCAAAACATTGTTAATTGAGGAAATGCAGTATTTATATATGTATAGTTTAAATGACTTGGTGAAAATGCCGAGACTAATCTACAAATCGTCACGAGTAGTAATGATGTGTCAAAGAAGCAGACATCGAGGGTGAATTAATATTTGATAAGCCTCAGGCTTCCGTCACAACCGATGTAAATTGAGTGAGCTAAACCTTTTACCAAACGCCAAATCTTGACTGTCCCAAATTGAAAGAGTTTGCAGATGACATTTCAAAATGCGATAAAATTGGAAAATAATCTGCTGATAGAGCAGAATGACAGATAGACACACGTGTTCCTCGTGCATCTAGGCCGTTTGTAATGCGATAAATAACGATATATTGAGTAGAGTGAAGCAATTGGAAATATCAGCGTTGGGAAAATCAGACAAGGCCTGTCGCCGTTTGCATATTGGAAAGGGAAATAACTCTTGTAATATCTAAGGGTGAGTTACACGGGATTATCTCCCTTTTAACTATAACTTTTTTGCGAATCGGTGTTAATTTATTTCAAATGAATACGTTGAAAAAAAACACACAGACTTTATTCAAACAAACAATGAAAAGAAAACAAATGTTCGCTGAAGTTGTACAACGTTTAATTTAAATCTTCATTTTCGCATGAACATGATTGTTCTTTGTTTAAAGTCGAATTAATTACATCATAAAAACCCTTCCATATAACTGTACACATATAGTCTGATTTGCCACATGAAAGACACACCGCATATAGCTTGGATCTGACCTCAATCATCGAAGGAGCTATTGGGACTAAATGTCGTTTATGATGGAAGATTATCCACTCTGTTCGTGCTGTGGCGGAAACTAACGAGCGCCACCGTAGACAACCGGAAAAAGTTACCGAAAACTGCCGAAGTGAAGGTAAATTGATGGGGGGAACTCCAGCTGCGAAGGTGAAGGTTAAGAAATACCTCATAACGCAGAAAAAAAAACCGGTTTACTCTTCTATAATTAGAAACGCGTTGTAACTTCTTTGCACCGAGTGATACATTATTCATCTTCTGACCGAGATAACGAACTTGACTAAGTTCCTTAATGTAAGACTAATGTAAGTCTTTAACAGTAGTTACAGACTTGGGGCAATCTTGCAATAAGTCAATAAAGTTGTTTCGCTACTGCATTACTCTGTACGTGCCGAAAGCTCTCGTTAATTATATATGTATATTCGTGAGTGTAACTTCTTGAAGTGTGTACATTTCAAGGGTTCAGTGCAATACTATAGTAAGTGCTTCATGTTTATGAAGCACTTACTATAGTCTTGCACTGAACCCTCGATTTAACTACATGTATGTGTATATAAGCGTGCTTTGTATTACGTTGGGTGTCTCATGGAAATGTGTAGGTGTTGTGGACGACAGGTGTGCAGAGGTAGAGCGTCGGCCTCTTGTACCGAGGGTCCCGGGTTCGAGTCCCCGTTCGGCGAGGGGAAAATTGCCGGGACTAACCCATGATTCGGCGCGAGTACTGGTTAAGTATCCAGGAAGCAATCAGCGACAGTGGCTTTGAACAAGCTTTAAGCTCCCTTCACAATCGATGTAAAACAAACATGGTAAACTAAATTAATGAAGGCTCTCATATCAGGTACTCAGTAAACAAAAACACGTTAGAATTGTTTGGTCTAAAAATAGGTACCTATATTTATTACCTACAACTTGCCTAACTTTATTCAGTTTAATTCATTTCAAGTTTATCAAGCACATAACAGCACAAAGCATACTAGCTGTTACAAAACAAAAATAATACCTATATCTAAACGCATGCATAGTACACAGCAACAGTTTATATTGTCTAGAAAACACTACCTACACATACAGATTTATCTAAATCAGCTCAATAATTTGTTTCGCCCTTTTATCGTAGATAGGTAAACAACAGTAGGTGTTTCGTACTTAAAAGTTCTTGTTTATAGCAGAGAAAAGATAAATGTCACATTAAATACATGTATTGTTGAAACAATAACTTTTTTGTATTGTTGTTCGATATACGACAAATGGTACCTATTGAAAACAATCAGGAAGTGTCAATATATGTGCAGGTTACGTGCAGAAGATTTCAAAAGCGATATCACAATTTTGCATGAGAATACACGTTAATTCATTATCAAAATTTCAAAGTTCATATTGCGCTTTGCATTAGAATACACGTTAATTCAATATCAAAATTCAAAAGGCGATATCACGCTTTTGGAATAGAATACACGTTAATTCATTATCAAAATTTTAAAGGCTATATCACACTTTTGCATTAGAACACACGTCAATTCATTATCAAGATTTAAAAGGCATGATCACGCTTTTGGGTTAGAATACACGTTAATTCATTATCAAAATTTTAAAGGCAATATCGCACTTTTGCATTAGAATACACGTTAATTCGTTATCAAAATTTTAAAGGCGAAATCATGCTTTTGGGTTAGAATACACGTTAATTCTTTATCAAAATTTTAAAGGTGTTATCACGCTTTTGGATGAGATTACACGTTAATTCATTATCAAAATTTAAAAGGCGTTATCAAGCTTTTGTATTAGAATACACATTTATTCATTATTAAAATTTTAAAGGCAAAATCACGTTTTTTGATTAGAAAACACGTTAATTCATTATCAAAATTTTAAAGGCAAATTCGCACTTTTGGATTAGAATACACGTTAATTCATTATCAAAATTTTAAAGATGTTATCACGCTTTTGGATTGGATTACACGTTAATTCATCATCAAAGTTTAAAAGGCGTTATCACGCTTTTGTATTATAATACATGTTAATTCATTATCAAAATTTTAAAGGACATATAGCACTTTTGGATTAGAATACACATTAATTCATTATCAAAAGTTTGAAGGCGATATTGCACTTTTGTATTAGATCACACGTTAATTCATTATCAAAATTTTAAAGGCGATATCGCACTTTTGGATTGGAGTACACGTTAATTAATTATCAAATCTTTAAAGGCGAAATCGCGCTTTTGGATTAGAATACTTGTTAATTTATTATCAAAATTTTAAAGGCGAACTCACGCTTTTGGATTAAACTACACGTTTTATCAATTATCAAAATTTGCTTTCTATGACTATCATCAAGTGTGTATCATATAACTGTACAGCTGTTGTACAGTTTTAAAGAAATTAAATTCTAAGCTTCCAAATTTCCTCACATATGTGACCAAGAACTTTTAAAGTGCACAGGTCTAGAGAATGCACTCACGATATATGTTTATTTTAGAAGCGTTTTCATGTGAAAACTTGATTACTATATGTGCTATTTGATGTACGGAAAAATATCTGTCCTTTCAGTGCTGATTAAACAGGTGCATTGTGTGGAATAACTGTAAAAACACTCCTTTGTTATATTATTTATTCATTATGGGTTGTACATCGAATCAATATTATTTCAGTTATGTTGCATTGCCCGACTCTTAATGATCGAGAAAAACATCAACTGCCTATGAATCAGTCGGGAGACTCCCTCTTATGAAAATCCCAATTCCCTCACCGGGATTTAAACCAATGCGGGCCATGTGATTTCGAATTCTGAATACTGTTTTACTAAACAGTTAACGATTAAGATATGCGTAAGACTAAAACAACAATTCCTTTTTTTCAATATTGGGATAAGAAATATTGCAAATTAACACATCATTGGCAGCGTCTCTCCGAGACGCTGCCAATGACGTGTCACATTGCAATATTTTATTAAATATACTATCCATATTAATCAGTTATTACTTACGCAAATAGTTTTCATAAGTTGCTGTTATATACTTTCCGGTGGATTACGCTGTAATATCAGTGGATTAGCACAGGATATTTTCACTGTTTGAAAGTGTGGGAATATCAGGAACTGCTTTCTTTTCCCCAGTGGGCACCCCATTTTACAAGTGAATGATATCATAGGTCATAATGTAGAACGTTTATTTATAATCAATATATCGGGTAGAATACGACTTTTTAGCTGCTTTAATGTGTAAAATGAAACAATGGAATGCCATTGAAATTGTTTTGAAATTAGTGAAATTTACTCAAAAAAAGGCATTCTGAACCCAAACTGTTTTTTTTACAAGTATTGCTTAAAATTGGGGAATGATCAAGATGTGCCATGGCATCATGGTAAAAGTTTAGCATTAAATATTGCTTAGTAATACCCCCTCAATGGTTGCTCATTCTCATTTTGTTGTGTTTCATTCTTAGTTTTCATGACTTATTTTCCACACAATTGATTGAGAATAAATCCTGAGCTGTTGCTGTTAAGACAAAAAATGTAAACCAAAAAGATCTTCCCCAACACATTTGGATAACATTTTCACATAGTTTTAGAATGCCAGAGTTACACATAGTTCAAATTGAAATTAACAACAGGAATTTTTTGATTAGTAAGGAAAGTGTTATAAAAGTTGAATTAAAATGTCCTTTCATCAACTGACATACTGAAAAACACCAATCACAACTCAAACAAGAGTGGTTGGAATCTTTTATTTCTAAAAGTCACAATATTGGTGAAGATATCCCTTGCTAAACCACGAGAAATCACAAATAGTCTTGATAATCAGTTACTGTTATTTAACTGTAGAACAAAATGTCACGTTGGATATTATTTGGCACTTGTTTTTGGTCCAAGTTGCCTGCAACATTCAATGTACAAGTACATGTCTCAATCAATGATGTCTAGGTTGTTTCCCTTGATGAAAGTTACCTGCAATGAAAGGAAAATAGAAAAAAATCAAAAATCTGTTTTAACAATATTTGCATACAACAGATACAAGTAATGCATAAACATTAGAATTGATTTACAAACGCTGATTTCACTTATCAAAATATCTAAAACGTGAAACAACTGTCGAAAAAAAATCGGGCGAAACGTCCCGGGTTCGTAACGGTAATGATCATGAGCAACTGTAGATTAATTTCTCACCTTTTGAATAAATAACTTGGGTGAAATGGCATGTCGGTTACGGCTGTCCAATATCATGCAGATTTGTGTTTACTTCTCTCACTGTACCAAGTACACCGTAGATAAATCGTCGGGGAGCGAATTTCAATGGCTACGAATTTCAACGTGTCGGTTTGGCCCTCATCTCCATCCCAAATTATTAATCACTGGCGAGGCGAAGCTTGTTGGCGAAATGCAGTTAATAAATGCTTCTTACACATGAGAAGTTATGTACTAAGTGGCGACAGTAATGATGTGTCTAACATCGGGCATGTAGTTCGAAGTTAAACAATTGAAGCGGTGAGGCGAGAGGAAGTTGGCGTCCATTAAAAAAACTTTAAAATCAACATTGTATTGGCGCAGTGATCTGTTCGACAAGTCAACTGATCTACAACGTTTAATTCCTTATACCTATGCATAACCGATTACGGAGACATTATTGCTTAATTTGTTTCCTATACTGGTACATCTTCACTGAAAGAACTTCAAACCAAAGTGAAAAGGTGTCTTGTTTGTCATTCTGTATAGTGAACTATTTAGTCTGTCATGTTGACGTGTGAAGTCACATACATTACTGGTGATTCCGTAGCGAATTTCCATGGCTACGAATTTCAACGTGTCAGTTTGGCCCTCATCTCCATCCCAAATTATTAATCACTGGCGAAGCTTGTTGGCCCAATACAGTTAATAAATGCTTCTTACACATGAAAAGTTATGTACTAAGTGGCGACAGTAATGATGTGTCTTACATCGGGCATGTAGTTCGAAGTTAAAAAATTGAAGTGGTGAGGCGAGAGGAAATTGGCGTCCATTAAAAAACTTAAAAGTCAACATTGTATTGGCGCAGTGATCTGTTCGACAAGGCAACTGATCTACAACGTTTAATTCCTTATACCTATGCATAACCGATTACGGAAATATTATTGCTTAATTTGTTTCCTATATTGGTAAATTTTCAGTGAAAGAACTTCAAACTAAAGTAAAAAGGTGTCTTGTTTGTCATTCTGTATAGTGAACTATTTAGTCTGTCATGTTGACGTGTGACGTCACATACATTACTAGGGATTCTGTATCGATGAAAGGGGCGCTAACGGGGTTTTCAAAATAGGAAATTGACAGGAAAGAAACCTTTTAATGCAAAAAAGTACTAATAAAGCATATGATAAATAGAATATTTGTTATTTTCGGTGTATGATCGAAATATATTTCACCTCGTGACCTTAAGAGCTAAATATTTTAACTCGTGGCTCCTTCTCTCGTGAAAATATAGCTCTTACATCACTCGATGAAATATACAGTCAAATCTGAGGGAGCGGTCATACCTGAACAATTCTAACAAAAGTGAGCACGTGCAAACAAAGAAAGTCGATAACGCTTGGCCTAACTAGTACCCAAACGGTGACCCGAAGGGGATTTATTTTATGCTTAGTAGGCTCAAGATATTTGCAGAAATTGTTTTCCTAGTAAGGGCGGTGTTTTCATCTGAAGTAGCGCAACTGAGTTAAGTTTTATAAGTAATTTGGAGGGTTAAATATGTATTTCGATCATACACCTAAAATTACAAGTATCCTCTATTTGTTAAGTAACCCGGTGCCCTGTTCTCTAATTATAAAGTCACAGAGCACCCATCCCGTATGTTACCAACTCAGTTTTGTTTTAAAATCATTACAGAAGAGATACGAGGATTCTTATAATGATAAAACGTCTTTGATTCGACATATCTGCAACATAACGTTGGATGTTAGCATGGGGTATACATGTATATCGAAAAACTTATTCCCGCTAAAAACTATGTTCGTTCATTATTAGCAGACGACTCATTGGCAACAGTTGTGCATTGGTAGAGCGTCGGCCTCTTGTACGGAGGGTCCCGGGTTCGTATCCCCGTAAGGCGAGAAGAAAGTTGCCGGGACTGACCCACGAATCGGTGCTGGTGTAGTATCCAGGAAGCAGTCATCGAGAGTGAATTTAAATCAGTTTTTATAAGAAGCAAAGAGACCAAGGTTTGAAAGATTTGGGAATGGGTTGTTGCTGTGGGATGTTATTAGTTTTGTTACTTAACCCATTACCAAACAATAAAGACTTTTGACCAGTTTGTTGCAGACAACTCTGGAAAACATTGTGGGGAAAGAAGAAATTGCTCTTTTCTAGCAATTTCTCCTTTTCCCACAATGATTTCTGCTCCATCAAAAGCCTATATTTCAATTTCATCACATTTTGAAATGTCGTCTGCAAGCTCTTTCAAGTTGGTACAGCCAATAATTTGGCGTGTGTTAAAGAGTTAAATCAATGAAGTCGAACGTACTGCAAATTGATGCTTGGTGTAAATCATCTTGGAGTGACCTTTCGCAAGAGTCATCGTTCCTGCCCTGAAATCCAGGACGCTTATGAAGTTGAACCTTCGCCACTATATAACCGGCAAATTGTTGAAATAGCGTTAACCATATTTTAAGGAAATTGAAGAAAGATTAACAGGAAGATATTTCTTCAGACCAAAACGAGATCATGCAATTAACGATAAAGGTTAAATATCGGATTTCAAGGACTCCTACATGTACATGTACACACAACACAATATTCCGTCCCTTCTCATACAAATATTCAACGAACAAACGTAAAGCAAACCATATGACATCAGAAACCACTGTGGCAAATGGAGAAAGAGCTCATAATTGTACGTTGGTTTCTATCAAATTTGACTTTGAACGTGAAAAACTTGAAATAATTGACTATTTTGGATGTGTTGTGTACTGTTTTTTTCTCTAATTGAAACACAAAATACAGTCCCTTCTCTTGCAAATACTCACCTAACACACAAAAAGCATAGGACATCGGAAACCACTCTGGCAAATGGAGAAATTGGTCATAATTGTCACGTTGGTTTCTATCAAATTTGACTTTGAACGTGAAATACTTGAAATACTTGACTATTTTGGATGTGTTGTGTACTGTTTTTTTCTCTAATTGAAACACAAAATACAGTCCCTTCTCTTACAAATACTCACCTTACACACTTTACCAGAGGGCACCAGAAACCTCTGAGACAAATGGAGAAATTGCTCTTCATTTCTTCATTTGTCACAGTGGTTTCTATCAAATTTGACATTGGACATGAAATCCTTGAACAAATTGATTATTTTGGATTTGTCTGTCGTGTCTTTTTTTTTCTTTTTCACATTCGGAAGTTAAGCATTTTTCCACACACCTAGAGTAAAAGGATTAGATGAAAGAATGCCTGAATTCCTGTCTGTTGAATTTCCGTGTGTTTTTTTTATAGACTTGCAGTACATGTTAACAATATAGTGTTATCATAATTGGGAATCTTTTTGGAGAGAAGAGACTCTCGGATAACATAGACAAGTAAATCCATACTAAACAGGATATCTATCTCTTCATGGCGTTCAAATTTAGGTACAAGGAACTTCATAGATTACCGGATATCTTTTCTAAGCGTTTTATCTTCACATAAGTAATGTGCCTTAAATATGTCTATCTGTTGATTTAAACCTTTTTTGACCTATAAATGTTGTTTAAACATCTTTGTATACAAAATCTTCACATAAGTAATGTGCCGTAAAGATGTCTATCTGTTGGTTTGATTTCTTTGACTTATAAATGTTGTTAAATCATCATTGTTAACAGAATATTCACAAAATAACATGCTTAAATGTTGTTTATCTGATGATTTGAAATCGTTTAGACCTATAAATGTTGTTTAAACATCTTTATATACAAAATCGTCACGTAAGTAATGTGCCTAAAAGTTTTCTATCTGTTTATTTGAAATTGTTTTGACTTATATATGCTGTTTTCAGAGGGTGTAGGACAATACCCCACTAGGACGATTCCCCACTAGGACAATAACCCACAGGACAATTCCCCACTATGAAGATTCCCCACTAGGACAATTGCCCACTGGGACAATTACCCACTATTTGATATAAAGCATATGTTCAAATTAATGATGTTTTTTTTTATTTATAACGTAGATTTTGCATTATTTACGTTATCTGTAATAATTAACAATGAAAATAAGAGTGGGAAATTATCAAAATAGAGACTTGTAGCATTGTTCCTTTTTTGTCTACAAAAATATATACTGATAAAAGAATTGTACAGAATGCATGTAACAATTTATTATCAGTAGTTTTGAAAAATCAAGTTAATATCAATGACCAATTAATTGGACTGTTGATTCAAAATTTTCACTAATTATGAAATACTTTACTTTGCAAATATTGAAGAGACTAATTAAAAGACTCTTTGTGAATTCTTTTGATATTGATTTTTAAATGCTAACATATTTCAAGTAGATGGAGTGTGGGGTCTAATGGGATAAAATATTAGAAAGCATAGGGATGATAAAACAATTTTAAAAGAAATAAGAAATGAAGAATTAAGATGTGGAAATCCAACACAGACTGAAAAACATGATATATCAAATATCAATTAAAGACCTTGTTATCAAGGTGTAGCTAAAGGATGATTAAAGGTGTGGAGCAAAGCAATCGTTAATTCAACCCAAATCCAAAATTAATAAGCTTACCAAAATACAAATTTATCAATTAACTGTTTTCAATTGCCTAAATCAATAAATGGGTTGATTATTATTGATAGGATATTTGAATTGCAATTCATTCTGATCTACATTTACATTATGGACAAATAATACGCTTAAATCCATGATCACTGACTTTTTATTAGTTTTAATCTATTGCCTCAATAGTAAAGATTCATGAATATATCAAAAGATATATTTTATTGCTATCATTTATTAAAAGTGGGGAATTGTCATCATTCTCATTACAAAAAGATTTGTGAAAGGACCAATCTTTTGACCTTTTTTCAACCATGTGATATTTGTTTGGCTATTGTAATATAAATATATTTTCATGTGTGAATTGAAGATAATGGTTTGAAAATATATTTTAATACTTATTTAATTCAGATTCTTGAAAAAAAAATGTTTTATGACGATTTCATTTTACCAGTGGGGAATTGTCCTATTTGACACAAATGTGGGGTATTGTCCGGTGGGTAATTGTCCAGTGGGTAATTGTCCTGTGGGTTATTGTCCTAGTGGGTTATTGTCCTAGTGGGGAATTGTCTGTACCCCGTTTTCAGATCCACGTTCCCCAGGATCATGACCCAGTCTTACTGTGTACTATGATTTATTTATGATATTCAGTCACATGTAATTACATGTTGTAATCTGTGGAAATGAAACAAAAGATATAACATGTAACACTTAACTGCCCATAAGGGTCGGTCAGTCCGGGAACAACCATCGGTATTCCGTTAGTCAGTCGGGGGACATGTTATCATGGATGATATTTTGCAAAGTCATTAAACTCATTATATTAAATCGTTAACGTTGAAAACGTCGTTGATTGGTCTTTCTAGTCCACTTAATGCATGCTATTTATCTCTTTTATCTACATATAGTTGAATACACAATAATGATTGGATCAAACAATGGTAACATGGGTTATAAAATGAAAGTTAATCTTTCTTATTGTCAAAAGACACTAACACGAAATAACCGGGCACACCGGGTAAAAAGTTCAACACCTCAAAGGTGCTTGTTTACAGATATGAGAAAAATTGAATGTTAAGAAGTAATGTTTTAAAACTGTACAACAGGTGCACCGTTATATGAAACGCACTGAAGATTAATCATTGCAAGCAAAATCAAATAGAAAAAGAAGAAGAAGAAGAAGAAGAAGAAGAAGAAGAAGAAGAAGAAGAAGAAGAAGAAGAAGAAGAAGAAGAAGAAGAAGAAGAAGAAGAAGAAGGAGAAGGAGAAGAAGAAGAAGAAGAAGAAGAAGAAGAAGAAGAAGAAGAAGAAGAAGAAGAAGAAGAAGAAGAAGAAGAAGAAGAAGAAGAAGAAGAAGAAGAAGAAGAAGAAGAAGAAGAAGAAGAAGAAGAAGAAGAAGAAGAAGAAGAAGAAGAAGAAGAAGAAAGAAGAAAGAAGAAGAAGAAGAAGAAGAAGAAGAAGAAGAAGAAGAAGAAGAAGAAGAAGAAGGAAGAAGAAGAAGAAGAAGGAAGAAGAAGAAGAAGAAGAAGAAGAAGAAGAAGAAGAAGAAGAAGAAGAAGAAGAAGAAGAAGAAGAAGAAGAAGAAGAAGAAGAAGAGGAAGAAGAAGAAGAAGAAGGTTGGTTCTTATTCTTTAACCCCGCTTTATGGCGTCTTTATTCGCGTTCCAGTATACGAGGGGCTATCCAGAAGTTCGTAGACAAGTGTGAAGAAAACAACATTGGAAAACCCAGTATGCAAATTTATGGGAAAACCCCACGTAAAAAAAAGTCCTCCAAAATAGATCGCGTATTGGGTTCCCTGCTTACTCACCCTGCTTACTCACATGGTATGGTTATGTTTGTGTGTGAATTCACAAGTGTACTAGATAGTTTTCTGCATTCAATATGACGTCATTACCAATCTCCTCATTTCATTTGAACCATAACACATTTAGGTAGTTCCCCGACCTGAGAAATACACATCGAGTACAAGTGTAGGGGTACAAATTGTGTGTTAAATGTACCAGACGATAACATATTTTCAATGAGCGTCCACGTTCAGTTGTTAAATGTATGCTTAAAGGCCTAGTTTAGTCCTTCTTTAATTGACCCCCCCCCCCCAAAAAAAACCAATAACCAGATGCCCACCCGGTGTGATGACCAGCTGTGATAATTAATTGGGATTACGTAATACCATGTATAGCACTGTGTCAAACTGCTGGGTTTCTTTTGACAATTTTTTTTAAAGAGGACATTTAAGCAGCAGAATTGATTTGTTTTTCAATTAGGCTTCAAATTTTTTTTTTTGAAGTTTGAAAGGTTTTTAGTAGGTTTTTCTTTTTTTTTTCAATTTGTGCCTTATATAAAGATCATTTTACGTAATTATGACTTGCAGCATAGTTATAGTTCCTCTGTAGTATCATCATCATCATCATCATCAACATATCATCAAAATCATCATCATCATCAACATTATCATCAAAATCATCATCAAAATCATCATCATCATCATCAATGTTATAAGTATAACAAGTGCTAATTTTATGGAGTAACTAGCTTATTATTTTCTGCACATTTCTTAACAGCTTATTAAGAAAAATCTACTTATCTTGTAAGTCATTGTTTTTAATAAAGAAATCAAGAATCCAACATTTATTTTTTATTAATATTCCACATTATGAAAATTGAAGCAGAATGACTTTTTTTTCTATGTAAGACTTGAATTATATTTTTGGAATTTTGGATGTTTTTTTGATAGGGGACTGTTCTTTTTAATTCGTGCCTTGAATATAGATTAATTTATGTAAGAATGACTTGCAGCAGGGAATGTTATAGTTCCTCTGAAGTATATCATCATCATCATCACCACCATAGTATATCATCATCATCATCCATTTTATAATTTTGACAAGTGCTAGTTCATTGAACAACTAACTCATTATTTTTTTTATATTTCTTGTCAGTTTATTAAGAAAAATCTGTTAATCATGTAAATCCTTGTTGTAGATAAAGAAAGCTATAACCAAACACGTATTTCTTATCAATATTCTACATAATGAGAAACCGAAGGGTTGGGGTATTGCATAATCTGACCACCCATTCCTTATCAAGTAGTATACAGGAAATTTGCTCCATGCTGTGGAACTGTATTGTTGCCCTGTAGGGTGCCCAGTGGGAGATAAGATACCAGACATTCCAAAGACTAGGCCTTTAAGTGTTAAACAATATCTAAAAGCCAACGCCTGGTCGCTGCTACTTTTTGTTTTTATTAAAGATACACATTCTCATACGCTTTCTTTTAATTCTTTAAATGTTATCGAATTTGTAAGTGCATGAATAGTCATGAAAAAGTTTAGGAACATTTATTCTTAGACCGGTCCTCATCTGAAGTTGCCCCCCCCCCCCATGTTCAAAACGCTCATACGCTAATACGCCTATACACATAGCAAACAGGAAGTTTAAAACGAGATATCGAGGGTTCAATGCAAGACTATAGCAAGTGTTTCATAAACATGAAGCACTTGCTATAGTAATACACTGAACCCTCGATATCTCGTTTTAAACTTCCTGTTTGCTATGTGTAATACACTGAACCCTCGATATTATGTATACACTTTGAATTGTCGATCTATTCTCTTATTCGGACAGAAACACGGAATAAATACTTAATATTAATTTATAGTTTAATTAGAGTGTTACTATCTTGTTTTTTTTTATAAAATGAATTTGTAATGGATTAAACCCGGTGAATACATCAATATCGACGATATAAGTGTACATGCTGTGCGGATCGGCATTAAATTAAGTCATTTTAAGGATTACACTTTAAAAATGGCTTCTTGTGAAAGGTACGTTTATCTCGACCTTTTTTAGGTTTCTAGAGAGAAAGAAAGGAACAATGAAAGGGAAACCGCCCGCCCAAGATCGCCCGCCAGCCTGCCCGCCAGAATGCAAGCCCGCCCACCCGCCCGCCCGCCCGCCCGCCCGAATGCCCGCCCGAATGCCCGCCCCACCGACCGACACACCCACCCACCCACCCATTGATACTTTAATGCCGTTAGTCCTTTTCATATTAATGAAAAATATGTATTGTATCGAGAACTTAACGAATCCCTGCCTTTGATCTAATCGCAGGCTCCCTCCTCTTTTTACCAAACTTGACAATAACCGAACTTTCTGTCACACTAAGAATACAAAATACACGTACATGTATTTATATTTATATTTATAAATATTTAGACTAGAGGATCTCCACAAGGAGATGAAGACATCTGCAAGAGAGTTCATGAAAAGCGCTTCCAAATTACAACATGAACTTGAATGTATGAAACTGCAAGACAACATCGACCCCCAAAAAAGGGACATCTCTAAAGAGATTATTGATACCCAATACCAAGTTACAAATAAATCGAAGGATCTGATTATAGCGGCCCAAGCTATGCAGCTCGATGACTGCAAACGCCAGACTCCTGGACGGGGTCAAAAAGCACAAGGTAAGTCAAACGCATCACAAGGGTTACCTATGGTGCACTGAATGGACCGAAATTGTAAATGGAGGTGAACCTCCATTCAAAATAAGATTTTACCTGGATGTGTTATAAAATCCCTAAATAAGGGTGAACCCTTATCTATTTATAGATACCACCCTATTTTTCAATACCACCACCATGTTACACTACCCACTGTCATGTACCTTACTTAGCCCTTTCCCAAACAATAACGACCTTTGACGACTTTGCTGCAGACGACTTTAGAAAACATTGTGGGAAAAAGAGAAATTGCTCGTAACGAGCAATTATTCCTTTTCCCACGAGGTTTTCTGCTCTTTACGAAGAATATTGTTCAATTTCATCACATTTTGAAATGCCGTTGGCAAACTCTTTCAATTTGGGACAGTCGAAAATTTGTTGTTTGGGAAAGGGCTAGACTGCCTTTATCGCTTAATTCTTCTTTAGAGAATGCACATAATGATAATAAATATTGGAGTAAACAGAGCGTTGCGAAACTGCAAGGACTTCCAAGTACAGCTAAATAGTAGCCCTAATTCTCGATGTATATTAAAAGTATGGCCAATTTGAAGTTGCTAAGCAATAGTACAGTCAGACTTGTGTTAAGAGGCCAGCACATGGAACTGAGAAAATTGGCTATTTAGGACAGGTTGACTGCTTAACACAAGTTGATGTTCACTATAAATCAAACAATGGGGCTTTCTTTAGTGGTTGTTTAAGGCAGGTTGGCTGCTTAAAAGGATGGACTGTACTCCAAACTTTTTACGGTATATGAGCACACTCATGTTATTTTTTTCTCTTATATTTCAGACGACAGTGGTTGTTTCAGTGTTGGTATGTTTGCCTTTTTTTTTTTTACATAAATTAACTTAACTCATTTACAGTGCATTTGCGGGACTAAACATTACACATATACATAAATAGTTAAAATAATTTCATAAAAGCAGTATTTCAAATAAACATGAGCACATTAGAGAATACATCGTATTCCTTCAAAACATTCCTTAAAGGTCTAGTTTAGTCCTTCTTTAATTGACCCCCCCCCAAACCAATAACCAGATGCCCACCCGGTGTGATGACCAGCTGTGATAATTAATTGAGATTACGTAATACCATGTATAGCACTGTGTCAAACTGATGGGTTTCTTTTGACAATTTTTTTTCAAAGAGGACATTTAAGCAGCAGAATTGATCTTTTTTTCAATTAGGCTTCAAATATTTTTTTTTGGAAGTTTGAAAGTTTTTTTTAGTAGGTTTTTCTTTTTTTTTCAATTTGTGCCTTATATAAAGATCATTTTACGTAATTATGACTTGCAGCATAGTTATAGTTCCTCTGTAGTATCATCATCATCATCATTAATATTATCATCAAAATCATCATCATCATCATCAATGTTATAAGTATAACAAGTGCTAATTATGGAATAACTAACTTATTATTCTCTTCACATTTCTTAACAGTTTATTAAGAAAAATCTACTTATCTTGTAAATCATTGTTTTAAATAAAGAAATCAAGAATTCAACATTTATTTCTTATTAATATTCCACATTATGAAAATTGAAGCAGAATGACATTTTTTTCTATGTAAGACTTGAAATATATTTTTGGAATTTTGGATGGGTTTTTAATAGGGCACTGTTTTTTAATTTGTACCTTGAATATAGATTAATTTATGTAAGAATGACTTGCAGCAGGGAATGTTATAGTTCCTCTGAAGTATATATAATCATCATCACCATAGTATATCATCATCCATTTTATAATTTTGACAAGTACAAAATGTATAACTAACTCATTTTTTTTTATATATATTTCTTGTCAGTTTATTAAGAAAAATCTATCAATCATGTAAATCCTTGTTTTAGATAAAGAAAGCTATAACCAAACACATATTTCTTATCAATATTCTATATCATGAGAAATCGAAGGGTTGGGGTATTGCATAATCTGACCACCCATTCCTTATCAAGTAATATACAGGAAATTTGCTCCATGCTGTGGAACTGTATTGTTGCCCTGTAGGGTGCCCAGTGGGAGATAAGATACCAGACATTCCAAAGACTAGGCCTTTAACATAGATGTGCCGAGTCGATTGCATTATGATACCCTGGTACAATACTCAAACAAGCAAAACGAGGCCGCACGTAATGTGATAACGTAACTTAATATTTGAGACAAATATTCGGCTGTCCCAAGTTGAAAGGGTTTGCAGACGACATTTCAAAATGTGATGAAATTGGACAATAATCTTCTGATGTGGCAGAAAACATTGTGGGAAAAGGAAAAATTGCTCGTGTAGAGCAATTTCTCCTTGTCCCATAATGTTTTCTAAAGTCGTCTGCAACAAAGTATGTATACTTCGAATAATTACTCTTTTTCTATCAATGTTTTCTAGAAGTCTCAATATAAGTCTCTTTAACCCATTACCAAACGAAAACGACATTTGACCAGTTTGTCGCAGACGACTTTGGAAAACTCTGTGGGAAAAGGGGAAATTGCTCGTTACCCTTGTCCCACAATGTGTTCGGTCCTATCAGAAGATTGCTTTCCAATTTTACCCCATTTTGAAATGAGGTCTGCAAATTCTTACAATTTGGGACAGTCGAAAATTTGGCGTTTGGTAATTGGTTAAAAACTAAGGATCATCTTTACAGTAGCAAAGGTACATTTACAGCTTTTTGGCAAGTTCATACAACATAGCAGTTCTCCACACTTAACTTCGAAGAATTCTATAAGTGTAGAGTGAAGTGATCTTTTGTCAACATATTCTTTATTCATATAGCATGAGACACTATATGTTAATTTGTTCATGCAGCCGAGTATATCCAACCCTTTTCAATCATTACAATATTTGTTTCAGTCAAAAGGTTACAATTATTTCATTAACTTCGTGAATACGATCTCTTATCTATTCATATGGGTTTTACATCACGTCAACATTATTTCACTTATGTTTTTTTTTATTTTTTTTATTTCATTTCTTTATTTTTCATAAAATCACATGAACAAATACTACAATCAAATATGTTAGCCATTTATATTAATGCAAATATATGATCAATTTTAGTTTTTGGAAAACAGGTTTGATAAATGTATTTGTTTGCAAAAATGTAAGCAGTCTGTCGTATTTAAAGTTTGTCATAAATAAAGTAATTGAAAGAAAGGGGTATCAACTCCACAAGGATGAGAGTAGTCAAATTATTTTGAAATAACAAGACATGTCTAGCAGTATATGTATTCGCATTGAACAGCATTTTCTGAAGTATATAAAACTTACGATTTTTTTAGCAAGGGTGAAATATAATTCAAACAGGCATTCAAAAAAGAAAAATAGATAATAGAACAGATCTACTTTTTGTATTGAAATTTCATATTAACCCATCGGCAGCAGAAGACTTCAGAAACCAATTTGACAGCAGGAAAAATTACTCGACATGAGCAATTTCTCTTATTTTCACACTGGTTTCTATCATGCAATATTTTGTCATTTGCTACTGCTTTCAGTTTGCTGCTGCTTTCAGCTTGAAACAGTCTCGTAATGAAGTATGTTGAAAAGCTAAACTTATTGATTTCTAAATTGTTTAAAACAATTGTGACAAAGAGAAAGGAGAAAGTCTTTATTTCTAAAGCAGAAATAGCTATAAGTTTATGTATATAAATCGTACAAATTAGAAATTCGTGTTTAGTTATTTCATATTTTTCTTTTTGCATTTTATCATGAGATTAAATGAGACTAATGTTCATTAATTAAGTAGGTAAATAAAACTAATGTTGAATTAGTATATGTATATCAACGTGAAAAGCAAAATCACTAGGCAGAGAAATAGTGCAAGCCTATATATTGTATCAAAACCCATTGTAACAAAACTTATTGTGTTGCCATCTAATCGAAAATGAAATATGGGACGGACGTGTGTTTGGGAATTGAAGAAGTGATTAAGTCATGTATGTTTGTCTTAAGTTTCTGTTAACCCTTTCCCCAACAATAACGACATTTAACAACTTTGATGCAGACGACTTGAGAAAACATCGAGGAAAAAGGAGAAATTGCTCGTGACGAGCAATTTTTCCATTTCCCACAATGTTTTCTGGCCTATCAGAAGATCCTTTATCAATTTCATCACATTTTGAAATGTCGTCTGCAAACTCTTTCAGTTTGGGACAGTCGAATATCTGTTGTTTGGGAAAGGATTAAAAAAGGTTGTGTGCCGTTTTCAACAAAAAATGCGACATATCGCGACGGCCGTTCATATTTCCTTGTTTTCTTTAATAGTTAATTTAACTACGAAATGTTTCGTCATGATGCAAAACTTCGTTGAAGCAATGAAGTATTTGAAAACTATTTTATTTCACAAGTGACATTTGTGTTAGGCTGCCGATATCAAAATATCCTCTAATCAACATTTTTCACGCAGTATTTTCAAGTTATTGTACCCATTTCCTCACAGATGGTTTAAGTGAGCATGTTTTTCCTTTTATCTAATGTTGCTCGTCACCTACATCAGTGGTAAAAAGTTTAATAATTTATGTCGAGGTACCGAACGCTATTAGGGTAGAATACCGTTTGGTGCCAGAACTGTTCGATTAAATGCAAAAAGTTCCTGCCAAGACCGACTTCGTCTACCGAGAATAACCGAAGTAATCCGATAAAAGAACTGCGTCTAAAATACGATTTGATACCTTTATATTACAATTTGAAAAACATTTTAATATATCACATTTTTTAGTAAAGATTTATACAGTTTAACTGGAAAAATACATCTCATAAATCTAGCTAAGAAAAATTCGCAGTGACCATTATGAAGATGTCTTGTTCCCCATTTTTCGCCCCTATTTATAGAACGGGTCATAGCCAATGTTGCCGCTATGAATGTTTTTATTACTACGTTTTTGACCTAAGGGTTAATAATTTCTAGTCTAATTAAGAGTAATGATTTCCATTCGACTTAACCTGTTCACATGTCACTATGATAAGCAATTAATTTATTCTTATGTTGTTTCAAAGTCTTGAATTAAAGTTGTATGCTTCCAGATTCAGCTTTTCTACGAGAGTCAACAGGCTCTGATGACTTGGTAAGTTATATACATTTAAGAGCTTTTTTTGTTTTGTTTAGGAAAAATCTTTTTCGGATGCATATGTAAACGTGTATGTTAAGCATTTTGACATCGTCAAACATCTCGTTTACACGTTTAATATTAAAGTGTCGTTTGCACTTGGTAAATTAGATGCACTACCAGACGAATTGGATAAAATTTACTTTCCTTATCATCATCAGTTCGACATATAGAGTTTCTTACATAAATAGAACGAATACCGCATGTCGGATTTATGTTATGATCGCAGGATATACCTATTAGAGTTTTTTTTCTCTAAAACATGAACTGTTGGAATGGATATAACTGCCAGCCAGAAATCAAAGTACTGAATGCACTGAAAGAATGAATATAATTGGAATAAAGTGAACCAGAAATGATAATAAAATATGTATCAAAAGCAATGCATTGTCAGAGAGATTTTCTTATAAAAGCGCTTGAAATGAAGGTCATGCATAGTTAACTTTGCATGATGACAACACATGTGATGAATCAATTTTACATAGGAACATCAGGAAGTGACTGAGATAATTTGAATCTTTTTTGGTATGTGTGACTCATAGAACACAATCTGTGAGAGTCCATGCGGATACGCTTTAAAGGCACATAAAGGAGATTTATGCTATATCAAACTATGTTATTTGGTAAACTTCTGGTCAGATTCAAACAGTTATTCCGAAAAAGAACCGCCATGACAACTTAAATGTGAAAGCCAACGAGAAATAGCGTAGATCAGCCAGTTAAATAATTCAGATTGCCTGAGTTTTCAACTCTGACCTGGTCACGTGATACAGCCATTTTTGACCAATCAAAATTCGTTATTGGACATATGTAAACGAACGTATTGCTGATTAACATGATTGAAAAGGAAACAATTATTTTTCAATCACAAACAACTTATGTTAAAGTAGTTTATTAAATTTAGTCTCGCAGCATTCAAATGATAATTTTCATGACTTTTACAAGCATAATTGAATATATCTCTATATTTTTTCGCTAATGTATTTGTTCAACTCTCCTTTCACATGCCTTAAACATACACATTTATACAACACAGAACGTTGGAGCTTCGACTAAAAACTATACAAAAGAGGAGGTCAGTAGTCAAGGAGGCTTCACTGGGAATGTAATCGCTCAGTGTACGGAGATCGACGAGTCGGCTGAAAGCGAGGCGTAAGTTGTCCTTATGTAATAAGATTGATTGATGCAACATTTTTTTTCAAGAAAATCAGAAACCATCAATACAGGGAATTTGCTCATATCAATATTTCCTTTTAAAACAGTTGCGTTGGAAAACATCTACCGCATATGCGTTAACTTGAACCTTCACGATGTTAAGCATTATTGCCAGAAATGTGGAATTGAATACCACATTATATTTGTCTTCGTGTTTCATAACTGACAGCTGTAAGGTCATGTGTAGGTTCATACATATGAAAGCCTATCTAATTTTGTTCCTTGGTTTGAAATCATGTTCGCACATACGTTTTATACAATTACCTGGTTAAGATAAGGGACAAATACCAATATCCCGGTCGGAAGTTACTAAGCGCAGCAATTGTCATAGATAGGTTATTTCGAGGTTTTTTTGCAAAATAATTTAAAGTTTTCGCACAGTGTATGACCTGCTTAAGATTTGTATGATCCCTTGATGAGCACACATATCATATCCCAGGTTGAATTGCATGTTTCATATTTTTATACTCTTCTGATTCTTTCTTTAATTTGTATCTTTGCAGATAAAGAAGACTTCCTTATATCTATCGCGGGATCTAATTACAAATCAAGACATTTTTTAATATAGATACAGCCGCTTTAGGGTAGAATATCCATGAACCGCTAGTTGAAAACTACTTCTTTTATCTTTTTTGGGGGGGATTACTTCGGTCATTCTTGGTAGACATCGGTTTGAAATATTGGAAGTATACCGAATAGGTTCGGGCCCGACCGGTGTATACCGAGAACGACCGAGGTAATCCGACGAAAAATGAGATTCAAAATGGTGCATAATCAGTATTCTATCTTGATATCCCATTTTCGAGGTTTTTTGTCGTATGTTGAGAAAAAATGGTCAATACTTATTTTCAAATCGGCACAGAAAGATCATTTTCCCATTGAGACCATTTCATTATTCGAGAAAGTGTGTTCAACATTTGGTAATGATATAGAGTGAAGCCGCAAAACTCGATTTAAATCTGTCGATGACAAATGTGTTCATACTTAATGATAGTTACGAAAGCATCAATCTTCTGTTGACAGCATCCCATGATTTTATTTTGAAAAATGATTTTTAATTCTTTAAATGACCTTATCCATGATATGAAAATCAATTATGACTATTTTTCTAATTTTTCATTAGACTTATTAGTTCGACCGTCGCGTCTTTTATTATTGAAGGATTTCAATTTAAAGAAACAAATACGCGATGATATGCCAAAATAGAGAATGTTTCTTTGAAAGTTGGTTGTATCAGATTGTTAATTCATTTGCGTATCTAAAAGTTTCCTGTCAAAAAGCAGAGAATAGGTCTTCTCACAATGATTTGATTTAATAAGGCATTACTTTTTGGTTCTTTTTGGGGTTCTTTTTCTATGTGTATTGTCAGGATACCATAATTTAACAAAACGAATGGTGCATAAGTATTTATCAACCAAACAGACATGCTCTATGGTTTATACACCTCCTTTTGGTTAAGTCTCATTCGGTCTACTCGCATTTCGTCTAAATGTTTTAAGTGTCTATTTTTGTTTTGTCAACTGTTTTTAAGTGTTTATTCCCATTTTTTCTACTGTTTGTAAGTGATTGCTGCCATTTTATATACGTTTTTTAAGTGTTTACTCCCATTTTGACTACTGTATTTAAGTGTTTTATCCCATCTTGTCTACTGCTTTTAAGTGTCTACTTTTGTTTTGTCTACTGTTTTAAATTTTTACTCGCATTTCGTCATTTTCGTCTTTTTAGCATTTTTAGATACTCCAAGTAGAATAACATATATGTTCTAAGGAGACATAAAAACACATATCAGAATATTAGATGCATCAATTGTATCGACATTTAACTACATAAAGTGAACGTAGATATAATGCGAATTATATCAAAACCGTAGACAAAATGCCCAAATTGGGAGCAAAACGACGAAGACATTCCTGTTTATTGATATTATTTTGAGGTAACATGAGAATATGTGATTTGATTAAAGAAGCTGTGTTAGTTCTATCTCTATGTAAAAACGGTGTATGAATATTTCATATCTTCTGACCTGCGTCTTATAACATGTATGTACAAATATTGGGGAAGAATTATATGACATTGTGCAAGTTTTGAATTTCTTAACAGCTTAGATTACTTCGCCGATTTCCGCCAGTTACGAACAGAATGTTCAATTGAGAATACACCTATAGGGCATTGTTCACAGAAGGGGAAATTTGAAAGTCAAAATAAAATGGCATTGAAACAATACAGGTTTTGTATTGTCGTTTGGTATACAATATACAAAGTAGCTATTGAAAGCATGGTTAAATCAGGAAGCCTCATTTATGTAAGTATGTACAGGTTATATGCTGAAAACTTCAAAAGCGATGTCACGCTTTTGGGAAAAAATACATGCTAATTCACTGTACATACACTTTTAAGAATCTTTGAAGATCTAATTTTGGTTTCAATAACTACTTACCAGTGCGTGTCATATAAAAGTAAACATGCTGTGTAATTCTAAAGTTTATTTCTTCAACTTCCAAATCTCTTCATATCTGTGTACAAAAACCTTTAAAACTCAAATGTGTTTTTGTAAATAGACAACAGGGTGAGCATGTCACGAAAACATATCTATGTCAAATGTGCAATGATTATTTTGTTTTTTTGGCCAATTAATTACTGACATAATTTGTAAATGTATTGAAATGGCGACAAATGTGAGACTGTAAAATGGTGACAGATATTATGGAACACACTTTATCCTATCACCAGGACAATTTACCGACTGATAACAGGGTGCCGTAAAGCACTCTTGGGTGTTTTGTTCCATTTCTTTTTAATGTTTCATTTATTTTCACTTTTTGTCCGTTTATTTGAATCCATATACGTAACGCGATAGATGGAATAGATGGTTGGTGTCTTTGAATATGATAGGTTATCGGGCTCGCCTTCAGCTCGACGGATGATATCCATACGCCTTGCCCGATATCATTTCCGATTCACGACACCAACCATCTATTCTCTATGAATTTAATTGTATTACTGGCCAGATTAAAGCATCCGTTTGTCGTGTTTGTATGATATAATAAGCTTCAATGTTTGTGAGGCATGTGCCTTGAACCAACGGAGAAATTGATTGTGCGAGGGTCAATGTTGTAATAAACTATGTGCAGTTTATAGGAATGTTTGTGTCTTTAAATGAATATTGATTAACTTTGATAGGTACTGTAGATAGATATATGCCCATATCAAATCCCGGTTTTCTTCCACGATTTTTAATCAATGACTGTCGTACCGAGTTTTTGAAATGTAGATAGATATATGTCCATATTAAATCCCGGTTTTCTTCCACGATTTTCAATCACTGACTGTGGAACCAAGTTTTTAAAATGTAGATAGATATATGTCCATAGAAAATCCGCGTTTTCTTCCGAGATTTTTAATCACTGACTTCATATGTGGAACCGAGTTTTTGAAAAGTAGATAAATATATGTCCGAAGTAAATCCCAGTTTTCTTCCACGCTTTTAAATCGCTGACTTCATATGTTGCACCGAAGATTTGAAATGTAGATAGATATATGTCCATAGTAAATCCCAGTTCTCGTTCACGCTTTTAAATGTACATGTTCTCTTAAAAAAATTGTCAAAATAAAATGTCGTTGGAACAATACATGTTTTGTATTGTTGTTTGATGTACAATACGCAAAGTAGCTATTAAAACATTGTTAATTGAGGAAATGCAATATTTTTATATGTATAGTTTATATGAGGAAAATCTAAAAAGCTATGTCTCGCTTTTGGATTAAAATCCATTGTTATTTACTGTTTTCACACGTTAAAGAATAAAAAATGATCTATTGTTGCTCCCAATGACAATTCTTCATAGCGTATCATATACACGTAGCACTGTATCTGTTGTGCAATTTTGAAGAATTTCTTTTCTAACTTCCATATTTCCTCACATCTGTGAATAAGCACCTTTTAATTGCTGACTAGACATGTGATATATATGAATTGTTTACACATGTTATTCAATAAACCTTTGAACTGTATAACAATATTCTCCGCTTGTCTTTATTGAACACCATTTCCAATTTAGAGATAATACCAATAATCCGCCATTTTGAATCTAATTCTTTTGTCGGATTACTTCGTCAATCTCGGTCTTCATCGATTGTGACCAGAACTATCCAGTGTAAATCGAATAGTTCCGGGACTGAACGATGTAAACCGATAAAGACCGAGGTTTTCCGTCAAAAGAAAAAGTTTCAAATTGGCTAATAATTGGTATTTTACCTTAAGGACAGTACCGTTTTGGAGTCACGTAACGACGAGATATGATTTCATAATGATTAGAGAACACGTTGCGCTTCAAAGACAATTGACCACCTTTTTGACAGAAAGGTTTACTACCAACTGATACATATATCAGGCCATATAGCGGGCGATATTGGTGCAAATAAAGATTTACGGCGACTAGTATCAAAGGTCCAGGGTTCGATTTCCGTTAGCGGCGAGGTGAAAATGCCGGGGCTAATCCACACATCGTCACGAGTAGTGGTGATGTGTCAAACAAGCAGACATCGAAGGTGAATTAATGTTTGATAAGCCTTAAGCTTCCGTCACAACCGATGTAAATTGAGTAAGCTAAAACTTTACCATACGCCAAATTATGACTATCCCAAATTGAAAGAGTTTGCAGATGACGTTTCAAAATGCGATGAAATTGGAAAATAATCTGCTGATAGAGCAGAATGCCAGATAGACACACGTGTTCCCCGTGGATGTGTGCATCTAGGCCGGTTGTAATTCTCGCGATAAATAACGATATATTGAGTAGAGTGAAGCATGTGGAAATATCAGCGTTGGGATAATCAGACAAGGCCTGTCGCCGTTTGCATATTGGAAAGGGAAATAACTCTTCTAGTATCTAAGGGTGAGTTACACGGGATTACCTCCCTTTTAAGTATAATTTTATTGCGAATCGGTGTTAATATATTTCAAATGACTACGCTGAGAAAACACGCAGACTTTATTCAAACAAACAATGAAAAGAAAACGAAATGTTCACTGAAGTTGTACAACGTTTTATTTAAATCTTCATTTTCGCATGAACATGATTGTTCTTTGTTTAAAGTCGAATTAATTACATCATAAAAACCCTTCCATATAACTGTACACATATAGTCTGATTTGCCACATGAAAGACAAACCGTATATAGCTTGGATCTGACCTCAATCATCGAATGGGCTATTGGAACTGAATGTCGTTTACGGGAGATTACCCACTCTGTTCGTGCCGTAGCGGAAACTAACGAGCGCCACCGTAGACAACCGGAAAAAGTTACCGAAAACTGCCGAAGTGAAGGTAAATTGATGGGGGGAATTCCAGCTGCGAAGGTGAAGGTTAAGAAATAAACTGTGACGGTAATAGGGTTTATGTATAAATACTACTTCTACAGTCTCGCTGTAGAAGCCGGCTTTTATGGGTGATTCGGTAGAGTGGTTGGCTTTCTCTGGAAGTTAAGCAACGTACATCGCGGTTAGTGCCTGGATGGGTGACCCACGTCGGCTTTACTCCGAGAGGGACCCGATACACGTTACAAAATTGGTGGCAGCGGTGGGATTTGGTTTGATATCACCATCATTCCCGTACCCTAAATAGTGTGTCACATGTTCTCGATCCTTGTTTCTGCTATGTAGCAGTGTTTATAGTGGCAGTAGTACCTACTTGAACCGTAAAATAGTCGGTAACTGCCCATGTATGTCTTTGTGACTTTAGCGACTTCGAGACGAAGTCAAAGGAAAGGTGGGAGAAATGTGACGGTAATAGGGTTTATGTATAAATACTACTTCTACAGTCTCGCTGTAGAAGCCGGCTTTTATGGGTGATTCGGTAGAGTGGTTGGCTTTCTTTCGAAGTTAAGCAACGTATTAAGTGGTTAGTGCCTGGATGGGTGACCCACGTCGGCTTTACTCCGAGAGGGACCCGATACACGTTACAAAACCATAACGCAGAACAAGAACCGGTTTACTCTTCTATAATTAGAAACGTGTTGTAACTTCTTTGCACCGAGTGATACATTATTCATCTTCTGACCGAGATAACGAACTTGTCTAAGTTCCTTAATGTAAGACTAAAGTAAGTCATTAACAGTAGTTACAGACTTGGGGCAATCTTGCAATAAGTCAATAAAGCTGTTTCGATACTGCCTTACTCTGTACGTGCCGAAAGCTCTCGTTAATTATATATGTATATTCGTGAGTGTAACTTCTTGAAGTGTGTACATTTCAAGGGTTCAGTGCAATACTATAGTAAGTGCTTCATGTTTATGAAGCACTTACTATAGTCTTGCACTGAACCCTCGATTTAACTACATGTATGTGTATATAAGCGTGCTTTGTATTACGTTGGGTGTCTCATGGAAATGTGTAGGTGTTGTGGACGACAGGTGTGCAGAGGTAGAGCGTCGGCCTCTTGTACCGAGGGTCCCGGGTTCGAATCCCCGTTCGGCGAGGGGAAAATTGCCGGGACTAACCCATGATTCGGCGCGAGTACTGGTTAAGTATCCAGGAAGCAATCAACGACAGTGGCTTTGAACAAGCTTTAAGCTCCCTTCACAATCGATGTAAAACAAACATGGTAAACTAAATTAATGAAGGCTCTCATGTCAGGTACTCAGTCTAAAAATAGGTACCTATATTTATTACCTACAACTTGCCTAACTTTATTCAGTTTAATTCATTTCAAGTTTATCAAGCACATAACAGCACAAAGCCTACTAGCTGTTACAAAACAAAAATAATACCTATATCTAAACGCATGCATAGTACACAGCAACAGTTTATATTGTCTAGAAAACACTACCTACACATACAGATTTATCTAAATCAGCTCAATAATTTGTTTCGCCCTTTTATCGTAGATAGGTAAACAACAGTAGGTGTTTCGTACTTAAAAGTTCTTTTTTATAGCAGAGAAAAGATAAATGTCACATTAAATACATGTATTGTTGAAACAATAACTTTTTTGTATTGTTGTTCGATATACGACAAATGGTACCTATTGAAAACAATCAGGAAGTGTCAATATATAATCAGGTTACGTGCAGAAGATTTCAAAAGCGATATCACAATTTTGCATGAGAATACACGTTAATTCATTATCAAAATTTCAAAGTTCATATTGCGCTTTGCATTAGAATACACGTTAATTCAATATCAAAATTCAAAAGGCGATATCACGCTTTTGGAATAGAATACACGTTAATTCATTATCAAAATTTTAAAGGCGATATCACACTTTTGCATTAGAACACACGTCAATTCATTATCAAGATTTAAAAGGCATGATCACGCTTTTGGATTAGAAAACACGTTAATTCATTATCAAAATTTCGAAGGCGAACTCACACCTTTGGAATAGAATATACGTTAATTCCTTATCAAAATTTAAAAGGCGAACTCAACGCTTTTGCATTAGAACACATGTGAATTTATTATCAAAATCTTAAAGGTGATATCGCACTTTTGCATTAGAATACATGTTAATTCATTATCACAATTCAAAAGGCGATATCACGCTTTTGGATAAGAATACATGTTAATTCATTATCAAAATTTAAAAGGCGTTATCACGCTTTTGGATTAGAACACATGTTAATTCATTATTAAAATTTTAAAGGCGATTTCACACTTTTGCATTAGAATACACGTTAATTCATTATCACAATCTAAAAGGAATATTACGCTTCTGGATAAAAATACACGTTTATTCATTATCAAAATTTAAAAGGCAATCTCAAGCTTTTGGACTAAAACACATGTGAATTTATTATCAAAATTTTGAAGGTAATATCGCACTTTTGCATTAGAATACATGTTAATTCATTATCAAAATTTTAAAGGCGAAATCAGGCTTTTGGATTAGAATACACGTTAATTCATTATCAAAACTATAAAGGCGTTCTCACGCTTTGGACTAGAACACATGTTAATTCATTATCAAAATTTTAAAGGCAATATCGCACTTTTGCATTAGAATACACGTTAATTAATTATCAAAATTTTAAAGGCGAAATCAGGCTTTTGGATTAGAATACACGTTAATTCATTATCAAAACTATAAAGGCGTTCTCACGCTTTGGACTAGAACACATGTTAATTCATTATCAAAATTTTAAAGGCAATATCGCACTTTTGCATTAGAATACACGTTAATTAATTATCAAAATTTTAAAGGCGAAATCAGGCTTTTGGATTAGAATACACGTTAATTCATTATCAAAACTATAAAGGCGTTCTCACGCTTTGGACTAGAACACATGTTAATTCATTATCAAAATTTTAAAGGCAATATCGCACTTTTGCATTAGAATACACGTTAATTAATTATCAAAATTTTAAAGGCGAAATCAGGCTTTTGGATTAGAATACACGTTAATTCATTATCAAAACTATAAAGGCGTTCTCACGCTTTGGACTAGAACACATGTTAATTAATTATCAAAATTTTAAAGGCAATATCGCACTTTTGCATCATAATACATGTTAATTCATTATCAAAATTCTAAAGTTGAACTCACGCTTTTGGACTAGAATACACGTTAACTCATTATCAAAATTTTAAAGGTGTTACCACGCTTTTGGATTAGATTACACATAAATTCATTATCAAAAATTCAAAGGCGAACGCACGCTTTTGGATTAGAATACAGGTTAATTCATAATCAAAATTATAAAGGCAAACTCACGCTTTTGTATTAGAACACATGTTAATTCATTATCAAAATTTTAAGACAATATCGCACTTTTGCATCATAATACACGTAAATTCATTATCAAAATTTTAAAGGCAAAATCTAGCTTTTGGATTAGAATACACGTTAATTCAGTTTCAAAATTTTAAAGGTGTTATCACGCTTTTGGATTAGATTACATGTTAATTCATTATCAAAATTTTTTAAAAGGCGTCATCACGCTTTTGGATTACAACACACGTTAATTCATTATCACAATTTCAAAGGCAATACTGCAGTTTTGCATTAGAATACACGTTAATTCATTATCAAAATTTTAAAGGCGAAAACAAGCTTTTGGATTAAAATACACGTTAATTCGTTTTCAAAATTTTAAAGGTGTTATCACGCTTTCGGATAAGATTACACGTTAATTCATTATCAAAATTTAAAAGGCCTTATCACGCTTTTGTATTAGAATACATGTTATTTCATTATCAAAATTTTGAAGGTGAACTCACGCTTTTGGACTAGAATACACGTTAATTCAATATCAAAATTTAAAAGGTATAATCACGCTTTTGGATTATATTACCCGTTAATTCATTATCAAAATTTAAAAGGCGTTATCACGCTTTTGGACTACAACACACGTTAATTCATTATCACAATTTCAAAGGCAATATTGCAGTTTTGCATTAGTATACACGTTAAAACAATATCAAAATTTTAAAGGTGTTATCAAGCTTTTGGATTAGATTGCACGTTAATTCATTATCAAATTTTAAAGACAATATTGATCTTTTGCATTAGATTACATGTTAAATCATTATCAAAATTTTAAAGGCGAAATCAAGCTTTTGGATTAGAATAAACGTTAATTCATTATCAAAATTCTAAAGGTGTTATCACGCTTTTGGATTAGATTACACGTTAATTCATTATCAAAATTTTAAAGGTATTATCAAGCTTTTGGATTAGATTACACGTTAATTCATTATCAAATTGTAAGGGCGACCTCACGCTTTTGGATAAGAAAACATGTAAATTCATCATCAAAATTTTCAAAGGCGGACTCACGCTTTTGGACTGGATAACACGTTAATTTATTATCAAAATTTTAAAGGTGTTATCACGCTTTTGGATTAGATTACATGTTAATTCATTATCAAAATTTTAAAGGTGTTATCACGCTTTTGGATTATATTACCCGTTAATTCATTATCAAAATTTAAAAGGCGTTATCACGCTTTTGGACTACAACACACGTTAATTCATTATCACAATTTCAAAGGCAATATTGCAGTTTTGCATTAGTATACACGTTAATTCAATATCAAAATTTTAAAGGCAATATTGATCTTTTGCATTAGATTACACGTTAATTCATTATCAAAATTTAAAAGGCGTTATCACGCTTTTGGACTGCAACACACGTTAATTCATTATCACAATTTTAAAGGCAATATTACACTTTTGCATTAGAACACACGTTAATTCATTATCAAAATCTAAAAGGTGAAATCGCACTTTTGGATAAGAATACACATTAATTCATTATCAAAACTTTAATGGCAATATTGCACTTTTGCATTACAATTCACGTTAATTCATTATGAAAATTTTAAAGGCGAACCCAAGCTTTACGATTAGAATACATGTTAATTCATTATCAAAATTTTAACGACGAAAGCACGCTTTTGGATTAGATTACACGTTATTTCGTTATCAAAATTCTAAAGGCCAACTCACGCCTTTGGAATAAAATACACGTAAATTCATTATCAAAATTTTAAAGGCGAACTCACACTTTTGGATTAGAATACACGTTGAATCATTATCAAAATTTCAAAAGTGATATTGCACCTTTGGGTTAGAATACACGTTAATTCATTATCAAAATTTTAAAGGCGATATCACGCTTTTGGATTAAAATACACGTTAATTCATTATCAAAATTTTAAAGGCTATATCGCACTTTTGCATTAGAATACACGTTAATTCGTTATCAAAATCTTAAAGGCGAAATCACGCTTTTGGGTTAGAATACACATAAATTCTTTATCAAAATTTTAAATGTGTTATCACGCTTTTGGATTAGATTATACGTTAATTCATTATCAAAATTTAAAAGGCGTTGTCAAGCTTTTGTATTAGAATACACATTAATTCATTATCAAAATTTTAAAGGCAAAATCACGTTTTTTGATTAGAAAACACGTTAATTCATTATCAAAATTTTAAAGGCGAACTCACGCTTTTGGATTAGAATATACATAAATTCATTATCAAAATTTCAATGGCGAACGCACGCTTTTGGATTAGAATACATGTTTATTCATTATCAAAATTTTAAAGGACATATAGCACTTTTGGATTAGAATACACATTAATTCATTATCAAAATTTTAAAGGCGATATCGCACTTTTGTATTAGAACACACGTTAATTCATTATCAAAATTTTAAAGGACATATAGCACTTTTGGATTAGAATACACATTAATTCATTATCAAATTTTTAAAGGCGAAATCGCGCTTTTGGATTCGAATACTTGTTAATTTATTATCAAAATTTTAAAGGCGAACTCACGCTTTTGGATTAAAATACACGTTAATTCATTTTCGAAATTTTAAAGGCGATATCACGCTTTTGGATTAAACTACACGTTTATTAATTATCAAAATTTGCTTTCTATGACTATCATCAAGTGTGTATCATATAACTGTACAGCTGTTGTGCAGTTTTAAAGAAATTAAATTCTAAGCTTCCAAATTTCCTCACATATGTGACCAAGAACTTTTAAAGTGCACAGGTCTAGAGAATGCACTCACGATATATGTTTATTTTAGAAGCGTTTTCATGTGAAAACTTGATTACTATATGTGCTATTTGATGTACGGAAAAATATCTGTCCTTTCAGTGCTGATTAAACAGGTGCATTGTGTGGAATAACTGTAAAAACACTCCTATGTTATATTATTTATTCATTATGGGTTGTACATCGAATCAACATTATTTCAGTTATGTTGCATTGCCCGACTCTTAATGATCGAGAAAAACATCAACTGCCTATGAATCAGTCGGGAGACTCCCTCTTATGAAAATCCCAATTCCCTCACCGGGATTTAAACCAATGCGGGTCATGTGATTTCGAATTCTGAATACTGTTTTACTAAACAGTTTACGATTAAGATATGCGTAAGACTAAAACAACAATTCCTTTTTTTCAATATTGGGATAAGAAATATTGCAAATTAACACATCATTGGCAGCGTCTCTCCGAGACGCTGCCAATGACGTGTCACATTGCAATATTTTACTAAAGATACTATCCATATTAATCAGTTATGACTTACGCAAATAGTTTTCATAAGTTGCTGTTATATACTTTCCGGTGGATTACGCTGTAATATCAGTGGATTAGCACAGGATATTTTCACTGTTTGAAAGTGTGGGAATATCAGGAACTGCTTTCTTTTCCCCATGGGGCGCCCCATTTTACAAGTGAATGATATCATAGGTCATAATGTAGAACGTTTATTTATAATCAATATATCGGGTAGAATACGACTTTTTAGCTGCTTTAATGTGTAAAATGAAACAATGGAATGCCATTGAAATTGTTTTGAAATTAGTGAAATTTACTCAAAAAAAAGGCATTCTGAACCCTAACTGTTTTTTTTACAAGTATTGCTTAAAATTGGGGAATGATCAAGATGTGCCATGGCATCATGGTAAAAGTTTAGCATTAAATATTGCTTAGTAATACCCCCTCAATGGTTGCTCAACTTATTTTCCACACAATTGATTGAGAATAAATCCTGAGCTGTTGCTGTTAAGACAAAAAATGTAAACCAAAAAGATCTTCCCCAACACATTTGGATAACATTTTCACATAGTTTTAGAATGCCAGAGTTACACATAGTTCAAATTGAAATTAACAGCAGGAATTTTTTGAATAGTAAGGAAAGTGTAATAAAAGTTGAATTAATATGTCCTTTCATCAACTGACATACTGAAAAACACCAATCACAACTCAAACAAGAGTGGTTGGAATCTTTTATTTCTAAAAGTTACAATATTGGAGAAGATATCCCTTGCTAAACCACGAGAAATCAAAAATAGTCTTGATAATCAGTTACTGTTATTTAACTGTAGAACAAAATGTCACGTTGGATATTATTTGGCACTTGTTTTTGGTCCAAGTTGATTGCAACATTCAATGTACAAGTACATGTCTCAATCAATGATGTCTAGGTTGTTTCCCTTGATGAAAGTTACCTGCAATGAAAAGAAAATAGAAAAAAAATCAAAAATCTCATTTAACAATATTTGCATACAACAGATACAAGTAATGCATAAACATAAGAATTGATTTACAAACGCTGATTTCACTTATCAATTTATCTAAAACGTGAAACAACTGTCGAAAAAAAATCGGGCGAAACGTCCCGGGTTCGTAACGGTAATGATCATGAGCAACTGTAGATTAATTTCTCACCTTTTAAATAAATAACTTGAGTGAAATGGCATGTCGGTTACGGCTGTCCAATATCGATGCAGCTTTGTGTTTACTTCTCTCACTGTACCAAGTACACCGTAGATAAATCGTCGGGGAGCGAATTTCCATGGCTACGAATTTCAACGTGTCGGTTTGGCCCTCATCTCCATCCTAAATTATTAATCACTGGCGAGGCGAAGCTTGTTGGCCAAATGCAGTTAATAAATGCTTCTTACACATGAGAAGTTATGTACTAAGTGGCGACAGTAATGATGTGTCTTACATCGGGCATATAGTTCGAAGTTAAAAAATTGAAGCGGTGAGGCGAGAGGAAGTTGGCGTCCATTAAAAAAACTTTAAAATCAACATTGTATTGGCGCAGTGATCTGTTCGACAAGTCAACTGATCTACAACGTTTAATTCCTTATACCTATGAATAACCGATTACGGAGACATTATTGCTTAATTTGTTTCCTATACTGGTACATTTTCACTGAAAGAACTTCAAACCAAAGTGAAAAGGTGTCTTGTTTGTCATTCTGTATACTGTAGTGAACTATTTAGTCTGTCATGTTGACGTGTGAAGTCACATACATTACTGGTAATTCCGTGGCGAATTTCCATGGCTACGAATTTCAACGTGTCAGTTTGGCCCTCATCTCCATCCTAAATTATTAATCACTGGCGAGGCGAAGCTTGTTGGCCAAATGCAGTTAATAAATGCTTCTTACACATGAGAAGTTATGTACTAAGTGGCGACAGTAATGATGTGTCTTACATCGGGCATATAGTTCGAAGTTAAAAAATTGAAGCGGTGAGGCGAGAGGAAGTTGGCGTCCATTAAAAAAACTTTAAAATCAACATTGTATTGGGGCAGTGATCTGTTCGACAAGTCAACTGATCTACAACGTTTAATTCCTTATACCTATGCATAACCGATTACGGAGACATTATTGCTTAATTTGTTTCCTATACTGGTACATATTCACTGAAAGAACTTCAAACCAAAGTGAAAAGGTGTCTTGTTTGTCATTCTGTATAGTGAACTATTTAGTCTGTCATGTTGACGTGTGAAGTCACATACATTACTGGTGATTCCGTGGCGAATTTCCATGGCTACGAATTTCAACGTGTCAGTTTGGCCCTCATCTCCATCCCAAATTATTAATCACTGGCGAAGCTTGTTGGCCCAATACAGTTAATAAATGCTTCTTACACATGAGAAGCTATGTACTAAGTGGCGACAGTAATGATGTGTCTAACATCGGGCATATAGTTCGAAGTTAAAAAATTGAAGCGGTGAGGCGAGAGGAAATTGGCGTCCATTAAAAAACTTAAAAATCAACATTGTATTGGCGCAGTGATCTGTTCGACAAGGCAACTGATCTACAACGTTTAATTCCTTATACCTATGCATAACCGATTACGGAAATATTGCTTAATTTGTTTCCTATATTGGTAAATTTTCAGTGAAAGAACTTCAAACTAAAGTAAAAAGGTGTCTTGTTTGTCATTCTGTATAGTGAACTATTTAGTCTGTCATGTTGACGTTTGACGTCACATACATTACTAGGGATTCTGTATCGATGAAAGGGGCGCTAACGGGGTTTTCAAAATAGGAAATTGACAGGAAAGAAGCCATTAATGCAAAAAAGTACTAATAAAGCATATGATAAATAGAATATTTGTTATTTTCGGTGTATGATCGAAATATATTTCACCTCGTGACCTTAAGAGCTAAATATTTTAACTCGTGACTCCTCTCTCGTGAAAATATGGCTCTTACATCACTCGATGAAATATACAGTCAAATCTGAGGGAGCGGTCATACCTGAACAACTCTAACAAAAGTGAGCACGTGCAAACAAAGAAAGTCGATAACGCTTGGCCTAACTAGTACCCAAACGGTTACCCGAAGGGGATTTATTTTATGCTTAGTAGGCTCAAGATATTTGCAGAAATTGTTTTCCTAGTAAGGGCGGTGTTTTCATTTGAAGTAGCGCAACTGAGTTAAGTTTTATAAGTTATTTGGAGGGTTAAATATGTATTTCGATCATACACCTAAAATTACAAGTATCCTCTATTTGTTAAGTAAACCGGTGCCCTGTTCTCTAATTATAAAGTCACAGAGCACCCATCCCGTATGTTACCAACTCAGTTTTGTTTTAAAATCATTACAGAAGAGATACGAGGATTCTTATTATGATAAAACGTCTTTGATTCGACATATCTGCAACATAACGTTGGATGTTAGCATGGGGTATACATGTATATCAAAAAACTTATTCCCGCTAAAAACTATGTTCGTTCATTATTAGCAGACGACTCATGAGCAACAGTTGTGCATTGGTAGAGCGTCGGCCTCTTGTACAGAGGGTCCCGGGTTCGTATCCCCGTAAGGCGAGAAGAAAGTTGCCGGGACTGACCCACGAATCGGCGCTGGTGTAGTATCCAGGAAGCAGTCATCGAGAGTGAATTTAAATCTCTTTTTGTGAGGAGCAAAGAGAACAAGGTTTTAAAGATTTGGGAATGGGTTGTTGCTGTGGTATGTTATTTGTTTTGTTACTTAACCCATTACCAAACAATATCGAAGTTTGACCAGTTTGTTGCAGGCAACTCTGGAAAACATTGTGGGAAAAGGGAAAAGTTTTCTTAACGAGCAATTTCTCCTTTTCCCACAATATTTTCTGCTCAATCAAAAGACTATTTTTCAATTTCATCACATTTTGATTTGTCGTCTGCAAACTCTTTCAATTGTGGACAGTCGACAATCTTGCGTGTGGTAAAGAGTTGAGTCGAATGTACTGCAAATGTTTGATGTTTGATGTTAAATCATAATTGTCACTTTGGTTTCTATCAAATTTGACTTTGAACGTGAAATACTTGAAATAATTGACTATTTTGGATTTTTTGTGTACTGTTTTTTTTTCTCTTATTAAAACACAAACTACAGTCCCTTCTCTTACAAATACTCACCTTACACACTTTAACAGAGGGCACCAGAAACCACTGAGACAAATGGAGAAATTGCTTTTTTTTTGTCACAGTGGTTTCTATCAAACTTGACATTGGACATTAAATACTTGAACAAATTGGTTATTTTAGATTTGTCTGTCGTGTCTTTTTTTTTTCGGAAGTTAAGCCTTTTTCCACACACCTAGAGTAAAAGGATTAGATGAAAGAATGCCTGAATTCCTATCTGTTGACCTTCCGTGTGGGGTTATTTATTGGCTTGCAGTACATGTAAACAATATAGTGTTATTATAATTGGGAATCCTTTTAGAGAAGAGGCTCTCGGATAACATAGACAAGTAAATCCATACTAAATAGGATATCTATCTCTTCATAGCGTTTAAAGTTAGGTACAAGGAACTTCATAGATTTCTTTTCTTAGCGTTTTATCTTCACAAAAGTAATGTGCCTTAACCCTTTACGGTATATAGCGCCGTTCGCCGCCTTATCGATTACCGCATAAAACGCTTTTCGCCGGTATACCTATTACCGTATAAAACCTATTTTGACGGGCTATCGATTACTGCATAGAACGCTTTTTGACAGCTGAAAAATTGATTCAACTTCAACCCTTAATTACACAAATAAACACACACGTCATTTTCTCCAAAGTTTATTTTCCTATTAAACAAATATGTTTTCTTTCATATACGATGATAAAATCATGGGGTCAAAGTTTAAACTTTTGCTCTAGAGCGAATCTTTTGATAGTGGTCACGCGGCACACTTCTAAAAGAGACGCTATGGGATTGAGATGAAGGGAAATGAAATACCCACCCCCAATAAAACTGAAAGCGGCCTTCGATATCCTGTAATAAAGATCAAAACAATGCCGATTTGTAAAGACTTGATAAGGATTTCCTGCAATTCTTTACAAACTAACACTTTTCTAAAAATATTATCCAATTAAAAAGAACATAGGGCACGCGACCCGTAGACTATTTAATGAGAAGTCTTCCGGTCATAAAAGATCAAAACACTGCCGATTTGTAAAGACTCGATAAGGATTTCATGCAATTCTTTAGTAACTTAACACATTTCTAAAAAATACTATCCAATTAAAACGAGAGCATACGGCACGCGACCTGTAAAGGATGTTTATGACACGGAGCTATTGTTCAAAGTTTAAAGGCGATTGAAAATCGAGCCGTCAAATAATTGACGTTATAAAGACGGCCTTTTTAAAATATTTAGCCAATTTGGTGTTTCCGATCGCAAGTCGGACATCAATGTAGATTCAGAGCAGTAATTTGATCGTTTTTATTAAGCCTGAAGATGATGAAATGTTGATAAATATTACCAATTCACGGACAAGCAAATTAGATCATTCCTCCGACTTTGACTACAACTACGAGCTTTTGGTAAATTCATCACCCATGGACACGTATTTTACGGAAATATAAGCATGTTTCGTTGCCAAAATGAGTTGATTTTTACTGTTTTACATTTATAAGAAGGACTAGGTTTAACTCCTTTACAAAGCAATATTGCGCTGAAAAACATTCTTTTATATATTTTGGAAACGGTTTGAATGGGAATTGAAGTAAAACGATTCAGCTTTGTTGAGAAATATGCAAAGACAAAGTATGTATCTCGAGTCATGAACGGTATTTTTCGGCAACAAAATTCCCTGCAATTGATGACAAACGGAAAACAAATTACGGATCTCTCAGGGAGAACACATAAGTCATATTATTAATTTTGATTTTGTATAATTCACACCGTAATATACATTTTCATTGTTTGTTTAATTTTCTACAACTTAATCCTGATATGAATGTATCACTAAATAAAGAAAAAAAAAACATCAACTTAAAGGAAATTTTGTTCTCGTCGTCTTTTATTCTTTGAAAAAATCTATTAGATGAATGTAAAATGCATTAATTTAGGTTTGATTAACAGTACCCCAATCAATAACAATTATCGGAGATAATCCTGTGCAAATAGGTACCCAGGGTGACTAGTTATGTATGCGTTAATGGTCTTCGATAATCGGATGGTTTATACCTATAGTGTCACTGATAAGCCTTATCTCTATACCTTAAAGGGTTAAATATGTCTATCTGTTGATTTGAATCTTTTATGACTTATAAATGTTGTTAAGACATCATTGTAACAGAATATACACAACATACTATGCTCAAATGTTGTTTATCTGATGATTTGAAATCATTTTGACCTATAAATGTTGTCTAAACATCTTTGTATACAGAATCTTCACATAAGTAATGTGCCTAAAAGTTTTCTATCTGTTTATTTGAAATTGTTTTGACTTAAATATGCTATTTTAGATCCACTTTCCCCAGGATCATCACCCACTCTTACTGTGTACTATGATTTTTTTATGATATTCAGTCACATGCAATTACATGTTGTAATCTGTGGAAATGAAACAAAAGAAATAACATGTAACACTTAACTGCCCATAAGGGCCGGTCAGTCCGGGTACAACCATCGGTATTCCGTAAGTCAGTCGGGGGACATGTTATCATGGTTGAAATTTTGTAAAGTCATTAAAATGGTTATATTAAATCGTTAACGTTGAAAATGTCGTTGATTGTTCTTTCTAGTCCACTTAATCTTTTGCCAAACAACGAATCTTCGACTGTCCCAAATTGAACGAGTTTGCAGACGACATTTCAAAATGTGATGAAATAGGAAAATTTTCTTCAGATAGAGCAGAAAACCTTGTGGGAAAAGTAAAAAAATGCTCGTTACGAGCAATTTCTCCTTTTCCCACAATGTTTTCTAAAGTCGTCTGCAACAAAGTAGACAAATGTCGTTATTGTTTGAGAGAGGGTTTATGCATTCTATATATCTCTTTTATCTACATAAAGTAGAATACACAACAATAATTGGATCAAACAAAGTTATTATCCCTGATAAAATAGAAATGATTCTGTCTTGATTTGTAAAAATGTCTTGATTTGTATTTGCGCTTCTGATATGGGTAGGATCTGAGTCACGGCTAAAACTTTGGTTATGATTGCGCTTCTGATATGGGTAGGATCTGAGTCACGGCTAAAACATTAGTTATGAATTTTCTAGCTAGAGCAACCAACTATAACAAAGCCTCTCATACACACATGGTAATACATCTTACACATTACTGTTAAATGATGGTTTAACAACATTTTCAACATAATGTTTCAGTTGTATCAATGGAGGAGGAGGAGGAGGAGGAGGAGGAGGAGGAGGAGGAGGAGGAGGAGGAGGAGGAGGAGGAGGAGGAGGAGGAGGAGGAGGAGGAGGAGGGAGGAGGAGGAGGAGGAGGAGGAGGAGGAGGAGGAGGAGGAGGAGGAGGAGGAGGAGGAGGAGGAGGAGGAGGAGGAGGAGGAGGGAGGAGGAGGAGGAGGAGGAGGAGGAGGAGGAGGAGGAGGAGGAGGAGGAGGAGGAGGAGGAGGAGGAGGAGGAGGAGGAGGAGGAGGAGGAGGAGGAGGGGAGGAGGAGGAGGAGGAGGAGGAGGAGGAGGAGGAGGAGGAGGAGGAGGAGGAGTTGAGGATTATATAATTCCATTGCACGAAAAAGGTAGTATTAATGATGTTAACAATTTTAAAGGTATTACACTTTTAAGCTGCTTAGGCAAACTATTCACATGTATATTAAATAACAGGCTTAATGATTGGGCCGAAGATTATGGTGTTTATATTGAGGCACAAGCGGGTTTTAGAGCAGATATGAGCACTGTCGATAGCTTATTTATTTCACATGGCTTGATTAATAAGATGGCTAACAATGGTGAAATATTATTCTGTGCATTTATTGATTTTACTAAAGCTTTTGATTATGTAAAAGGGATAATTTATGGTACAAACTAATCAAACTTGGGTTAAGGGGTAACATATTGGATGTAATACGTTCCATGTATAACTCTGTCAAATCAAAGGTAAAACATGAGAACAAATTAAGTGAATCTTTCGAATGCAATCTTTGAGTTAGACAGGGGGAGTGTCTGTCACCTTTTTATTCTTCATGTTTCTTAATGACATCGAATATATTTTTATAAAAGAAGGTCTAGAGGGAATTAATGTAGACACTTTTAAGATGTTCTTGATTTTGTATGCTGACGATATTGTTATATTTGCTAAAAGTGCTCCGGAACTCCAGTCAAGTCTAAATCTATTACATGATTATTGTATGAAATGGAAATTAAAGATTAATACCTCTAAAACGAAAATTATGATATTAAGAAATGGTGGTGGACTATCGTCAAATTTGAATTTTTATTATGATACAACACTCCTTGAAATTGTTGATAATTTTGTTTACCTAGGTCTGGTGTTTACTACTGGGGGTTCATTCTCCGAATGAAGGAAGTGTCATTACACTTATCCATTATACATGCACAGTTAAGAAATAACTGTAGCAATCTAAAAAAGATCTGGTGAATAATCATTTATCAAACACAGATAGTTGCGAACATTGTCACAAAAAAGAAAATGCTGAACATTTATTAATTCGATGTCAAGAATATGTAATTGAGAGAACCATGTAGGCCATTCAATCTAGCCCAAACTAGGACCCGACCTAGACAAAATTACAAAGAATTTCTGAATGTTATGTGCGAAGCTTGACATACATACTAGCTTATTGCAAATGGTTGCATGTTGAAGCAGGTTGGAACAGTTAGATTAAAGCGATTTAAACCTGTTGTTCCTTGGGTAAAATCAAGTGTACAGTATATAGTATAGTACACCATATAAGTACTTTATGACGTAAAACCGAGTAGCATCATCACTATGAGGTCATTTTGGCTAACAAAATGTCTACCATAGGTACCTTACATGACCAAACATTGCAGATTTATGTTCATTTTTTATAAAAAAAAAAAAGATGCTTGTGTTACATAAAAATGCAAAAAATATGAACATTATAACACCACCGAAAACGAAAAAAAAATGGCGGACAGAGACGACGCACGGTTTATCGTTCCGTAAAAATTGGAATTTTAGTGTGTGAATTGTGAATAAACTTTGGCGAAATTTGTCACATATGTGCATGAAGTGTACCTTAATGTATATTTGTGTTTTTTGGACGATTTTTGGATGCACATAAGAAGATTTTGAAGGTACTTTCTATTTTTCTTCAGTATCATATTGACCTATATTGACCTATAAATCGCCAACAAAAAACATTTACTCCCCGGAGTATATGCGATCGAACATTCCTGAGTGAGCATTACTAACGATATTCACGAATAGATTTCAACATAACGGTACTCCACATTCCTGATTGGTTCTTGGTACCCAGCTCGAACAACCTTAACACAATATGGATTATGTTAGTGAGGGACACGACCCGGGATTAATGGTCCTGGAACCCTTAACGATAGACGACGATACAGGCGTGAAAATACCCTTTTCTACAAACACTATATCGCCCATGATGAATTCGAATAAGAAAACGGTATTAGGAACTGAGTCAGACGACTCGCCATTATATACAGACCTAGTTGAATTCAGTAAGCTACGTATGTTGACGAAAAACCTTCCCAGTGACTTGTTTGTCGACCAAATATTGCTAGATTATGACTATTCGTGTGATAAACTAGAATCCACAAGAAATATGCTTTTTGAGACATTGCGGGGAAACGATGACTTCCCCTTCGGGGAAGACTGTGATTTGAAACGCCGCGTCATGACTCGATCTAAGAATGGGGATTCTATCGCTGTAAAACTTGCTCATGACATTCATTCTTTAATGCTAGCTATTGAAGGCGGTGACTATCTCTCCATTAAAGATATGATAAGTACGTCCAAAAAGGTGCGGGTATTGTCAACACCAAGAATACAATCCATCCCTGGTACGTGTAAATGCAGTGCGGAACTAGCCTTATTGAGTGACACTATTGTGCAACTAAAAGCCGATGTATTGCTCATGAAACAAAGGCAAGCCGCCTCAGAAAACATACGGAAAACGAACCTCGACCTTACTACAGGATCAATCGACTCGCTTCGTGTTGAAATGAGGGAAACCTTTGCAAAGCTGACATCAAACGTCGATAAAGAGATTTTAAACAATTCTGGGACTATGAACACAATCGCTGAAAGCGAAAAGAACATGTCGGCATTATTTTCAAACGTTACCAACTTACAAGAATCAATAGCAAATTTGCAAAGTTGCGAGACTGCATTACCGGCCCAACCAGAAATATCAACGTCCCCAGGTCCCTCTGTCACAACGGAACATGGAACCATTGATAAACCGAGTACGGTGCAGTCAAACATTGGTGAGATTAGCGAAAACGACGTACTCGAAACCAATACATTTATGAGTGACGCTAATCGAAATGGCGATTCTAACGACAAACATTGTGATACAAATATAGAAACAGGTACACATGAACACAATCATGTTATCGTTGACTATTTTACGACATCTGAACAAGGAACTATCACTAGCAAAACAAATAGTAATGATGCCGTAAAATTCCCCATAAACAGTACTGCAAATATACCTTCCGATGACGAAATAGAACCAGATAATTCATTTGGAAACATGAGAATACCGACAGTCATTTCGTGTCGGGAAACGGACCCATTACCACGACCCGATCATAGCGTTCCGCATATAAGTCGGGGCAAAACATACATTGGTAGGAAAGTAAATTTTTCCATCATTAACCGCGAGCGCCAATACGCAAAAAACAATAGAAAGTCAAATGCATACAGTGACACTGGCTATAATCCCCCATCAGATGTTCTGCAGGACTACAACGGCGAACATGATTTTGAGAGCCACATACGACGTAAAACAAAGCAATACTTTGTTGGTGGATTTATGCCTACCATTTCAGAGAAACACATTGCAGACTACATAGCCGACCAAGGTTTAAAAGCAAGAAAAGTGTCTATCTTCCGTAACTTTAAGTACAACAAGGCCAGTGCACGCGTCTCCATAGAAGATGACGGAAATGCAGACAGTTTGACGGACAATCCGTATTTCTGGCCTTGGGGTATTAAGTGTCGCGTATGGCAACCAATGAATAAAACACGAAGTAATTACTCGAGTCAGAACATGCGGTACATGCAACGTAACCATGACGGTGGCGAATCTAGTGCGAACTTAAGTCAAAATCGTTATGCTCCTCTTAGTAGCAGTAAAGACGTAGATTAGTGAACACGTCGTGTGAACAGTTCCATATCAGGTCTCAAGAAACAATCATTTTCGCTCAACACAACAATATATCTCGCTACCTGGAATTCAACAGGAATAATGTCAAGTTCGAGCTATCTCAGTAGTTTTCTAGCCAAAAATATGATAGACTTCTGTGGCATAAGTGAACATTGGCTATTCCGACACAACTTGCATTTTTTGGATTCCATAAACAATGCATATACGTCTTATGCAATAGCAGACCCTGATTTAGATGTCATTACAAAACGCAAAGTCGGTAAAGGTGGATTGTGTATAATGTGGAAGAAATCTATATCAAGCAGGGTAACACCTCTGCCATTAGATTGTGAACATATAATAGGTGTCCAATATCTGTGTAGTCCCGGTTATTATTATTTCATATTTCAAGTATACGTTCCATGTAAAAATCATCCTATACACGTATATAAACGCTGCCTCGAAGAGATTGAAAATACTATAAACAGCTTCAGTGGTCGCGGAAAAATCATACTAATGGGTGATTTTAATACAGAACTACCATTATGGTCAAATGTTCAATTAGATTCAAGGGGCAAGTTATTGTGTCAGACTTTGATTGACTTAGACCTTATCCCCGCAAATTGTCTCCCTTTAAGTAAAGGCGTGAAGTTTAGTAATGTGCCATATAATAGTTCAAGGGAAACACTTATCGACTATATATTCCTTCCATCTGTTGATGTGCCTACGGTCCAGGGTTTTACTATACATGACGACCATTCTTTAAACGTGTCGACACATCGCCCACTAACCTGTACTATTAAACCCGCCGGTGACCACGAAGAACAAACCCATCACAATATAGCATCTACTATAGTGTGGAAAAATGTGAAACAGTCACATATCTCAACGTATACACGGTTTCTCGAGAGAAATGAGCACCTTAAAGAACTGTCTTTAATCGAAATATCTAGCAAAGAAGGTATCGATCGCTTGTACGAAGATATTGTCTCAGTATTGAAAAATGCTAATGAACAGTGTATACCAAAACCAAAATTTAAGCCGTATATTAAACCATATTGGAACGATAATCTCACTTCGCTGCATAATGACGTTAAAAGATATCGTTCTGAATGGATTAATGATAACAGACCGCGTGGCGAGCAAATTACCTATCAACGTTATAAAGCAGCAAAACGCGAATTCCGGAAAGCACACAGACAGTCTGTACAGAACTATATGTACATGCTTGAGGAGGAGATCGATAGAACGGCCGAAGTGGATAGTTGTGCTTTCTGGAAATTTGTTAATAAAAAACGGAATTCAAGGCCACAGCCATCCTTCGAAATGGTTTTCAACGATATCCGCTGCTCATCCTCAGAAGATATCATCTGTGGTTGGGCGGAATATTTCAAAGATCTGTACTCATGTGATGACAATGCTTATACCCGTTCAACAGAAACCGAAACAAACTTGTTTTTCGACAATAATTCACAAACAGATGAAGCGAATTTCGTGATAAAAGAAGAAGATTTATCTAGTGCACTCCGCAGTTGTAAAAAGAACAAAGCTTGTGGAAATGACGAAATATATTACGAAAATATTATTTACGGTGGTAAAACATTAATGCAGGTTTTATTGAAACTGTTTCAATCCATGAAAACGTTTTTCCACTGTCCAGTCAATATGAAAAGGGGAGTAATCACAACATTATACAAGGGAGGTAATAAGTCGAAAATGGATCCCAACTCTTATCGTGCTATCTCCCTATGTTCGACCATATTAAAACTATACGAGAAAGTGGTTCTTAATAAAATGGAACATAGTATCAAGTTAAATAATTTACAGGGTGGATTTCAAAAGAATTTAAGCTGTTGTCTTACTTCTTTCATGACTCGGGAGTCTATTTTTAGTAGCATTGAACATAACTCAAAATTGTACACTTGCTATTTAGATGTTAAACAAGCATTTGATCATGTTAATCATAAACTTCTTTTGTTTAAATTGTGCCAAAATGGCGTCGATGTTGTATTCATTAGAATAATACAAAGTCTGCTAGCGGACATATATTCCTGCGTTCGCTCTAATGGTTTAAAATCTGATTGGTTTCCGGTCATGAAAGGTGCAAGGCAAGGTCAGATTATCAGCGCAAGCATGTATTTAGTGTATATAAACGACTTAATGGATACGTTAGACGCAAGCAGCGACTGTTTAAATATTGGAAACACTAGATACGGATGTCCAACAGTTGCAGACGACATGGTGTTAATGTCATACACAAAAAACGGGTTACAGAGGCTTATGGACCTTTGCTATGACTATTCTCTCCGGAATAATTTCATGTACAACTCCTCAAAATGTGTGGTGGTCGTTTATAATGAGAATAAATCTGACTCTGAAAAGGTAAAACGTGAATGGTGTATCGGACCACATCCAGTTAACGAAGGACAGTCCTACTTGCATTTAGGCGTACACAACGAAAGAAATATGTCACTGAACACATCAGTTGAAGAATGTTGTAAAAAACTTCGACAAACGTATTTCAGCTTAAACGACTGTGGCATTTCTCGAAATTGCATGCATCCACTTTCGCTAGGGCGTATCTATGAAACTGTTGTTTTGTCGAAGGCGCTTTATGGAAGTGAGTTGTGGAACGAGCTTTCCGAAACCCAAATACAAACCCTTGAACGTGCTCATAAACAGTGTGTTAAGCATATTCAAGGAATGCCCCGCTCAACTTCTACAACTGTTGCGTTAGCTTGTATGGGAATGATGCCTATAGAAAGTTATATAGATAAAAGAAAATTGATATTGTTCGGGCAACTATGCAGGTTGAATACCGTTATGCGTATAAAGAATATGTTTAATTACCGATTACATGCTTTTATGAATAAACCTAGCACAGTTCGCGGTTTTATGCCAGATATCTATCGAATCTTGGGAAAATATAGGCTGACATCGACATTAAATGAATACATGTCAACATCTGTTTTTCCAAGTAAACATTCATGGACGAAAACAATCAATCAATCATTAAAAACATTCACAGAACATTTTATATTTGATAATATAAATAGAAGTCCGGGTTTATCAGGTTTTAAAATCATGTACGGTAATTTCATGCCATGTCACATCTGGTATTTCTGCAGAGTGTATAGAAGCTATCTGAAATACTGCTTTACGGCTGTACAGATAGTTTCTAGATTATTCTCAAGAAAATACGACACTCTGTGTCCAAACTGCAGGCTAGGGACCAATTGTATAGCCTCGCATTTGTTAATTTATTGCTCTAAAACAGACCATATTCGTGACGAATTCTGGCAAAAGTTATTTTGCTTATTGGGTGATAACCAATATGAAATGCTATTGGGTAAGATGCCAAATGATCAAATCATAGAAATATTGTCAGGATTTATTTCATTTCAGTTAGATGAAGCCTGTAGAGTAACTTGTTTTAAGATGTGTTTGAAATACATGCATTTACTGTGTCATAACATAACATCTGTATATGTCCATTAAACTTGGTAGCACGTACTTATCAGCCCACATACACTTAACGTTGGTAAGTGTTTGTTGGCTGATTCGTTACTGTTTCAATGAAAGTTACCATGTTTTCATGTTGCGGCATTCTTAGAATCAGGGTAAATGCCTCGTTATAAGATTATGAGTGCGAATGGGTGGGTGCTTGTACAAGCAATTCCAAAATGTTTTACCACGCAATCACTCCAAATGGACTACTTTTTCTTCACGTAAAGGTTTCCAGAATGGAATTACACAAAACAATAACTCTTTTAATGCAGTATTCCTTATATTTCGTTTCGATAAGGGTGCGCTAGAAATTACCAACATTTTTGCATGCAACACTCATACTAAATACACGCACCCGGCCACACACACACATACACACACACGCGCGCACCCCCACACACATAGACACACACTTACATGTTTAAGCACCACTCATTAGCACGCAGTAAGCATTTGTAAATATTGTATATACATGCATGCGTTTTCACCATGAAAGTGGTAAGCGTATTTAGTTCTGTTTTGTGTTTCTATATGAGATAATTTGTGTATGTTAATAACTCTTCATGTATGGAGGAATAAAAGAATTACTTACTTACTTACTTACTGTCATGAATTAACTGATTCTTCAATAACTTTGGTAGATCTCGTTTATCTTAGATCCTTTATAGAACTTGTATTCAGTTTACAGTGACTATTTCAACCCGTCGGACGGACGGACGGACGGACGGATGGCATAAGATGGAAGTCGCCATATTTCTTCTTGAAGGACTACTTTCGTTTTTAAGTGAAAATGTCAAATGCAGTATGTAAACAGTCATCGAATTTGATTAAGGAAACAAAACTATATCACAAATTATAATTTCATTTAATACAGTCTTTCAGGGAGGTCCACAATGCAACAGTGTCTGGAGAAGTTCCGGTTTCGTTCAATAACGGCGCAGTAAATGGAAGCTGAATAACGTATCAAAGTAGTATATTCCATAAGTAAAAATCGAATTTTTGAAAAAAGAAAACCTGTTTATAAATTGGTTAGAGTAAAAAAGGAATTAATAAAAAATTACATGTGACTGAATATCAAAAAATAAGTCATAGTATACAGTAAGAGTGGGTGATGATCCTGGGGAACGTGGATCTAAAAACAGCATATATAAGTCAAAACAATTTCAAATCAACAGAAAGAAAACTTTTAGGGACATTACTTACGTGAAGATTCTGTATATAAAGATGTTAACACAACATTTATAGGTCTAAATAATTTCAAATCATCAGATAAACAATAATTGAGCATATTGGTTTGTGAATAATCTGTTTACAATGATGATTTAACAACATTAATAAGTCAAAAAAATCAAATCATTAGATAGACATCTTTACGGCACATTACTTATGTGAAGATTCTGTATATAAAGATGTTTTAACAAAATTTATAGGTCTAAATAATTTCAAATTATCAGATAAACAACATTTGAGCATATAATGTTGTGTATATTCTGTTACAATGATGTTTAAACAAAATTTATAAGTCAAAAAAGATTCAAATCAACAGATAGACATATGTAAGGCACATTACTTATGTGAAGATAAAACGCTAAGAAAAGATATCCGGTAATCTATGAAGTTCCTTTAGTCCAGTCATCCTATGAAAAAAATGGACTCAACCGTCAACTAATTGCAACAGAAACGAAATCTCTTTTAAAGTTATCATGAATGTATAAGAGATGACAGAAAAAAAGTCTTCCAAAATCCCTTCAGGGGAAATTGGTTAAAAACTCGTTTTATTATTGCTACTTTCAGGCCTTTTGGAAAAAATCGCATATTTGTATATATCTACCAAAATGGAACAAAACCCCAACAATTCACACAAAAATGTGTGATAAGCGGTATACTCTATCTACATGTTTATTTATCATTCACATCAGTTTGCCTTCTAAAATTGATTTATTCCTATAAATATTGTAAATTGAAAGGGGTCAACTTACCCCACCCACCCATTAGAACTAAAGAATTTTTTTTTCATGTCAATGCATTCCTATATGCTACAATTCGATATTATCTGGCAAATCTTGTTCTCTAAAACTTAAATCAAAGACAAAACACACCTTTTTGTATTAGATAGCTTATATATAAAGACAATCATTTAATTAAGGTACCGAAATCCATATATGCCCATATAAGAAAAACGAAATATATGACACAAGCAATACAATATTCATGTGGTATTTTTTGACGTTTTGCATTTGTTTTGTGAACTTAAAAAATAATAAATGAAATAAAGGAAGAAACATAGTGGAAAAAGCAGCAAAAGTAGTACTATTCTATTGCCCCTTTCTCACTATGTGCCAGCCTTTTAAAATTAAGTGTACACTCATTGAATTACACCTGGAGTATACTAAGCGTTAAAAAATAAGGGGACGCCTAAATTCAATATTGAGGTATCTTTAATTCGTTTAAAACACAGACCAGATATTCAATCATATTCAATATCAAAATCAAGATCGGGTATGACCTCCACATGCAGAAATACATGCACGACATCGTGGGTGTGGGGGGGGGGGTCATTTCTCCTTAAGTGCTGCACCAAATTCCTGAAGATTGGCTGGTATGGGGCGACGTGCGCGGACTCTCTTACCAACAACATCCAATACATGCTCAATGGGAGAGAGGTCGGATTATTTTGGAGATCACTGGATTGTCAAGATGCCCTGTTTCCTGACGAAGTCAACCGCAACACGAGCCTTGTGGGGTCAGAAATTTGTATCCTGGAAGACTAAGTTTTGACCAATTCTATGTGCAAATGGGACAACAACAGGACGGGAAATTTCATCAATGTGTCCATTCAGGTTTCCAGGAACAAGAACAAGTTATATTCCCCTACCGTAATAAACACCACCCAGACCATGATGCTCCCCCGCCAAAAGAAATCATGCTCCAAGATAGTGGTGCATTTGTATCTCTCCCCACGCCGATGCTATCAGAATCGCAGACAGAACCCCGACTCATCCGAAAAGACCACATGGCACCACCTACGTATAGGCCAACCTTAATGTTGCTAGCACAACCGTAAACGATATCTGTTCAGCCTTGACATGATGACACCATGAAAAGGAAGCCTTGTCCCAGATTTACTGTACTGCTAGAAACTCGAAGTCCTGTCACGGTATGGATCCCCTGCTTTGGTTATGGTGCGGTTACGAAACAGTTGCGCAAAGCAATAATCCATGAAAGGCGATCTTGCTGGAATGTTGTTTTCCTAAGGTGCCCATGCCCCCTCCTAATTTGAACATCACCAGTCTGGTGGTGTAAAGCTGCAGGTCGTGCAATAACACTTTTTGACTTCCCAATAAACCTGGCAATATGGTTCTAGGATTCACCAGCTTGCAACATGCCTATGCATTGCCATTTCTGAGCTTCTGAGATACTGCCATGATGGCATATTGCGTTGATATGAGACTTGATTTTGTTTCATTTTTATCGTATCTAAGAAATCACGTGAGTGCACAGGCAATACATGTAATGAATACATGTTACAACACTTTATTGAATATGTTCGATTACACGGTGTCATGAGTTTGGGTGTACGGATTATGAAGAGGCAAATTCTCCCTATCCTATCGAGAAAATAGTTAACAGTAATAGGGTTCCCATATTTTTGCATCTCAATATATTTACAGACTCCCCTTTTCCATTTTGTATCGTTCTTGCACAATTTCTGCATTAGCGAAGATTACTCCCCGACATTCCCCACACCCTCAGGAACGGTCAAGAAGGTATGTCTACAAGAACAAGGTTTTCGGTTACACTTTGTTTTACATGAGCATTTTAGTTAAAGGCAATTCACAGTATTTGATAAGAACTGCTATTTTTGGAAGTGAACAAACTTCCTCGAGTAAAACCACCTTTTTGGTACCTACCCCTTCACTGCATTCCTTTTGTACACAATCATTTCGAGAAGGACAATTTGAACATCCATCAAATACAAATATTGCAGGTTTGCTAATGACATCACCAGAATATGTTCTACGTATATCCAACAAATGCTCCTCCATATTTCGAAGGCAAACGTAAGAACAAAGGGGTGCCCTATCGTCGTGTACATATTCAACTGACTCATCTAGCTATTTATTGACACTACAGCCAACCTGCGCTTATATTTTATTTATCGAAGAAGGTTTGTCAGCTAGTTTCAATAACCCAGAAGACCCATATTGTGATGGCGGGAAACTACACAGCTCTTTCTTAAATATATCTCCTTCATTGTCATGCAATATATCAACCGGAGCTGTTAAACGCAAATGTGGACCAGTTTGAGCTGCTTCTCCAATTTCTCTTAACGTTAATTGAGAGTTTGGGGTTACGGACGGGCTTTAACCTATAAAACTGTATTCTGAATCGTATTTATAAACCATGTTGTTAATATTCAATTGGCCTTCTTACTTTGCATAGTCGACAATTAGACAATATATACTCGTCGACCTGACACAATGTTATCAAGTGTACAGTCCGCAACGTGGATGTCTATGTTTAGGTTGTCCGTTTGATCTTTTTCCTCCCTCGAATGACTGGTTTCTACATGCTGATCACTTGTATATTTCTGCATTGCATTATTGTAGTATGTACATACAGGAATTAACGAAAACAATTGGTTTCTCTGTGATTCTTTCAAACCATAACCACATTTTATTCTTCCTATTGTCTTAGAACTTCTAATAAGGACCTGCTCAAAAACTTGATCCGTTAAAACTATTACCGATGCGAGATCGGTTTGACAAACTAGATGGTTTCCTTCATATAAGTGAAGAAATCTGGACTCGTAGGTAATGTTTGGCTTTAGTTTGAAGATAACATAGGAATATAACAGAGCTCTATAACTGGGGCTACATTTCTCTGATGGCTTGAATTTACAGTTCTCAGCAATACAATCATTTGGCTTTAATAAACGTGTGTAGTAGGTCAGCCATTATTTATATATGAAACACAACTTGGAAATGCGATTTGACAAACAAAGAGCTTCTTTTCAAGTTTGTCCTACATCTTTTGAAAACAACTTCACCACAAACTTCTACAACTGGTTTTTCTTCTTACATAAGGGCTTCATAAATATTAACTAACGTTTTATCGTCCATTGGGTTCAACCTCGCTAAAGGTTTCAGTATTTGTCTTTGGTTTGGAAGTCCAGGTCATGCTTTCAACTTCATGTATTGTGACTTCCTCTCAAAGCAATGCAGTATTAAAAGAAATTCCCATAAGTTTTACATTTAAAAATTTATTCAGTAGGAAATGGCCTCAAGTTGTTCTGGAAATAACCGTGTCATTGAACATGTGAATCACCACATTTTGAGAAATTCTGATAGTCTTGTTCTTCCATTTATTGTCCAATACAACGGAAGAAGCTCAAAATGGTATGGAATCCACAATGTTAATGTGACCTTCTTGCACTCTTGATAGTACTATCCATTTTACCTGCAAATGGAAAATAGATAAAAAGGCATTTATCATCACTTAATTGTGCGTTGATTTTGTCTGCAGCATTTTTGATAGTGGTATTATTCTGTTAACATCACTGCAATTGAAAATATTAAATTAAACACAACCACACTTGCTTTATCTTACTTTTGATTGAAGGTTATACTTTAGCGTAATTCACCTTAATTTTCATAGTTCATACAACATAATTATGTATAAATGATAAATAATGATTAAAAACGTTATAAGAAGAAAACTGTTACTATAATGATATCTTTATCATACAATAGGTTATAGTAATAAATGCACATTCAGAGTAAATTACAATCGCCACCAGATATTTGCTGACGATTTTTATCTCATCCACATTTGCTCTTCATCTTTAACCTTCAATTCGATCTATTTTGCCAAAGATTAATAAACTAAGCAAATGCAAATCATAAATAGATTTATTTCATTATTTGCAAAAAATACTTTAATATTGAATGATTTTAACATATGAACATGATCGATTTAATTGAGTGAGTAAGAGAAACTTATGTTTTCGTCAAATCATTATTTACAATGGCACTTATGGGCCACCGTAGTTTAGAAAAAAGAACAGCTATTCCGAGGTAAATATTTTATATTTATTTTATATATTTATCATTGTAAGGTGCATTTTTGTCATTTTATTCATGTTTAAAGATATATTTAAGTGTGAATGGTCATAAAATCGATGTTTTGGGCGAAATTAAACAAAACAAACACGTTTTGAATTACCCACGAAAACTCATTACAAAGCATTCTGCAGGCTATTTCAAAAATAATTTTTCATCTAAAATGTAATCATGTACATACAATTATGGTTTTTATCAGAAAAGGGCATATATAAATGATAATAAGCTCAACTTACCCTTTCATGTGACTCTCAACAGCAAGTTGACCTCGAAATTTACCGATGAAAGTTCACGCTATGTACTTTTCTATGGTGATACCTTCGAACCATGCAAAAACTCGCACTTTTCAGGAAGTTTAAATGCATTTTTCAGTATTTTCCCCTGGTGGGATTTCTGAGGACTTTTTATATGTTATAAAGGAAGTGTGCAGCTATCATAAAATCACAAATTTGTTTCTGTTGCAATTAGTTGTGGGTTGACTTACAGATTGACTGGACTACTTGTACCTAAATTTAAACACTATGAAGAGATAGATATCCTATTTAGTAGGGATTTACTTGTATATGTTATCCGAGAGCCTCTTCTCTAAAAGGATTCCCAATTATGATAACACTATATTGTTTGCATGTACTGCAAGCCAATAAATACCCCCACACGGAAGGTCAACAGACAGGAATTCAGGCATACTCTCATCTAATCCTTTAACTCTAGGTGTTTGAAAAAATGCTCAACTTCCAAATGTAAAAAAATGAAAAATAAAAATAAACAAAATAGACACGACAAATCTAAAATAATCAATTTGTTCAAGTATTTCATGTCCAATGTCAAATTTGATAGAAACCACTGTGACAAATGAAGAAATGATGAGCAATTTCTCCATTTGTTTCAGTGGATTCTGATGCCCTCTATTAAAGTGTGTAAGGTGAGTATTTGTAAGAGAAGGGACTGTAGTTTGTGTTTCAATTAGAGAAAAAAAACCAGTACACAACAAATCCAAAATAGTCAAGTATTTCAAGAATTTCACGTTCAAAGTCAAATTTGATAGAAACCAACGTGACAATTATGAGCAATTTCTCCATTTGCCAGAGTGGTTTCCGATGTCCTATGCTTTTTGTGTGTTAGGTGAGTATTTGTAAGAGAAGGGACTGTAGTTTGTGTTTCAATTAGAGAAAAAAACAGTACACAACAAATCCAAAATAGTCAAGTATTTCAAGTATTTCACGTTCAAAGTCAAATTTGATAGAAACCAACGTGACAATTATGAGCAATTCCTCCATTTGCCACAGTGGTTTCCGATAGCCTATGGTTTGTTTTACGTTTGTTCGGTGAATATTTATAAGAGAAGGGACGGAATATTGTGTTGTGTGTTCATGTACATGTAGAAGTCCTTGTAATCCGATATTTAACCTTTATCGTTAATTGCATGACCTCGTTTTGGTCTGAAGAAATATCTTCCAGTTTATCTTTCTTAAATTTCCTTAAAATATGGTTAACGCTATTTCAACAATTTTCCGGTTATATAGTGGCGAAGGTTCAACTTCATAAGCGTTCTGGATTTCAAGGCAGGAACGGTAACTCTTGCAAAAGGACACTCCAAGGTGATTTTACATCAAACATCAATTTGCAGTACGTTCAACTCCATTGATATAACTATTTACCACACCCAAAATTGTCGACTGTCCCAAATTGAAAGAGCTTGCAAAGGACATTTTACAATGTGACGGAATTGAAAAATAGTCTTTTGATGGAGCAGAAAATATTGTGGGAAAAGGAGAAATTACTCGTTAAGGCAAATTTTCCCTTTTCCCAAAATGTTTTCCTTAGTTGTCTGCAACTAACTGGTCAAAAGTCGTTATTGTTTGGTAATGGGTAAAATATTAAAACTAATAAGACCCCACAGCAACAACCCCTACCTGATGTTTTCAAACCCTGTTCTCTTCGCTTCTCACATAAACTGATTTAAATTCACTCTCGATGACTGCTTCCTGGATCAGCGCCGATTTGTTGGCTAGGCCCAGCAAGTTTTTCTCGCCTAACGAGGATGCGAACTCGGGACCCTCCGTACAAGAGGCCCACGCTTTACCAATGCAACACTGTTGCACATATATTGAGTCGTCTGCTGATGATGAAAGAACATAGTTTTTAACTGGAATAAGTAAATGATATAAACCCCATGATGTCATCCAACGTTATGTTATAGATATGTAAGTATCTTAGTTGTTCTGCAATGCTTTTAAAACAGAACTGAGTTGGTTACATACGGGATGGGGGCTCGGTGGCTTTATGATAACAGAACAGGGCACTGTTTTACTAAACAACTGATGGCAAATATTTGCGTAAGTCATAACTGATTAACATCGATAGTATCTTCAGTACAATATTACAATGTGACACGTCATTGGAAGCGTCCCGGAGAGACGATGCCAATGATGTGTTACTTTGCAATATTGCTTAGTCCATTATCAAAATAAAAGAAATTGTTGTTTTAGACTTACGCAAATCTTAAGCGTAAACTGTTTAGTAAAACGGTACCAAGAATTCGAAATCACATGACCCGCATTGGTTTAAACCCCGGTGAGGGAATTGGGATTTTCATGAGAGGTCGTCACCCGAATGATTCATAGGCAGTTGAGGTTTTCTCAATCATTAAGAGTAGGGCCAATGCAACATAAATGAAATGATGTTGATGCGATGTACAACCAATAATGAATTAATAATATAACATAGGAGTGTTTTAACAGTTATTCCACACAATACACCTGTTTAGTCAGCACTGAAAGGACAGATATTTTTCCGTAAATCAAATAGCACATATAGTAATCAAGTTTTTACATAAAAACGCTTTTAAATTAAACATATATATCGTGAGTGCATTCTTTAGACATGTGTACTTTAAAAGTGCTTGGTCACATATGTGAGGAAATTTGAAAGCTTAGAATTTAATTTCTTTAAAACTGCACAAAAGCTGTACAGTTATATGATACACACTTGATGATAGTCATAGAAAGCAAATTTTGATAATTGATAAAACGTGTAGTTTAATCCAAAAGCGTGAGTTCGCCTTTAAGATTTTGATAATGAATTAACGTGTATTCAAATCAAAAAGCGTGACTTCGCCCTTATAATTTTGATAATGAATTAACGTGTATTCTAATCCAAAAGCGTGAGTTCGCCTTTAAAATTTTGATGATGAATTAACGTGTATTCTAATACAAAAGCGTGATGACGCCTTTTAAATTTTGATAATGAATTAACGTGTAATCTAATCCAAAAGCGTGATAACACCTTTAACATTTTGATAATGAATTAACGTCTATTCTAATGCAAAAGTGCGATATTGCCTTTAAAATTTTGATAAAAAATTAAAATGTGTTTTAGTCCAAAAGCGTGAGAACGCCTTTTAAATTTTGATAATGAATTAACGTGTGTGTTCTAGTCCAAAAGGGTGAGAACGCCTTTTAAATTTTGATAAAGAATTAACATGTATCCTAATACAAAAGAGTGAGTTCGCCTTTAAAATTTTGATAATGAATAAACGTGTTTTCTAATCCTAAAGCATGATTTCGCCTTTAAAATTTTGATAATGAATTAACGTGTATTCTAATCCAAAAGCGTGATATCGCCTTTAAAATTTTGATAACAAATTAACACGTATTCTAATACAAAAGCGTGAGTTCGCTTTCAAAATTTTGATAATGAATTAACGTGTTTTTAAATACAAAAGCGTGAGTTCGCCTTTAAAATTTTGATAATGAATTAACGTGTAGTTCAATCCAAAAGCGTGAGTTCGCCTTTTAAATTTTGATAATGAATTAACGTGTATTCTAATACAAAAGCGTGATGACGCCATTTAAATTTTGATAATGAATTAACGTGTAATCTAATCCAAAAGCGTGATAACACCTTTAACATTTTGATAATGAATTAACATGTTTTCTAATGCAAAAGTGCGATATTGCTTTTAAAATTTTGATAATAAATTAACATGTGTTTTAGTCCAAAAGCGTAAGAACACCTTTTAAATTTTGATAATGAATTAACATGTATTCTAATACAAAAGCATGAGTTCGCCTTTGAAATTTAGATAATGAATTAACGTGTTTTCAAATCCAAAAGCGTGATTTCGCCTTTAAAATTTTGATAATGAATTAACGTGTATTCTAATCCAAAAGCGTGAGTTCGCCTTTGAAATTTTGATAATGAATTAACGTGTATTCTAATACAAAAGCGTGATGACGCCTTTTAAATTTTGATAATGAATTAACGTGTAATCTAATCCAAAAGCGTGATAACACCTTTAACATTTTGATAATGAATTAACGTCTATTCTAATGCAAAAGTGCGATATTGCCTTTAAAATTTTGATAAAAAATTAAAATGTGTTTTAGTCCAAAAGCGTGAGAACGCCTTTTAAATTTTGATAATGAATTAACGTGTGTGTTCTAGTCCAAAAGGGTGAGAACGCCTTTTAAATTTTGATAAAGAATTAACATGTATCCTAATACAAAAGAGTGAGTTCGCCTTTAAAATTTTGATAATGAATAAACGTGTTTTCTAATCCTAAAGCATGATTTCGCCTTTAAAATTTTGATAATGAATTAACGTGTATTCTAATCCAAAAGCGTGATATCGCCTTTAAAATTTTGATAACAAATTAACACGTATTCTAATACAAAAGCGTGAGTTCGCTTTCAAAATTTTGATAATGAATTAACGTGTTTTTAAATACAAAAGCGTGAGTTCGCCTTTAAAATTTTGATAATGAATTAACGTGTAGTTCAATCCAAAAGCGTGAGTTCGCCTTTTAAATTTTGATAATGAATTAACGTGTATTCTAATACAAAAGCGTGATGACGCCATTTAAATTTTGATAATGAATTAACGTGTAATCTAATCCAAAAGCGTGATAACACCTTTAACATTTTGATAATGAATTAACATGTTTTCTAATGCAAAAGTGCGATATTGCTTTTAAAATTTTGATAATAAATTAACATGTGTTTTAGTCCAAAAGCGTAAGAACGCCTTTTAAATTTTGATAATGAATTAACATGTATTCTAATGAAAGCGTGATTTCGCCTTTAAAATTTTGATAATGAATAAACACGTATTCTAATACAAAAGCGTGTGATCTCCTTAAAAATTTCGATAATGAATAACCCTGTTTTCTCATCCAAAAGCGTGATTTCGCCTTTGGAATTTTGATAATGAATTAACGTGTTTTCTAATCCAAAAGCGTGATTTCGCCTTTAAAATGTTGATAATGAATTAACATGTATTCTAATACAAAAGCGTGAGTTCGCCTTTAAAATTTTGATAATGAATTAACGTGTAATCTCATCCAAAAGCGTGATAACACCTTTAACATTTTGATAATGAATTAACATGTATTCTAATGCAAAAGTGCGATATTGCCTTTAAAATTTTGATAATGAATAAACACGTGTTTAAGTCCAAAAGCTTGTGATCTCCTTTAAAATTTCGATAATGAATAACCCTGTTTTCTTATCCAAAAGCGTCATTTCGCCTTTGGAATTTTGATTATGAATTAATGTGTTTTCTAATCCAAAAGCGTGATAACACCTTTAACATTTTGATAATGAATTAACATGTATTCTAATACAAAAGCGTGAGTTCGCCTTTAAAATTATGATAATGAATAAACACGTGTTTAAGTCCAAAAGCGTGTGATCTCCTGTAAAATTTCGATAATGAATAACCCTGTTTTCTTATCCAAAAGCGTGATTTCGCCTTTGGAATTTTGATAATGAATTAACGTGTTTTCTAATCCAAAAGCGTGATAACACCTTTAACATTTTGATAATGAATTAACGTGTTTTCTAATCCAAAAGCGTGAGTTCGCCTTTAAAATTTTGATAATGAATTAACTTGTAATCTCATCCAAAAGCGTGATAACACCTTTAACATTTTGATAATGAATTAACATGTATTCTAATGCAAAAGTGCGATATTGCCTTTAAAATTTTGATAATGAATAAACACGTGTTTAAGTCCAAAAGCGTGTGATCTCCTTTAAAATTTCGATAATGAATAACCCTGTTTTCTTACCCAAAAGCGTGATTTCGCCTTTGGAATTTTGATAATGAATTAACGTGTTTTCTAATCCAAAAGCGTGATAACACCTTTAACATTTTGATAATGAATTAACATGTATTCAAAAGCGTGAGTTCGCCTTTAAAATTTTGATAATGAATGAACGTGTAATCTCATCCAAAAGCGTGATAACACCTTTAACATTTTGATAAACAATTAACATGTATTCTAATGCAAAAGTGCGATATTGCCTTTAAAATTTTGATAATGAATAAACACGTGTTTAAGTCCAAAAGCGTGTGATCTCCTTTAAAATTTCGATAATGAATAACCCTGTTTTCTTATCCAAAAGCGTGATTTCGCCTTTGGAATTTTGATAATGAATTAACGTGTTTTCTAATCCAAAAGCGTGATAACACCTTTAACATTTTGATAATGAATTAACATGTATTCTAATACAAAAGCGTGAGTTCGCCTTTAAAATTTTGATAATGAATTAACGTGTAATCTCATCCAAAAGCGTGATAACACCTTTAACATTTTGATAATGAATTAACATGTATTCTAATGCAAAAGTGCGATATTGCCTTTAAAATTTTGATAATGAATAAACACGTGTTTAAGTCCAAAAGCTTGTGATCTCCTTTAAAATTTCGATAATGAATAACCCTGTTTTCTTATCCAAAAGCGTGATTTCGCCTTTGGAATTTTGATAATGAATTAACGTGTTTTCTAATCCAAAAGCGTGATAACACCTTTAACATTTTGATAATGAATTAACATGTATTCTAATACAAAAGCGTGAGTTCGCCTTTAAAATTTTGATAATGAATTAACGTGTAATCTCATCCAAAAGCGTGATAACACCTTTAACATTTTGATAATGAATTAACATGTATTATAGTGCAAAAGTGCGATATTGCCTTTAAAATTTTGATAATGAATAAACACGTGTTTAAGTCCAAAAGTGTGTGATCTCCTTTAAAATTTCGATAATGAATAACCCTGTTTTCTTATCCAAAAGCGTGATATCGCCTTTGGAATTTTGATAATGAATTAACGTGTTTTCTAATCCAAAAGCGTGAGTTCGCCTTTCAAATTTTGATAATTAATTAATGTGTATTCTAATGCAAAAGTGCGATATTGCTTGTAAAATTTTGATAATGAATTTACGTGTATTCTAATCCAAAAGCGTGATAACGACTTTTGAATATTGATAATGAATTAACGTGTAATCTTATCCAAAAGCGCGATAAAACCTTTAATGTTTGGATAAAGAAGTAATGTGTATTCTTAATCAAAATTGTGATTTTGCCTTTAGAATTTTGATAATGAATTAACGTGTATTCTAATGCAAAAGTGCGATATTGCCTTTAAAATTTCGATAATGAATTTAACGTGTGTGTTCCAGTCCAAAAGCGTGAGAACGCCTTTTAAATTTTGATAAAGAATTAACGTGTCTTCTAATGCAAAAGTGCGATATCGCCTTTAAAAATTTGATAATGAATTAACGTGTATTCTAATACAAAAGTGCTATATGTCCTTTAAAATTTTGATAATGAAATAACATGTACTCTAATCCAAATTGGTGTTCGCCATTGAAATTTTGATAATGAATTAACGTGTATTCTAATACAAAAGCATGATAACACCTTTTAAATTTTGACGATGAATTTTACATTGTAATCTAATCCAAAAGCGTTATAACATCTTTAAATTTTTTATAATGAATTAACAAGTATTCTTATCCAAAAGTGTGATTTCGCCTATAAAATTTTGATAATGAATTAACGTGTTTGCTAATGCAAAAGTGCTATATTGCCTTAAAAATTTTGATAATGAATAAACACGTGTTTAAGTCCAAAAGCGTGTGTTTGCCTTTTAAATTTTGATAATGAATTAACGTGTAATCTAACACAAAAGCGTGAGTTGGCCTTTAAAATTTTGATGATAAATTAACGTGTTTTCTAATACAAAGGCGTGAGTTCTCCTTTAAAATTTTGATAATGAATTAACGAGATTTCTTATCCAAAAGCGTGATTTTGCCTTTGAAATTTTGATAATGAATTAACATGTATTCTAATCCAAAAGCGTGAGTTTTTAACTGTAAAATTTTGATAATGAATTAACGTGTATTCTAATACAAAAGCATAATAACGCCTTTTAAATTTCGATAATGAATTAACGCGTTTTCTAATCCAAAAGCGTGATAAAACATTTACAGTTTTGATAATGAATTAACATGTATTCTAATCCAAAATCGTGATTTCGCCTTTAGAATTTTGATAATGAATTAATGTGTATTCTAATACAAAAGCGTGATAATGCCTTTTAAATTTTGATAAAGAATTAACATGTAATCTAATCCAAAAGTGTGATAACAACTTTAAAATTTTGATAATGAATTAACGTGTATTCTAATGCAAAAGTGCAATATTGCCTTTAAAAGTTTGATAATGATTTAACATGTGTTTTAGTCAAAAAGCGTGAGTTCCCCTTTAAAATTTTGTTAATGAATAACCCTGTTTTCTAATCCAAAAGTGTGATTTCTCCTTTGGAATTTTGATAATGAATTAACGTTTATTCTAATACAAAAGCGTGAGATCGCCTTTAAAATTTTGATATTGAATTAACGTGTATTCTTATCGAAAAGCGTGGGATCGCCTTTGAAATTTTGATAATGACTTTTTGTGTATTCTAATCAAAAAGCGTGAGTTCAACTTTAAAAGTTTGATAATGAATTAACCTGTTTTCTTATCCAAAAGCGTGATTTCGCCTTTTAAATTTTGATAATGAATAAACGTGTAATCTCATCCAAAAGCGTGATAACACCTTTAACATTTTGATAAACAATTAACATGTATTCTAATGCAAAAGTGCGATATTGCCTTTAAAATTTTGATAATGAATAAACACGTGTTTAAGTCCAAAAGCGTGTGATCTCCTTTAAAATTTCGATAATGAATAACCCTGTTTTCTTATCCAAAAACGTGATTTCGCCTTTGGAATTTTGATAATGAATTAACGTGTTTTCTAATCCAAAAGCGTGATTTCGCCTTTAAAATGTTGATAATGAATTAACATGTATTCTAATACAAAAGCGTGAGTTCGCCTTTAAAATTTTGATAATGAATTAACGTGTAATCTCATCCAAAAGCGTGATAACACCTTTAACATTTTGATAATGAATTAACATGTATTCTAATGCAAAAGTGCGATATTGCCTTTAAAATTTTGATAATGAATAAACACGTGTTTAAGTCCAAAAGCGTGTGATCTCCTTTAAAATTTCGATAATGAATAACCCTGTTTTCTTATCCAAAAGCGTGATTTCGCCTTTGGAATTTTGATAATGAATTAACGTGTTTTCTAATCCAAAAGCGTGATTTCGCCTTTAAAATGTTGATAATGAATTAACATGTATTCTAATACAAAAGCGTGAGTTCGCCTTTAAAATTTTGATAATGAATTAACGTGTAATCTCATCCAAAAGCGTGATAACACCTTTAACATTTTGATAATGAATTAACATGTATTCTAATGCAAAAGTGCGATATTGCCTTTAAAATTTTGATAATGAATAAACACGTATTCTAATACAAAAGCGTGTGATCTCCTTAAAAATTTCGATAATGAATAACCCTGTTTTCTCATCCAAAAGCGTGATTTCGCCTTTGGAATTTTGATAATGAATTAACGTGTTTTCTAATCCAAAAGCGTGATTTCGCCTTTAAAATGTTGATAATGAATTAACATGTATTCTAATACAAAAGCGTGAGTTCGCCTTTAAAATTTTGATAATGAATTAACGTGTAATCTCATCCAAAAGCGTGATAACACCTTTAACATTTTGATAATGAATTAACATGTATTCTAATGCAAAAGTGCGATATTGCCTTTAAAATTTTGATAATGAATAAACACGTGTTTAAGTCCAAAAGCTTGTGATCTCCTTTAAAATTTCGATAATGAATAACCCTGTTTTCTTATCCAAAAGCGTCATTTCGCCTTTGGAATTTTGATTATGAATTAATGTGTTTTCTAATCCAAAAGCGTGATAACACCTTTAACATTTTGATAATGAATTAACATGTATTCTAATACAAAAGCGTGAGTTCGCCTTTAAAATTATGATAATGAATAAACACGTGTTTAAGTCCAAAAGCGTGTGATCTCCTGTAAAATTTCGATAATGAATAACCCTGTTTTCTTATCCAAAAGCGTGATTTCGCCTTTGGAATTTTGATAATGAATTAACGTGTTTTCTAATCCAAAAGCGTGATAACACCTTTAACATTTTGATAATGAATTAACATGTATTCTAATGCAAAAGTGCGATATTGCCTTTAAAATTTTGATAATGAATAAACACGTGTTTAAGTCCAAAAGCGTGTGATCTCCTTTAAAATTTCGATAATGAATAACCCTGTTTTCTTACCCAAAAGCGTGATTTCGCCTTTGGAATTTTGATAATGAATTAACGTGTTTTCTAATCCAAAAGCGTGATAACACCTTTAACATTTTGATAATGAATTAACATGTATTCAAAAGCGTGAGTTCGCCTTTAAAATTTTGATAATGAATGAACGTGTAATCTCATCCAAAAGCGTGATAACACCTTTAACATTTTGATAAACAATTAACATGTATTCTAATGCAAAAGTGCAATATTGCCTTTAAAATTTTGATAATGAATAAACACGTGTTTAAGTCCAAAAGCGTGTGATCTCCTTTAAAATTTCGATAATGAATAACCCTGTTTTCTTATCCAAAAGCGTGATTTCGCCTTTGGAATTTTGATAATTAATTAACGTGTTTTCTAATCCAAAAGCGTGATAACACCTTTAACATTTTGATAATGAATTAACATGTATTCTAATACAAAAGCGTGAGTTCGCCTTTAAAATTTTGATAATGAATTAACGTGTAATCTCATCCAAAAGCGTGATAACACCTTTAACATTTTGATAATGAATTAACATGTATTCTAATGCAAAAGTGCGATATTGCCTTTAAAATTTTGATAATGAATAAACACGTGTTTAAGTCCAAAAGCTTGTGATCTCCTTTAAAATTTCGATAATGAATAACCCTGTTTTCTTATCCAAAAGCGTGATTTCGCCTTTGGAATTTTGATAATGAATTAACGTGTTTTCTAATCCAAAAGCGTGATAACACCTTTAACATTTTGATAATGAATTAACATGTATTCTAATACAAAAGCGTGAGTTCGCCTTTAAAATTTTGATAATGAATTAACGTGTAATCTCATCCAAAAGCGTGATAACACCTTTAACATTTTGATAATGAATTAACATGTATTCTAGTGCAAAAGTGCGATATTGCCTTTAAAATTTTGATAATGAATAAACACGTGTTTAAGTCCAAAAGTGTGTGATCTCCTTTAAAATTTCGATAATGAATAACCCTGTTTTCTTATCCAAAAGCGTGATTTCGCCTTTGGAATTTTGATAATGAATTAACGTGTTTTCTAATCCAAAAGCGTGATTTCGCCTTTAAAATTTTGATTATGAATTAACATGTATTCTAATCCAAAGGCGTGAGTTCGTCTTTAAAATTTTGATAATGAATTAACGTGTAATCTCATCCAAAAGCGTGATAACACCTTTAAAATTTTGATAATGAATTAAGGTGTATTCTAATGCAAAAGTGCGATATTGCCTTTAAAATTTTGATAATGAATAAACACGTGTTTAAGTCCAAAAGTGTGTGATCTCCTTTAAAATTTGAAAATGAATAACCCTGTTTTCTTATCCAAAAGCGTGATTTTGCCTTTGGAATTCTGATAATGAATTAACGTGTTTTCTAATCCAAAAGCATGATTTCGCCTTTAAAATTTTGATAATGAATTAACGTGATTTCTAATCCAAAAGCATGATTTCGCCTTTAAAATTTTGATAATGAATTAACATGTTTTCTAATCAAAAAGCGTGATTTCGTCTTTGAAATTTTGATAATGAATTTACGTGTATTCTAATCCAAAAGCGTGAGTTCGCCTTTAAAACGTTGATAATGAATTAACGTGTTTTCTAATCCAAAAGCGTGAGTTCGCCTTTCAAATTTTGATAATTAATTAATGTGTATTCTAATGCAAAAGTGCGATATTGCTTGTAAAATTTTGATAATGATTTTACGTGTATTCTAATCCAAAAGCGTGATAACGCCTTTTGAATATTGATAATGAATTAACGTGTAATCTTATCCAAAAGCGCGATAAAACCTTTAATGTTTGGATAAAGAAGTAATGTGTATTCTTAATCAAAATTGTGATTTTGCCTTTAGAATTTTGATAATGAATTAACGTGTATTCTAATGCAAAAGTGCGATATTGCCTTTAAAATTTCGATAATGAATTTAACGTGTGTGTTCTAGTCCAAAAGCGTGAGAACGCCTTTTAAATTTTGATAAAGAATTAACGTGTCTTCTAATGCAAAAGTGCGATATCGCCTTTAAAAATTTGATAATGAATTAACGTGTATTCTAATACAAAAGTGCTATATGTCCTTTAAAATTTTGATAATGAAATAACATGTACTCTAATCCAAATTGGTGTTCGCCATTGAAATTTTGATAATGAATTAACGTGTATTCTAATACAAAAGCATGATAACGCCTTTTAAATTTTGACGATGAATTTTACATTGTTATCTAATCCAAAAGCGTTATAACATCTTTAAATTTTTTATAATGAATTAACAAGTATTCTTATCCAAAAGTGTGATTTCGCCTATAAAATTTTGATAATGAATTAACGTGTTTGCTAATGCAAAAGTGCTATATTGCCTTAAAAATTTTGATAATGAATAAACACGTGTTTAAGTCCAAAAGCGTGTGTTTGCCTTTTAAATTTTGATAATGAATTAACGTGTAATCTAACACAAAAGCGTGAGTTGGCCTTTAAAATTTTGATGATAAATTAACGTGTTTTCTAATACAAAGGCGTGAGTTCTCCTTTAAAATTTTGATAATGAATTAACGAGTTTTCTTATCCAAAAGCGTGATTTTGCCTTTGAAATTTTGATAATGAATTTACATGTATTCTAATCCAAAAACGTGAGTTTTTAACTGTAAAATTTTGATAATGAATTAACGTGTATTCTAATACAAAAGCATAATAACGCCTTTTAAATTTCGATAATGAATTAACGCGTTTTCTAATCCAAAAGCGTGATAAAACATTTACAGTTTTGATAATGAATTAACATGTATTCTAATCCAAAATCGTGATTTCGCCTTTAGAATTTTGATAATGAATTAATGTGTATTCTAATACAAAAGCGTGATAATGCCTTTTAAATTTTGATAAAGAATTAACCTGTAATCTAATCCAAAAGTGTGATAACAACTTTAAAATTTTGATAATGAATTAACGTGTATTCTAATGCAAAAGTGCAATATTGCCTTTAAAAGTTTGATAATGATTTAACATGTGTTTTAGTCAAAAAGCGTGAGTTCCCCTTTAAAATTTTGTTAATGAATAACCCTGTTTTCTAATCCAAAAGTGTGATTTCTCCTTTGGAATTTTGATAATGAATTAACGTTTATTCTAATACAAAAGCGTGAGGTCGCCTTTAAAATTTTGATATTGAATTAACGTGTATTCTTATCGAAAAGCGTGGGATCGCCTTTGAAATTTTGATAATGACTTTTTGTGTATTCTAATCAAAAAGCGTGAGTTCAACTTTAAAAGTTTGATAATGAATTAACGTGTATTCTAATACAAAAGCGTGATAACGTCTTTTAAATTTTGATAATGAATTAACGTGTTATCTTATCCAAAAGTGTGATAACACCTTTAAAGTTTTGATAATGAATTAACGTGTATTCAAATCCAAAAGCGTGATTTCGCCTTTAAAATTTTGATAATGAATTAACATGTATTCTAATGCAAAAGTGCGATATTGCCTTTAGAATTTTGATAATAAATTAACGTGTGTATTCTAGTCCTAAAGCGTGAGAACGCCTTTTAAATTTTGATAAAGAATTAACGTGTATCCTAATACAAAAGAGAGAGTTCGCCTTTAAAATTTTGATAATGAATTAAGGTGCTTTCTAATCCAAAAGCGTGATTTCGCCTTTAAGATTTTGATAATGAATTAACATGCTTTCTAATCCAAAAGCATGATTTCGCCTTTAAAGTTTTGATAATGAATAAATGTGTATTCTAATCCAAAAGCGTGATATCGCCTTTTAAATTTTGATAACAAATTAACACGTATTCTAATACAAAAGCGTGAGTTCGCCTTTAAAATGTTGATAATGAATTTACGTGTATTCTTATCCAAAAGCGTGAGTTCGCCTTTAAAATTTTGGTTTTGAATTAACGTGTACTCTAATACAAAAGCGTGATAACGCCTTTTAAATTTTGATAATGAATTAACGTGTAATCTAATCCGAAAACGTGATAACACCTTCAAAATTTTGATAATGAATTAACGTGTATTCTAATGCAAAAGTGCGATATTGCCTTTAAAATTTTAATAATGAATAAACATGTATCATAATGCAAACGTGCAATATCGCCTTTGACATATTGATAATGAATTAACATGTATTCTAATCCAAAAGTGTGATTTTGCCTTTAAACTTTTGATAATGAATTAATGTGTTTTCTAATGCAAAAGCGTTGAGTTTGCCTTTAAAATTTTGATAATGAATTAACGTGTGTTCTAGTCCAACAGCTTGAGAACGCCTATTAAAATTTGATAATTAATTAATGTGTGTTCTAATCCAAAAGCGTGATAACGCCTTTTAAATTTTGATAATGAATTAACGTGTGTTCTAATCCAAAAGCGTGATAACGCTTTTAAAATTTTGATAATGAATTAACATGTATTCTTATCGAAAAGCGTGATATCGCCTTTTGAATTGTGATAATGAATTAACATGTATTCTAATGTAAAAGTACGATATCACCTTTTAAATTTTAATAATGAATTAACGTGTATTCTAATCCAAAAGTGTGTTTTTGCCTTTAAAATTTTGATAATTAATTAACGTGTTTTCTAATGCAAAAGCGTTGAATTCGCCTTTAAACTTTTGATAATGAATTAATGTGTATTCTTTTTCAAAGGCGTGGGTTCGCCTTCGAAATTTTGATAATGAATTAAGGTGTTTTCTAATCCAAAAGCGTGAGAACACCTTTTCAATTTTGATAATGAATTAACGTGTGTTCTAATGCAAAAGTGTGATATCGCCTTTAAAATTTGATAATGAATTAACGTGTATTCTATACCAAAAGCCTGATAACAATTTTAAATTTTGATATTGAATTAACGTGTATTCTAATGCAAAAGTGCGATATCGCCTTTTGAATTTTGATAATGAATCAACGTGTATTCTAATGCAAAATATCGCTTTTGATATCTACTGCACGTAACCTGCACATATATTGACACTTCCTGATGGTTTCCAATAGATACCATTTGTCGTATATCGAACAACAATACAAAAAAGTTATTGTTTCAACATTACATTTATTTATTGTGACATTCAGCTTTTCTCTGTTGTAAACAAGAACTTTTAAGTATGAAACACCTACTGTTGTTTATCTACGATAAAAGGGCGAAACAAATTATTGAGCTGATTTAGATAAATCTGTATGTATATGTAGTGTTTTCTAGGCAATATAAACTGTTGCTGTGTACTATGCATGCGTTTAGATATAGGTATTATTTTTGTTTTGTAACAGCTAACTAGTATGCTTTTATGTGCTTGATAAACTTGAAATGAATTAAACTGAATAAAGTTAGGCAAGTTTTAGGTAATAAATATAGGTACCTATTTTTAGACCAAACAATTCAAACGTGTTTTTGTTTACTGAGTACATGACATGAGAGCCTTCATTAATTTAGTTCATTGTATTTGTTTTACATCGATTGTGAAAAGAGCTTAAAGCTTGTTCAAAGCCACTGTCGCTTATTGCTTCCTGGATACTTAACAAGTACTCGCGCCGAATCGTGGGTCAGTCTGGGAAATTTTTACCTCACCTAACGGAGATTCGAACCCGTGACCCTCAGTACAAGAGGCCGACGCTCTACCTCTGCACACCTTTCGTCCACAACACCTACACATTTCCATGTGACACCCAACGTAATACAAAGCACGCTGATATACACATACATGTGGTTAAATCGAGGGTTCAGTGCAAGACTATAGTAAGTGCTTCATAAACATAAAGCACTTACTATAGTTTTGCCCTGAACCCTTGAAATGTACACACTTCAAGAAGTTACACTCACGAATATACATATATAATTAACGAGAGCTTTCGGCACGTACAGAGTAATGCAGTAGCGAAACAACTTTATTGACTTATTGCAAGATTGCCCCAAGTCTGTAACTACTGTTAATGACTTACTTTAGTCTTACATTAAGGAACTTAGACAGGTTCGTTATCTCGGTCAGAAGATGAATAATGTATCACTCGGTGCAAAGAAGTTACAACGCGTTTCTAATTATAGAAGAGTAAACCGGTTCTTGTTCTGCGTTATGATGTATTTCTTAACCTTCACCTTCGCAGCTGGAGTTCCCCAATCATATCACCTTCTCTTCGGTAGTTTCAGGTAACTTTTCCGGTTGTCTACGGTGGCGCTCGTTAGTCTCCGCCACGGCACGAACAGTGTGGGTAATCGCCCGTAAACGACATTCAGTTCCAATAGCCCATTCGATGATTGAGGTCAGATCCAAGCTATATACGGTTTGTCTTTCATGTGGCAAATTAGATTATATGTGTATATGTAAGGGTTTTTATGATGTAATTAAGTCGACTTTAAACAAAGAACACTCATGTTCATGCGAAAATGAAGATTTAGAAGAATGTTGTACAACTTCAGTGAATATTTCGTTTTCTTTTCATTGTTTGTTTGAATAAAGTCTGCGTGTTTTCTCAACGTATTTATTTGAAATATAATAACACCGATTCGTAATAAAATTATACTTAAAAGGGAGGTAATCCCGTGTAACTCACTCTAAGATACTAGAAGAGTTATTTCCCATTCCAATATTCAAACGGCGGCAGGCCTTGTCCTGATTATCCCGACGCTCATATTTCCACATGCTTAACTCTACGCAATATATCGTTATTTATCGCGAAAATTACACACGGCCTAGAAGCACACAGGGAACACGTGTGTTTATCAGTCATTCTGCTCTATCTGCAGATTATATCGCATTTTGAAATGTCATCTGCAAACTCTTTCAATTTGGGACAGTCAAAATTTGGCGTTTGGTAAAAGTTTTAGCTAACTCAATTTACGTCGGTTGTGACGGAAGCTTAATGCTTATCAAATATTGATTCACCCTCGATGTCTGCTTCTTTGACACATCACCACTACTCGTGACGATTTGTGGATTAGCCCCGGTATTTTCACCTCGCCGCTAACGGAAATCGAACCCTGGACCTTTGATACTACTCGCCGGAAATCTTTATTTGCACCAATATCGCCCGCTATATAGCCTGATATATGTATCAGTTGGTAGTAAACCTTTCTGTCAAAAAGGTGGTCAATAGTCTTTGAAGCGCAACGTTTTCTCTAATCATTGTGAATATATATCTCATCGTTACGTGACTCCAAACCGGTACTGTCCTTAAGGTAAAATACCAATTATTCGCCATTCTGAAACTTTTTCTTTCGACGGATTACCTCGGTCTTTATCGGTTTACATCGTTCGGTCCCGGAACTATTCAATTTACACCGAATAGTTCCGGTCACAATCGATGTATACCTACAGCGACCGAAGTAATCCGACAAAAGAATTAGATTCAAAATGGCGGATTATTGGTATTCTATCTTAATTGGAAATGGCATTCAATAAAGACAAGAGGAGAATATTGTTATACAGATCAAAGGTTTATTGAATAACATGTGTAAACAATTCATAGATATCACATGTCTAGTCAGCAATTAAAATGTGCTTATTCACAGATGTGAGGAAATATGGAAGTTAGAAATTAAATCCTTCAAAATTGCACAACAGATACAGTGCTACCTGTATATGATATGCACGGAAGAATTGTCATTGGGAGCAACAATAGATCGTTTTTTTTTCTTTAACGTGTATAAACAGTAAATAACCATGGATTTTAATCCAAAAGCGAGAGACACATTTACAAATTATGTCTGTAATTAATTGGCGAAAAAACAAAAAAATCATTGCATATTTGACATAGATATGTTTTCGTGACATGCTAACCCTGTTGTCATTTTACAAAAAAAACATGTAAGTTTTAAAGGTGCTTGTACACAGATATGAGGAGATTTGGAAGTTGAAAAAATAAACTTTAGAATTACACAGCATGTTTACTTTTATATGATGCGCACTGATGAGTAGTTATTGAAAACAAAATTAAATCGTTTTTTGATTTTTATAAGTGTGTGTACAATGAAATAACATGTATTTTTTACCTAAATGCGTGACATCGCTTTTCAGGTCTATCGCATATAAACTGTACTGACTGAGGCTCCCTGTTTTAACCATGCTTTCAATAGCTACTTTGGATATTGTATATCAAACAACAATACAAAACCTGTTTTACTTCAATGCCATTTTATTTTGACTTTCAAATTTCCCCTTCTGTGAACAATGCCCTTTATGTGTAATCTCAATTGAACGTTCTGTTCGTAACTGGAGGAAATTGGCGAAATAATCTAATCTCTTAAGGAATTCAAAACTTGCAAAATGTCATATAATTCTTCCCCAATATTTGTACACACATGTTATAAGACGCAGGTCAGAAGACATAAAATATTCATACACCGTTTTCACATAGAGATAGAACTAACACAGCTTCTTTGATCAAATTCATTTTCATGTAACCTTAAAATAATATCAATGAAAAGGAATGTCTTTCTTGAATAATGAAATGGTCTCAATGGGAAAATGATCTTTCTGTGCCGATTTGAAAATAAGTATTGACCATTTTTTCTCAACATACGACGAAAAACCTCGAAAATGGAATATCAAGATAGAATACTGATTATGCACCATTTTGAATCTCATTTTTCGTCGGATTACTTCGGTCGTTCTCGGTATACACAGGTAGGGCCCGAACCTATTCGGTATACTTCCAATATTTCAAACCGATGTCTACAAAGAATGACCGAAGTAATCCGAAAAAAAAAGATCAAAGAAGTAGTTTTCAACTAGCGGTTTATGGATATTCTACCCTAAAGCGGCTGTATCTATATTAAAACATGTCTTCATTTGTAATTAGATCCCGCGGTAGATATAAGGAAGTCTTCTTTATCTGCAAAGATACAAATTAAAGAAAGAATCAGAAGAGTCTACAAGTATGAAACATGCAAGTCAACCTGGGATATGATATGTGTGCTCATCAAGGGATCATATAAACCTTAAGCAGGACATACACTGTGCGAAAACTTTGAATTATTTTGCAAAAAAATCCTCGAAATAACCTTTCTATGACAATTGATGCGTTTAGTAACTTCCGACCGGGATATTGGTATTTGTCACTTATCTTAACCTGGTAATTGTATAAAACGTATGTGCGAACGTGATTTCAAACCACGGAACACAATTAGATAGGCTTTCATAGGTATGAACCTACACATGACCTTATAGCTGCCAGTAATGAAACACGAGGACAATATAATGTGGTATTTAATTCCATATTTCTGGCAATAATGCTTAACATCGTGAAGGTTCAAGTTTACGCATATGCGGTAGATGTTTCCAACGCAACTGATTTAAAAGGAAATATTGATATGAGCAAATTCCCTGTATTGATGGTTTCTGCTTTTCTTGAAAACAAATGTTGCTTCAAATCAAATCAAATCAAATCAAATCAAATCAAATCAAATCAATCAATCAATCAATTAATCTTTATACATAAGGACAACTTACGCCTCGCTTTCAGCCGGCTCGTCGATCTCCGTACACTGAGCGATTAGATTCCCAGTGAGGCCTCCTTGACTTCTGACCTCCTCCTTTGTATAGTTGTTAGTCGAAGCTCCAACGTTCTGTTTTGTATAAATGTGTATGTTAAAGGCATGTGAAAGGAGAGTAGAACAAATACATTAGCGAAAAAATAAAGAGAGTTATTCAATTATGTTTATAAAAGTCATGAAAATTATTATTTGAATGCTGTGAGACTAAATTTGATAAACCTCTTTAACATAAGTTGTTTTGTGATTGAAAAAATAGTTGTTTCCTTTTCAATCATGTTAATCAGCAATATGTTTGTTTACATATGTCCAATAACGAATTTTGATTGGTCAAAAATTGCTGTATCACGTGACCAGGTCAGAGTTGAAAACTCAGGCAATCTGAATTATTTAACTGGCTGATCTGGTCATAAATCCGACATGCGGTATTCTTTCTATTTTTGTAATAAACTCTATATGTCGAACTGATGATGATAAGGAAAGTAAATTTTATCCAATTCGTCTGGTAGTGCATAGTCTTTACCAAGTGCAAAACAACTCTTTCATATTAAACGTGTAAACGAGATGTTTGACGATATAAAAATGCTTAACATACACGTTTTCATATGCATCCGAAAAAGAATTTCCCTTAACAAAACAAAAAAAGCTCTTAAATGTATATAACTTACCAAGTCATCAGAGCATGTTGATTCTCGTAAGAAAGCTGAATCTGGAAGCATACAATTTGAATTCAAGACTTTGAAACAACATATAAATAAATAAAATGCTCATCATAGTGACATGTGAACAGGTTAAGCCGAATGCAAATCATTAATCTTCATTAGACTTAAAATTCTTAACCCTTTAACATCATTTATAAGCATATAATTCCACTCTGATTGTGAGCTTTAGGCAATTTTTTAGTAAAAAGATTTTAAGAAATTGTACTTGTATTATAAGACTTAATTAACTGCTTAGTTTTAATGATTATAGTGTTTGAAATATCGTAGAAAGTCTACTTGAAATGTATAGCAGACCATATCAAAATATCCCGCAATGACCCACTCATTCATGTACACACAACTATAAAAGTGGATGAAAAAGTAAAGTTTCTTTATTTCTCACAAAAGGCTTTATTTCATGAATTACAGAAAAGAGAAATACTTCAAATATGTCATAAGTTATCTGATTAAATCATGACTGATAAGATAAGATGAAAAATAGAAGATAATTTAAGATAAGGCGAGATATACCCAGATATGTGAAACACAGAGAGTTGAATTCAGATTTTCAAAAACGTACATAGTTATAAAAACATTAATAGCGGCAACATTGGCTATGACCCGTTCTACTATGAAAAGGGGCGAAAAATAGGGAACCAGACATCTTCATAATGGTCACTGCGAATTTTTCTTAGTAAGATTTATGAGATGTATTTTTCCAGTAAAACTGTATAAATCTTCACTAAAAAATGTGATATATTAAAATGTTTTTCAAATTGTAATATAACGGTATCACATCGTATTTTAAACGTATTGAATAGCGTTGACAGTAGATGGAAGACAAAGAAACAGTCACAACATTTTATAAGTAGTACCAAAAAACAAGACAAGTTTACGGTAGAATATCCATAAATGTACAATCCGCCATTTTGAACTCATTCTTTTATCGGATTACTTCGGTTATTCTCGGTAGACGAAGTCGGTCCTGGCAGGAACCTTTTTGCATTTAATCTGGCACCAAACGGTGTATACCGAGAACAACCGAAGTAATCCGACGAAATAAAGGATTGCAAAAAGGCGGATTGGGGGTATTCAGCCCTAAAAGCGTTCGATAGCTCTCCTTAAATGAAAAGCACCACTAAAGGGCATTTAGATAATTTATCAAACTATTTACCACTGAGGTATGGCGACGACCAACATGAGATAAAAGGAAAAACATGCTCACTTAAACCATCTGTGCGGAAATGGGTACAATAGATTGAAAATATTGCGTGAAAAATGTTGATGAGAGGATATTTTGATATCGGCAGCCTTACACAAGTGTTATTTGTGAAATAGAATAGTTTTAAAATATCTTATTGCTTAAACGAAGTTTTCCATCATGACGAAACATTTCATAGTTAAATTAACTATTAGAGGAAACATGGAAATATGAACGACGGTTGCGATATGTCGCATTTTTTGTTGAAAACGGCACAAAACCTTTCTTAACCCTTTCACAGAAAACTTATTTTCGACTGATCCAAAATGAAAGGTTTGCAGACGACATTTCAAAACGTGATTAATTTGATAAATAATCTTCTGATAGGCCAGAAAACATTGTGGGGAAAAGAAAAATTACTCGTCACGAACAATTTCTCCTTCTACCTCAATGTCTTCTAAAGTCGTCTGCATCAAAGTCGTCAAATGTCGTTATTGTTTGGGAAAGGGTTAACAGATACTAAAGACAAACATATCAACACTGAAATATCTACTATCGTCTGAATTGTAAGAGAAAAAAGTAACATCAGTGTGCTCATATACCGTAAACATTTGGGAGTACAGTCCATCCTCTTACGAACAATGTCCGCAACGAAGCATAGCTAGAAAAATCCACTTTGGATTTAATGTTCCCTTTGAGGAGTCGATCCCGGTTCTCCCGGATGACCGGTTCTCCCGGGTGACAGTCCAAGACATAATCACTGAGCTAAAGAGTCGGCTCAGTAACGCAGAGGTTACAACTTGTCCTGATTGATTGTTGCTATGCTGTAGAGAGTGAGGCGGCTACGTAACAATCCTTTTAAGCAGCCAACCTGCCTTAAACAACCACTAAAGAAAGCCCCATTGTTTGATTTATAGTGAACATCAACTTGTGTTAAGCAGCCAACCTGCCTTAAACAACCACTAACGAAAGCCCCATTGTTTGATTTTATAGTGTACATCAACTTGTGTTAAGCAGCCAACCTGTCCTAAATAGCTAATTTTCTCAGTTCCATATGCTGGCCTCTTAACACGAGTTTGACTGTACTATTGCTTAGCAACTTCAAATTGGCCATAATTATAATATACAACGAGAATTAGGCTGCTATTTAGCTGTAAAAGAAATCCTTGCAGTTTCGCAACGCTCTGTTTACTCCAATATTTATTATCATTATGTGCATTCTCTAAAGAAGAATTAAGCGATTAAGGCAGTCTAACCCTTTCCCGAACAACCCTGTCCCAAATTGAAAGAGTTTGCAGACGGCATTTCAAAATGTGATGAAATTGAACAATATTCTTCGGAAAGAGCAGAAAACCTTGTGGGAAAAGGAACAATTGCTCGTTACGAGCAATTTCTCCTTTTCCCACAATGTTTTCTAAAGTTGCCTGCAGCAAAGTCGTCAAATGTCGTTATTGTTTGGGAAATAGGCTAAGTAAGATATATGACAGTGGGTAGTGTAACGTGGTGGTGGTATTGAAGAATAGAGTGGTATCTATAAATATATATTTACAACTTTGCCATTCCTACACCATAGGCTACATGATACGTTTGACTTACCTCGTGCTTTTTTACCCCGTCCAGAAGTCTGGCGTTCGCCGTCATCTACCAGCATAGCTTGGGCCGCTATAATCAGATCCTTCGATTTAATTACAGCTTGGTTTTGTAAAGTAATAATCTCTCTACAGATGTCCAGTTTGTTGGGGACGATATCGTCTTGGAGTTTCATGCATTCAAGTTCATGCTGTAGTTCGGACACACCTTTCATCGACTCTCTTGCAGATGTCTTCATCTTCTCGTGGAGATCCTCTAGTCTAAATATTTATAAATATAAATACAAATACGTGTAGTTTATATTCATAGTGTGACAGTTAGTTCGGATATTGTCAAGTTAGGTAAAAAGAGGAGGGAACCAGTGAATAATTCAAATGCAGGGATTCCTTAAAGTCTCGAGACAATACATATTTTTCATTAATCTGAAAAGGACTAACGGCATTAAAGTATCAATTATGAAAGTATGAATCATTTATGTATTATAACTTGTCATTTATGAAAAAAAAAAGAAAGAATATTTTGACGGTATTCTGTAATTCTGTAATTTCAGGATCACCACCGTCCGTCCGTCCCGCCGTCCGTCCCGTCATCCGTCCGTCTGTCCGTCCCGCCTGGCTGGCTCGGCCGGTCGGTCGGTTGGTTGGTCGGTTGGTCGGTCGGTCGGTTGGTCGGTCAGTCGGTCGGTCGGTTGGTTGGTCTGTCGCTCCTTTCTTTCACTCTTTAGAAACCTAAAAAAAGTCGAGAAGAACGTACCTTTCACAAGAAGCCATTCTAAAGTGCAATCCTTAAAATAAATTAAAATTAATTTATCGGCACAGCATGTACACTAAATTAATGAATATCGTCTTAGTCTTAATAAGTATACGAAACAACTGAAGTAACACACTACCAGCACAATCTACTCGGCAAGCCACGTAACAAGTCGGTAGATATAGTTATTTTAAAAAATGGCCGAGTTGGGAATGTATTACCAGAGACATAGATAACATTATCTATGTCTCTGGTTATTACCGCGGATATTTTCAATTGGTCAGGTGTATGACAATATAACATTGCGCCTATCACGTTAAATCGCGATTGTGTGATTAACAGACTATCAGTCCAAATCTATTTTTAGAAAATGTTGACTTGAATTGAAAAGGACAGGTATAAATGACGCCTACCCCGTTATAGCGCGATTACGGAAGAAAAACACGGCGCCCCCTGTTAACTTTTTTATTTGTGGATATATCTCAACAAACTTGGTACCATTATGAAAGAAGACACTCTGAACTTTCTGGTGGTGTTTGAAAATCTAAAATATGTTCACCAAGTACCGAGAAAATGCATGTCAAATATGGGCAATATTTTTTACAAAAATGTCGCTTAAAAATTGAGATTGAAAAACACGGCGCCCCCTATTATATTTTTTGTTCTAAATAATATTTTTCTAACTTTGATATATTTTGAAAATGCATAAAATTACCTTTCAAATGATATTAAATATTTGAAATTTGGACGAAAGATGGCTGAGAAATGGCTGTTCAAACATGAGTATTACTCACTACAGATTCAAGTTCGGAAAACACGGCGCCCCCTACTAACTTTTTTATTTGTTCAATGACTGTACATTATGTGGTATGTTATTTTAGAAGACACTTTTTCCTTTCATATGATGTTAGTTTTGTTAAAATTGGTTGATTGATGACCGAGATATGGCCTGTTAAAGATGGGCGTTTTTTTCCGTAAGTCCCGTCGCAAAAGATTTTGTTTGGAAACCGTTTACAGTTACACAAGAAAAACAAGGCTCCCGTATTAACTTAATTATTTGTTGAATTTGTAGAATTTACACAACAAACTTGGTATCAGATGAAAGAACACACATTAAACTCTTTTATGGTATGCAAAGAACTTTAATATATGGACGAAGTACCGGAAAGAATTGATGGCGAATATTGTTGGTGTTTTACCAAAATGCCGCTCACGGATTAACCTCGGAAAACATCACTCCTCTATTTTCTTTTTCGTTATTTGTCATATTTCTTTATTGTTTACTATGTTTCAAAAAAGCATATGATACACGTTCAAATGATGAGATGATATTAAGATTTGGAATGCAGATGGCTAAGAGCACTCTTTGCAAACATGAGTAATATGTCAGTCCAATCTGAAAACACAGCGCGCACCGGACGTTTGATTACTTCGAATATTTAAGACGTGGTTCTCACGTTCTCATCAACATATATTATAAAGGTAATGCTAATTTTGATTTACTAGTGACCCAGAAATTCCCTTTCAAACAACGGCTTTTATTCCCAACATATTGACCACTTTATGTTTTTTGTTTGAGAATATCCCTTCCGAGAACAATATGCGTCAATTAAATGTATAATTACACTGTTTTCTGTTTTAACCATATCATTCAATACTTGGATTTTTTTCTATTGCCTCTTTCTATTTTCCCTTTTCATGCTATAGTATCATGGATAAATTACACAGCTTCTTATCCGTGATACTGCTAGATTAAATGTATATTGATCCGAACATGTGTCCTCTTAACGAAATGACATTTCCCTAAGCTTTCTCTCTCTCTCTCTCTCTCTCTCTCTCTCTCTCTCTCTCTCTCTCTCTCTCTCTCTCTCTCTTCTCTCTCTCTCTCTCTCTCTCTTTCTCTCTCTCTCTCTCTCTCTCTCTCTCTCTCTCTCTCTCTCTCTCTCTCTCTCTCTCTCTCTCTCTCTCTCTCTCTCTCTCTCTCTCTCTCCCTCCCTCTCTCTCTCTCTCTCTCTCTCTCTCTCTCTCTCTCTCTCTCTCTCTCTCTCTCTCTCTCTCTCTCTCTCTCTCTCTCTCTCTCTCTCGCTCTATATATATCTTGATAATAGCAACAATTATCGATTGCAAATTCCAACTTGGAATTATTTGTCAAACGTAATTGAACAGGCAGTTTTCGAATGTTTTGTCGCTTTTAGAACCATTCATTTGCATAACAAAGTAAGTAATAATGCCGACACAGTAATCATTCAATGTTTGGCAAACAGAGTAATTAATTGTCCGAATTAATTCCTCTACCAGAAATACATGCGGGGGATAATGATGTATGATTATAGAAGTCGGGCCCTTTAAAGCTAAGATGTCCAATTCAATTGTGTGACAAATACTGAAAGTGGTACCGGGTATAAAATGAAAAAAGTGACAATTTTCTTTGTGATCTGTGTTCTCAATAAACACTCTCATTCAAATATGTACTAATCCTTTTAACCATCTCAAATATATTGTAATTTGTATGTGATTTACTTCATATTTATATTGTTTATTTATGTTCATGCATGTAATTGTAAACGTGTTTGAACTATGGGCCTATGTGCCTAAGTTCTAATAAAATTATGTTATGTTATGTTATGTTATGATAAAACATGAATAGATTAAAATAAAAACGTGTTTAGTGGGATGCATGATTTATTGAACTATTTGTACTGTACACTGTTGGTTCGTTCTAGAACGTGAACCCTGCTGGGAAATCACTGAGATAAAGATCCCTACGAGGACTATTTGTTCCAATGGATTCATATTATCCTATTATTGATTGAGCTTCTTTGATCGACATGAATACATATTAATGTGATCGTAACGAGAAGACAATACCTGTATAACACACGTGGTCTTAATCTCCCCAGAGCGCCACAGGGCATTAGCAAATGGACAGTAGCAGTCCTGTGTAATCTGGTCATAAAGCACGATGTCCAATTAGGGCCATAGATAAGGGGTCAGCCCCTTCTACTTGAAAAGAAACAATGTGCTACCGTTCGGATTATGTGCCATAAAATAGGTAAATTGTTTTAAATGAAATTTGACTGCTGGTAAATTTGTTCAAACAAACAATTCTGTAAAGGTTATTTCCGGATATTTCCCTATGAATGCCATTATCGATATAAAACAAGAGAAACGGTTATTGGGAATGTTATCCTAATATGCTAACTGAAATACATTTCATGCCCTAAAATGACATATTACCTGCCTTCAGGTAAAAAAAATACCATTTTTAATTTCTGCGGATGACACTTGTTTCCTATAAATGTTTCCGATTGCCTTCCTCTTAGAAATATTCCACATAGTTGTAAAATGTAAAAGGCGCTTGTTCACAGAAGAGTTAATTTGAAAACCAACGTAAAATGAAACAATACAGTATTTGTGTTGCTAGATATACAGTTGAAGAAGTTAGATCTTGAAGGCGATGTCACGCTTTTGGAGTTAGAAACATGTTAATTCACAGTATTCCACTTAATAAAATTTAAAAAAAAAAACGATGTAATATTCAACTTTGCGTAAAATATAACTACATCTGTTGTGTCGTTTTAAACAAATTATTTTTAATCTCCTTTCATTTGAGAATATGCGCCTTTTAACACGAGAAAATAGCAAGTCGAGCTCTTGTGACTTATCAACAATAACCTCAAGTCGTTTATTTTTATTCCCCAACCAGGCATTTGTGACTGGCTCAAAATCAAACAAAAGGCGGACAATACTTATTTCAAAAATAGAATCATTATATTTATTGATATATTCGGTACATATTACTGTGACTTAAGGGTAACTTACCGGCAATTCATCCTAACACCAAAGTGGTTAAAGAAACACTCTTCATCAGAAGATGTTTATGTACATGACATATGTATGTAAAGAGTAACCTGGTATTATTATTATTGAATAATAGAGCATGCTTTTAATAAGACTCAATATTGAATATTTTTTTAAGAAATAAAACATTTAGCGGTGGGCTCCGTGTTTTCCAAACTTCAATGGCTGAAATATTGCTCATGTTTGAAAAGGCATATTTGTCGGTCATCTATCATCTGAATTTTAATATCATTACGTCGCATAAAAACGAAATATATGTACTTAATGACAAGGTTAAATTGGAAAAAGATGGTAATGTTAATTAAACACAGAAATAAACAAGCAGATGCGGCATGCAACTAATTCAAAATAAAATATTTTAGCGACCTGACGTACGGATTAAAGATCCATGGCAGAAAGAAGATTTCTCAGTCACTATTTATCCAAAATTAACAAAATTAATACCTAACCAAATGGGAAAGTATGTGCCTTCTAACTTTTTGCAGGATATTTTGGAAATCAAACGCATTAATGGTGAGGTACGGTGATCCGAACTTTCATGTCAAGTGATGGAACGGTTGAAATATTAGTCCTACTCATGTTTGCAAAGATTGCTCTTAGCCATCTGCAATCCATATCTTAAAACTATTTCATCATTTGAACTATTTCATCATTTGAACGTGTATCATATGTTTTTTTTGAAACATAGTAAACATTAAAGAAATATGACAAATAACGAAAAAGAAAATAGGGGAGTGATGTTTTCCGAGGTTAATCCGTGAGCGGCATTTTGGTAAAACACCAACAATATTCGCCATCAATTCTTTCCGGTACTTCGTCCATATATTTAAGTTCTTTGCATACCATAAAAGAGTTTAATGTGTGTTCTTTCATCTGATACCAAGTTTGTTGTGTAAATTCTACAAATTCAACAAATAATTAAGTTAATACGGGAGCCTTGTTTTTCTTGTGTAACTGTAAACGGTTTCCAAGCAAAATCTTTTGCGACGGGACTTACGGAAAAAAACGCCCATCTTTAACAGGCCATATCTCGGTCATCAATCAACCAATTTTAACAAAACTAACATCATATTAAGGAAAAAGTGTCTTCTAAAATAACATACCACATAATGTACAGTCATTGAACTAATAAAAAGGTTAGTAGGGGGCGCCGTGTTTTCTGAACTTGAATCTGTAGTGAGTCGAAATGGCTGGAGTAATACTCATGTTTGAACAGCCATTTCTCAGCCATCTTTCGTCCAAATTTCAAATATTTAATATCATTTGAAAGGTAATTTTATGCATTTTCATAATATATCAAAGTTAGAAAAATATTATTTAGAACAAAAAATATAATAGGGGGCGCCGTGTTTTTCAATCTCAATTTTTAAGCGACATTTTTGTAAAAAATATTGCCCATATTTGACATGCATTTTCTCGGTACTTGGTGAACATATTTTAGATTTTCAAACACCACCAGAAAGTTCAGAGTGTCTTCTTTCATAATGGTACCAAGTTTGTTGAGATATATCCACAAATAAAAAAGTTAACAGGGGGCGCCGTGTTTTTCTTCCGTAATCGCGCTATAACGGGGTAGGCGCCATTTATACCTGTCCTTTTCAATTCAAGTCAACATTTTCTAAAAATAGATTTGGCCTGATGTTATAGTAAACTGTTAATCAAACAATAAAGCCTTAATTTCAAAATATATCCAACTCATCATAACAATCGAATATCAATCAACTTAAGAATATCAACTTCTTTCAAAAGTAGAACCATTAAGATAGAATCATAGACCTGATAAAGCTTATATAACTAGATCTTATAGTTTGACAGTTTCGGTAAAAACTAGCCCTATATTCGGTTAGGACCCCTTTCGGGTGCCTCGAAAAATGCCGATATATTTCGTGATTTTTGAATTTAGCCCAGAAATAATTCTCGCTAATCATATATGCCAATGTAAATCAAATGCTAAGCTTAGATTTAAGCAGTTTACCTTTTTGATAAATGGGATTTATGATTGCAAAAGCCGCGAACGTTTCGAAATGGAGTGTATTGTTTACATCGTTTCGATGGAAAGTTTTACATGTTATTTTTACAAGATCGACAAAATATGGGAAGGTTTGAGTTAAAAACGTGTTAAAAAGGATAAATTATATAGTTTCGGCATAATTTCTATCTTTTTCTCTCTCTTTTAATGTTTTTTTTTTTTACAAGATTCCACATTGTTACTATTCCCTTGTAACGTTGATATAGGAGATTTTACGTCAATTCTTCTTCTTCTTCTTCTGCCATTACTGGTCACATTCAACATATTGAATATTTTACCAGGTATGTGTGTGCGCATGATAGAGGTAGTAAAAAAGTTAAAAGAGTGAAGTATATACAGGGTGAAGATAAGAGACAAAGATGAAGTTAGGCATAGGTGGTGGCTAGTTGGGCACGGAAGGCCTCAACTGAGCCTGCTGACTGGACTTCATATGGTAGTAAGTTCCAATCTCTGATGGTTCGAGGATAGAAGGACTGCTGGTGGGAGAGAGTGCTGGCGTAGGGGACTGCATACGAGAGGGTGCTGTTAGTTCTGCTCTGTCTGGTTGGTTTCTGTAGGTTGTTTGCTGGGTCAATGGCTATTTTTTCACAGATGATTTTGTATAGTAGAATTAATCTAGATTGTTTTCTTCTATGTTCTAGGCTGTTCCAATTGAGTGATTGTATCATGTCGGAGACACTGGAGCGGTTGTGGTAGCGGTGGTTGACAAATCGAGCTCCTCGTCGTTGTACCATTTCTATTTTTTCTATGTCGCCTTTTTCGTATGGGTCCCAAATACAGCTTGCGTACTCTAATGTTGGTCTTACCATGGCTTTGTAGGCAGTTTCTTTGGTTTTTGTAGAGGCTATGTTTAGGTTTCTTCTTAGGAAGCCGATGGTGTTACTAGCTTTATATGTGATGTTTGAAATGTGTTGGCCCCAATCGAGTGTGCTGTTGAAGGTGCATCCTAGGTATTTAGCTGAGGTGACGTGTTTAAGGGTGTGGTTATGCAGGAGGTAGTTGTGGATGATTGGTTTCCTTTTTCGCGTGATGGATAGGACCTCGCATTTGTTGGGGTGAAATTCCATCTTCCACTTGGTCTCCCAGGAGGCGAGTTTGTCCAGATCCGCCTGGAGGCGGTGGCAGTCACTGTTTGATGCTACTGTCAGGTATGCTATGGTATGATTATTAATTTTTTGGAAGCAATTATTAAAAATAGAATATGAGCGCATTCGAGTACAGGACGATTTTTACATCATCTGTTCATAATTTTACAGCGTTTCCAAAAATATATATTTTGTCGTGGTACTCGCTTGCGCTCATATCAAGAATTTGAGAAGACATGTCCAAAATCTTGCAAAAAACGGTGAAAAGTACGAAACCATGATACCTTTGAAGGGTTATAAAAAGTGATTTTTGTTTGTTGAAATGATAAAAATTTATACTTTTTAAGTCATTTAAGCATTGATTTCAACAAAAAACGTCATATTTTTTTTGTTAACACTAATTCTCATTTTTTGCAAAATGTGAGGCCAATAAATGGGGTTAGTGAACCTATATCTCTTTTTGGATCAACAATTTGTTTCGCATTATTTATTTCATACTTACAAGACAAGTAAACATGGATGTATCCCACGAAATGTCAGGAGCTTTTATATTAAGTCGTTGTCGTACTTTGGATGGACATGTGACAAGGAACAGTGTGATCTACTCCGTTTATTTCTTAATCATAAACATAATCTAAAGATATTTTTTATAGCATATGCCTCTCTATGTCAGACCATCATTCGGTTTTGAGGACCACAATAGAAAGAAGATATGTTTTCCTTTTATTTTTTTGTTATCATTGCATGGTTCATAACACAATCATTTTAATTTCATTATTTTATTCAATGTATTGCTTGTTTTAAATGTAGGTGTTGTTGATTATCGTCTTGTTGCTCAATATTAAGATAAATCTATCCGACACATATAAAACACATTATCCTCCCAATTTCAATATTATTTTATATGATGTTATGTATTTAGAATAATAAAGACATTCTTTTTTGTATCGTTTTAGAAAATAATTTTGATTAACTGTCTTTCCGACATAAATCTATGGCCTAATGAACAGACTCAAGTCATGGACACAACCTTTCGAGCTGGTCTATCATATGAAAAGGATAACATTTCTTGTAAAGCAAAGTGTTTGGGTCAAGCTAAGATTTTTTTTACGGTGGAAATGGTAAGAGAGATTTACAGGAACGCTATTTGCAAAGTAAATCTCTTAAATACAAATAGATTTTATGACTTTTACTTCTGGACAAAAAAAAAACAAACATAAAAAATACAAAAATATATGCCAGACGTGCTCAACGATGTTATTCACACAGCTGCAGAGAACAGAACATTCTTTTATTTAGACTTGTACAAAATACATCATCTACAACATATATAAAGTACAATTTGATGTCAACGTGACAAACATATACTAAAAGTTGCCAGAAGTAGCTATGAAAAGAAAACAAAGAAACATTTAATATGCTATCTTTGGAGGTAAACATATACATTTTATGAGTCGGTATTCAAAAGAGCATTGAATTTCCTTTTTGTAAGAGTCTCTTTAATAAACAAGCATAGATTAATTAGTTTGTCTCTCTGACAGGTCTGCAATGGAACAGTAAAGTTATAAAAGGAAGGTCTTATGTAGTACTTTTTCTTAATATACTTTTGTCTGATGCTTGTAAAACATTCACAAATAGATATTTAGGACATTTTCTATAGTTTTATGAGAAGATAATCCTTTCATAGAAATTTTTAAATTTTTGATATGTTATTTGAAATTTTATTGTGAAATCAAAAATAAAAAGAAAAAATGCAGGTTGACGACTTATCTTTTTTTTGGAAAATGGCAATTTCCATTGTAACCGTTTCGGGCAAAAAGGTTTAAATGACCAAACCATCTTCACAGGTAATCAAATAATAACTGGAAGGTTGATTAACACAAAAATCATGTATTTATAAGGTTACTTTGAATTATTACAATCTTTATAATTTAAGGTTACTTTGAATTACAGTGTATTACAATCTGAACATTCTTTGTAATCCAACGCACGGGCAAAATAAACTTTACACTGAGATGTAGATTAAACTCGGACATCATGTTTATTGACCATATACTTAAATCAGACAGTGCGGATATCGTTTCTAATTGACAGGAAGAAAGCTTTTTATCCTGTCACTAGTGCCATTTTTGGACCGATAAGTAGGTGCCGAACAACATTTGTGATATCCGGCACTAACAATATAACACATCCACGTGACGACTCATGACGTCATAAGAACGAAATGACATCATATTTACATCATTCTCTACTTATTTTTTTATTTTTTTCTCATGTTTTATTCACATCTTGTTTGTTTAAAAGAATACATAAAGGTAACAGGATGAATAGAATAGAAAGTTGGTGTCTTTGAATGGGAAAAGTTATCGGGCTCGGCTTCGAATTATTATCGGTTTCGCCTTCGGCTCACCGGATAATATTCCTAAGCCTTGCCCGATAACATTTCCCATTCACGACACCAACCATCTATTCTCTATATCCTGTCACCAGTGCAATTAACGGACCGATAACAGGGTGCCGTATAACATTTTTGATATCCGGCACTAGATCATGTGATCCCGATGCGCACCTGTCAGGGAATACTTTTAAGAACGCGACTATCAGATACCGATAGACCTATCAATTTCGTTCTCCGATTATTGCCAGTCACATTTGTAGAATAAAAGCATTAAACCTTATATTACAAGTAGTAGTTCTTTCTTATTTCCCATTTCAAACAAAATTTCGTCCTTGAAGAGATTAGGGAAAGGCAATAAGCCAAAGAAATTGAGCCCAATCACGGACACAGAGATCAACATCCTATATGAAAAATGCGTGTTAGGACCAGCAACAGGAAAGTCCCTAATAAACACCCTGTGATTTAACAACTGTGTCATGTTTGGTCTTCGTGGTACACGAGAGAACTACAACTTAAGGTATAAACAATATTTCTCTTTTTTTTTCATAACAAAGGGTTTAAAATATCAACATAGTACCAAAGAATGGGACAAATATTACATCTAAAATAAGTAGACTTGTATGAAGTTTTTTGAGAGCAAAGTTACCATATTTTCATAGTGTTCACAGTTTTTAAACACATAAAAAAATATATATTTCTAAGACTTATAATGCTGTAACTAATACACTTACATGGTTTTTCAGTGATTTCAAGAAAATTTCAAATCCCTTGATCAGCAATATATTTAAATAAATTTGCTCCAAAAAATCAAATCGACCTAAATGTGAGGTATTGAAACTTGATCACAACACATGTCCATCCTTAATAGCCATGCAAGTGCTTGCTCCCACCGAGATTTGAACTCGGAAATTCTCCAAAATAGGTTAATTTAAGAGGTGTTTTGCCATTTAAACTATAAGAGCTTTTAATCTGCTGGCCATGTCAGATTGAACATAATTAAATATTGTCCTAAAGCAAATTTTTATGTTCTCAAAATGTTTCTCTTATGATATTTATTTATTATAAATATGTATAGATATAAATCTTAAATGCATTTTCAACATGTCAGCAGAAAAGGTCTGGCATTTGCAGAGAAAATAAATGCATGGGTGAAAGTTGAAGAATTTCAAAAACCTGAAATCTGTAGTTCATTTTCCTGAAAAGGCATGTTTGCTATAGCATTATGTAGGGACAAAAAGTCTCAAAAACCTGAAATTCAGGAATAATCCTGAACACTTTCAACCATGTAAATGCTGAAAATAAATTGTATATCAAAAACTGAATAATAAAATTCAAATCTTTCAAATCGTTCATGAAATTGAAACAAAATTCTAATTCTACAGTGAAAATAGTCATGCAGTGATAATTTTTGGCTCAAAAAATCTCATAAAATTTCCAAATAACTCATTACATTCAATAATTTTAATCATTTTTCTATAAAAAACCCATTGATTTTTAAAGTTTTGGTCAAAAAGGCCCATTGATTAAATAAAGAAAAAAATCACTGTCATGAAAAAAGAGAAACTTTTTTTTTTTTTTGAAATTATTTTAAAACTCATGAAAAAATTCCTTTAATCATTTGGATATTTTCATTAAATCTCTATACTGATACTTAATTAAGAAAATGTTTCATAGATAGTTGAATGAAACCGTATAACATGATTTGATTCTAGAATACAATTACATGTCACTTTTGAAAAAAATAAAATGGATCCAAATAATTATTTTTTTTCAACTTCTCGATTCAGATGGGGAGACGTCCAGCTATCACGAACTTCGGATGGGCACCAGTACCTGGAGCTAATGGAGCATCAGACTAAAACTAGAAATGGTGCCAACATAGGGGACATCCGGGAGATCACCCCAAAGATCTTTGCTAACAATGAAGATCCTGCCAGGTGTCCGGTTGAAATATACAAAATATATGCATCAAAAAGGCCTCAGGACTTTTGTGAGGCAGATGATCCGTTTTACATTGCCCCGCGAACAGCATCTCAAGACACTAGCAACAACATTTGGTTTCACAAAATGACAGTGGTTGAAAAGACCATTGGTGGCCTATTGAAGACAATGGCAAAGGAGGGTGGACTGGATGTAAATAAAAGACTTACCAATCACTCCACTCGAAAGCATCTAGTACAAAATTTGATGGACTCTGGCATTGCACCAACTGATATAATGCAGATTAGTGGGCATAGAAACATTCAGTCAATCATGAACTATTCAGCAATGTCAGAAGAGAAACTAAAACAATGCAGTACGTCATCAAGGCCCCCATCGCCAACCATCACATCTTCAGATATGCCCATTTCATCCATGAATGACTCTGAATCAGAAGGTGCTATTGCCAGCAATGTAGAGGTTATAAATGGCACTCATCAACCCGAGATCGTAAATCAAGCTCATAATCCTATCCAAATACATGTACCTACCAGTTCTGAACCGACTTTACTGTCATCCAATATCACTTCACAAATGAACGCACTTTTCTCTGGAGCAACGCTTAAAATTGGACAATTCAATGTGTATATGAAGTGAATTTGTATTCATTCAAAGCAGTTTCGAAAAACTTCTCTTGTTTCCTGGTGTTTTTGTAGTAAATATTGATTAAAATCCACAACCCACATGCACTGTTGACATTTTACCGAAAGTCGGCGATGTCAAGGTCAGAGAGTGCTTCGCCTCAATGTATTTCTGTTATGCTGTTTATTAAATACAAATTGTCACTTGATTTGTTGAAACAATAAAAATTTATTATGGTGAATTATCTGTATTAGTTGTAGATTTGTTTGTTTTTGTTGCAGCAGATAATGTAGTGGAACTACTTTTTACGCGTACATTCCTGGGAACAATCGGAACACCTCGGCCATTTCTTAAAATAACCTCGGAGGCAATGGGGAGCCATTTTTGAAAGTAGGTCAGCAACGAAGGGCATGTTCGTTTGCAATCGTATCTACTCGGAAATCCCCGGCACAAGCCGGGGATTACCGAGAAGAGCCGATTGACAAAATATGAAACAAAGATGTGTTGATATGATCATCTTTAATAATGAAAAGGGTAAAAACAACATTCAATGGTGATATATAGCCAATTTGTGTGTATCTAAAATACATATTTAGTGCCTGTGTGCATTTTGAGTTATCCGCCGGAAATAAGGCGAATTACCCCAGGATTTCTGGTGTATTCATGTACTGCCTACGAGGTATATCTACCGACTTGTTACGGGGATTGCCGAGTAGATACGATTGTCCTGGGAAATGACGTTTCTAGGTCATTTAAAGGGGAACTCAAAGAGAGGGAAAAACTACGATTAAAGGAGAACTAAATTTGTTCTAGTTTCCAATATAAAATATGGTTCGCGTAACAGGATAAATAGAATAGATGATTGGTGTCTTGGAAAGGGAAAAATTATCGGGCCCGGCTTCAGAACTTTATCCGATTCGCCTTCGGCTCACCGGATAATACATAGGCGTAGGAGCCGGGGGCCATGGGGGGTCCGGCCCCCCCAATATCCAGACCGGGGGGGGGCAGACTATACTTTGGCCCCCCCAATATTCACAATGGCAAATGAAGATATTTGAAAAGAAAAAGAAAAGAAACGAAATTTAACAGTAGAATAAAAATAAATGTGTATTTTTGTGCTTTATCTAATTCCAATTCGCCTTCTGTAACGAACAATAACCAAAATCTTTTTGACGTCATCATCGCAAATGACAATCTGAACACATCGGGTTTATCCAATGAAAACTCATCTCACAAAAATACCCGGGAAGTTTTGATTGACAAAAACAATGGTGTAATAGAATTTGTTCTAAGGAGTCAGACTCAATATTGTCTTCAATTGTTAGCTAAAGCTTGAAGAATAATTTAATCTCGTTAACAGAGTAGATTCGTCCGTGGCTGTGACAGTCTGGTCGCTGCTACCTTTTGTTTGAATCAATACATTTGATTTCCGCGTGAGATCGAGACCAGGCATATCCTTTCTTTTTTTTTTTTTTATTATTATTATTAAAGATACACATTTTCATACGCTTTCTTTTAATTCTCATAACGTTATTGAATTTGTAAATGCATGAAGAGTCATTAAAAAGTTTAGGAAAATTTATTCTTAGACCGGTCTTCATCTGAAGTTGGCCCCCCAATGTTGAAAACGCTCCTACGCCTATGTAATATATATATATAAATCGTGTAGGTCCCTAACTTCGATGGGTCACCAACTTCGATGATTTTCTATTTTGATCGCGCGCGAGACGAGATTTATTCACGCGACGAGACAGACCGTGGGAAAAAACTTACGATATGCGTAAAAATACGTCAAGATCATTAAACACTCAAAATGCGGTTTCCAAAGGTAAGTTCACTATGAAAACATATCAACACCCTGAAAAATCAACAAAACCCTTATTCCCAAACTTACCCCTTTTTCTGTGCCCTTTTTATCCCCTTAAAATATTTTTTTATTTTTTCACAATAGAGCGTCTGCGTTGTTTATCCTGTTTCAATGGACAAGGTCATACCCACAATCCTCAGTAGGTTAGGCCAAACATATTCTACGTTTGGTTTCTCATCCACCTTTTTTGTATTGTGAACATAAACTAAGCTCATTTTACCAAGCTTTCTTCTGAATATTTGACAATGATTTATTAAATATTTCAGACTAGATTGGAGAAAGCAAAAAAGCCATACAGAAACTATTCCCCAACAGCCCTTACAAATGCCTACAAGTTTGTAAGGGAGGAAAAGGTTTCTGTCAGGAAGGCTGCACATATCCATGGCGTTCCAGAAACAACATTAAGGGACAGGGTGTTGGGTAACATTCACCCTGACACTGTTACCGTTGGAAAGGCACCCCTCTTCACACAATATGAAGAAGCATGCCTTGTAAAACACTTCAAAAATATGGCTGAATTGGGTTATGGATACTCAAGAAGGGAGTGTGTTTGAGCAGCTTCAGACTATGCTGTGCAACTCGGAAAAAGGGAACATTCAGAGCCATTAACTATAAAATGGATGAGGGGCCTCCGTGGCCTAGTGGTTAGAGTACAGAACTTGAAATCACATGGCCCCTCTCCGCGTGGGTTCAAATCCTGAGAGGGATATGGATTTTCATGAGAGGCAGTCTCCCGACTGACTTACGGAATGCCGATGGTTCTACCCACCTTAACCAGCCCCTATGGGCAGTTGAGTATGGGGTCTTCCTCCATCATTAAGAGTCGGGCATCGCTACATAACTGAAATAATGTTGATGTGATGTAAAACCCATATAAAAAAAAATAAAAAAATAAAATGGATGAAAGGTTTTATTAAAAGATGGCCAGAGTTAAAGGTTCTAAAACCCAGGTCACTGGAGTTAGCTCGTGCTAAAATGGCATCCGTAGCAACTGTAGATGAATATTTCAGAAGTCTGAAACAATGCTTACAAAGGCATGGTTTAACTGACAAACCACATTTAATTTATAATGTTGATGAGAAGGGTATTTCTGTTGAACATAAACCACCCCACATTGTTGCCAGTTCGGCATACTGTCCGTCTGCTGTGACTTCAGGGAGAGGGAAGACGGTTATATATTTTATATATATTATATAGGTAAAACCTATTGACGAAAAAAACATATACTGTTTATTAGGCCTTTGGTTACGTAGGCAAATTTACGGCAAGAGCTATGTACTTCAATATACCTCATTTCGAATAATCTTGCACATAATGCTTACGGGGCTATTCCATTGGGCATTAATTGATTGGCAATACTCTTCAAGGTACTTCTCCCATAAAGAAAGTTTCGAATGGTCTTTTTAGCCTAGGGTACTGGCCCGTGCGTATCCCCTGGACATAGTGCGGGGTATACGCGCGGGCCAGGACCCCAGGCTATGATTTTTTGTGATATTTCCAAGGCTTTCGAGCGAGTCCTATCTTCAAACCTAGCCGTCTTGGTTTACGATGGCCTTTATCAAAATGGGTTGAAAATTATCTTAACAATCTTCTGCAATCAGTTGCTGTAAGAAGTTCTCAATCTAAGATTATATTCAATAATGCAAAAGTCCTTCAGTATTCTGATGTTGGTCCTCCCTTCTTTTTAATGTATTTTATTGTGAGAGTTTCTCGTTTATTTCTTGTTGATACGTCCCTTGAATATTTGGCCTCTTCAATTGCCGATGTTGCGGGTATTCTTGACTGGACAAAACAGTGGACAGTATCATAATATTTTACTAAAACAAGACAGTTGCTATGTTCTTTTTTAAATAGAATGTTCCCTTATCCCGATTTACTCTTTAATAATGTTTGTATTCATTTTGTAGAATCGTGCAAACAATTATGTTTGGTCATCTGTAGTAATGGGAAATGGAAAGACCATTTTAACGATATTCCAGCATCCGGACCTAAACTTTTGGGAATGACGAAGGGTCCTACGGGGCCCAGTGGTTAGCTCGGCAGACTTAGAACTCTGTGCCCCGTGTTCGAATTCCACCAACATCGCTGGTGTTATGGGAGTGGTCTTTGACAAGTCACTTCAGAGCCATAACCTAGTACTGGTGATTCCAGGAAAGCCGTTACATAACTGAGATATTGTTGATAAGGCGTTAAACACAATACAGAAGGAATGATGAGGGTGGTTAAATGTAAAATCCGACAATACTCTCCGAATAAAGTATATATTTCTTTCGCTCGACCTACCAATGAAATCGAAATGATCCAGTCTCTTTTTCGTGTTTTAATTACAATTCCTCGCTCAATAATCAAAACGCATTGGTGAGCGGACATTCTTGGTTACGCATGCTCGACTAGAAATAACTGAAGTAATTTCCGTAAACCATATTTCTGATAACATTAATTGTGACTTTTGATTCTATGAAGTGTATGCAGAAGATCTTTCTTTATATGAACCAGATATCATACTCAAAGGTTGTCAGTATTTCGCCTATATCGGCGTCTCTATCAACCTTCTCAACTTGAATATGCCATTAATTGGGAACCAATGTCTATGTTTCAAGTCAAACTATTAAAATCATCTAAGCGGTCTGATCTTTTATCAAGGGATCACAAATTATTTTCCTAGAATACAATAGTGTTTTTGTTTTTTTATATGCAGATATCCTGCTTTGTCAAGCTTTCTAACCCACTAAACCAGTTGATAAACTATTTATATAGCATTTCAATATTTAATTCGTTCTTTCCTTTCTTTCTCCCTATTTGTTATGTCTTTTCCCCTAATTCATGGAATCAATGCATTGTCATTTGGAATTAACAGCACATTTATGTTACATAACTGATATGAGTGTCAATCAATTAATTTTACTTTGTTTAAAGAAACAAATCGCTAAAAACTGGCATTGAAATACCATACCAATCAATCTAAAGCAAATCGGAACTCATAGGGTATTTCTAAAGTTACGGAAATGTCCGATTAGTTACGATTGAATTTAATAAAAGTTCCGTGAATCCAATCTCCTAGGCGATTTTTGTGTTAAAACATGCGTCTATATTTTCATACCCGATCACATCCGGGTCACTGTAATGTGTTCCTTTAAATCTCACACTAACTCTCGCTAAAATGTGAGTGCAAAAATGCCGATTTTTTTTTGAAAACATTACTTTTTTTTGGTTAGTGTTATCCAACATCGAAAGAGCTTATAAAAAAAAGAAGACTGATATTGAGCAAAGCAAAAAATAAACCTCCGAGCGTTTCGGCTTTGGGTGACGTAACTCGCGTGCTGGTGACGTTCATGCGAACACACGCGCGATTTCGCGCTTCATTGAGCGGCAAATGAGTCAACCTGACGCTTTTTTAGTTGAAAGCAAGCGTCTGTTTATCTTTTTCGATCACATTGAAAATGGCGGACTCGAAAAATAACAAAATGGCGGCGCCCTGGAGTGGGACATTCTGCTCAGGTTAAACGGTCTAGGATTGAAATCTATATTTTTCTATTTTCTTATTTTTCGCGATCACACGTGTTACCTATGAACGAAAAAAACATTTAATGTTTTTTTCGTAAAATTCCTACGCCTTGCCCGATAAACTTTCCAAGACACCAACCATCTATTCTCTATTTATTCCAAGTTGTTGTTTTTTTAAATATTCAACCAATAACCACTTAATGCGGGCGAAAGACCGTGCCGAAGGCACGGTCTGAAGACCGCCTATATGTTACACTTACGTACGAAACGAAAGAAGTATCTACAAAACCAAGGATTTCCGAATTACTCAGAACCCTAAAGGACTTTTTTCGGCCATGTTAGTTGCAACCGTTTTTCTGCCCCATATGGCGCCATCTTGTCCGAAGAATTATTTTTATTCAGCTTTTTGGGTAGCAATGATGTAGTAAAATCAAAGTTAAAAAACAAAAAATAGAAGGATTTTCCTCCGAATCTTTTTTTAAAAACCTTAAACAATAAATTATTTTGTAAAATTTAGACCGCATTTCATTCTTTTCCGTTTATTTGGTAAATGTGTCGTCTCTCATCCTAAATCCAGTCGATTCTACACATGTTGACATGGTGATTACACCAATAACTGTAACGTATTACACTTTCCGTTTTTGTGTATCACGTGACAAGACATTTTCTTTACAAATCATCATCGTTCCGATCACCGCTACAAATTTTAAATCGAATGAAATGATCGCCTTGTTGAACGAACATCGACAACGATGATGTCAGGTAAGATAACTTTTTGTACACTTTCATTTCGTATAAAGAACGCATATTTTAACAGTATATTTGGCGACATAGATAAATCGAAGAGACTCTGGACCGTCATTCTACGTTTACAAACAAGATGCACAGTACGAGCACTGTCTTACTCCGAATATTGATTTTATGTTACCGCATCTATGTGTCGAGGTAGTATTTAGTACACTTTCCAGTGTTGTTTTAAAAGCCAAGAGCAATATGGACATATATTTTAGAGACGAAAAAGGTTTGTTTACATTGAGATCATTTCTAGGCTGAGTAATTTTGATCCGTATTGGATTCTTGTTTTTGGATTGACGATGTGCCTGTGTTTTTATTCACACGTTCTTTGCTATTTGAATCTACCTATCATGATGACTTCCAAAACGTCTGTCTTTTCACCGATTATTAATGGAGACATAGTCGGGGAACATAGTAATGACTTCTAAGTAAATTTCATTTGTCTGCTTTCCAGAATCAGCCATAGTTCAGACTGTGTGAAGGTCAAATGTGAACCGGCAACCAAAGAAATTAATGTTGTGGTAGCCTACTGCATAAAGAAAGATTCTTTGTTTTATAAGCACATGTAAGTACAACTTATCGTTTTCATGAGTAATTATGTTATGAATAATACCTTGAAAATACAGATAAGAAAAATAAGAAAATTTTGGTTTGAAGAGCTTTTTACTTTAGAAAGAAGGCTTTACCTTAAATACAAGTGTTTTATACTGTTTTCAACACTATGTCAAACATAAATATTATGGCTTATAGTTTGTGTACATATCAATACATCCTCTTAGCATGGTTTTTTAGAGAGAAACTGCACTGCAATATTTCTTAAGCTACATTACTTTATCTTCCTTCCATTCATAATTTGATAAGAAATCATAATAAACAATGATGTAAAAGGATACATAAAGACTAATGAATTTCAAACAAGTGGCTGGAATATATTTGTTTTAGTGTTAGCCTTTATTTGGTTTAACCCTCTCCAAAATGCAATGCATGATTTACATTATGTAGTTTAAATAAAGAAAGTTATACAAGTTTGCATATTAACCACATTAAACTTAACCTTTGCTGCAATGTTGTGTCAATAACCTGTTACTCCTTTTAAGAAACTATTGATTAAAATATTCTTTCCAAATGTTTTGTTTTATCATCTTCAGGGTGTAATATCCATACTTGTGGAGTCCAAATTGAGAACAAAGCACAGAATTTTTGTGAATTCCTATAACTATTACATCTATTGAAAGTAAACAGGCAAAATTTCATCATTTATCCTTAAAGCTTCATTCAAGCTTTATTTGTGACTGTTACCAATGAAAGTAATAGCAGATCACAAGAAAATTGCATAATTTAACTATGACATTTGATTTAAACTATGATGAGAAAAGGGATAACTGCTCATTTAGTCATTTGACTCATTTCATGATTTTGTCAGAGTGTTTTCTAAAAGACTCCTGCAACATGCAAAGCGTTTCATAAGGTAGAAATAATTTAACATATCTTTAACAGAGAATAAGAAGCTAATACGATGCAAGGAAATCTTTCAAAACAATGAATCTGTTAATAACAATATATTTTACCCAATAGTATTCAGTGATTATTACTGTTTATGCTTTATTGCTAGAAATGTCCAAATGATTTTTAAATATAGAGCCATCATTGTTTGAAATAGAAATCATTTGCAACCAAAAGTGTAATCAGGAAAAAGAGAGCATTTTTGCAGAGAAAGAAATCATTGTGACAAAAGGGAATACTTGTTGTAGAAAAATTAAGTTATAATGGTGGCTTTACTCAAATTTGTTATGCCCCACTTGCATACAAATGTGTTTACATGAGTTAACAATTTACCAAACACCAAATTTTTTACTGTCCCAAATTGAAAGCATTTGCAGACGACATTTCAAAATGTGATGACATTGAAGAATAATCTTTTGATAGGGCAGAAAACATTGTGGGAAAAGGAAAAAATTGCTTGTCACCAGCAATTTCTCCTTTTTCCACAATGTTTTCCTGAGTCGTCTTCAACAAAGTGGTTAATTTCAGTTTTGTTTGGTAATGGGTTAACTGGTCTACTATTGAAACTAAACAGATATTGTATTTCATTAAACAAAAATTCACCCTATTGCACCTTTTGCAGTAAAGTAAAATATGTAATGAATTGAACCAGCAATATGTATCTCAGTTTTAAATGTTACCTGCTGCCTTATATTGTACAAAATAATGAATAAAAACTCTTACTGTCCCATCATTTGACTTTTAACAGTATTTTCTTAAGCATTATGGGAAAAGTTTCTTACATCTCACAAATTGAGACAGTTTTGCTACAACTATTTATCAGTATTGGAAATACAATGTGCATTTCTGTCAGTTTTGTTTGTGTTGTGCTACAAAACATAGATTCCACATATGTATTAGATTTAAACGTTTACAGAAAAAAATGCAAAGACAATTTTCATACAGATCTTCATCTGTTCTCTTTTTGTCAAGGTAATCTTTCATGTCAGCACTTTCAAGTACAGTTCCTCCTCTCTCAGGCACAGATATTTCTGTTTAAAAGAGATAATGGAAGAAACATAAGTTTAAAATAAAATCCATGTTAAAATGGTTCTTTCTTTGTCACTGAACCTCATACATAGCAGAAGTGTTTTGATGTATATATGTACATAAAACATGAATGTTGAATAGATAGCATTTCAAAAGTAATGTAGTCTTTTTTTGTATTCCCAAACTTTGTTTTGAATATCTTTTAATTGGCAACATGTTTGCCAAAATCTTGTTACAGAATTACTTATGATGCCTTTGTTCATCTAGTTGTAATCCTTATAGACTGAGCCATGTACATTAATGGCAAAACAAATATATTCCAGCCACTTGTTTGAAATTCATTAGTCGTTATGCATTCTTTTACATCTTTTACATTTCTCATCAAATTATGAATGAAAGGAAGATAAAGTAATCTAGCTTAAACAATATTGCAGTGCAGTCTTTTTCTAGAAAAACCATGCTAAGAGGATTTATTGACATGTACACAAACTATAAACCATAAAATTTATGTTTGACTTAGTGTTGAAAACAGTATAAAACACCTGTAGTTCAGGTAAAACCTTCTTTCTAAAGTAAAAAGCTCTTCAAACCAAAATTTCCTTGTTTGTCTTATTTGTATTTGCAAGGTATTATTCATATCATAATTACTTATGAAAAAGACAAGTTGTACTTACATGCGCTTATAAAACAAAGAATCTTTCTTTATGCAGTACCACAACATTCATTTCTTTGGTTGCCGGTTCCCATTTGACCTTCACACAGTCTGAACTATGGCTGATTCTGGAAAGCAGACAAATGAAATTTACTTAAAAGTCATTGCTATGTTCCCCGACTATGTCTCCATTAATAACCGGTGAAAAGACATACGTTTTGGAAGTCATTAGGATAGGTAGATTCAAGAATCAAAGAGCAAAGAACGTGTGAATAAAAAAAAACAGGGACATCGTCAATCCAAAAAGAAGAATCCAATACGTATCAAGATTACTCAGCCTTGAAATGATCTCAATGTAAACAAACCGTTTTTCGTCTCTAAAATGTATGTTCATATTGCCCGTAGCTTTTAACACTGGAAAGTGTACTAAATACTACCTCGACACATAGATAGATGCGGTGACATAAAATCAATATTCGGAGTAAGACAGTGCTCGTAGTGTCCATCTTGTTTGTAAACAGAATGACGGTCTAGACTCTCTTCGATTTATCTATCTCGCTTTTAACAAAATATACTGTTTAAATATGCGTTCTTTAAACGAAAATGAAAGTGTACAAAAAGTTATCTTACCTGACATCATCTTTTTCGATGTTCGTTCAACAAGGCGATTATTTCATTCGATTTAAGATTTGAAGCGGTGGTCTGAACGATGATGATTTGTGAAGAAAATGTCTTGTCACGTGATACACAAAAACGGAAAGTGCACGTTACAGTTCTTGGTGTAATCACCATGTCAACATGTGAAGAATTGACGGGTTTTAGGATGAGAGACACCACCTTCACCAAATAAACAGAAAATGTTGAAATGCGGTCTAAATTTTACAAAACTGTTTATTGTTTTAGATGTTGTAAAACAAGATTCGGAGGAAAATCCTTCTATTTTTTGTTTGTTAACTTTGATTTTTCCACATCATTGCTAGTAAAAGAGCTGAATAAAATTAAATTTTCGGACAAGATGGCGCCATATGGGGCAGAAAAACGGTTGCAACCAACATGGCCGAAAAATATGACGGAAATCCTTGGCTTTGTAGGTACCTTCTTTCGTTTCGTACGTACGTGTAACATATAGGCGGTCTTCAGACCGTGCCTTCGGCACGGTCTTTCGCCCGTATTATGTGCGTTATTGCTCATCCATTGTCGTTTAACAAACTGTAAGATTGAATTGACAGCTTTTCGCCGGAAATGGTACTTTGCGATGTCAACATATTGAGTTGAAATTGCTCAAAAAGTCGTCATTAAATTCGTTTGCTAGTTGAAATACTGATCATTTTCTTCTTACAAATGTACTAAAAGCTAATATGATAATAGGCAAAGCCTAAACCGGGCGAAAGAGATTTGTTCTTTCAATTAATGAACAGTGCTATAATTCTGGATTTGTATAACATAATGTTCCCTTTGTATTGTATCAGTAATACTTGGCAAGGAATCAGTGTCCTGTCAGGAGGCACTCCAATTTAAAAGAAATAGCCATTGTCAAGATACAAATCAGATATGTTTGATATATAGCCTACGACGCCAACTACTGTATTTTACCACTGTGGATATATTATATGAGTTGCTAACCATTATGAATGGTGCATAGTCATAAGACAGAAGTATATTTGGTATTGAGCTTGAATAATTATGCATTTGATACTTTGGCTTGTATGATATTCTTTCGAAAGGCATTGCACCACGACTTTTTAAATTTCCAAACAAAGAGTAATGAAATTCGTATGGGTTAAATGGCCAGTGTCTAGGGTAACTAGGATGATCCAAGCTGTAACTGTGGCGTAGAATGAAATATCCACGTCTGGATCATTCGGACTATGGCCAGCGAGGAATATTGGAAGGTTCTGGTGGGGAAATAACAGGAGCAGGGATTAATGTCGATTGATATAAAACTGGAACACTTTGTTGAAAATGGTGTTAAACCATAATCCAACAATAGCATCTAAGACTTATTAACATTGATGTATGGTTGGATGCTATCAATGGATACTCCATAACCACATTTTAGCTGTGATCCAGGTCCTACCAAAAACTATCTTTGGGGGGTGGGGTGGGTGGGGGTCGGGGTGGAACGCTTCTTCATGTTGAATTATTTTAATTTGACTAAACCACAGAGCAACGATGTTTTTATGGGGTAAGTGATGGGTGGCTTAGAAGGTTTATTTGCAGGGACTAATGAGGAAATAATAGGAACAAACAGGGATATGTCTATTGACACAACTGAAGCATTCTGTTGAAAATGTTGTTAAACTATTATCAAACATAGCATCTAAGACTCATTATAATGTATGTGTGGTTGGTGGTTCTCGCTAGATATTCTCATGTTTTAGCTGTCCTACCCATATCAGTAATGCAATAAGAAACAGAAGACACTGTTTGTGCAATATCAAAACCACCAAACTAAAGAATTTGAATTCCAAAATCTCTCCATGCAAAATGAGGATTCAACACAAGACTTCAGTAAGTACTTCATATATGTGAAGCACTTACAGTATTGTCTTGCACTGAAACCTTGATATGTAGAATTTACTCTTCACCAAATTGTATGTTGTAAGCATTCCCAAACTTTGTTTTGAATAGCTTTTAATGGCAACATCTTTGCCAAAATCTTGTTATAGAATTACTTATGCTGTCTTTGTTCGTTTAGTGGTAATCCTTATAGACTGAGCCATGTACATTAATGGAAAACAAATCTATTCCAGCCACTTGTTTGAAATTCATTAGTCATTATACATCCTTTTAAATCATTGTTTATTAAGATTTCTCATCAAATTATGAATGGAAGGAAGATAAAGTAATCTAGTTTAAAAATATTGCAGTGCAGTTTTTTTCTAGAAAAAAAACATGCTAAGAGGATGTATTGACATGTACACAAACTATAAGCCATAAAATTTATGTTTGACATAGTGTTGAAAACAGCATAAAACACCTGTAGTTCAGGTAAAACCTTCTTTCTAAAGTAAAAAGCTCTTCAAACCAAAATTTCCTTGTTTGTCTTATCTGTATTTGCAAGGTATTATTCATATCATAATTACTTATGAAAAAGATAAGTTGTACTTACATGTGCTTATAAAACAAAGAATCTTTCTTTATGCAGTACCACAACATTCATTTCTTTGGTTGCCGGTTCACATTTGACCTTCACACAGTCTGAACTATGGCTGATTCTGGAAAGCAGACAAATGAAATTTACTTTAAAGTCATTACTATGTTCCCCGACTATGTCTCCATTAATAATCGGTGAAAAGACATATTTTGGAAGTCATCAGGATAGGTAGATTCAAGAATCAAAGAGCAAAGAACGTGTGAATAAAAAACAAACAGGCACATCGTCAATCCAAAAAGAAGAATCCAATACGGACCAAGATTACTCAGCCTTGAAATGATATCAATGTAAACAAACCTTTTTTCGTCTCTAAAATGTATGCCCGTAGCTTTTAACACTGGAAAGTGTACTAAATACTACCTCGACACATAGATAGATGCGGTGACATAAAATCAATATTCGGAGTAAGACAGTGCTCGTAGTGTCCATCTTGTTTGTAAACAGAATGACGGTCCAGACTCTCTTCGAGTTATCTATCTCGCTTTTAACAAGATATACTGTTAAAATATGCGTTCTTTATACGAAAATGAAAGTGTACAAAAAGTTATCTTGCCTGACATAATCGTTTTCGATGTTCGTTCAACAAGGCGATTATTTCATTCGATTTAAGATTTGAAGCGGTGATCGGAACGATGATGATTTGTAAAGAAAATGTCTTGTCACGTGATACACAAAAACGGAAAGTGCACGTTACAGTTCTTGGTGTAATCACCATGTCAACATGTGAAGAATTGATGGGTTTTAGGATGAGAGACGCCACCTTCACCAAATAAACAGAAAATGTTGAAATGCGGTCTAAATTTTACCAAACTGTTTATTGTTTAAGATGTTGTAAAACAAGATTCGGAGGAAAATCCTTTTATTTTTTGCTTGTTGACTTTGATTTTTCCACATCATTGCTAGTAAAGGAGCGGAATAAAAATAAATTTTCGGACAAGATGGCGCCATATGGGGCAGAAAAACGGTTTGCAACCAACATGGCCGAAAAAAGTCCTATAGGGTTCTGAGTAATTCGGAAATCCTTGGTTTTGTAGGTACCTTCTTTCGTTTTGTACGTACGTGTAACATATAGGCGGTCTTTCGCCCGTATTAAAAGCTAATATGATAATAGGCAAAGCCTAAACCGGGCGAAAGAGATTTTTTCTTTCAATTAATGAACAGTGCTAATTCTGGATTTGTATAACATAATGTTCCCTTTGTATTGTATCAGTAATACTTGGCAGGGAAGCAGTGTCCTGTCAGGAGGCACTCCAATTTGAAAGAAATAGCCATTGTCAAGATACAAATCAGATATGTTTGATATATAACCTACGACGCCAACTACTGTATTTTACCACTGTGGATATATTATATGAGTTGCTAACCATTATGAATGGTGCATTATTGGCATAGTCATTAGACAGAAGTATATTTGGTATTGAGCTTGGATAATTATACATTTGATACTTCGGCTTGTGTGATATTCTTTCGAAAGGCATTGCACCACGATTTTTTAAATTTCCAAACAAAGAGTAATGAAATTCGTATGGGTTAAATGGTCAGTGTCTAGGGTAACTAGGATGATCCAAGCTGTAACTGTGGCGTAGAATGAAATATCTACGTCTGGATCATTCGGACTATGTCCAGCGAGGAATATTGGGAGGTTCTGGTGGGGAAATAACAGGAGCAGGGATTAATGTCCATTGATATAAAACTGGAACACTCTGTTGAAAATGGTGTTAAACCATAATCCAACAATAGCATCTAAGACTTATTAACATTTATGGGGTCGGGGGTGGAACGCTTCTTCATGTTGAATTATTTTAATTTGACTAAACCACTTAGCAACGATGTTTTTATGGGGTAAGTGATGGGTGGCTTAGAAAGTTTATTTGCAGGGACTAATGAGGAAATAATAGGAACACACAGGGATATGTCTATTGACACAACTGAAGCATTCTGTTGAAAATGTTGTTAAACTATTATCAAACATAGCATCTAAGACTCATTATCATGTACGTGTGGTTGGTGGTTCTCGCTAGATACTCTCATGTTTTAGCTGTCCTACCCATATCAGTAATGCAATAAGAAACAGAAGACACTGTTTGTGCAATATCAAAACCACCAAACTAAAGAATTTGAATTCCAAAATCTCTCCATGCAAAATGAGGATTCAACACAAGGCTTCAGTAAGTACTTCAAATATGTGAAGCACTAACAGTATTGTCTTGCACTGAAACCTTGATATGTAGAATTTACTCTTCACCAAATTGTATGTTGTAAGCATATGTTATCTCTGAATCATTCTTAAAAACCTTTCACAACATATGATTTAGTGATGAAATAGAAAAGTTTGTATTACAAAGGAAATCCATCATTGTCAAAATTCTTTGTAATTATCTACAGCACCAAAAGTCCTTCTATAATAAGTTGGGAAAAAAAGATAATTAAAGTTAGATAGTTAAACAATTGACAAAATTTATTAAGGTAATTAGTAGTAATAACAAACACTTGTCTCAATAGAATATGTACAGATATATACAAAAACTTGTTCAAATGATCAGCCATAGTGTTAGCCTATGTTTGGTTTAACCTTCTGCAAAATGCAATGCATGATTTACATTATGTAGTTTAAATAAAGAAAGTTATATTAGTTTTCATATTTTCCACATTTAAACATAACCTTTGCTGCAATGTTGTGCCAATATCCTGTTATTCCTTTTAACAAACTATTGATTAAAGTATTATTTCCAAAAGTTTTGTTTTATCATCTTCAGGGTGTAATATCAATAATTGTTGAATATTTCACAATTTACAAAAAGAAGTCCAATTTGAGAACAAAGCACATAATTTTTGTAAATTACTATAACTATTACATCTTCTTTTGAAAGTAAACAGGCAACATGCCATCATTTATCCATAAACCTTCATTCAAGCTTTATGTGTGACTGTTACCAATGAAAGCAATAGCAGACCACAAGAAAATTGCATAATTTAACTATGACATTTGATTTAAACTATAATGAGAAAAAGGATAACTGCTCATTTAGTCATTTGACTATATTCATGATTTTGTCAAAGTGTTTTTGAAACCAAAAGGTAGAAATAATTGAACATATCTTTAACAGAGAATAATAAGAAGCCAATGTGATGCAAGGGAATCTTTCAAAACAATGTTTCTATAAATTGCAATATCTTTTACCAAATAATATTTAGAAATTATTATTGTTTATGCTTTATTGCTAGAAATGTCCAAATGATTTCAAAATGCAAAGCCCTCATTGTTTGAAATAGAAATTATTTGCAACCAAAAGTGTTTGTAATCAGAAAAAAGAGAGCATTTTTGTAAAGAATAAAATCATTGTGACAAAAGGAAAAACTTGCTGTAGAAATAATTTAGTTACAATGATGGCTTTACTCAAATCTGTTATGCCCCGCTTGCTTCAAAAAGTGTTTACATAATTTAACAATTTACCAAACCCCAAATTTTTTACTGTCCCAATTTGAAAGTGTTTGCAGACATTTGAAATTGAAAAATAATCTTTTGATAGGATAGAAAGTATTGTGGGAAAAGGAAAAAAGTGCTTGTCACGAGCAATTTATCCTTCCCCACAACATTTTCCTTAGTCATCTTCAACAAAGTGGTTAAATTTTAGTTTTGTTTGGTAATGGGTTAACTGGTTTTACTCTGTCCCATAGGCTGGCCTCTTAACACAAGTTTGACATTTAAACTTTTAGAGAAAAAAATACAGGGACAATTTTCATACACATCTTCATCTGTTCTCTTTTTGTCAGCACTTTCAGGTACAGTTCCTCCTCTGTCAGGCACAGATATTTCTGTTTAAAAGAGATAATGGAAAAAACATAACTTTAAAATAAAATCCATGTTAAAATGGTCCTTTCTTTGTCACTGTACCTCATATACAGCAGATGTGTTTTGATGTATAATATGTACATAAAACATGAATGTTGAATAGATATCATTTCAAAAGTAATGTAGTCTTCTTTGTATTCCCAAACTTTGTTTTGAATAGCTTTTAATGGCAACATGTTTGCCAAAATCTTGTTATAGAATTACTTATGCTGTCTTTGTTCATTTAGTTGTAATCCTTATAGACTGAGCCATGTACATTAATGGAAAACAAATTTATTCCAGCCACTTGTTTGAAATTCATTAGTCATTATGCATCCTTTTACATCATTGTTTATTAAGATTTCTCAACAAATTATGAATGGAAGGAAGATAAAGTAATCTAGTTTAAAAATATTGCAGTGCAGTTTTTTTCTAGAAAAAAAACATGCTAAGAGGATGTATTGACATGTACACAAACTATAAGCCATAAAATTTATGTTTGACATAGTGTTGAAAACAGCATAAAACACCTGTAGTTCAGGTAAAACCTTCTTTCTAAAGTAAAAAGCTCTTCAAACCAAAATTTCCTTGTTTGTCTTATCTGTATTTGCAAGGTATTATTCATATCATAATTACTTATGAAAAAAGAGAAGTTGTACTTACATGTGCTTATAAAACAAAGAATCTTTCTTTATGCAGTACCACAACATTCATTTCTTTGGTTGCCGGTTCACATTTGACCTTCACACAGTCTGAACTACGGCTGATTCTGGAAAGCAGACAAATGAATTTTACTTAAAAGTCATTACTATGTTCCCCGACTATGTCTCCATTAATAATCGGTGAAAAGACATACGTTTTGGAAGTCATCAGGATAGGTAGATTCAAGATTCAAAGAGCAAAAAACGTGTGAATAAAAAAAAAACAGGCACATCGTCAATCCAGAAAGAAGAATCCAATACGTATCAAGATTACTCAGCCTTGAAATGATCTCAATGTAAACAAACCGTTTTTCGTCTCTAAAATGTATGTCCATATTGCCCGTAGCTTTTAACACTGGAAAGTGTACTAAATACTACCTCGACACATAGATAGATGCGGTGACATAAAATCAATATTCGGAGTAAGACAGTGCTCGTAGTGTCCATCTTGTTTGTAAACAGAATGACGGTCCAGACTCTCTTCGAGTTATCTATCTCGCTTTTAACAAGATATACTGTTAAAATATGCGTTCTTTATACGAAAATGAAAGTGTACAAAAAGTTATCTTGCCTGACATAATCGTTTTCGATGTTCGTTCAACAAGGCGATTATTTCATTCGATTTAAGATTTGAAGCGGTGATCGGGACGATGATGATTTGTACAGAAAATGTCTTGTCACGTGATACACAAAAACGGAAAGTGCACGTTACAGTTCTTGGTGTAATCACCATGTCAACATGTGAAGAATTGACGGGCTTTAGGATGAGAGACGCCACCTTCACCAAATAAACAGAAAATGTTGAAATGCGGTCTAAATTTTACAAAACTGTTTATTGTTTTAGATGTTGTAAAAAATATTCGGATGAAAATCCTTCCATTTTTTGCTTGTTAACTTTGATTTTTCCACATCATTGCTAGTAAAAGAGCTGAATAAAAATAAATTTTCGGACAAGATGGCGCCATATGGGGCAGAAAAACGGCTGCAACCAACATGGCCGAAAAAAGTCCTATAGGGTTCTGAGTAATTCGGAAATCCTTGGTTTTGTAGGTACATTCTTTCGTTTCGTACGTACGTGTAACATATAGGCGGTCTTCAGACCGTATAAATATGTCCGAAAACAAGTTTATTATTCATTATTCATTATCAGGATTTGCCCTTCATTTCCGTTTTGATTTGTTTACATCTAATTTCGACTTTACACACTGATGATAAAGGTCAAATATAACTAATCGAAGCAAGATAAACACAATCGATAGGCTTACATTTGAAGGCAAATAAGTTTTCTCTCATAAGTGTGCTACTGAAAAGCACGACACGAAGCGGGTACCTTTTGAACACAATTTTTCTATCGTCAATTACAAGGCAATGTGACGGTAATAGGGTTTATTTATAAATACTACTTCTACAGTCTCGCTGCAGAAGCCGGCTTCTATGGGTGATTCGGTAGAGTGGTTGGCTTTCTCTCGTAGTTAAGCAACGTACTAAGTGGTTAGTACCTGGATGGGTGACCCACGATGGCTTTACTCCGAGAGGGACCCGATACACGTTACAAAATTGGTGGCATGTGGTTTGATATCCCCATCATTCCCGAACCCGTAGTTGTTCGTTACATGTTCTCGATCCTTGTTTCTGCTTTATAGCAGTGTTTGTAGTGGCAGTAGTACCTACTTGAAATGTAAAAGAGTCGCTAACTGCCCATGTATGTCTTTGTGACATTTGTGACTTCGGGACGAAGTCAAAAGAAAGGTGGGAGAAATGTGACGGTAATAGGGTTTATGTATAAATACTACTTCTACAGTTTCGCTGTAGAAGCCGGCTTTTATGGGTGATTCGGTAGAGTGGTTGGCTTTCTCTCGAAGTTAAGCAACGTACTAAGTGGTTAGTACCTGGATGGGTGACCCCCGTCGGCTTTACTCCCAGAGGGACCCGATACACGTTACAGCAAGATGGAGGATGCAAATTTAGAGGATGGTGTGTTCATGCTTCTTTACACATCACCTTATATCTCATTTATTTTGAAATTGAACGCTCGGCTGCTCTACATCGAAGTAAGCTGTTTATCATTCCGTTGAGTTTGTCATTTAGGGTTTATCGTAATTCGAGAAAAGCTGTCCCGAAAATTGGGTAGGTTTTTCGTCTGCTGCGCTCTTACTACATGACAAAAACACCCCCACGTAATTTATTTGACATTTGACAATGCTTTTTTCATCAATAATAACATTTCTAAGTTGCCATGGTTTGTCTTCATGCCTTTTCGCATGTTCATATTTGGGAGTGTTGAAAATCTAGTTCGGCCATGACAAAGTCCTTAACTTTAACAGTTTGAATATTATCAAAAATATATGAAAATCCATGTTCATTTAAAAGTCTTTTATCCTACTAATCCATTTTTTACACTCCATAATACAATTGTTTTTGGCGTGTTAAATACAGATTTAAGAATAACATTGCCATATGTGGATAGTTTAATTCAAAACTTGATAATACGAATATATCGTAAAAAATATCAAGAATAACGACCAAGTTCACCAGACGCTAGCGTTACACGAATTTTAGATGGATTCTGTCTAGTTCTTTTGATTTCGGGTTATCCAAGACCTCTCTTGAATATTTTATTTTTTTTAAAATCGACCCTACTAAGGTATCAAATAATAGGCATAGTCGTTTAGGTTTAAATTCATAAATATCATTTTTCGATAAAATTACATGCAAAGGCTTAAGAGATTTCCCAACCAAATGTTGCTGGTTTAATTTAAAGTTTCTAGTATAATTTGGAACTGTTTCAAGATAATTAAAATCATTTACTACTACATTATGCTGGCCGTGAAAGGGTCCATTTCCCCCCCCCCCGGTTTTAGACCTCCAAGTTTACGAAATACCATTATTTTGGTTTTAATTGTGTTCACAGAAAGACCCGAAGTAATGCAATAATCACGTAAAATATAAAGGTGGTTTTAGGCTTCATCTGGGGATTTTCCAAGAATGGCCATGTCGTCAGCAAACAATAATAGAATTAAAAAGATATCACCAATAAGCCGTCCAGATGTCGTGTCTTGCTGCAGAAACAAGTCAAGGTCTGCAACAAATAGAGAAAATAAAAGTGGGGATATTACCTCCCCTTGACGGAGACCGATAATAGTCTGAATAAGAAGAGCATGCTTTAACACAGTACAGGTATTTGACTTTTTGGTACATATCTCGAACAATCCTTAATGATTTACCATCAATACCATAATTATGCATTTTCATCCAAACTGTATTTCTATATAAAGTATCAAAACATTTCACAAATCAACATAATCAACATATAACCTTGTGCAGAGGCCACAGGAACTAATGCTAACTTTATATTTTCTTGAATGTCGTGACCTAGTTTGTACCTCTTGAGATATACTTTTAGATAGGTGTCAAGAGAATTATTTTCTCGTTTGTAGTATCTATCAAAATAAATCACAAAAGAACTTAAAATCAAACGTCTTGTTTTTAACACAATCATTTCATCGTAGTCCGTTATAACGTTCAGTGTATATTGTTTAATACTACTCACATAACCAGTCTTAGACGCGAGAGCTGTCGGGTTATTCTTGATGTGATTTTTTGGCATCCGCATCTAAGGTATCTGCTGGTGTCGGTTGAGATCTGATTTTGGCTTTTACCGTTTTTCGGTGTTTGTTTGGTGTGTGTAAATGTGTGTTTGGTTAGAGAATTTTCTGTTGTCTCTCATGGAATTATCTTGATTAACTATGATACTTTAATGCCGTTTGTCATTTTCAGATTGATTAAAATTATGTATTATCTCGAGAACTAAACGAAGCACTGCCTTTGATCTAATCGCTGGCTCCCTCCTCTATTTACCGAACTTGTCAATAACTGAACTAACTGTCACACTATGAATATAAACTACACGTATTTGTATTTATATTTATAAATATTTAGATCAGATGATCTCCAAAAGAAGATGAAGACATCTGCAAGAGATTCCATGAAAAGCTCTTCTAAATTACAGCATGAACTTGACTGTATGAAACTGCAAGACAACATCGACCCCAACAAACTGAACGACATCTGTAAAGAGATTATTGATACCCAAAACCAAGTTGTAAATAAATCAAAGGATCTGATTATAGCGGCCCAAGCTATGCTGCTCGATGCGCACTAACGCCAGACTCCTGGACGGGGTCAAAAAGCACAAGGTAAGTCAAACCCATCACAAGGGTTACCTATGGTGTACGGAATGGACCGAAATTGTAACTGAAGGTGAACCTCCAGTCAAGATAGGGTACACCGCTAAATTTAACGGTGTACCCTTAAATTGAACGGTCTATCGTTAACAAATCAGGGTTCCGATAAAAATGTGGTCAGCCGTAGTGTATTTTTATTTAATCTACCTGGATTTGTTACATAATCTCTAAATGAGGGTGAACCCTTATCTATCTATATATCCCACTCTATTTCTCAATACCACCACCACGTTACACTACCCACTGTCATGTACCTTACTTAACCCTTTCCCAAACAATAACGACATTTGAGGACTTTGCTGCAGACGACTTTAGAAAACATTGTGGGAAAAGGAGAAATTGCTCATAACGAGCAATTATTCCTTTTCCCACAAGGTTTTCTGCTCTTTCCGAAGAATATTGTTCAATTTCATCACATTTTGAAATGCCGTCTGCAAACTCTTTCAATTTGGGACAGTCGAAAATTTGTTGTTTGGGAAAAGGTTAGACTGCCTTTATTGCTTAATTCTTCTTTAGGGAATGCACCGTATGATAATAAATATTGGAGTAAACAGAGCGTTGCGAAACTGCAAGGACTTTCTTTTACAGCTAAATAGTAGCCCTAATTCTCGTTGTATATTAAAGGTATGGCCAATTTGAAGTTGCTAAGCAATAGTACAGTCAAACTCGTGTTAAGAGGCCAGCCTATGGAACTGAGAAAATTGGCTATTTAGGACAGGTTGGCTGCTTAACACATAGTTGATATACACTATAAATCAAACAATGGGACTTTCTTTAGTGGTTATCTAAGGCAGGTTGGCTGCTTAAAAGGATGGACTGTACTCCCAAATGTTTACGGTATATGAGCACACTCATGTTATTTTTTTCTCTTATATTTCAGACGACAGTGGATGTTTCAGTGTTGGTAGGTTTGTCTCTTTTTTTTTTAACATAAATAAACTTTACTCATTTACAGTGCATTTGCGGGACTAAACATTACACATATACATAAATAGTTAAAATAATGTCATAGTGTTTTCCATAAAAGCAGTATTTCAAATAAACATGAGCACATTAGAGAATACATCGTATTCCTTCAAAACATTCCTTAAAGGTCATATGTACAGGTTGGGTTTATTTCATAAAATTAAAATATGAAGTAAAATAATCACATTGAAAGTATTTGCAACATTTTAGCATAACCCATTACGTCATAAATCACCGTCATAGCGCACCGATTAATAAAAGTTCGTATGACTTACTTCCCTTTGCTGTGACGTCACTCGTGATCCACTGAATGCGCCATGTGAAGGGCGTGAAGAGCGATCGCTGGTTCGAATTGGTGTTTTTCTTCAGATAAACGATCCTAGAGTCATTGTTTGGATTGACAGCGCATTTTCTTTATTGAATATGATTCATTTTATAAGAATATCAATTTAAAAAAGGATAAAATAATAACATAACCCGTGAATTTGTATGGATTTGTCATTGCGTAAACCTGTTCATATCAAAGGAACGGCTTGAAATTTGGACGATTTTCCTCGAAATAAATGATTCTTAAGTCATTGTTTGGATTGACAGTGAATTTTGCATACTGGATATTTTTCATATTATAAGAATATCCATTTGAAAAAAATAAATTAGTGACTTAACGCGTGAATTTACAAGGATATGTCAATGCATTCATATGAAAGGAACGGCTTGAAATTGGGACGATTTTCCTCGAAATAGCAATCCATAAGTTAATGTTTGGATTGACAGTGCATTTTCTTTTTTGAATATGTTTCATATTATAAGAATATTCTTCTGAAAAAAAAAGTAAGTGACGTAATGCGTAAATTTGAAAGGATTTGTAAATGTTTTCATATGTAAGAATCGGCTTGAAATTTTGACGATATTTGTGAAAACAGCTATTTTTATTAATATTTGTTGAAAAAAAAAGAACACGAGTACTTTTTCGTCAATGATCGTGTATTAGCATTAAGGTTTTGATTGAGTAGTAAACAAAGACATAGATCTGAATAAACGAATTGTCTTAAAACCGTACATCGTATAACTATTAACTGTCAAATTCACCCTGCATTGTCTTATCAATACATGAAATGAAACGGGAGATCATAAATTGCGAACAAACAAACTGTATTATAACCCAACTTACTCGTGATACGAAGGTTACCCTTTAACTCACATTTTCACCACACATCAACTTACTTGTGATACGAAGGTTATCCTTTAACTCACATTTTCACCACACATCCAAATTTCAAAACTAAACACTGGCACATTCAAGAGTATTTGTTAAAATCATCCGGCAACTTTCCAGTAACTCCACCCCCAGTAAGAGGTCTATAATTTCGAAATTGATTCCGATGTCGTCTTTCTAGATCAACTGTTTTGACTTAGAATTGTTCTTCATATTCACTTTACATTTATGTTCGTTTTTTCTCGTGTAAGTAGCCTTGACATATTGAGCATTTAATTTTCGGACAGGTTAGATAATTAACAGCTCAAACAAAAAAATCGTCATAGTTTATTTTACTAACAACCTTAAATAAACATATTTGAATTTATTTTTTATGATTTTGGAATTCAAATATCAATTTGACAAAACTTGATTTTGATGCTAAAACGTTTTTTTGTTGAAAACAGAGTCAATACCGTTTTGGTGAATACTGATTATCATATACTTATTGAAGTGTCAAACTATTCTAATAGAAAAGACAACATGTTCACTTCTTTGAATATCATAACGACAAAGTATCAGACGTAAGTCACATTGAGAGATAAATATGTCCTGACACCTTATCAATCCAAACATCCTGTGAGAGTTTGGTCTTAATTGGTTATATCTTAACAATGGATTTTTTAGATAAATTTAATTGCCGCGCATTGAAAGTGTGAGATTTGCAGCTTGTTATTTCATGTCTGGAATAGCAGAACGTGTCAGACCTGTTAATTAACAACAGAGATATTTAAGAGATTAACGCCAGAGGCTATCTTTCGCCTAAACAATAAAGGACTTGAGACTTGAAACATACTGTGCAAATGTGGCAGATTAGTGTTAACTTGAATCACGACCCTTAATCCTTGTAATGTCCGATGTTTGTTGATTGACCCTTTGTATGTGAGGTAAACTGACAATAATCAATTAAATTGTAAACAAAGAGATTATGTTGAAATGTGTAAATTATATATTTAATGATCTTATTACTAAATTATCAATATAAATTTGTAATAATCATGTTTGAACACCTACATTTCAGTGTGACATACGTCATTTAAACCAATATTACCAATGGCAAAAAAATGAGGTGTGTGATTTAAATAATTCCGAAAAGCAGACGCTTAAGTTAGATCGAACACATTATCATTTGCGTTGTTGAGTTCAGAGACAGTTTGCAGATATCAAATATTCATTATTTTGAATTTTCATTCAAAGACAACGGCAGATAAAATAAAACTTGCTTGTTTTTATCGGTTTGTTATCATAGCAATCAACGTACATTTTTCATTTTGTCTCATTTATGTACAATGGCAACGTTTCTACGATTATGTTAAAACATAAAACAAGTTTTGCAAATAAGAACAAGATGCATTTAAGCGTTTTAAACTCAACGACATGGCAATACAATAACTTATGATGTTGGATGAAATTAACATATTCTTGCAACCCTTTGAATTCTTACGTAATATAATCGTAAAGCAGCCTAATTAAGTATTCCTAACTAAGTATGTAGCATAGTTAATCTGTTCCAAACAAAACTAGCTTGGCGAGTAAGAGAGTCATTTAAGGAAATTAACTTTCAAAGAAGGTGTAATCAACGTGATTTATCCATTTCTTGAATTTATCTACATTTACACAGTGCAAATTCTATATAAAGATCTAGCAAGACTACACGAGGCTTTAACCACCCAAACTAACAGTCAGGAATTGTTTTAATCACGAACATCAGTTCACCACAACGCTAATTTTGAAATATATTTTCCTTTACCTGAGATCATGTGGGAAACAGCGTAACAAAGGGTCTTCAGGCTTAAATTATCATTAGCAACTTGGTACATTGGGTAATAAAACAACGACTTTTCATAGATATTTGGGGTCATTCAGAAATACAATGTACACATTCGCGCGTCACACCAATGTCTTGACACATGATTGTATGCTTTATCGCTTGATTGGTGTTTGAAAGTGACATTAGCTTTGTCTGGTTTGCATTGACAGTCTTGAAACCAATACATCAAGGTAAAGTGAATGTTGTCGGTGTGTTTCAAATAAGGGAAAAATAACGGTTGCTCAATAAGTAGAATGAATTTGAAGCGTCTTTCTTCACCTGTATGAATTACTTTGAATTGAGTCCGATCATTTAAAGATCAATAAAAATCAATTTTCTGGAAACGCCTAACAATGCGTAAACTTGCCGTCTTCGAAGTGAAAGTAACACAGCCTACTGTTCTTGTTTGGGGAATATATCTTTTGCTTATTTGTAAAGTAAACACGGTCCAGTTTACTTATCGAAACTTTTTGCAGCTTTTCGTCGGAAAACGGGAGAAACTCGCATCCCTGCGACCAAAAGCAGAATAACACCAGAAGACCTGTCAAAATAACATATTCAATATCCAATTTACGTTTCCCAAAACACAATTCAACACTTAAAATGTCCGAAATTTGTGCAAAAACACCGTCGTTACTGAGAACTAGATTCTTCTTACCGATATTTCATATGACTATGGAGCACAAGTGACGTCACAACAAGGGAGATAAGTCATTCACAAAAATCGATAAAGGTTAATAAAATTTAGTCATAAACAACATTTTTCGCTTCTGTATGAGAAAAAAATCATTACCTCCGTCATAACGAAACCATAACCTAATTCAAAAACCATAATTAAAGAAAATTTTGTTTATCGGGAAATATGATCTTTAACATAGATGTGCCGAATCGATTGCAATATGATACCCTGGTACAATACTGGAACAAGCAAATCAAGGCCGTATTTTAAATAACGTGTGCTTGAAATGAAGGTCATGCATATTTAACTTTGCATGATGACAACACATGTGATGAATCAATTTTACATAGGAACATTAGGAAGTGACTGAGATTACTTTTTTGGTATGTGTGACTCATAGAACACAATCTGTGGGAGAGTCCATGCGGATACGCTTTAAAGGCACATGCAAGGAGATTTATGCTATATCAAACTATGTTATTTGGTAAACTTCTGGTCAGATTCAAACAGTTATTCCGAAAAAGAACCACAATGACAAATTAAATGTGAAAGCCAACGAGAAATAACCTAGATCAGCCAGTTAAATAATTCAGATTGCCTGAGTTTTCAACTCTGACCTGGTCACGTGATACAGCCATTTTTGACCGATCAAAATTCGTGAATGGGCATATGTAAACAAACATATTGCTGATTAACATGATTGAAAAGAAAACAATTCTTTTTCAATCACAAACAACTTATGTTAAAGTAGTTTATTAGATTTAGTCTCGCAGTATTCAAAAAATAATTTTCATGACTTTTACAAGTATAAGTACCGGTCGGTCGGTCGGTCGGTCGGTCGGTCGGTCGGTCGGTCGGTCGGTCGGTAGGTCGGTCGGTCGGTCGGTCGGTCGGTCGGTCGGTCGGTCGGTCGGTCGGTCGGTCGGTCGGTCGGTCGGTCGGTCGGTCGGGCGGTCGGTCGGTCGGGCGGTCGGTCGGTCGGTCGGTCGGTCGGTCGGTCGGTCGGTCGGTCGGTCGGTCGGCCGGTCGGTCGGTCGGTCGGTCGGTCGGTCGGTCGGTCGGTCGGTCGGTTGGTCGGTCGGTCGGTCGGTCGGTCGGTCGGTCGGTCGGTCGGTCGGTCGGTCGGTCGGTCGGTCGGTCGGTCGGTCGGTCGGTCGGTCGGTATCAACCAAACAGACATGCTCTATGGTTTATACACCTCCTTTTGGTTAAGTCCCATTCGATCTAGTCCCATTTCGTCTAAATGTTTTAAGTGTCTATTTATGTTTTGTCAACCGTTTTTAAGTGTTTATTCCAATTTTCTACTGTTTGTAAGTGATTACTTCCATTTTGTATACTGTTTTTAAGAGTTTACTCCCATTTTGACTTCTGTTTTTAAGCGTTTTATCCCATTTTGTATACTGTTTTTAAGTGTCTACTTTTATTTTGTCTACTGTTTTAAATGTGAACTCGCATTTCGTCATTTTCGTCTTTTTAACATTTCTAGATACTCCAAGTAGAATAACATGTATGTTCTAAGGAGACATAAAACACATATCAGATTATTAGATACATCAATTTTATCGAAATTTAAACACATTAAGTGAACGTAGATAAAATGCGAATTATATCAAAACCGCAGACAAAATGCCCAAATTGGGATAAAAAAAAATACATTCCTTTCATTGCTATTACTTTAAGGTAACATGAGAATATGTAATTTGATAAAGAAGCTGTGTTAGTTCTATCTCTATGTGAAAACGGTGCATGAATATTTTATGTCTTCTGACATGTGTCTTATAACACGTATGTACAAATATTGAGGAAGAATAATATGACATTGTGCAAGTTTTGAATTTCTTAAGAGGTTGGATTGCTTCGCCCATGTCCTTCAGTTACGAACAGAACGTTCAATTGATGTCACGATTTTAGGTAAAAACATGTTAATTCATTGTACACACATTTATAAAAATTACAAAACCATCTAATCTACTTACCTGTGTCATATAACATGTATGTACAAATATTGGGAAGAATTATATGACATTGTGCAAGTTTTGAATTTCTTAACAGCTTAGATTACATCGCCAATTTCCTCCAGTTACGAACAGAACGTTCAATTGAGAATACACATAAAGGGCTATGTTCACAGAAGGAGAAATTTGGAAGTCAAAATAAAATGGCATTGAAACAATACAGGTTTTGTATTGTTGTTTGGTATACAATATCTAAAGTAGCTATTGAAAGCATGGTTAAATCAGGGAGCATCAGTCAGTACAGTTTATATGCGATAGACCTAAAAAGCGATGTCACGCATTAAGGTAAAAAAAATACATGTTAATTCATTGTGCACACACTTATAAAAATAAAAAAACGATCTAATTTTGTTTTCAATAACCATTCATCAGTGCGTATTATATAAAAGTAAACATGCTGTGTAATTCTAAAGTTTATTTCTTCAACTTCCAAATCTCCTCATATCTGTTTACAAACACCTTTAAAACTCACATGTTTTTTGTAAATAGATAACAGGGTGAGCATGTCACGAAAACATATCTATGTTAAATATGCAATGACATTTTTGTTTTTTCGCCAATTAATTACTAAGATAATTTGTAAATGTATTGAAATGGCGACAAATGTGAGACTGTAAAATGGTGACAGATATTATGGAACACGCTTTATCCTGTCACCAGGACAATTTACCGACGGATAACTGGGTGCCGTATAGCACTCTTGTGTGTTTTGTTCCATTTCTTTATAATGTTTCATTTATTTTCGATTTTTGTTTGTTTATTTGAATCCATATACGTAACACGATAGATGGAATAGATGGTTGTTGTCTTTGAATATGATAGGTTATCGGGCTGGGCTTCGGAATTTTATCCGATTCGCCTTCGGCTTACCGGATAGTATTCCTACGCCTTGCCCGTTTACATTTCCGATTCACGACACCAACCATCTATTCTCTCTGTATTTAATTGTATTACTGGCCGGATTAAAACATCTGTTTGTCGTGTTTGTCGGATATAATAAGCTTCAATGTTTGTGAGGCATGTGCCCTGAACCAACGGAGAAATTGATAGTGTGAGAGTCAAGGTTGTAATATAATAAACTTTGTGCAGTTTATAGGAATGTTTGTGTCTTTAAATGAATATTGATGAACTTTGATAGGTACTGTAGATAGATTTATGTCCATATCAAATTCCGGTTTTCTTCCACGATTTTTAATCGATGACTGTCGTACCGAGTTTTTGAAATGTAGATAGATATATGTCCATAAAAAATCCCAGTCTTCTTTCACGCTTTTAAATCGCTGACTTCATATGTTGTACCGAGTTTTTGAAATGTAGATAGATATATGTCCATAGTAAATCCCAGTTCTTGTTCACGCTTTTTTTTAAGTGTGCATGTTCACTGAAAAGATTTGTCAAAAATAAAATGTCGTTGGAACAATACATGTTTTGTATTGTTGTTTTATGTACAATACGCAAAGTAGCTATTAAAACATTGTTAATTGAGGAAATGCAGTATTTATATATGTATAGTTTATATGAGGAAAATCTAAAAAGCCATGTCTCGCTTTTGGATTAAAATTCATGGTTATTTACTAAAATGTGAATTATATCAAAACAGTAGACGAAATGCCTTTTTTGACCAACTTGGGAGCAAAACGACTAAGACATTCCTTTTCATTGATATTATTTTAATGTAACATGAGAATATATAATTTGATTAAAGAAGCTGTGTTAGTTCTATCTCAATGTAAAAACGGTGTATGAATATTTTACATCTTCTGACCTGTGTCTTATAACATGTATGTACAAATATTGGGGAAGAATAATATGACATTGTGCAAGTTTAGAATTTCTTAACAGCTTAGATTACTCTGCCCATTTCCTCCAGTTGCGAACAGAACGTTCAATTGAGAATACACATAAAGGGCATTGTTCAAAGAAGGGGACATTTGAAAGTCAAAATAAAATGGCATTGAAACAATACAGGTTTTGTATTGTCGTTTGGTATACAATATACAAAGTAGCTATTGAAAGCATGGTTAAATCAGGAAGCCTCATTTATGTAAGTATGTACAGGTTATTTGCTGAAACTTCAAAAGCGATGTCACGCTTTTGGGTAAAAAAATACATGTTTATTCACTGTACATACACTTTAAAGAATCTTTGAAGATCTAATTTTGTTTTCAATAACTACTCACCAGAGCGTATCATATAAAAGTAAACATGCTGTGTAATTTTAAAGTTTATTTCTTCAACTTCCAAATCTCTTCATATCTGTGTACAAAAACCTTTAAAACTCGCATGTTTTTTTTTTAAATAGACAACAGGGTAAGCATGTCACGAAAACATATCTATGTCAAATGTGCAATGATTGTTTTGTTTTTTCGCCAATTAATTACTGACATAATTTGTAAATGTATTGAAATGGCGACAAATGTGAGACTGTAAAATGGTGACAGATGTTATGGAACACACTTTATCCTATCACCAGGACAATTATCCGACGGATAACAGGGTGCCGTATAGCACTCTTGGGTGTTTTGTTCCATTTATTTTTAATGTTTCATTTATTTTCACTTTTTGTCTGTTTATTTGAATCCATATACGTAACACGATAGATGGAATAGATGGTTGGTGTCTTTGAATATGATAGGTTATCGGGCTCGCCTTCAGCTCGACGGATAATATCCCTACGCCTTGCCCGATATCATTTCCGATTCACGACACAAACCATCTATTCTCTATGAATTTAATTGTATTACTGGCCAGATTAAAGAATCCGTTTGTCGTGTTTGTATGATATAATAAGCTTCAATGTTTGTGAGGCATGTGCCTTGAACCAACGGAGAAATTGATTGTGTGAGGGTCAAGGTTGTAATAAACTATGTGCAGTTTATAGGAATGTTTGTGTCTTAAAATGAATATTGATGAACTTTGATAGGTACTGTAGATAGATATATGCCCATATCAAATCCCGATTTTCTTCCACGATTTTTAATCAATGACTATTGTACCGAGTTTTTGAAATGAAGATAGATATATGTCCATATTAAATCCCGGTTTTCTTCCACGATTTTCAATCACTGACTGTGGAACCAAGTTTTTAAAATGTAGATAGATATATGTCCATAGTAAATCCCAGTTCTCGTTCACGCTTTTAAATGTGCATGTTCACTTAAAAAAATTGTCAAAATAAAATGTCGTTGGAACAATACATGTTTTGTATTGTTGTTTGATGTACAATACGCAAAGTAGCTATTAAAACATTGTTAATTGAGGAAATGCAATATTTTTATATGTATAGCTTAAATGAGGAAAATCTAAAAAGCCATGTCTCGCTTTTGGATTAAAATCCATGGTTATTTACTGTTTTCACACGTTAAAGAATAAAAAATGATCTATTGTTGCTCCAAATGACAATTCTTCATAGCGTATCATGTACACGTAGCACTGTATCTGTTGTGCAATTTTGAAGAATTTCTTTTCTAACTTCCATATTTCCTCACATCTGTGAATAAGCACCTTTTAATTGCTGACTAGACATGTGATATATATGAATTGTTTACACATGTTATTCAATAAACTTTTGAACTGTATAACAATATTCTCCGCTTGTCTTTATTGAATACCATTTCCAAATTAGAGATAATACCAATAATTCGCCATTTTGAATCTAATTCTTTTGTCGGATTACTTTGTCACTCTCGGTATTCATCGATTGTGACCGGAACTATCCAGTGTAAATCGAATAGTTCCGGGACTGAACGATGTAAACCGATAAAGACCGAGGTTTTCCGTCAAAAGAAAAAGTTTCAAATTGGCGAATAATTGGTATTTTACCTTAAGGACAGTACCGTTTTGGAGTCACGTAACGATGAGATATATATTCATAATGATTAGAGAAAACGTTGCGCTTCAAAGACTATTGACCACCTTTTTGACAGAAAGGTTTACTACCAACTGATACATATATCAGGCTATATAGCGGGCGATATTGGTGCAAATAAAGATTTCCGGCGAGTAGTATCAAAGGTCCAGGGTTCGATTTCCGTTAGCGGCGAGGTGAAAATACCGGGGCTAATCCACAAATCGTCACGAGTAGTGGTGATGTGTCAAAGAAGCAGACATCGAGGGTGAATCAATATTTGATAAGCATTAAGCTTCCGTCACAACCGACGTAAATTGAGTTAGCTAAAACTTTTACCAAACGCCAAATTTTGACTGTCCCAAATTGAAAGAGTTTGCAGATGACATTTCAAAATGCGATAAAATTGGAAAATAATCTGCTGATAGAGCAGAATGACATCCCCGTGGATGTGTGCATCTAGGCCGGTTGTAATTCTCGCGATAAATAACGATATATTGAGTAGAGTGAAGCATGTGGAAATATCAGCGTTGGGATAATCTGACAAGGCCTGTCGCCGTTTGCATATTGGAAAGGAAAATAACTCTTCTAGTATCTAAGGGTGAGTTACACGGGATTACCTCCCTTTTAAGTATAATTGTATTACGAATCGGTGTTAATATATTTCAAATGACTACGCTGAGAAAACACGCAGACTTTATTCAAACAAACAATGAAAAGAAAACGAAATGTTCACTGAAGTTGTACAACGTTTTATTTAAATCTTCATTTTCGCATGAACATGATTGTTCTTTGTTTAAAGTCGAATTAATTACATCATAAAAACCCTTCCATATAACTGTACACATATAGTCTGATTTGCCACATGAAAGACACACCGCATATAGCTTGGATCTGACCTCAATCATCGAAGGGGCTATTGGAACTGAAAGTCGTTTACGGGAGATTACCCACTCTGTTCGTGCCGTAGCGGAAACTAACGAGCGCCACCGTAGACAACCGGAAAAAGTTACCGAAAACTGCCGAAGTGAAGGTAAATTGATGGGGGGAATTCCAACTGCGAAGGTGAAGGTTAAGAAATACATCATAACGCAGAACAAGAACCGATTTACTCTTCTATAATTAGAGATGTGTTGTAACTTCTTTGCACCGAGTGATACATTATTCATCTTCTGACCGAGATAACGAACTTGACTAAGTTCCTTAATGTAAGACTAAAGTAAGTCATTAACAGTAGTTACAGACTTTGGGCAATCTTGCAATAAGTCAATAAAGTTGTTTCGCTACTGCCTTACTCTGTACGTGCCGAAAGCTCTCGTTAATCATATATGTATATTCATACATGCAACTTCTTGAAGTGTGTACATTTCAAGGGTTCAGCGCAAATCTATAGTAAGTGCTTTATGTTTATGAAGCACTTACTATAGTCTTGCACTGAACCCTCGATTTAACTACATGTATGTGTATATAAGCGTGCTTTGTATTACGTTGGGTGTCTCATGGAAATATGTAGGTGTTGTGGACGACAGGTGTGCAGAGGTAGAGCGTCGGTCTCTTGTACCGAGGGTTCCGGGTTCGAATCCCCGTTCGGCGAGGAGAAAATTGCCGGGACTAACCCATGATTCGGCGCGAGTACTGGTTAAGTATCCAGGAAGCAATCAGCGACAGTGGCTTTGAACAAGCTTTAAGCTTCCTTCACAATCGATGTAAAACAAACATGGTAAACTAAATTAATGAAGGCTCTCATGTCAGGTACTTAGTAAACAAAAACACGTTAGAATTGTTTGGTCTAAAACTAGGTACCTATATTTATTACCTAAAACTTGCCTAACTTTATTCAGTTTAATTCATTTCAAGTTTATCAAGCACATAAAAGCATACTAGCTGTTACAAAACAAAAATAATACCTATATCTAAACGCATGCATAGTATACAGCAACAGTTTATATTGCCTAGAAAACACTACCTATACATACAGAATTTATCTAAATCAGCTCAATAATTTGTTTCGCCCTTTTATCGTAGATAGGTAAACAACAGTAGGTGTTTCGTACTTAAGAGTTCTTGTTTATAGCAGAGAAAAGATAAATGTCACAATAAATACATGTATTGTTGAAACAATAACTTTTTTGTATTGTTGTTCGATATAGGATTAATGGTACCTATTGAAAACAATCAGGCAGCATATATGTATATATAAGTTACGTGCTGCGATCTCTTAAAAGCAATATCACGCTTTTGGATTAAAATACACGTTTTATCAATTATCAAAATTTGCTTTCTATGACTATCATCAAGTGCGTATCATATAACTGTACAGCTGATGTGCAGTTTTAAAGGAATTAAATTCTAAGCTTCCAAATTTCCTCACATATGTGACAAAGTACTTTTAAAGTACACATGTCTAGAGAATACACTCACGATATATGTTCAATTTAGAAGCGTTTTCATGTGAAAACTTGATTACTATATGTGCTATTTGATGTACGGAAAAATATCTGTCTTTTCAGTGCTGATTAAACAGGTGTATTGTGTGGAATAATTGTTAAAACACTCCTATGTTATATTATTATGGGTTGTACATCGCATCAACATTATTTCAGTTATGTCGCATTGCCCGACTCTTAATTGAGAAAATCTTATTCTCAACTACAGTCTAACTTATTTGAGCAAACCTTCCTTTAACAGCCACTACAGAAAGTCCCATTGTTAGATTTATAGTGTAAATCAATTTGTGTTAAGCAGCCAACCTGTCTAAAACAGCCAAGTTACTCTGTCCCATTGCTGGCCTCTTAACACAAGTTTGTACCTATAAATCAGTCGGGAGACGACCTCTCATGAAAATCCAAATTCCGTCACCGGGATTTAAACTAATGCAAAGAGGGGTCATGTGATTTCGAGTTCTGGGTACTGTTTTACTAAACAGTTTACGCTTTAGGGTTGCGTAAGTCTAAAACAACAATTCCTTTTATTTCAATATTGGGCTAAGCAATATTGAAAAGTATCACACTATTGGCATTGGTACCGTTTTACTAAATAGTTTACGCTTTAGATTTGCGTTAGTCTAAAACAACAATTTCTTTTATTTTGATAATGGACTAAGCAATATTGCAAAGTAACACATCATTGGCATCATCTCTCCGGGACGCTTCCAATGACGTGTCACATTGTAATATTGTACTGAAGATACTATCGATGTTAATCAGTTATGACTTACGCAAATATTTGCCATCAGTTGTTTAGTAAAACAGTGCCCTGTTCTGTTATCATAAAGTCACCGAGCCCCCATCCCGTATGTAACCAACTCAGTTCTGTTTTAAAAGCATTGCAGAACAACTAAGATACTTACATATCTATAACATAACGTTGGATGACATCATGGGGTTTATATCATTTACTTATTCCAGTTAAAAACTATGTTCGTTCATCATCAGCAGACGACTCAATATATGTGCAACAGTGGTGCATTGCTAGAGCGTCGGCCTCTTGTACGGAGGGTCCCGGGTTCGTATGTCCGTAAGGCGAGAAGAAAGTTGCCGGGACTGACCCACGAATCGGCGCTGGTGTAGTATCCAGGAAGCAGTCATCGAGAGTGAATTTAATCAGTTTTTGTAAGAAGCAAAGAGACCAAGGTTTGAAAGATTTGGGAATGGGTTGTTGCTGTGGGATGTTAGTAGTTTTGTTACGTAACCCATTTCCAAACAATAAAGACTTTTGACCAGTTTGTTGCAGACAACTCTGGAAAACAATGTGGGGAAAGGAGAAATTGCTCTTTTCGAGCAATTTCTCCTTTTCCCACAATGTTTTCTGCTCCATCAAAAGCCTGTATTTCAATTTCATCTCATTTTCAAATGTCGTCTGCAAGTTCTTTCAAGTTGGTACAGCCAATAATTTGGCGTGTGGTAAAGAGTTAAATAGATGAAGTCGAACGTACTGCAAATTGATGCTTGGTGTAAAGTCATCTTGGAGTGACCTTTCGCAAGAGTCATCGTTCCTGCCCTGAAATCCAGAACGCTTATGAAGTTGAACCTTCGCCACTATATAACCGGCAGATTGTTGAAATAGCGTTAACCATATTTTAAGGAAATTGAAGAAAGATTAACCGGAAGATATTTCTTCAGACCAAAACGAGGTCATGCAATTAACGATAAAGGTTAAATATCGGATTTCAAGGACTCCTACATGTACATGTACACACAACACAATATTCCGTTCCTTCTCATACAAATATTCAACGAACAAACGTAAAACAAACCATATGACATCAGAAACCACTGTGGCAAATGGAGAAAGAGCTCATAATTGTACGTTGGTTTCTATCAAATTTGACTTTGAACGTGAAATACTTGAAATAATTGACTGTTTTGGATTTGTTGTGTACTGTTTTTTTTCTCTCTAATCGAAACACACACCACAGTCCCTTCTCTTACAAATACTCACCTTACACTTTAACAGAGGGCACCAGAAACCACTCTGGCAAATGGAAAAGTTGCTCATAGTGATTACTCACTGTGGTTTCTATCCAATTTTACATTGAACATGAAATACTTGAACAAATTGATTATTTTAGATTTGTCGTGTCCTGTTTTTTTCAGTAGGCATTTCCTAGAGTAAAGGGATTAGATGAAAGAATGCCTGAATTTCTGTCAGTTGAATTGGACTTTCCGTGTGGGGTTATTTATAGACTTGCAGTACATGTACACAGTAAAGCGTTATCAAAATTGGGAAGGTTTTTAGAGAGAAGAGAGTCGCGGTTTATACATATATACAAGGAAGCATACATCAAACAGGATATCTATCTCTTCTATGTAGCATTTAAATACATTCAAGGAACTTCATAGATTACCGGATATCTTTTCAATATAAATATGAGTGCATAGGCACATGTATACCGAATTCGTCCTAACAGGATGAGTGGGTTATAAATAAAGTTGAAGTGCTCTATTATACCGGTATCGGGGAATGTCTCCTAGAGAGAACAGCACGTCATTCGGGTAAAAATAGTACAGATGGAAGGAGCGTGTGGATTTGGGATTGCTTAGGATATACTCAATATACACAGGTACGTTGTAAAGGGCATGTTCATTTATGTATTGATTGATGTATTTGTTCAACGAACTTTAACCCATTACCAAACAATAACGATATCTAACCACTTTGTTGCAGACAACTTTGGAAAACTTTGTGGGAAAAGGAGAAATTGTTCGCAACGAGCAATTTCTCCTTTTCCAACAATGTTTTCTGCCCAATCAATAGATTATGTTCCAATTTCATCACATTCTGAAATGTCTTCTGCAAACTCTTTCAATTTGGGACAGTCGAAAATTTGGCGTTTGGTAAAAGGTTAACTTGAGATTATTCGGAGGAATCCGTAAGCATTGACCTTTCGTTCGGGTATCGTCGTTTGACAAAGATTAGTAGGTTATTTATTGTAACAACATGTATTTTCTTCAGTAGAACAAATGTCCGAGGGGAAAACGTACAGACTTTGATAATTTGAGATTGCGAAAACATCCGAACGTTCAATGATCGCAAAACTTAATTAACCTCAAATTTAGATTGTTGAACAAGACGATTCATTCGCGTAACATCGTCAGACGACCAGCGGATCATAGTTTCCTTTATTTTCATGAGGAAGTGAAAGAACTAAAACAACATTTTGTTAAATTTCGCGAAAGTTATGCGGTATTTCGGTTTTATTTATAATCAATAACAGATTGGTTGCGGTTGTGCTTTGATCTTTATTATACGATGGCTCGTGTTAATAAAGACGTACCCCTGCGAACGATTTAAGAATCTATCCATGAACTTTATGAACGTTCATGAACGTTGAATAATCGTTCATGAGCGCATAACTTTTCCAGGAATTTCAATATAACATGTTCATAAGCATCTAGCACATGTTCATGAATACATTCATAAAACCTGCTCTTGATGTCCATAAACATATTCTTGAAATTCATGAACAAGTTAATTAGAGGTTTGAGAGTTCATGAATGGCTATTCAACGTTCATGAATGTTCTTGAAATTCACAGGCTAAGAAGACATTTGTATTCATGAAAAGCAATTTAAAGTTCGTGATTGTTCAACGTTTATAAAGTTTATAAATAAGTTTTTTAATCTTTCGCTGAGGAAAACTGCCATATTCTTTCCATGTTCCTAGAGAATGCATGATATACTGGGTCTACTATGTTCTCGTTTGTTGGGGTTATGCATTAACCCTTTACCAAACGCCAACTGTTCGACTGTCCCAAATAGAAAGGGTTAGCGGACGACATTTCAAAGTGTGATGAAATTGAAAAATAATCTTCTGATAGGACAGAAAACATTGTGGAAAAGGAGACATTGCTCGTTAAGAGTAATTTCCTCTTTTCCAACAATGTTTTCCAGAGTCGTCTGCAACAAACTGATCAAATGTCTTTATTGTTTAGTAAGGGGTAATCTAGTATGCCATCAATGACGCATGACGTGTTAAAAACGAGACATTACATCGTAGTGTCTGCTTTTGTCATGCATAATGTATGATGTATTACGTTCTATGATTACACACTTGTACGTGGTTTTGCATTACAATGTAGCATGCTTGAAGTTATCTAGCAATGTATATTAAATTAGACGGAAATTAAATATGAAAGTTTGAAAATATAAATTTTGGTAGTTTTAGATAATATTTTAATTTGACATTGTGTTCTATATTTACACACTTGTACGTGGTTTTGTATTACAATGTAAAATGTTGAAAAATATCTAGCAATGCATATTAGATATACACGAATATCAAATATGATACTTTTAAAAGATACGTTTTCGTCGGAGTAGATAATGTAATAATGGTTCGAATCGGACAATACACAATTACAACACACATGTTGTAATACAATATATCTGTCATATTTTCATGAAAAATATATCATCAATTTAGTTGTAATATGAGCGTACATGGTTATGCATTTATTGTTATATGTTTGAATTCATTTGACAAATAACGTAACAGATCCAAAAGAATATTTGTTATATAAATGATAAATGTAAGATTAAATGAACCTAATATTGAGACTTCTGTTTATTCTCTTTTCTCAAATCGTATTTTCAAAAGAAACGATTGCTGATGCATTAATTAAAGATCGTTACAATCCATAATACACACAACTTCTTCATAAGACTTGCAATGAAGGTTTAAGTGAATACACTTGTTCTAAGTGTTTCCTCTCTTCCTATCTAACAAATATTTCAAAACATTCAAAGTACTTTCATTTTGAACCAGTCCCTTGGTCCGTGTACATTTTTGCAAGAAAGAAAGAGATTCATTACTTAATATGTTGCCACACGCTATAGGGAATATGGATGGTTATTTCTTTACGCAATCTTTCATCACTGTTTAAAAATATGCATTTAAGAAGATCTTGGGCCCGTTTTACTAAACAGTTTACGCTTAAGATTTGCGTAAGTCTAAAACAACAAGTCCTTTTATTTCAATATTTGGCAAAGCAATATTGCAAAGTAACACATCCGAGACGCTTCCAATGACGTGTCACACTGCAATATTGTACTTTCATTGAAGATACTATCCATGTTAATCAATTATGACTTACGCAAATATTTTCCGTAATTTGTTTGGTAAAACGGGCCCCTGGTCCCTAAACATACTTCGTTCATTTATACCAATCACTTTAAACCATTACCTAACAACAACCACTTCTAACCAGTTTGTAACAGATGAGTCTGGAATACATTGTGGGAAAAAGGAGAAATTGCTCGTTACGAGCAATTTCTCCTTTATCCAAAATGTGTTCTGCCCTATCAGAGGATTTTTTTTTAATTCCATCACAGTTTGAAATGTCGTCTGCAACCTCTTTCAATTTGGGACAGTCCGAAATTTTGTGTTTGGCAAATGGTTAAGAAAATATGGCATGTTCTACATTTTGCAATTAGTATTTCGCAAAATATTTCTTGCATACATTTGAGTATTTTGATAAAACAGTGAGTTACAGGTAGAAATAAGGGCAACCCAAGCTTGCCCTGTCATCAAGTAAACATATTAAGTTTAATGCTGAATAAATTTATGTTATGTTATGTTATGTTATTTTTTTTTATGTAATGTTATGTTGTGCTATTGTTATGTTATGTTATGTTATGTTGTTTTATGTGTTATGTGTTATGTTATTTTATGTTATGTTGTTTTATGTGTTATGTTATGTTGTGCTATTTTTATGTTATGTTATGTTATGTTGTTTTATGTGTTGTGTGTAATGTTATGTTATGTTATGTTGTGCTATTTTTTTGTTATGTTATATAATGTTATGTTATGAGTTTAACGTCCTCTGAAAAGTTTATATAATGATAAATAGCAAAGGTACATTAAGGGTTTTCCCTTGACACTTGATTTATCCTTATTTAGGGGACTTTTGACGCTGGAACTCTGAATGGAAAATAATGATATTTAAGGGTCATTTTCACGAATTTGGGATCATTTACTTTATAAGTTTTGGGTCAAGAAAATGCTTGACCATCTACCTATTCTGCACCGGATAAGAAGAAATCCCCGGCAGTTCACCTGTTTATAAAAGTCTTGTGTTTTAAGATAAAGGTCGACTTGTCCATTGAAGTCACTGAGCTCTATCGATCTTGATCTAACAGCTATTGCAGGGTCACACCGACTTTCAACCGATTCCGCCATATGGAATTTTGTGGGTTGATCTTTTCGAAACCAACAGCAGAAGATTGTATTAATATAAATCGAAATAAATGTTATTTGTCTACTGTTTGTGGTATTTGTGCTTGTTCCTTTTTAATAGAAATCATTGCAACAAAAGGAGAAATTTCTCGTGCCGAGCAATTATTCCTTTTGTCTCAATTGTTTCCTTGGTACCTTGCAAGGAATGAGTCTAGATGTATCTTTAACTCTAAATTAAGTACACATAGGGTTTGATCCTTTACTCAACTGCGCGTTGTTAATTGTTTCAAGTTCGTGTTGTTCGCAGACAACACGTAAACGTAAACGTGAAGTGACCTTAAAATAAAACGTGAAGTGACCTTAAGGTGTAAGAATATAGCCTACATGTTGCTGTAATCTTTAATGTGATATACTGTGTGAAGAATAGAACTTGATTTAGTTTAATAATATGTTATTGCATTCAATGTAAAACTTCAAAATACAAACTAGCACACAGCAAGACATACACACATGTAATGACATTCGGTATTAAGGTAGCTATATTGCACTGTTAGATACACAAGGATTGGACTACAAGTTATGACAAAATTAGACAAAGTCCTTTCCTGTAATGTTATGTTAACGATCTCAGTCCTCTATTACAATGTTGAACATTTAATTAAAAACTCGTATGTCGCAGAATTATTAAAGAAACCCAGGGGTTGAATATTGAATTGGAGTAGTGGGTTAAATAGACAGACAGTTCAATCCCGTTTAAAAATGTACAGAAATAATTATGATTTGATCATTTGTATTGCAGACATTGCCAATCGATTAAAGAGTTACCGACTTTGTTTTCAAACTGTAACTGTAACTTTAAAGTTTAACCGGAACTACGTCAGATAAACACCTCATGTGTGACGTCACACCCGTTACGCACGTTACTTTTTACCGCCATTTGTATGTATACGATACTTATCCAGCTTCGTTTCAATTGCATGTGAGTTTTCAGTCTTTTCCCTACTCTTGCTGCTATTCATTAACAGATTGAATTTTACAAAACATTTTATTTGTTTCAGATTTCTTTGTGCAATAATGGTGTAATAGTGAACAGAAGTGGACTCTTTTTACTCAAAGGATATACCTACGTCGTGTTAATAAATAACTGCCGCAAAAAAACAAGTGCATATTTGTTCTGTGCTAACGAGAACGTTTGTGAAAGAACTGTATCATTATTCTTGTACCTAAAACAATTCAAAACAAGTGACGGAAAAGTAGCCAAACTGCAGTATGGAGTTTATGCATCCGGACGAAGAGAAAAAACTTATAGATGAGTTTAACAAACGCTTCCCAATGAAGGTAGGTAACTTATAAAGTAATATTATTCATATTATTACTGATAGCTTCTTAGTCATGTTTAAGTCTTTGAATGCAGGAACCAAATGCTATAAGAGTGATGTTTGATGTATACGATCAATGGTTACATACATCTTCCCTCCCCAATGTTACCACATATTTAAGGCAATTGATTAAAGGGGTCCTAGTATACCCATACTGAACCAAGGATTGCAATAAAACTAAAGCTTTGATGAGGATTGTTTCCTTTTGTCGAATAAGTATCTTCCAGACCTGCAAATTTCACAAAAACAAAACTTACATCTATACCTTATTTAAATCACAGAGCCATCTGCTAAGCCTTTTAATTTGGACCAGTCACAAATCTTTTTTTTTTTTTTTTTTTTTGGATAATTTCGTTTAAAAGGACTACCTCACAAATTGAGGTCTTCATCCTTTAAAACGAAATATATTCTATCACCAATGTGCCATCACAGATCTTTTAAGTTACAGAAAAACAAATTAATGATACACTTTCATCTCCTTTCATAACCGTTCAGTGGAGATATAGCAAATTTATGTTGCCGATTTAGAAAACCGTTCAAACGTTGATTTTTTTAAACAATGATCTTTTATGAAGATATTTTTTGTTTTGTGAAATAATTGCAATTGATAAGACCAAGATTATGAAATGGGTCGAAAGCATAATCACGTGACCCTTATAAGGTGTGTTCGAGAGCATCCCATAACTGTTGTAAACGAAGTTTTTGAGCCGTTTCATAATTCTTTCATGGATTTTATCATCTTTGATATATAGATTTTAAAGATGGTCACTTATTTAGTGATGAGGAATGTTCAAATCATCGTTTAACATGTGTTACTCACACAACCTATTTTGTGAGATAGTTCCTTTAAATAAGTAAAACATCAAAGTATAAATTTGTCCTACTTTTGGAGCATGCCAAGGTTGTAATGAATTTAAAGGTCGGAATGCTGTAGTGATTGATTTGCGATACATCAATTCCCCATAGCTATAGCATAATCCCTGTGAATGGGGAATATTTGCATGCAGACATCAATCGATAGACCTTTCGGCGCATGTACTACAGGGTACTGTTTTACTTAACAACTTACGGAAATATTTGCGTAATTCATAATTGATAAATAGGGATAGTTTCTTTAATGAATGTACAATATTGCAATGTGACACGTCATTGGAAGCGTCTCGGAGAGACGCTTCCAATGACGTGTTACTTTGCAATATTGCTAAGCCCATAATTGATCAAAGAGGAATTGTTGTGTTAGACTTACGCAAATATTAAGCGTAAACTGTTTAGTAAAACGGTAACAGCAGGAAAAATGGAGGATGGCCAATATAAGTTGTCATAATCGGCTTCAACATCGATTTTACCGAACGTGGACTGATAGAATGTCGCAAACTGAACCCCGCTTCTCCCAGAACTCGAACCTATGGCCCTAGTGTTCAGGGACCGATGGTCTACCCCTGGACGAATGTGCGTTGACTGTGGGCCTTGGGCTGGTTCGGACGGGTAAGCTCGGTCGTGTCAACTCGTCCAGCTATATTAGTAGTATAGGAACCTATTATATTGTATATAACAAGTTTGAATTGCGCATCTCAAAAGCTTTACATTAATCATTAATTTACGGTGAATAGTATCTACACGGAGAGGGTCCTTAGGGTTTCAGGTTCAATACAATCTAACCGCCTTGTCTATGTCTAACCCGGTCCATTTACTAGACAGGTGTCGATGAGTTATGCAGATGGCTCTTGCTGTTTTAAAAACCGACACCATCCCAGTCAAATGTTGTACATACTAACTACCTTAAATTTATATCGGGCTATATTTCCATACTTTGTGTGTTATTGTTTTTCCCGTTTTCATTCATTTATAGTTTGTAATGTACTGTAATGCACCCTTATTGTATTTATATTATACTTGGGTTGAAATAAAGTTCTGTTCTGTTCTGTACTAGTTCACAAAGGAAAAGATTTATCAATTTATGAACAATGACCGTTTTCATTCATTTATAGCTTGTAATGTACTGTAATGTACCCTTATTGTATTATGTTATACTTGAAATGTTCTGTTCTGTTCTGTACTAGTCCACAAAGGAAGAGATTTATTTATCAATTTATGAACGATGATTGAGTAATGTCTTACTGCCTTCCGTCCTTTACCTATTAGGAGGGGAGATCACATGACCAATGTTTACGAAAGATGTACGAACAAGATGGCCGCGCCACAGGTATATTTGCTTTTTTTTTTTAAATTACTTTTGTTTTTCATTATTTTATATACGCCACGTTCCGACCATCAACTTTCCGGCTCTGGTGGTATATGATAACCCATGGTTTATAACGGCGTTATGTCTAACACTCAGTAGAGAAATCACAGTCGATGGGTGATGTTTCAGGTTACCGCACACTTCGACTCGAAATACTCGGCAGGGTGTTAGAGCGAACGGCACGGCCAAAATGGAAACCACATTCACCGGTGATTGAGGAAAACTGATCGACGGAACATGGCGTATATGAAATAGCTGAAGACAAATGCAATCTGCTATAAAGTGCATAAATACCTGCTCAGTCATGGGCGCCGCCATTTGCAATCAGGTATATATCGTAAATATTGATCACGTGATCACCCCGCCTATCTATAGGGACTTCAATATTTTGATTAATTTGAGTCTTATATCGATTTTCGCAAAGTATTGCCCGTATCTCATTCAATCAGACTCAATATAGCTTTCGCCTGCGTTCAAAATAAAGCTGAGCGATCGATCGATTCATCTACATGTATATAGAAATCGATTACGAGGGAATGTGCAGACAAATGCGTGTTTTATTGGCAACCCCCTTGATGCATACTGACCTTAGCGGTATATAAAGCAATTTAACAATTTTTGCGACGGTCCCAAATTGAAAGAGATTGCAGACAACATTTCAATATGTGATAAAATTGAAAAAGAATCTTCTGATTGGGCAGAAAACATTGTGGGAAAAGGAGAAATTGCTCGTCACGAGCAATTTCTCTTTTTCACACAATGTTTTCCAGAGTCGTCTGCAACAAAATGTCGTTATCGTTTGATAGTCGGTTAAGAAGGCATACGTATCTTAGCGGTATATAAAGACGTTTAAACAAATAACGTTTACATAAATACTGTTTGTTTACCGTTAAAAACATTTCAAAATGTCATGATTAAATATGCACACGGACCGAGGGATTGGTTTATCCGCACCAACTCTGAAATACACTATTCTCCATTCGCTTAATTTGACCATTACAAATATCCTATATTGTCATTACTGTTAATTTAATGTGAATAAACTATCAAAAAATGCTGCTTTCTTATCCAGACGTTTTTGTTTTTCTAAGTCGATATGTATTGGTGATATATTGTACTAAGCAACATAATTTGTAAAATATGTTCCTTGTATCCTTGTTGAAATGTGCGTATGTTTATGTTCAAATGTATCTGTTTGCGTGACGAGATATGGTTGTACGTATAAGTCAGTAAAATTCTATTCTATTCTGTATATGAGACACTTTTGTTGATTGGAGGTGACAACCACACTGGGCTTATAGAATCTGGAATGCGGTATGATGCGAGCTGCTATATTCCTCAGTATACGCGTACACTACAGATAAGAGCTGTCTTTATGATAAGGTGTTTATTGTTGGTGTGTGTGTTTGTCGTCCTACTCCAGTATTTTTTGTCTTGTTCTTTACACCTTGATTAACGTTACAGGTGTTTAACCCATTACCAATCGAAACACATCGGAAGAGCTTGCATACGACATTTCAAAGGTTATGAAATTAGAAAATAATCTTCTGTCAGGGCAGAAAACATTGTGGTAAAAGGAGAAATTGCTCGTGACGTACTGTAAATATTGCAAACAGTTAAAACGGGTTTATTTCGTACACAATGAGCTACACTTAGAATAAGACGTGCTAGACAGAGACGTTTAACCGCGTAACGTTATTAAGGTGTGCGAGATGGAATTCCTGCGTTTATTTTAACCGACTTCCCCATAGAAGCGATGTCAGGCAAGAAGACTGACTCACTTCGCGTTATCTAACGAAATCATGGTGTTTTAGCAATTAAGAAGTAAAAACGGGTGTGAAGAGCAATTTCTCCTTTTCCCACAAAATTTTCCGGTTTTCCTAAGACGTCTGCAACAAACTGGTCAAATCTCGTTATTGTTTGGTAATGGGTTAACTGAATCACATTGTAAAATGATGTTCAACCCGAAACGAACAAACAGTAAACACAAACAATGTGTTCAAAAACATATTTCTCCATCCTCGTTTATATTGAACGTTATATCTCCATGACAATTTCATCACGTATTCTACATGCTTATTTTATCCATGGCAATATCTTTTACTTTTAAACATGCTAATATGACCCTGCCTTTTCCCTTTTTTGTTGTTGACAATTTGATATCTCGATGGCATTGTCTGAACAAAAGATAAAATAGATATCCATTTAAATTGGTCATACTGGCAGTGTATTCAATGCAAGACCTTCAACTCAAGGCGTGTACTAGTGAACGGAAACCCACCTGATTCATTCCGTCGAGTACCCTTACTATAGGACTAGGACAACGTACACAGAAGTAGGAAAACGATGTATCGGGTTGTTACACCTCGCTAATATGTTTCCAGTTGCGTAGCGATGCTTGCCTCATCAAGGATAAAGGAAAACGAGCAATTTCTCCTTTTCCCACAATGTTTTCCAGAGTGGTCAGCAACAAAGTGGTGAAATGTCGTTATTGTTTGGTAATGGGTTAACGTACCTCTTGACACAACATTCTGCCTTTAGTAACAAACTTTTTCGAGATTTTGAAACTTGCTAGACCTGATACTTGACAGCAGTTTCCATATCCACACTCAAAAATACATTTATAAAGCCAATTTTGCTTTTTGCCTAATCTTATCGATTTCGATTTTAACTTTCTGTTTTAAATCGGTTTTTCCTACCGATAGAATAACAAGAAAGATTTTGAACGTAGCATAAGACTAGATTATTGACAGTTTTCCGATCCCTGTATAGAAAAGATAGAAATCATTTGTATTTAACATATTGCAAACAGTTAAAACGGGTTTATTTCATACACAATGAGCTACACTTAGAATAAGATGTGCTATTTATCGGAGACGTTTAACCGCGTTTATCACGTAACGTTATTAAGGTGTGCGAGATGGAATTCCTGCGTTTATTTTAACCGACATCCCCATAGAAGCGTTGTCAGGCAAGAAGACTGACTCACTTCGCGTTATCTAACGAAATCATGGTGCTTAAGCAATTAAGAAGTAAAAACGAGCGTGAAAAGCAATTTCTCCTTTTCCCACAATATTTCCCAGTTTTCCTAAGGCGTCTGCAACTGGTCAAATATCGTTATTGTTTGGTAATGGGTTAGCCGAATCAAATTGGTAAAGGCTGTTGAACCCGAATCAGACAAACAAACAGTAAATACAAACAACGTTTTCAAGGACGTATTTTTCCATCCCCGTTTTCGCTGTATGATGGATCTCATGACAATTTCATCACGTATTCTATATGCTAATTCTTCCATGGCAATTTCTTCAACTTTGAAACATGCTAAAACGTTCTTGCCTTTTCCCACCTTTGTTGACAGTTTGATATCTCGATGGCATATTCTAAAAATTTGATATCTCGATGGCATTTTCTGAAAATTCGATATCTCAATGGCATTTTCTGAAACTTTGATATCTCGATATCATTTTCTGAATATCAATGCTTAAATGTTTACCTCAGAGCTCGAACATGGGGTATCTGCTTGTAAATAGTGTTTTTTTCTCCGAAATTAACACTTGCATTGACCAACACTTGAAACAAACATAAGAAAAAAATCGCGCTTGGTTAGAATGTACATACATGGTACATTCAATATTGCTATAAATTCTTGAGCAACTCATGTATGTGAAAGTAAATATTGTCCGGGGCTATCTTAAGGAATGTTGCTCAGAATGTGTATTAATGAAATATCGTAAAGTGGACCCCGCTACTCACGGGATTCGATCCCACGACCCTCGTGTAACGAGACCGACGTTCTACCACTGAAGAACTACCCATCATAGCTGCTCATAAGGGCTGGTCAAAGCGGACAGAACCATCGGCATTCCGTAAGTCAGTCGGGCAAATATCTGACAGGCAAATCAAAATCTACTGCTACCGTTATGTAAACCCCTTGGAGACAAGTCAAGAGAATTCAATGTCTTGACTCTAGCCACTCTGCCACTATAGTCCCATTTTGAAGACATCGTATTACATACAATACAATCGTTGTTGGCGAATGCCCAATATTCATACTACATATCTGCTAGAGACGAGTATTGTATCATAGCGAGGTGAAATGCTGGCACACTGACCCAATTGTTTGACAAACGGCCTGCATGAACTGTGATGTGTTATTCGTCTTGATAACGGTGTGCAAACTCTTCACAGTGATCTCCCTTTGCTACGCTATATCGATCACTGCCATCAGTAGAATGTCATCCAGATTGGGATGGTTTTTAAATGATGTTTATATGTTTTTGTTTAATTTTCCGGATTTTGTAGTTAAATAACAAATAATGTCTATTTGCGTCGATTTCTGAATTGATAAACATTTCGTTTTCTTGACAAATAAAGCACAAGTGGTGTTTTTTTTGGGGGGGTGGGGTTGTGTGTGTGGGGGGGCGGGGGGGGGTGGGGAGCCGCCATCTTTAAACGCCATTTTTCGTTTCTAAGCAGATGTGAAGAAGCACTGCTTCATAACAAATTAGAAGTTAGTTTAAACTTATTCATTTCTACATCGGTTGTGACGGAATCTTAAAGCTCATTTCATTCACTCTCGATGACCGCTTCCTGGATACTTTACATGTACTCGCTCCGATTTTAGGGCTTGTCCTGGCAATGCTCACCTCGCATAGCGGGGATCTATCCCAGGACCTTTCGGTACAAACGGACGATGCTCTAACCACTGCACCATTGTCGCCAACAACTAATTCGTACAGGATGCACCGTTGAATACCACAGCTGATTGCAACCTTTCTTATCTGACATGAGTAATTGCGTTAGATTCATACCTCAGGCATTCCCTCTGTGTATCCTCATCCGGTGTGCGAACAATTATAAGAGGAAACGCCTACTTAAATGAATGTCATAGCCCATCGTTCTCCAAACGGGGTTCGGTGCATATGCAATACCAACCGGCACACTTAATTATGTGTTTAACATACAATCGTCACGACAATCAATGTCTGGGTTGGTTCAAATCCCGGTACAAATATTTCTGAATTTCATGAGAAGAATGGATAGGTAACGTGTGGGCCTTAATTTAACTGAAGAAGATAGTTCAGTATAAAGGCTGCCTTTATATCTAGATAGGCCAAACTCCTTCTTGACGGTGAATGCAATCGGTTTTACTCGGCAATCCCCTGCACAAGTCGGTAGATATACATCGTAGGTACAGTCTAACTTGTGTTAAGCAGCCGCCCTTTTAAGCAGCCAACCTGCCTTAAACAGCCACTACAGAAAGTCCAATTGTTAGATTTATAGTGTACATTAATATCTGTTAAGCAGCCAACCTGTCTTAAACAGCCAATTTACTCTGTCCCATAGACTGGCCTCTAATCGCAAGTTTGACTGTAGTTTATAAATACATCAAAAATCCTGGGGATGTTCAATCGTTTACTGCCGGACAACACACTTGAAAATGTACTTGGCGGCTGGTCTGGATATAACCTGTATGCATAGGCATGCAGTCGGATTCAGCACTGGAAGGGTAAAACCATTGTTTATGGTCGGTAATTCATACCTTATTGTGAAATTTGTTGTGAAACTTTATTTCTTTCCGTAATCAATAAGATGACTGTTAAAAATATCTTAAGCATTTGGAAAGCGAAAGTACAACGAAAACAGGCTTGCAAGAAGCAATATGGCGGCTTTCATATTATGTCAGAACTATGTTCATTGCCGGAGGATAAGACGAGATGACAGAGTAATCCATTATTGAAACCATTACCCTTTTACTATATATGTTTGCAATTTGACAATTCAACATATAAGCCAATGCAGCAGACGACTTTAGTAAGCATGCGTACTACAAAAATAGATGACGAAAATCATGTTCGTTTTGTAATAATGGGTAAGTAGTAAGTACCTTTGAGACAAAAACGATTTCTCGGTTGTGTCCCGAAGGTACTTACCCGTTATTACAAAACGAACATGCTTTTCGTCATCTATTGCTTTAAAGGTGTGTGTTCATAAAAGAACTGTATTTCTTAATCTTATCTTTATAACCAAAAAAGAGCCATCGTTCGAAATAAAGCTCCACATTAAGATGTTTTAAGAATGATGTTTTCTCTCTTTCTCACACAATAAGCATTAAATCTCACATGATGGATATGAAAATGGCCGGTCTTGTAGAGACAGTTGAAGAAATGTTGTTGGGTTTTTTTGTTTTTTTTTTTTAAAAAAGATTATACATTTGATTTTCGTCTGCTGTTACTTTGAATATAAAAATCAAACAGAAAATCTCATATTGGAGATACGGTAATGAACACACATGTCGAAACAGTTCAAGAAAAAGTTGGTGCTTTTAATCATATACATTTGGATGTCGTCTTTTCGTTGCTCTCAATTTCGACCATCAACCAGTAAATCTTACATGAAGGGACTGGCAAGGGATGCTCATGCAGGGTCATGAACAAGTTGATCTTTATTACTATTTCTTTATAATCAGGTATCTTTACGTCGAACTATCTCTATGTCGAATATTTCCATGAGATCCCTTTAACCCTTTTCCAAACGCGATACTTAACTGTCCCACATTGAAGAAGTTTGCAGAGAACATTTCAAAATGCGATGAAATTGAAAAGTAATCTTCTGAAAGGGCAAAATACATTGTGGGAAAAGGAGAAATTGCTCGTTAAGATCAATATCTCCTTTTCCCACTATTTTTTCAAGATTCGTCTCCAACAAAGTGGTTAAATGTCGTTATTGTTTAGTAATGGGTTCACTTCGAGATTCTTCTTTACTTATACAGAACAGAACAAAACAGAATTATTCTTTAATCTCTCAGGTACAATATGTACAATATGGGGTATAAAACAATTCAAATTAGGGCCAAAATTACACGTAATGTGGTATTGAAGGAAAAAGAAATATATAGATATGCTTTTGAATTTTAAGATATTTAGGTATTTTAAAAAAGCTGAAAAAGTAAATGGGAATTTTTTTTACTGCTATAAGAGATAGATTCATATATTTACTATTGCAACAAAGTGATTAAATGTCGTTATTGTTTTCGTAAAAGGATTAAACGCACCTTAGTTTCTTTCAGCGCTTTGATTTTCTATTCCAGACACCTATACGTCGACCTCTCTCTATGTTGAACAATTTCATGAGATCCCCTTTTACTTCGAGATAGAAAGATTCTACTGTACCTGTATATATTCCAGGTAGAGTTACACGTCCATCTAGACGGCTCGGTCAGGCCCGAGACCGTACTAGCAGTGGCTAAAGAGCGCGGTATGGCCGACACCTTGCCCCATCAGACGATCGAGGAACTCAATAAAGACGTGGTGCTGGTGGGCCCCAGTAGTCTGGAACGATTGCTGCAGTCATTTGACTACTTCATGCCCGTCATTGCGTAAGTATTTGTCCTGTTCGTTTTTATGTACGTTTGCGTAAGTATGATATAGCATATATTGTGTAAGTATGATATAGCATACAGTATATTGCGTAAGTATGAGTTATGTTTATTTGTACGTACGTCGTAGCGTAAGTATGATATGACATATACTGCGTAAGTATGATATTGCACACATTGCATTAGTATGATTGAGCATATAATGCGTAAGCGTGATATAGTTTATGTTTCGAAAGTATTATATAGCATATATTGAGGAAGTATGATTTAGAATATATTGCGCAAGTATGATAAAGTATATAATGCGTTAGTTTGATAAAGTATATAATGCGTTAGTATGAGTTAATTTCTTTTTTACGTACATTTTTCTTAGTATGAAATATCTTATATTGCAAAAGTATGATATAGCAAATGTTGCGTAAGTATGAATTAGCATATATTGCGCAAGTATGATTTGGCATATATTGTGTAAGAATGATAAAGTATAAATTGCGTAAGTATGATAAAGCATATAATGCGTTAGTATGAGTTAATTTCTTTTTTACGTACGTTTTTCTTAGTATGAAATTGCATATATTGCAAAAGTATTATATAGCATATATTGCGTAAGTATGAATTAGCATATATTGCGCAAGTATGATTTAGCATATATTGTGTAAGAATGATAAAGTATATAATGCGTTAGTATGATAAAGTATATAATGCGTTAGTATGAGTTAAGTTCTTTTTTACGTACGTTTTTCTTAGTATGAAATATCTTATATTGCAAAAGTATGATATGAGCCTCTCCATGACAAAAGGGCCCTTATCGCAATTTTTATCGAAATTTACTTTTTTATTTTATCTGAAAGAGTGATCCCTACTGAATACAGTGATGTATTACTTGTTTGGGTAATCCATCTATAAGATGGTGTAATCTGTATACAATGTACATGTAACTAACGTCCGTGACCATTTTGACGTCCATTTTGACGTTGACGAACGTTCGCAGTAAGAAACTCGAGAAGGGGTTAATGAAACGTCAAAATAAAACGCATAAAGCAAATAGATGCAATTATTATTTATTGCATATACAAGTATATACATATATAAACAATTTGGGCTAATAAACTATATTAAATGTCGTCCATTACTATGGAAACAGGTTCGAAGAAAAATCAATTGTACGAAATATCTAAATATTATATACTTGAATCTAACAAATAACTATTTAATCAAACTAAAGCAGAAACAAAACACTATTCTTCAGCGGACTCTAGAGGACAGGTTATGTCCTTGTTGGCTTCCCTTAGATATGGCCGCACATGGGTGACAAGATAGCGCACACGGTCAGGTGTCAGTCCAGCTGCCGGCACTATACAGGGTCGCTCATGTGGAACGTTGATCGCTGTACACAGTGTGACTTTTGTCTCCTCTCCGTCCTCCGACCGTTTGATAAAGACGCAGCCCGGCTCGTTTGTAGTGAACCTGAACTGCTGGTAGCCCCTGATCCCTTTCAATGCTTTGAAATGGCGACTCAAGAAAGGTTTCCATTGTCGCCATTTCCAAGTCGTTCCTTCAACTCCGTTGTCGTAAACCACTGCCCTATTGGTTGTCGAAGACTTGTTTACAACACGCTCTAAAATAGAATGGCAAAACACAATTTGATAATATCGGTAATCAATGCATGTCAATGTTTTATGAAATGAATTCAATCAATAGAAAAGACTGAGCACAGGATCCATGACGATTACATGTAAATTGTTTCATGGGCAGAACTGACAGTTTGAAAAAAAAAAACTTTTACCTCAGCAAAAATAAATATTTACCGTAACATCACACTGGCATATAAGAGAAAGCAACTTAAGTAAGCTCGGACTTATTGGGTACTTCTGTTTTTCCATATTATTCAGTTCAAACTGTCTCATGAAAATTATTCCTTAAATAGCAGCCAATCAATTTAATCATCAAATATTGTCCAAGAGACATTCTTGTTTGAGTTCTAAATTGACGAATAGTCATGCCAAAATAAGAAATTAATGTAATAAACGATAAAGCGAAAACAGTTTTGACACCAAAATTTCGAATTACCAGATTTTTTCGCGATGATACGCTATCAAATCTAGGAATGCATCATGTTTCACATATATATCAAATGTCGCTGCTTTCACATAAGAATAGTTTCATCAATGTGCATACCAATGTCTTCCAGAGTTTCACAATCGGTTCTTCTATATAGTTTTTTAATGTGGGCGAATCCAGCGTCTATCAAACAGCGAGCATGTCCCGGTAGTTGCATTAGGTATTTGATCTCATCATTTAATCCTGTCATTGTTCGCCATGAGAAATAGGCCATCACATACCTGTTCTTATTTTGCCCTGAAAAAAAGTTTCCAAATGAGAAAATTAGTGACATAGTTTAAGACCTATCTACTCTTACATTGTTTGACTGTAAATCTACTAGTATATATTGGCCGACCTGCAACTTGGGTGCTTAGATGAATGCATATATACAACGACACCAAAGTATTATTCTTGTATGAAAAATCTTCAATCGCTCTTTAAAAAACAGAACTTGTATGTACGTATTTTCCACGTTCCAGCTATCTAGTTCAAATTGCTTTCAAAATAACTTCATAAGCGTTTTTGTACAAACCTCCACAATTGTCTGCATGTAAAGTCATAGACTTTTCGCCACGTGTATAGTTTGATAGGGCATGATCCACCATTGATATGATGGCGTCTGGTCCGTTAATACCTTTACCATCAGGCCCCATTGTTTGGCTTTCGTCGATCAGGTAATTATACTGTCGAGGTGTACCATCGTCTCTGAATCCGAATAGGTGGACCTAACGGGAAATAAACAGACTTTCAGAAATTGAATTATACACCAATTCTACATCCAAATATCAAATAAAATCACTAGTATCAAAAACCATGAGAATGATATTCATAATTTGTATTACCTTTCTAGGTGTAACGAAGTACATAGGACCCATCTGTCTGACATGATGTGGCAAAGAGACATTCTGGGAAAAGTCGAACGTGTAATGGATGTGCCTGTAATCCGTGGAACATGGTTCTGCCGGTATATGAGGAGGTTGACTTCCGTTCAGTTCCCATTTGCTATTCGCTACACATGTCCTGTACACCTGAAACATAGTATGCATAACATAGACCTGTGGTTATCCAAATAGTGTTTGATGGTGGCTCAAGAGTGTATGCAAAAAAAGCTGAAATGAGCTATTAAAAGTCATCCTTTAAAGGTATTTTTTAGATAGAGGAGATAAATGATTAATGATCATGTATCACATTTGGAAACGAAAATTATTTAAGAAAATACAAAAAAGGTTGCCAAACTTTACCGTTCTGCAGAATACTGCCAAGTTCCGCAAGTATGATTTACCCGTGTTCCATTATATAAAGGGATATTCACATCACCTAGCTGATTCAAAGAACTTTATGACAAAATGTTTGACGATGATGGTGGTTGAGGTTGTGACGATAATGGAAGAAACTTAGTGTACCTGATGTTCATTTTTTGCAGCTAATATATGTTGTTGCAGGTCCGTCGACGCTCTCAATTTGTCATCATCCGTCTGCGCGTCTCTGACTTTCTTTCAGACTATTTCACATTTTGCACATACGTCATTCTCTGGTGCGGAAATCTTTAAAACACAACAATAAGATGGGACATATTTTGGAAGGAATAAAGGGTGGACTACAACAATGCTCTTTATTCCAACTATCAAGTTTTCACCATGACCTTGTACAGTACTTTCATGTACGAAAATGCCCAAGTGTGGGCCGGTACATTAACGAAGGAAAACATCAATATAAGCGGATATCACAATGAAATCGTAAGATTGTTGACACGATGTGAAACCCTAAAATGAAACAAATGAATAAACTTTATTTCAACGCACATTCATGTAATAAAATCAATGTAGTTTAATATATACTGATAAAAGTCAATCTGTATATTGAAATGCTTTAAGTGTAAGTTCTGGACGGATGCCTTATCCGCAACTTATGTCCTGCTGTTTGTGCAATACAGTCAGTATTTCCATACCTTTATATGTGAACAGCACTGTAACCATATTCCACAAAATCCTGAGATTTTGACGGCCCTGGTGTTCGTCTCTTGGCATGACTGTTGGTAAATTCCGTGGACAGCCACCTTTGTGGTAGAGGCCGGAAGGAAAACTGGGGGGATATCGTCACGTCCCCTGGGAGCAGCTGGCTGAGGAAGACCATTTTCTTCGGCATACATAATGATAAACTTTACCACCTTTTCAATATCGCCAAACGCCAGTGCATGTCGGGGTTTCTTGCCTGTATTTCCATGCACTCGTGGTACATTGCCGTTGTCATTTATATGGCGAATAAGGTTCTTGAGTGTTTTTTCACCTATGTCATATATTATCAAAAAGGATTTCCTGCATATGATTGTTCTTTCAAATCGATGTTCTTTCAAATCGATATTCGTATCGTGTCCTCTTTCTTTCACCATACCTGCTGCGTTTGGGATCACTTCCAATTTTTATTAAAGCTCCCATCAGATACGCTTCTTTTGTGTCTTTCTCCATTTCTCTTAGGTTGAAGATATGCTCTATAATTGAATCGTCATCAATTGATGAAAGACAGTTCTGTGGACACCCACATCCCGCTCTCACATGTTGTAAGTCATTCTCTTCTTCCCCTAAATACAGTAGAGGACTAACACTGTCTTGGGACGGTCCAACACGAGGTTCGTCTCTAGCCTGCTCCAACTGAGTTTCCTCCTCCTCATCATCATCATCAAGCATGTCACAGACTGCAATACCTTCTTCATCTTCATCTCTAGGCATAGATCTTGATTGAGAATTGAAAAAATCTCGGTAAAATTCATCAAGTTCCTGAAATTAAAAAAATTATGATAACTATAAGCAAGATATTTGACACGTTTTCTAGTATATTTGTAATAAATAATGTTTTATCAAAAAACAAAAATAACTACAGGTCTGGTTGGTATTCGAACCCTCGGCCCTTTCGACAAAAATACTTGGTGTGAACCCTTTAATCGACTACGCCAGGGCGTTACGCAATGAAATTGGGAAATTATAAAGTTATACAAAAATCAATACTCACGGACTTTACCGAAGAGCCGTCTCTATTATTAGGTATTGCACTTAAATATCGTTTTCTCCAACTAAATACGCTAATTTTACAAATTTAACTTTTTTCTAACAAACATGTCTTATTGTGAGAAATATAAGCACTAAATCAATATCCTTTAAACGTTCTGCACACAATTTTGACATGTTAGGTGACAGCTAGCCGAAAAATGCAGACGACGTATCTGTCATCCGGTAGAGGCTCGTATTTTCTTAGTTATAAATAAGTAATTCCATTTAATTTACAACAACAAAGTTAAATGTGGATTACCTGTAATTCTTCCATCTTTTTCTTGTTGGTTCTCGACGGAAAAGTACGGATTCCTTCGAAAATAAAGGAAACAGCGGAGATATCTTTTACCGTGATTTTACTTCCGCATTTACTCGTTCATACTCGGGTATTTTCGGTAACTTTGATCGGCGTTTTCCGTAATTATTGATTTTTGCGATAAGGGCCCTTTTGTCATGGAGAGGCTCATATAGCATATATTGCGTAAATATGAATTAGCATATATTGCGTTAGTATGAATTAGCAAATATTGCGTAAGTATGAAATTGCATATAATGCGTAAGTATGAGTTATGTTCATTTGTCCGTACGTTTGCGTAAGTATGATATTGACATATACTGCGTAAGTATGATATTGCACACATTGCATTAGTATGATTGAGCATATAATGCGTAAGCGTGATATAGTTTATGTTGCGAAAGTATTATATAGTATATATTGAGGAAGTATGATTTAGAATATATTACTCAAGTATGATTTAGCATATATTGTGTAAGAATGATAGAATATGAATTGCGTAAGTATAAGTTATGTTTATTTGTACGTACGTCGTAGCGTAAGTATGATATGACATATACTGCGTAAGTATGATATTGCACACATTGCATTAGTATGATTGAGCATATAATGCGTAAGCGTGATATAGTTTATGTTGCGAAAGTATTATATAGCATATATTGAGGAAGTATGATTTAGAATATATTGCGCAAGTATGATAAAGTATATAATGCGTTAGTTTGATAAAGCATATAATGCGTTAGTATGAGTTAAGTTCTTTTTTACGTACGTTTTTCTTAGTATGAAATATCTTATATTACAAAAGTATGATAAAGCATATGTTGCGTGAGAATGAATCAGCATATATTGCGTAAGTATGAATTAGCATATATTGCGTAAGTATGAATTAGCATATATTGCGCGAGTATGAATTAGCATATATTGCGTAAGTATGAATTAGCATATATTGCGTAAGTATGAATTAGCATATATTGCGTAAGTATGAAATTGCATATAATGCGAAAGTATGAGTTATGTTCATTTGTCCGTACGTTTGCGTAAGTATGATATGACATATACTGCGTAAGTATGATATTGCACACATTGCATTAGTATGATTGAGCAAATAATGCGTAAGCGTGATATAGTTTATGTTGCGAAAGTATTATATAGCATATATTGAGGAAGTATGATTTAGCATATATTGTGTAAGAATGATAAAGTATAAATTGCGTAAGTATGATTTAGCATATATTGTGTAAGAATGATTAAGTATAAATTGCGCAAGTATGATTTAGCATATATTGTGTAAGTATGATAAAGTATAAATTGCGTAAGTATGATAAAGCATATAATGCGTTTATATGAGTTAAGTTCTTTTTTATGTACGTTTTTCTTAGTATGAAATATCTTGTATTGCAAAAGTATGATAAAGCATATATTGCGTAAGTATGAATTAGCTTATATTGCGTAAGTATGAAATTGCATATAATGCGAAAGTATGAGTTATGTTCATTTGACCGTACGTTTGCGTAAGTATGATATGACATATACTGCGTAAGTATGATATTGCACACATTGCATTAGTATGATTGAGCATATACTGCGTAAGCGTGATATAGTTTATGTTGCGAAAGTATTATATAAAATATATTGAGGAAGTATGATGTAGAATTCATTGCGCAAGTATGTTTTAGCATATGTTGTGTAAGAATGATAAAGTATAAATTGCGTAAGTATGATAAAGTATAAATTGCGTAAGTATGAGTTATGTTTATTTGTACGTACGTCGTAGCGTAAGTATGATATGACATATACTGCGTAAGTATGATATTGCACACATTGCATTAGTATGATTGAGCATATACTGCGTAAGCGTGATATAGTTTATGTTGCGAAAGTATTATATAGCATATATTGAAGAAGTATGATTAAGAATTTATTGCGCAAGTATGATTTAGCATATATTGTGTAAGAATGATAAAGTATAAATTGCGTAAGTATGATAAAGCATATGATGCGTTAGTATGAGTTAAGTTCTTTTTTATGTACGTTTTTCTTAATATGAAATATCTTATATTGCAAAAGTATGATATAGCATATATTGCGTAAGTATGAATTAGCATATATTGCGTAAGTATGAATTAGCATATATTGCGTAAGTATGAATTAGCATATATTGCGTAAGTATGAAATTGCATATAATGCGAAAGTATGAGTTATGTTCATTTGTCCGTACGTTTGCGTAAGAATGATATGACATATACTGCGTAAGTATGATATTGTACACATTGCATTAGTATGATCGAGCATATACTGCGTAAGCGTGATATAGTTTATGTTGCGAAAGTATTATATAGCATATATTGAGGAAGTATGATTTAGAATATATTGCGCAAGTATGATTTAGCATATATTGTGTAAGAATGATAAAGTATAAATTGGGTAAGTATGATAAAGTATATAATGTGTAAGTATGAGTTATGTTCATTTTTACGTAAGTTTGCGTAAGGATGATAAAGCATACATTGCGAAAGTATGATTCATGTATATTTTACGAAATACTGCAGATAAACATAAGTAAATTATGCGTTAAATTGCATATTAATGAATAAGAAAGCCATGATGGTTTCTTAACAATTGTCACCAGTATTCGTTTTCCAATGTTACAACTTGGAAAATGTCTATTTTAAAATTCCGTTTTAGATACACCAGGCGGGGGTGATCACGTGATCAATTTTTACAAAAATGTCCGAACAAAATTGCCGAGCCACAGGTTTATTTGCAATCGGAGGTTGCGGACAGAACATTGATCGTCTAAACATGGCGTATACAAAATAGTGGGAAACAAAAGTAATCTGCCGAAAAGATGCATACATATCTGCCAATTCATTGTCGCCGCCATTTGTAATTTGTTTTATATCTAAACATTGATCACGAGATCATCCCGCTTGAACACCTATTGCTTATTCACTTTGACCTTCATCCTTACCTTTACAGTGGATACCAACCCGCAATATCTCGGATAGCCCACGAACTCTGTGAGGATTGCAATCGGCACAACATCCGGTATATGGAGGTCAGATATTGTCCCCACCTCCTCTCGGACGCTCACGTCAATCCGTACATAAAGTCACGTGGTCCAGTGACGTTCACACCACGTGACGTTGTCGAGACTGTAAACGAGGCTCTGGCGCGAGGAATGAAGGAGTTTGGGATAACGGTGAAAACTATACTCTGCTGCTTAACCACGATTCCTGGTTCGTACCATTACGTGTTCGTACTTTTACTTTTATTTCAAAATACATGTATATAGAATAGATAGTTGGTCTCCTGAATCGGAAATGTTATCGGGCAAGGCGAATCGGAAATGTTATCGGGCAAGGTATAGGAATATTATTAGGCGAATGAGATGGTAATCCGAAGCCGAATCCGTTAACCTTTCTATTCAAAGACTTCAGCTATTTACTCTACTTGTCCTATAACATTTGTGAATTGAAATAAACAAAAGAAGAAGAACTTAAAACACGAAAACATGTGAACCAAATCGGGAAATCAAAACTGACAGGTGCGCGCAACGATCACGTGATCTAGTGAAGGATATCAAAAATGTCATGTTATCGGTCCGAAAATTGCGCTGGTAACAGGATAAAAGAGGCCTTCGGCCCGTAATACAGAATTTACAATATTCCCATGACGAAAGTACGACGAAAATAGACTTGCTAAAACCAATATGGAGTGTTCCTTATTGCGTCAGAGGTGTTTTCATTGGATAAATCCGATGAGTTCAGATTGATTGTAAGCTTTCCAACAGCCGTTCAGAGTGCACAATGTACATACAGGTTCTGGGTTGCGCTCAATGTGAATCGATGCAATCTGGGATGATTGACCCGCATAATAACCCCCGGTAATTGAATATTAACGGATGAGATGTCCGACTATCATGTCGGAATTGAGTGCTTTCTTCTTATAAATGTTTGATAGGGGTGTCACGTTGTTGGCGAGTGTTACAGAGAACCTCCCTGGTTTAACAGTTAAAGCTGCTTGTTCACCGATGTGATATCCCAAACCATTTATTCTTAATTTCTTTGGCTTTATAGTCCAGATATCTGTGTTCTTGATTTCTATATCTTTATAGCCCAAATATCTACAAGTCGAACTCTCTCGCTCTGTGTCGAACATTTTTATAAGGTATCTTGGTTTAGATTTTCTACTGTAGTTTTAAAGATCAAAAACGTATTTAAACCCCAAGAAATATAATCAAAACCTGTTTTGGGGCAGGGTTACTTGGTACATTACTGTCAAAGTCCAGCTGTCAAAAGCACAGTCATATCTTCTACCATGTTTGCGTTCCGACGTTCTAACAGATTATGGGATTTCTATTGAAAATCTTTTTTGTCCAAGCACTTCTCATAAAAATGTTTTAAAGGTAATTATTCGCATTGAAGACAATTTGCAGGTCAAAATAAAATGTAGTTGAAGCAATACAGTTGTTTTATTGCGGTATATTATCTAATGAAAAGTAGCGACTCTTCTCAAAATTATTTGGGCCACGTCACGCGAAAAGTGGCACTCGGACATAGCAAACAGTGTAGCCCCAGACCAGCCGCCACGTCACTGACGTGGCGGCTGGTCTGGGGCTACACTGTTTTCCATCTTAGAGGACATCGAGTTATACCTTTAAATAAAAAGAAATAATTTTCGTGACTAGATGCTGGAATAATAGCGCTAAGATAGAGCTGAGTCAGCGCTTTTTTTTATATGTCCGAGTGCCCCTTTTCGCGTGACGCGGCCCATTTCAGTATGTACCAAAGGTATGCGATGGACTTCAAAATCATAAAAACGCTTTGGGATCTGAATACATTCTTATTAATTGTAAAAGACGGTAAATGCTTAAATACGAACTCATTTTTAGCTCGACTATTCGAAGAATAAGAAAAACTATACTACTCACCAGGGTGTCGGCGTCACACCTTTATTACGTTCTTTCGTGCAAGTTTGTATCTCACTTACTACTGTATGGAATGAGTTGATACTTCACACATGTGTTCAGGGTCGTACTTTAAGGTCCCTTAACAAGTTTCATATCTTTATAAATCTAAGTAAATTATGTGGCTTTTTATACTTAGAAAATCTTGGTTAAATTTTTACAGGCAAGTTTGTTTCTCGTGAACTATTGTTTGGTGTGGATCGATACTTCACACATGTGTCAAGGGTAAAAATCCAAGGTCCCAGACCAAGTATCAAATCCCTTGAATTGAATTTAAGCATGTTATGTGGCCTTTTGTATTTAATTATTTGGAATAAAGTGTTGTGCTAGTGTTAGTTTCAGAACACTTATTGTAGGGGATCATTGTGCGCACCCTCATATTTAAGAAACAAATAATATCTCGCTGATCTATACCCCTCATCGACATTATCGTATAGTCGAGCATGCTGATGTTCTACCTATGTTCTACCTATTTTCTAACTATGTTCTATCTATGTTCTACTTATATTCTACCTATGTTCTATCTATGTTCTACCTATGTTCTACCTATGGTCTACCTATGTTCTACCTATGTTCTACCTATGTTCTACTTATGGTCTACCTATGTTCTACCTATGTTCTACCTACGTTCTACCTATGTTCTACCTATGGTCTACCTATGGTCTACCTATGTTCTACCTACGTTCTACCTATGTTCTACCTATGGTCTACCTATGGTCTACCTACGTTCTACCTATGTTCTACCTATGTTCTACCTATGTTCTATCTATGGTCTACCTATGTTCTACCTATGGCCTACCTATGTTCTACTTATGGTCTACCTTTGGTCTACCTATGGTCTACCTATGGTCTACCTATGTTCTACCTGTGGTTATTCTTCAGTACGTTTCATACAACTGCTAAACAGTTTTAAAGAAATAAGATTTTAACAACCAAATCTGTTCACATCTTTGAAAAAACAGCTTAAACACATATACAGTTAATCATTCAAAGGGAGAAACTGCTCGTTAATTAATAAGATAATGCAATTACATTGTTCTTTCTTAAAATTTGTAACTTTTTCTTTATCATACCTTTCGGTTTTTAGCGAGACCAAAAAGTCAGAAAATGATATTGGCGAATAAGTATACAGCTTTCTAAACTTCCTTTACAAACGATGCAATAGTTAATCAAACAAACAAACAAACAAACAAACAAGCAAACACACACGCAAACAAGTCATAGCAAGAAGACAAGTCGCTTTTATAGTAGCCTAACTGAAACCCCCCATCGATTTCTGTGCTGATGCATCGTTCAATATAATGATAAAAGCATACGCAATCGACCAGACCGTATCACATTATGGCATCTTGGCCGAGAATTATTACGTTTACGTTAAATACCTGTTTTCACAATGACGTTTTAGTTCGCATGCCGATGCCTGTAGCTTCAAGTTTTCAGAAGTAGACTTCTCCATGCTGACTTATTCAACACTGATGACACTACCCTGTTTATCATCGCTCGGGTTCTTTTTCGTTTAACCCTTCCCCAAACAACAAAGTTTCGACTCTCCCAAATTGAAAGAGTTTGCAGACGACATTTCAAAATGTGATGAAATTGGAAAGTAATATTCTGATAGGGCAAAAAACATTGTGGGTAAAGGAGAAATTGCTCGTTACGAGCAATTTCTTCTTTTCCCACATTGTTTTCTAAAGTCGTCTGCAGCAAAGTGGTCAAATGTCGTTATTGTTGGGAAAGGGTTAAGGAAGTAACATATTCTAAATCACAAAGCCTGTCCCCGCATGGGTTCTATAGGCACGGTTGCTCTATATTTTGATTGACATGATACGTTGTCTCCCGAATGATTATTAATTTATTTATTTTATTTTTTTTTTTTTATTATTTATTTTTATTAGACTGCGCGGAAGAGATATATCAACTTTGTCTAGACTTCAAAGGAAAGGGCGTCGTTGGAATCGACCAGGCGGGCTGCGAATTCGATCCCGGGGAAAACCCAAACGCGGACATATTTAAACAAGTTTTTAAAGTAAGTTTACTTTAAAGGCCCATTAAAGGAGATTATTGCTATATCAAACTATATTATTTGGTAAGCTTTTGGACAGATTCAAATATGTATCACCAGAAAACACCATCAGCACAACTAAGATGTGAAAGCTAATAAGAAATAATCCAGATTAGCAAGTTTTATAATTCAGATTTACTGATTGTTCACCTCTGACCTTGACGGTTGATACACACATTTTTGAACCGACCAATCAGAACTCGTTATTTTGAATATGTAAACAAACAGGTCGTTGATAAACATGATTGAATTGGAGACAACTACATTTCAAGCACAAAATAAATCATATAAAATGAGTCTATTTAATATGGTCTTAATGCATTTCCAAACTAATTTTCATTACTTTTATGAACATAACAAAATAACTCCATATAGTTTTTCAGTAATTTATGTGTACTCCTCTCCTTTGATGTGCCTTTAAGCTATTTTCATCATCATACTCCTCATCGGGAAATGCAGTCTGTTTTGTCAACCAGATATCTCCTCCCGTGTGCTTCGTTTATTTATTCAGATGGTTGAGGGTTCCAATCCTTCATATTTCTCTTTTTCTAAGATATGAATGCATTTCAGAGTAGGCCTCTCCGTCTAAAGTTGACGCTGGATACGTTGAATTTTACAAATGCCTTTAAACCTTAGAATACTGAGTATTATTTTTCTAGAAATAAAATGTTTGTGTCGTCTTCTTTCCATAACCTTAGATATCTGTTTAATTTTGATGAGGAAACATATTCAGAGTACCAAACAGAATAGACCACAGACTAGAAGCCAATTTACTTGGCGGCTGGCCAGGATTTAACCTGTGTAGAAAAGCGATTCTAGCACTGTAAGGGCTAACACAAAAAGCTCCTCGGATGCTTATTAATTCAAATTCAAATATTTCAAGCATGTATTGAGCAAACACTTATTATTGTTTTAACCCTTAACTTTTCAACGAAAACAAACGTGTTTAGGAAAACTGTTGGCTTTGTGCATGTGTGCTCCAAATAAATATTTATATTATGTGTTATGCAATAAAACCGTTATTTCATGGACATTTAAGAAACAGTCAATATTGCGGTTCCCTCGGTGTCGGGGATGACACTTTGAACTGTTTCCCGTGGCCTAAGGCCTCGGGTCAATAGTTCAAAAGTCATCCCCTCCACCTCTGAACCACAGTTTAGACTGTTCCACAAATTCCCATGAAAAAACTACGTACTGTTTAGTAGATCTACATTAGCATATTCTTATAAATCAAAGTTCAAAAATACTTTACTGTATTATTATGTGTATATATTTGCTAATTAAACATTTGTTACCCTTATCAATGATTTACGTTGACTTAAAGAGAGACAAATAAAGAATACACATTTTATTAAACAAAATTCCAAACAATGCATTTAATTAATCATTAATTAATTGATAATTAATCATATGTATTTTTTACAATCATTTGATTCTCATGTCGATCATAAAACAGTGATCCTTGCTGTAAAATAAGAACAGGTATTTCGAAGAAGTTTATATGTTGATATGGACGATCTTTGGTGATGGGGTTTTAATTTCGCGGAACCTTCAACCACCGCGAAATATAAACCACGCGAATTTAGGAACCCTTAAAAACGCGAAATATTGGCACCGCGAATATAATGCGCTATACAGTAACCTTTTGAACTTGAACTCGAACTTATAACAGTGTGCACGTCTATACGTTTATTTTCAGAAAGTATTAGAATAACACTGTTTAGGTTGTCTGTTCGATCTCATTTAAAGAAGTCTAAGCCAGTATTTAACAAACTTTGTGCGATTATTTTCAGAAAGCATTAGACAATGGTATACATAGAACGGTACACGCCGGGGAGGTGAAATCTCATGCTGCAGTAACGGAGGTAAGGTTCGAGATTTAGTCGGTAGAATTCCGCTTGGTACCGTTGTCAAGTACTTTTGCAATTAACCAGTCGACAAAACCCCACCCCTCATATTTGTCGGAGTTGTTTTCACAAAAAGAGCAATTGAAACAATGTTTTCGAGCACTCGTGCATCTGTTTGTTTGTCGGAGTTATGTACGACTAACTAATTGGGTAAACCCTTATTAATATTTAAATCGAGACGTATTGGCGATTGGTCAATTGTACTGCCGCGTTTTGTTTATCTTCACCCGTTTGTGGACGGCAGATTTGCATATATAGAAAGCGTTGGCGTCTATCCGAGGGTCCCAGGTTTGATCCCCATAAGCAGCATAATGGGAAAATGTTGCAATTTCCCTGAAATTCGGCACAAGTACTGGTTTAGTATCCAGGAAGCCGTCATCGAGAGTGAATGTAATAAGCGTCAAGGTTCCGTCACAATCGATCTAAAAAATGTAAGTTTAAAACTAAAATTTATCCTGGTTTGATTGGGCTGGTTCTACTATAGCCTCTTCATAAGTGTGGGATTAAACTATTTCTTGAGTGATGGAATACCATCCGATCATGTTGTATACATATATCTATGTAACCCGAAACTGTTTGCACCACCAAATTACTTTTACCCTTAGAATGCTTGGTGATTTTCTAAAAATAGAATTGCGTCTTCTGCTTTCCAACAACTTAAAAATCTGCTTAACTTTGATAAGGAAAGATACTCAGAGCTTCGCTTCATGCTTATGCAAACAAGTTTGATTCCGGCCAGCAGCCATATAAAGTGGCGGCTGGCCTGTGATCTAACCTGTTTGATACTCTGAATATCTTTCCTCAACAGAATTAAGTTGATATTTAAGGTTTTGGAAAGCAGACGACACAAATATCTATTTTTAGAAAATTACCAAGCATTCTAAGGGTTAAGGGTGGCATCCATAAGTTTTGTTAATTCAGGAGTAATACTGAGCATATATAGATATGGTACTGGTAGACTTTTCCTATCGTAAATATAAAAGAGCTCACATCGTGTTGTTCCCCGCTCAATACCGAAGAGTCATTCCGTGCTAGAAAGCAATTGGTGGCTAAAAGATAGAACTCTGTTGAACTGGCATGGAGTCTGACGTTTTGCCTCAGGAGAGCACGGTCGTCAGATCCTATATATGTCTCACGTACCATGCAATGCGCATTTAACCCTTACCGTGCTGGAACCGACTTCGTGCTTATTCAAACACGTTAGATCCAGGCCAGCCGCCAAGTAGATTGGCGGCTGTCCTGTGACCTAAGCTGTTTGTTACTCTTTGTACTTTTATTCAACAAAATTAAGCAGACTTTTTATGTTTTGGAAAGCAGACGACACAAAAAGCTGTTTTTGAGAAGAGTACCCACCATTCTAAGGGTTGATAGCATTCACGCTGATTTGTATCATATTTACAGGCATTGGACAACATGCATGCTGAGCGTATAGGCCATGGTTACCATAGTTACGATGACAAGGCTGTTTACGATAGAATTATACGTGACAAAGTTCACCTAGAGACGTGCCCCATCTCCAGTGTGCTCACTAAAGCGTGTGAGGAGGATCCACAAAAACATCCACTGAAAGAGTGAGTAAATGTGTAAACTATATAATGTGTTTGCATGGTATTGTTCACCAACATTCACCGTCTATTGACCTGCCTGATTAGCATGAATTACACGCTATGTTGAGTATCTAAAAATACCATTGGAGCCGTCCGTAATGTTTGACCACGTGGTTTATAAGGCGGACGCTTTTACCACGAGAGCCATTCGGAACACCTCGGCCATTTCTTAAAATAACCTCGGAGGTAATGGGGAGCCATTTTTAAAAGTAGGTCAGCAACGAAGGGCATGTCCGTTTGCAATCGTATCTACTCGGACATCCCCGGCACAAGCGGAAAAGAGCCGATTGACAAAATATGAAACAAAGATGTGTTGATATGATCATCTTTAATGAAAAGGGTAAAAAAAACATTCAAGTGTGATATATAGCCAATTTGTGTGTATGTAAATACATATTTAGTGCCTATGTGCATTTTGCGTTATCCGCCGGAAATAGGGCGAATTACCCCAGGATTTCTGGTGTATTCATGTACTGCCTACGAGGTATATCTACCGACCTGTTACAGGATTGCCGAGTAGATACGATTGCACGAGAGCATGACAGCTGTTATACTACCGGTTCTGTATAAGTGTTATTTTGATGTTATAGGGTTACAATGTATATGACATTGCCCATACCTCAATTCAATCTGTTGAAAATTATTAAAACCAATAAAGTTTTGAACAACAGTCCATCAATATAACTTTATTTCGTTTGGGTATTTCTGCAATTGAAAATAAAAAAACATATTAATCGTGACGGACTTTGTCGAATGGTCTCGACTGTGTTTGGAAGACTGTCGAGAATTTAATATACCGCATCATAATTATTCATGCATAAATGGAAACAGACGGCCAATGTTGGTGAACAATAATCACACATACGTCTTGGTCAATACTGTGTAGTAGGGGTCTCGATTTAGAAGGTAGAGTTAAATGTGTGATCCGGCCGGAAAGCTCAGTCGGTAGAGCGTTTGCACGGTTTGCGGAGGTCCCGGGTTCGAGTCCCGGTCTGGCTGCATGTTTTCTCATCTTGGTTACAACTGTATTATGATCTTAATATTAAGGTGTAAAGGACCAGAAGAAACAAACATCCGCTTAAATCGTGAGTATATGTGCAAACTATATGTGTTTACATTTTAATCGTACTAAATCATTCGCCAATACTGCAAAATAATCTAAAAATAAGAGGAGAAAAATAAATTACGACTTAAGGCTCTAGTACACGAGAAAAATATATGTGTGTATATATTGATCATACACAAAACATGGTCAATACTGTATCATAATCTAAAAGTATGAAGTTTCAAATAAACATCCACTTAAAGAGTTTGTAAATGTGCAAAATATATGTTTTTATCATTCATAAACAATGGCCAATACTATTTGTAACAATTCAATTCTTTTAAGTTTTGACAAAAATAGCATATAAATGCCTTTTGGCTAATAAAATGAACACAAATATGGTTCGGACATGTAATACATGAAATTAGCAAAAATACATTTATTATCCATACACGGTATCGCTTCGTAAGTCTTAGTTCCTATAACGAACTTCATGTTTTTATTATTTCCGACTGAAAAAAACTTTTTTATTTTTCGTATGGTTTAACCCTTTACCAAACAATAACGACATTTGACCAGTTTGTTGCAGACGTCTCTGGAAAACATTGCAGGATAAGGTGAAATTTCTCTTAACGATCAATTTCTCCTTTTACCTCAATGTTTTCTGCCCTATCAGAAGATTATTTTCCATTTTCATCATATTTTGAAATGTCTTCTGCAAACTCTTTCAATTTTGGATAGTCGGAAAATTTAGCGTTTGGTAAAGGGTTAAAGTCGGAACAAGCCGTATTATTCATACGTGTTTAGTGACAAATTGCCTGTGTCTGCAAAACAGATGGAATTTAGATAGAAATTCCCGTCGACAACGTGATTTGTGAGACAGCTATGGAAATAGTCATCGTTGTTTTGGAAATATCTAAATTCGACTGGATGATCAATGAATACGATATAAAACAGATTTCAAATGGCGGCGCCAATGAATGAGCATTTCGAGTCGAGGTATTATCTTTGACCCACGGAAGCGCACGGTAAGGACAAAATAGAAACAACATTCACCGGCGGTTGCGGGAGATTGATTGTCGGAACATGCAAAAAGTAATCTGCTCAATAAATTCATAAAAACCTGCCAATTTATGGGCGCCGCAATTTGTTTTATAACGTAAACATTTATCATGTGATCATCCCGCCTGTTAATGCTGTTTTGAGACGAAATGCCCTAAAGCACCGCGGTGATGCATGCCAATGAGCATTAACAGGCGTTTAACCCTTTACCGAAAGCCAACTTTTTTACTGTCCCAAATTAAGAGTTTGCAGACGACATTTAAAAATGTAATGAAAATGAAAAATAATCTCTTGATAGGATAGAAAACACTGTGGGAAAAGGAGAAATTGCTCGTTAAGAGAAATTTCTCCTTTGCTCACACTTTTTTCACAGTCGTCTGCAACCAATGGTCAAATGTGATGATTGTATGGTGATGGGTTAAAAGTGAAAGGAGCAAAACAATATTTGGTAGGAACTTCATTAGACGTAAGTTAGGAGGACAGTGATTCAGGGGTAAAACGGCGGTCCGATGACACGAGAGCCTTAGGTTCGAATCCCGTGAGTAGCGGAATCTGCCTTGCGACCTTTCATTTATTCAACTTCGGCGCGGGTACCGGCTATGTATTCAGGAAGCAGAATCGAGAGTGATTAGTAGTTGTAAGAACTTGTTTCACAATCGATATAAAATGAAAAGGTTTAAACGTTAAACCAAGTCTTTTTTGAGTTATGGCAATGGCAAATGTATATTTCGGTATTAAATAGGCCACTAGCCGTTTGTACACAAAAAAATGAAGATTAATACATATATCAGGATGAGATATGGCAGTCAGAAAAAAAAACAAGCTTATTACAAAATAGCTAATTATCTAATACTGCAGACTCGGTACTCAACTAAATCGCTGCAAATCATGAAGTTGATTAGTACCCACTATACGAGGGGCGATCCAGAAGTTTGTTAACATGTGTGAAGAAAACAACAAAAACCATTTGAGTTATATTCAATGTTCTGAGAGAATACTTTGATATCCTTCTGACCAGTATTGAAAATTTGGTACAAAAATACAAACTAACGTATACGTAAACTGTGAGATAATACATTGAATGGTCAGCTACTCATTTGATCATGTACCAGGTATTGCGATATGACCTTGCTTTTGTTAATGCGATGTTAAACCAACGAAACTAGATCATATCGTAACCGAAAGAATCTAATGCACAACTTTAAATCGACTTTCCTAGACTACCAATGCCTTTAAGACTTATAGTGCTGGAACCGACTTCATGCTTATGCAAACAGGTTAGATCCAGGCCATCCGCCAAATAAATTGGCGGCTGGCCTCTGATCTAACCTGTTTGCTACTCTGAGTATCTTTCCTCGTCAAAATCAAGCAGATATTTACGGAAACAGAAGACATAAAAAAGAATTCTAGAAAGTATTCTTAGGGTTATTAGCTAATTACCCAGATTCAGAAAAACAACAGGAGATGAAATGACATTTGAATATCCGATTTGCTAAACGACGCTGGATATTGATTGGTTGTCTAGAAACGTCTCGCAGAATCACGGGAAGTCAAGAAGTCAAGAGATAATAGTTTATTTCACGCGATCTTTTTTTCTTAGCGTTCCAACTTCAGTGTTGCGTTTTAACTCCCTACCTAATGGCAACTCTCTCTTTCATTCTATCAGGTCTCCTGTATAGCAATAACTCAATCACTGTGACAAAAGACGAACGACATTGCTACTTATTATCATAATTGATTTTACACAAATTGACTGTTTTGCCTAGTCCGAATGATCCAGACGTAGATATTTCATACACATATTTACAGCTTGAATCATCCGAGTTATGTGAGAGAGTTTTTGCCTGGTATAACTTTCAATTTGGACCTTTCACAAATTCATGTATAGGACAATGTTTCAAAAATGTATCTGTAACAAAAGATGTATGACAACATTGCGTACTGCTATCGGCGGAAACGTTTCTCAAGAAATAATGGTTCGTTTGGAGCGATCTATCTTTATTAATTGGCCCCCTTTTTGTAAACCCACGTTAGAATAATGTTCCAAATGGTCACGTCAAACAAAGACATGTGATAATAGTAATAGAATTCCGGGAGTATGAATAACTCGGCGGGAACCTCCGTGGTGTTGTGGTTAAATTATAGAACTTATGTTAGGCGGGGAACTGCGTTTAATGAAAATCCGAATACCTTAACATGGATCTGAACCCACGCGGAAATGCGCCATGTGATTTTAACATTGTTCGATGCATTTTCATTCGATGTCACTGCTACTCAGGGGAGGTAACATGTCTATGAAATATGTATATGGTTCACCAAGAGTTATTTCCCTTTTTATTTCTTGTGTTACTGGCTCGAGTCTCTTCATGGTCCGTTTTTGTTCCTGTGAACTATTTTATTCAATGTCACTCGTACTTAGGGAGGTAACATGTCGATATAAAAATTGTTTATAGTTCACCAAGAGCTATTTTCTTTTTACTTATTTCTTTTTTTACTTTTTACATCAATTGCTTGAGTCTCTTCATGGCTGTTTTTGTTCCCAAGAAATAGTTTGAAGTTTTTCTACCTAAAAGGCCGATTGCATACAGATCCCGAATCACTAGAGTATACCTACCTATGTTCGACAAGATGCGTAGAATGTTCAATGGAACAATTTGAAATGAAAGCAATTGTTTTGACCACATGACCTTAATGGGAGAAGACTTTTCAATGATACCGCATTTAAGATAGAACACCCATTATCCGCCATTTTGAAAATCATTCTATCGTCGGTTTAACTTCGGTAAATTTCGGTATACAACCGTCTGGATCGAAACTGTTGCATTGGAAATGTATGTGTGCGGCTTACAGCAGACGACTTTTAAAAAGCATTTTTGCAAGAGGAGAAATTGCTTGCCACAAGCAATATCTCCTTGTGCCACAATGCTTTATCAGTCTTTTCACATATCACAACAGCAGAATTGAAAAGTTGTTCACATGTTTTCAACGCTTTTTTAAAGTCGTCTGTTTCACCTGAAAAAAAAATGCCGTCTTTGGTTGGTAAAGAGTTAAATACATTTTGATCACGTATGATTACTTGGTGGTTGGCCTGTGATCTAACATGTGTTCATAAGCATTGTATTTAAACGTCATTTCCGGTCACATGACGTCCCACGTGACTGATGTGGATGTTTGTTTCATATTTGACAGGTTCGTCAAGGACGGAGTCAACTATTCCATCAACACAGACGACCCTGTTGTCCTGGGCAACACGCTAACAGACGATTACAAATTTGCTCAAGATATGGGATTGTCAGACGAGGACATCATAAGAGGGGTTCGTACTATATTCTACTTTAAAGCCATACTTGCGCTCATTTACACTTAAATTGTGAAAGTTCTAAAATAAATGAAAATTAACTTAAAAGTACTTGAAATTCCCTTCTTCAGGGGAGTTGAGACTGAAAGACGTTCACATGATGCTTTTAAAAGAGTGAATACTATACGGTTTGTTTACAATTAGCGATAAAACAAGGTCAGCAACAAATCGTTGGGAACAAATGAAACCCAATAAATTCTCCATTTGGAATGTTTACGTTGATAATATTGGATAAATGACAGTATTTTATGTGTTTCACGTGATTTTTCTATCCAGGTGATCGCCACTAATTAGCCCGAGCTCCATGTTATTTTAGATGTTATTCGAATGTCAACAATTAAGTTTAATTGGTGGGCACCAAATTTGTGAAAATAGCATTTTGAAAAATATATTTTAAATGATACAAGCATTATATTGTCATGATCTTGTGGTTTTTGACCATGTTTAAATATATTCTATCATTATTTATAACTCATATTACCCAGGTAAGCAGTTTTTCTGAGCACTAGTATGCTTTTAACTATTGAAACAATCACGTGATACGTAACCACCGCCATTAAGCCATTTATTTGATCGTCCGAAATGGACTTACATGCCGAAAAAGCTTATCTGTCATCACAGATGATGACTTTCTAAGATGGGGTGTGTTACGCAACTGCCTCACTCTCTATAGTATAGCAACAATCAATGAGGACAAGATGTAACCTCTGTGTTACTGAGGCGACTCTTTAGCTCAGTGGTTATTGTCTTGGACTCTCGCCCGGCATCCCTATTGTCTTAGAGATGTTTTCATTGGATAAACCCGACGAGCTCAGATTGTACAACGGTATGACAAAAAAGACACTGCTTGATTGCTTTATCTAAAAAAAACTGTGCAGTGACAACATCCTAAAATCCGTAAGATAACGTTATCAGCCAATATATATGCTGTTCAAACGTATTTTATTTCAAGCCGTTAAAAGACAAGCAATGTCACTTTCGATATCAACTCGCCAAAATTATGATAACAGTTCCATCAAGCATTTTAACAGGCGGGTTTTAAGGCAATAGAAAGACTAAATTCATCTAACCATTTTGCTGTTTGGTTAAGCACTAATCAGATCAAATGATCTAAACATTTCGACATTTGTTGCAATAGTTTGATGAGGCATTGAGCAGGCCACATTATCTTAACCTATTGGTTATTAGAGTTGTTCGATGAGGCATTAGCCAGACCAAATTATTCAAACATTTCGATCATCATAGTTTTTTGGTAAGAAATCATTCATTCATCGTCAATTCAAATGTGTTTTGCAGATCTTCAATGCAGCTAGGTCGTGTTTTGGAACGGAAGAAGAAAAGCAGCAACTTTTGGCGGACCTGGAGAAAGTATACGGAAAACACTGAACCCCACCGCTTAACCTTTTCCCAAACGATAACGACATTTAACCCCTTTGTTGCAAAAGACTCGGGAAAACATCGTAGGTAAAGGAGAAATTGCTCGTCAAGAACATTTGTTCCTTTTCCTACAATGTTTTCTCCACTATCAGAAGCTTATTTTCCAGTGTCTTGTCATTTTGAGATGTCGTCTGCAAACTCTTTCAATTTGGGACAGTCGAACATTTTGTGTTTGGTAAAGGGTTAAAGCAATGGTCAGGCTTTGATAAGGTGATTGTGTCAAGATATGAAAGATGGGATGCCCCAAATTTTTATACCGGTTCTCTTTTACATTCGGCTTCATTGTATCAAAATACGTCAAGTTTTTGCAATATTTCGGTCGTTTCACCGCTTAGGTTGATGCAAACTCTTACCAGTAATCTCCCCGTGCCACGCTGCATCGATCACTGCCACCACAAGGTTTTCATCCAGATTTGAATCAAATTTAAATACCTTTTTATTTTAGGTTTTTGCCTGACAAAGTAGTGAATTTAGTACCAATGTCTTCTTGTGTTGATTTAGGACCAGTTAAATTAAAAAAGAATGTTTTCTTCAGAAACGGTGATGTTATTGGTTGTCGCCGCCATCTTTAAACGCCATTTTTCCGTTTCTCAGCAGATGGTCATGTGACATTTGTGGTGGCAGTGATCAATCCCACAAAGGGAGATCACTGCGAGGAGTTTGGATTCGATTAACAGGGCAATCGTATCTACTCGGCAATCCCCGTAACAAGTCGGTAGATATACCTCGTAGGCAGTACATGAATACACCAGAAATCCTGGGGTAATTTGCCTTATTTCCGGCGGATAACACAAAATACACACAGGCACTAAATACGTATTTGAATTCACACAAATTGATTATATATCACAATTGAATGGGCTTTTTACCCTTTTCATTAAAGATGATCATATCAACACATCTTTGTTTCATATTTTGTCAATCGGCTCTTTTCGGCAATCCCCGGCTTGTTACGGGGATTGCCGAGTAGTTACGATTGGCCCTTCGTTGCTGACCTACTTTCAAAAATGGCTCCCCATTACCTCCGAGGTTATTTTAAGAAATGGCCGAGGTGTTCCGAATGTTAACAGGGGTTATGTTTTAACATTCAGTTTTTTAAGCACACTTCGTAAACAATTAAACGGTTAAAACGTTGGAGAATTTTTTCATTCGTCCTGACAGGTAACTCTTTTCAAGGGAATGCATCTGGAATCCATGTAACAAAAGGAGAATTTGCTCATGATGAGCAAATTCTCCTTTTGTTACAAGGATTTCAAATCATGCATATTCGTGTGGGCATTTTCAATGTGCATTTCTTAAACATTATCACATAACATTTTGGTAGTAAATATTGCAATTTGCATATAACAAATAATATCTAGACTGTTAATAAATCACTGCCTTTGTTGTTTGTTATCCAATTCTGCAGTCGAACAGATATTATAAGACAAATGAAATGTAAGATAGGTCGATGTAAGTGTTTCTTTATTGATGTTCGTTCTTTAGTATTGTATGTTGTATTTGGAGAAGAATGTTTATGCCGAAAACGAGTTTTTTTTTATGTGGAATGAAATTCCGTTTAAAGTAAACATAGCCGAGCCAGAGACATGATAATGCTTTTATCCCTTACCCAAACGTCAAATTTACGACTGTCCCAAATTGAAAGAGTTTGCAGACGACATTTCAAAATGTGACGAAATTGAAAAATAATCTTCTGATGGGGCAGAAAACATTGTGGGAAAAGGAAAAATTGCTCGTTAAGAGCAATTTCTCCTTTTCCCACAATGTTTCCCTTAGTCGTCTGCAACAAAGTAGTAAAATGTCGTTATTGTTTGGGATTGGGTTAAGTACAGCTTCTGTTGCATTTCTTTTCTCTTTTTACGAGATAAACTAAGGCAGTTAGGAATGATTTTCTGTTCTGCGTTTCAACAATGTTTTTGGATTCAAACGAGGAAACGCGAACTGGAACAATTGATACTATGCTGACCCGATGCATTTAACATACAGTGTTCAATACAAAGCCAGTTGTTTTTAACTTACTTATTCGAGCTGCGCGTGTGCATTTAACCCATTACCAAACAATAACGACATTAAACCACTTTGTTCCAGTCGACTCGGAAAACATTGTGGGGAAAGAAGGAATTGCTAGTAACTAGCAAATCCTCCTTTTCCAACAATGTGTTCGGCCTATCAGAAGATTATTTTCCAATTTTATCACATTTTGAAATGTCGTCTGCAAACTCTTTCAATTTGAAACAGTCGAAAATTTGGCGTTTTGGAAAGAGTTCCGATATCATGACATGTGCGGGTATGGTTATAATCGATTAGTTTATATACCAATTTGTCAATGATTGACTACATAAAATCTGATTTTATAAATCTGCTTGTTCAAAGATGTTAAGATATTTGGAATTGAGAGTTTAACGAGGGTTCAGTGCAAAACTATAGTAAGTGCTTCATAAACATGAAGCGTTTATGAAGCACTTACTATGGTATTGCATTGGGCCCTCGTTAATTTCTTTGAAATTGTACAACATTTATTCTACATTGAAGAATCGCCGTTGGAAGCAAAATAAGTTCATATTTAAGTCTATAAAGCATGTTTACAGCGCATGGATAATTACTTAAATACAAAGGCGTTGCAACGTCTTTCATATCTACCACATTAAGGCTGTACATGCACATACTTAGATATATTTATACTTCCTGGATTAATTATATTTTTAATGGCTACTTTAAGTTATATATCATGCAAAAATAATATAGACGGTTTAGTGTCAGCGACATTTCATTTTGACTTTCCAATATTCTTATTTGTGAACAAACAGCTTTAGAGTGTTTTTAGATGCTAGGGGCTTTCCCAATGGCCTTTTGGTGCATATTTAACAAGAGTATCCTGTATCTACGATACATGCAGCTTTTAACAATACCGACTAGACGGAAATACAGTTCTATCACTTAAAGGTACTTGTTCATAGAAGAATTTCATTCAAAAGTAAAAAATAAATGCCGTTGAAATAATACAGATTTTGTTTTGTTGTTTTATATTCAAAGAAAAGTTGCTTTTTGAAATCATGATTAATTCAGGAATCGTCAATGTCTAAGTGTGTATTAACAACTATCTAATTTTGCTTCAAATGGCTATTCTTTGGTGCGTATCATATACCACTTCATCCGGTGTGCAGTTTTAAAGGAATCAGTTCTTAACTTCCAAATTTCCTCACATCTGTGAACAAGTACCTTTAATTGCTGAAATATGTTTTACCAATTTCTCTTTTTTTAGTGCTTTTAAAGGCTCGTGTTGATTTTGAACGCGTCAATTGAATGTTTTTCAGATTTCCCTTTAACAAAAGCTTTATTTCCTTTCATCCTGGTATCGTCTAACCGAAACTACGCAATTATCCACTTGAGCCAACAACCGTTTCCTATTTACGGCAAATTTTAGACAGTACCAAATTGAAAGAGTTTGCAGACGACATTTCAAATCGTGACGAAATTAGAAAAGAATCTTCTGATGGGGCAGAAAACATTGTGGGGAATAGAAGAAATTGCTCGTCACGAGCAATTTCTCCTTTTCCCACAATGTTTTCCAGAGTCGTCTGCAACAAACAGATTAAATGTCGTTATTGTTTGGTTAATGGGTTAAAGCTGCTTGTTCACAAATGCAATGAAAATTGAAAGTCAAAATGAAATTTCTTCGAAACGATACCATTTCTGTACTGATGTGTAATATACTATGGAAAATAGCCAATGAACACGAAATACGTTCCTTTTTATTTATCAAGAGCTTGTACACTTCGGATAAATGCACATTTTTATCCAAAAGCGTTCAATTGCTTTTGATGTTTACCTCATACCTGCTGTCAATATGATATAACTTTATTGAGAAATTGTGACTTAATTTTGATTTCGGTATTTGTTCATCATTACGTGTTTTGCAACATAAAACATATTTGATTGCTTTAATGTTTCAAAGATCTTATTTTGACTTTCATGGTTTTTTTTATTTGTGAACAGACAGCTTTAACAAAGATCGAAAAAAAATAAAAATAAACTGAGTCAGGGGTTCGAACCTCGCGAAACCGGTGTTTTCTGAGTCCAAGGCGAAATTGCTGTTAGTTTAGCGGGTGAGCCATGTAGACTCGGTAGAGAAAAATGTGTTGTTGTTTTTCTTTTACAAAACTGCAATTCTTTTTTAGAAAATAAATATACATTGGGCATTTGTATTTTACCCCACCCGGCTTCGTCACACTCTGATTGTTCGTTTTGTCGTTTATCTGTTCTTTTATGAAGAAAAAAAAACAAAACAATTATTATCTTTTTTTCTTCTTCTGCAGAGCCCATGTATTAAGCATGACAAACAGTTGTATCTGCCATTTATCCCTTTCCCAAACAACAAATTTTCGACTGTCCCAAATTGAAAAAGTTTGCAGACGACATTTTAAACTGTGATGAAATTGGACAATATTCTCCAGAAAGAGCAGAAAACTTTGTGGGAAAAGAAAAAATTGCTCCTTAAGAGCAATTTCTCCTTTTCCCACAATGTTTTCTAAAGTCGTCTGTAACAAAGTCGTCAAATGCCGTTATTGTTTTGGCAAGGGTAAACCTATTATTCCAGATAAGCTTGTTTTAGTGAACCCGTATGACAAGATTTTGAGCAAGTACAGAATTTAATAAAAACTTTGTTCGGCACGAACAAGTTCTCAAGTTATAGCAACATCGTGAAATCCAATATGAAGAAATGGGTTAACCATTAACAAACGCGAAACTTTTGACTGCCCCAATTTGAAAGAGTTTGCAGACGACATTTCAAAATGTGATGAAATTTGAAGATAATCTTTAGAAGGGGCAAACAATTTTGTGGGAAAAGGAGAAATTGCTCGTCACGAGCAATTTCTCCTTTACCCACAATGTTTTTCAGAATTGCCTGCAACAAAGTGGTAAAATGCCGTTAATAGTTGGTAATGGGATAAAGGACACATCTGGCGTTTGGATTTTTCTTCTTTTTTTGTGTTTTATGGTTTAACCTTTATTTGCCACGTGCATGGTATAAGGGTCTTGGCTATTCCTCATTACACCCTACAACAGTGTCCTTAAGTTATATTCACGGTGTCTGACATTTGGTCGGTTACGTCCCCTTCTGTTTCTTAATTATTCATGCATAAAGGACTGGGTCATTCGGAACACCTCGGCCATTTCTTAAAATAACCTCGGAGGTAATGGGGAGCCATTTTTGAAAGTAGGTCAGCAACGAAGGGCATGTCCGTTTGCAATCGTATCTACTCGGAAATCCGATTGACAAAATATGAAACAAAGATGTGTTGATATGATCATCTTTAATGGAAAGGGTAAAAAAAACATTCAATTGTGGTATATAACCAATTTGTGTGTATTCAAATGCATATTTAGTCCCTGTGTGCATTTTGCGTTATCCGCCGGTAATAAGGCGAATTACCCCAGGATTTCTGGTGTATTCATGTACTGCTTACGAGGTATATCTACCGATTTGTTACGGGGATTGTCGAGTAGATACGATTGGGACTGGGTCAATCTGAACACATCAGGTTTATCCAATGAAAACACCTCTGAAATAATAGGAATGACGCCATATTGGTTCCCGCGGAAATGACGTCACTTCACTTTCGTTGTTAAAAATAGATCTTAAATGTGAAATCGTAAAAGTCGTTTAATTTGATTAATGAAACAACTATATATGTCACAACTTATGAATTCGCTATTTCGTATGAGTAACCGATAAAAAATGATTTAAAAAGATATCCAACACTTCCATGTACATTGAACTACTTAGCGTGCACGCTTAGAAAAGGTGTTGATTGGCGGATGCCGATTTACCCAAAAAATTGTAACCCTACACTTATATCCGAGGTGTATTTCAAAGCTCACGGAAATACCCGAGTAGTTCCGATTGGGACTGGGTAGCACTTTATAAACCAATCGGAACTACTCGGGTATTTCCGCGGGCCCCAATATGGCGTCATCCCTATTATTTCAGACGTGTTTTCATTGGATAAACCCGATGTGTTCAGATTGTTACTAAACATCTCATGCTCGTAACCATTCTCATTCGCAGTGATCTCCCTTTCAAGTTGTACTGTAGTGTAACCAAGGGAAGTATTCCTGCGCAGGGTTTGGCTCGCAGTGAGTCCTCACAAGATAATAAATCACGTGGGGTTTTACGTATATATGTGTCACAACCGTGAAAACTGTGAAGGTAACTTGTTACAAGTATTCTTGTTAAAACATTTTAACCAATTCGAGATATTTGGACTTGTCGAACTATTCTCACTATATAATATACGACGTGGCTTATCACGTATACATGTATCACACCCGTGAAAACTGTGTGAAGGCACTTTTATATTCTTGTTAAAACATTTTAACCAATTCGAGATCTTTGGACTTGTCGAACTAATCTCACTATATAATACACGACGTGGCTTATTACGTATACATGTATTACACCCGTGAAAACTGTGTGAAGGCACTTTTATATTCTTGTTAAAACATTTCAACCAATTCGAGATCTTTGGACTTGTCGAACTAATCTCACTATATAATACACGACGTGGCTTATTACGTATACATGTATCATACCCGTGAAAACTGTGTGAAGGCACTTTTATATTCTTGTTAAAACATTTCAACCAATTCGAGATCTTTGGACTTGACGAACTATTCTCACTATATAATACACGACGTGCCTTATTACGTATACATGTATCACACCCGTGAAAACTGTGTGAAGGCACATTTATATTCTTGTTAAAACATTTTAACCAATTCGAGATCTTTGGACTTGTCGAACTAATCTCACTATATAATACACGACGTGGCTTATTACGTATACATGTATCACAACCGTGAAAACTGTGTGAAGGCACTTTTATATTCTTGTTAAACATTTTAACCAATTAGAGATCTTTGGACTTGTCAAACTAATCTCACTATATAATACACGACGTGCCTTATTACGTATACATGTATCACACCCGTGAAAACTGTGTGAAGGCACATTTATATTCTTGTTAAAACATTTTAACCAATTCGAGATCTTTGGACTTGTCGAACTAATCTCACTATTTATCTAGCAACTAGCTCATCCACTGACTGATATCGCCTGCCTGATATAAATAAGTGATATCAGGTCAATGCGTCACGTGACGTATCACATGATCAACATTGCCGGAACTACTTTTGACCTACTGAAACGACCACCGCATATACACAAAGGAGTCAAACGTCAACAAGAACTCAAGATTCCCGATAATTTTGATATTTTAATTTCAAAATCAAAAAACAAAATATAACTGTTTGTGAAAAAAGATTAAATGCATACAATAAACTTAAAAACATAACTTTGAAAAGTTCCCGCATGAGAAAGAAGGCATATCCTCAATAACTATGAAAAAATAGAAAAAAGACAAAAAATGACCTTGATTATTGAGCAATTACTCATTATTTTCAGTAATGATTGTGATTTGATTTAAAATAACTTACACCATGATTTACCAATACCTTGCTTTGCCATGCCTAAAGCAAATGATTTTGATATCACTGTGACAAAAGAATTATTTAACTGTTCAATATGAGCAATAAATCCTTTTGCCATGATCATCTCTATTCTCTACCTGATATCTTGAGACAAAACATTATTTTTCATATAATAATCATACATCGGTCAATAACACCAACTTGCTATTTTCTTCTAAATGGCAAGAATTTGAAACACTGTGAAAGAAGGGGTTATCACTTATGTCAAACAAATTTTCCTTATTCACTCTTTTTCTTTCAAATCTTAAAGAAAAATTTCAGAGGCAAACTACTATAAGTTTATGAATGCTTGGAAATGAAACCATTACAATTTCAAAGCAACACATTGTTGACCATCCCAAGTTCATATAGTAGACTTTATGAATAGAAATCATTTTTTGTAAAGAGAAATTGCCTAGTTTAAGAAATTTCCTTTCCAATAACATTTTCAAGAGTTTTCTGTTGATATCAATTAGTATAAAATAATGATGTATGCTGTTTTGATACATCTTTAGCAGAAATATTCAGAAATCAGTATGTTGATTTATTGGAAGGGTGCAAATCATTAAGGAAAAATGAAAAAATTGGCTCATATTGAAAAAAAATATCCTTTCTCAACATTTTTTTTCTAGAGTTGTCTACACACAACTCTTTTAACATTGTCATTGTTTGGTTATCTGTTTATAACAGGTTAATAACAGTAATAAGAGGAATAGCTCCAAAGAAAGATAAATTCTCTAAATTCTCTTGTTGCTCAAGTCCAATCAGAAAACAAAATCCTTTCTTTAGATAAGTGGAAACGGTAACTATTTATTTGAGGCTGCATTCAATGTCCTATATATGAGAAAGGCCTACTGGGATTTGACTCTCCAAAAGTACTCACTGGCTTAACAATTTAAGGATGAGGGGAAAGTCTTGAAACTTCACTTTTAGTTCAGTTGTCAAGTTTGAATTATAGTTTATCTCAGCCACTTGTTGAAACAGATCAGAACATCTGGCTCTGTCACCTTACTTAAATGTAACATTTTCAGGGAAATATTTTGAAATATGTCCACTTTCTAAAACACAGTATAGAAAACACTTTAAGTTATCCATAATCCTTTTAAAGTCTTAACACAAGAATCTGATGTCTGGAATATCCAATGCAAGCATAGCATCACAGTTCTTTCTCTCAGACTTGGTACATAAAGTTAAATGAATTTTGGTGTAGAAATCTGGAATTCCACACAGTCCTGAAAGTAGAAATTAAAAGCAATTTAGAAAATGAATTCTGAATATACATATACTTCATTTTACATAATTTACATCAGAAAAATCAAGCCAAGGCCTATTCAACAAAAACAACAAGATATGCAATAGACATACACTTTATGCAATACAAAGGCCCTCAGGTTTCTCCCATGAAAATTCCCCTTTTATCTTGCACAATTCAATCTTTATCTGAATTTTGGTCAGGTGTGTTTCTAAGGCAGATAATTGGTATGAAAAAAGGACAATCCCATGAAAGCAATGTTTGACAAGGCAAGAATCAATAGAAAAAGAATGACCTACTACTCTGCCAGGAATAATATGGTTAAAAATGTGAGGGGCCCAAAAGTATTTGTCACCAGTCTAACAGAAATCATGCAAATTACAGGACAAAAATGTTCAGTCGGTGTACAACTAGATCTATTCATCTATTTTGAATGACAATAATAAGATGTGCTTGACAATCTAAGGAAACAAAAACCATAAGTGAAACCCACCTTCAACTCTCGGTTTTAGTGAGTGAGGTCCAGAAAGCGTTAGCTCTCCATCCACGACACTGAACTCCAGGTTTCTTTTCCACCGATGTTTTCATCCCATCGTTCCAATCATGAATGGTCATGACACAACAAATAACAATACATTGAGTTAAATTGCTTTTTTTTCTATGGAACTGTTTTGAATGTCGGATCCATTATCTTTTATCAATGCTATGGTTCAAAATCCGCAGAGTAATTCATCGATAGACCGTTGTCATCGTTTTTTTTCTCGAAACGATGACTGTGTTTACTGTCCTTGTACACTATGTCATAATGTGTAATGAATTCTATGCATGAGAAAACTTATCGAAGCGAGGCCGAATTGAGAACATTTTGTTGGGCGATCTTTACAATAATGAATTGAAATAACTGTCAAATAAAGATATGTCCATCCAGTTATCAAATTTCAGTTAAATTGGGTTTAAAATCGATCAAAACAATGGACGAATTACTTTGTCATTACGTCACTTCGCGTAGTTTACGTCATCGCGTACTTGGGTCAAAAATTGCTACTTCGGTTGATTTAAATAGAATAAAGCCTGTTTCATCGCGCTTTATAAAAAGAATTGTCTGTATCTTTTTCTTCCAATTATCGTTACTAGATAAATAGAATATTATGCTAGTGTCTTTTGTTATCAATGTTATCGGTCAGGGTAAGGAGAATTTATAAAGGGCTCGGTAAACCTCGCCCATTATCAATTCTCCTTACCCTGACCGATAACATTGATAACAAAAGACACTAGCATAATATTCTCTATATAATACACGACGTGGCTTATTACGTATACATGTATCACACCTGTGAAAACTGTGTGAAGGCACTTTTATATTCGTGTTAAAACATTTTTACCAATTCGAGATCTTTGGACTTGACGAACTATTCTCACTATATAATACACGACGTGGCTTATTACGTATACATGTATCATACCCGTGAAAACTGTGTGAAGGCACATTTATATTCTTGTTAAAACAATTTAACCAATTAGAGATCTTTGGACTTGACGAACTATTCTCACTATATAATACACGACGTGGCTTATTACGTATATATGTATCACACCCGTGAAAACTGTGTGAAGGCACTTTTATATTCTTGTTAAAACATTTTAACCAATTAGAGATCTTTGGACTTGACGAACTATTCTCACTATATAATACACGACGTGGCTTATTACGTATACATGTATTACACCCGTGAAAACTGTGTGAAGAAACATTTATAATCTTGTTAAAACATTTTAACCAATTCGAGATCTTTGGACTTGACGAACTTTTTTTTTTTGTTTGATTTTATTTGTCCACCAATATGATGATAATGTTTACAGAAAATAGAAATAATAAACAACATAAGAAAAAAAAATGAAAATGAGAAAAGAAGATACATCAGCGACAATGAACATAATATGTGAACATGTAATGCTACTGATGATAGACAAACATGCGTATCAGGCAAATATCCTTCCCAAACTATCATCACTTTTCGGAGAAAAAGGGATGGAGCCGGGAGAGAAATTAAAAATAGAGAAATGTCGAATATAAGCTACAACCCTGCAACGAAAGCGAAACGCAGGAATGTAAATTCGACAAATAAGTAGAGGTTTTATTCAAACATTGCCAAAAAAGAAAATCCAGAAACGGCTTAAGGTTGGAATGAGCGACAACATTACATCATGATTTAAATCAGGCCTGTCGATTAGGTTCCGTAATCCTGAAAACAAACTTATAAATCGTTCAGTAGTGTTTAATGTAATGAACATAAAATACAAAGTATCCCCACAAGAGGTATGCAAAATAGTCAAAAGGGATGTTTTCATTTCGATAGAATCTTTGCATTCAAAAATAATATGCAAGCAAATTGAAGATTCAACTCGAGAACTACACCGAGGGCATGTTATCGTAAAATTATCACTATAAAACTTAACAAGTAATTTTATACAAGTATTACAATGCCTTGACATAGAAGGATAAGACCTTTCAATATTCCATAATTCGGCTCTGTTTAATAGGACGGGTTTACATGTAAGGAAACTTGACAAGTGAGTATCCATTCTCAATCGAGAGATCCAGGTGGAATTAGCATTAAGACCTACTGCTTCACGCACTACTGCCTTCCATCGAAGCTTTGACGGAAAACGACCACAAGACATGTAATCCAAAACATAGTTTTCTAATGAGTATTTTCTCAGCAGAAACACTGCATTTGGTATAAAACCTAATTTTAAGCATGGGTTCTGGTAAAAAGAATACAATCGATAATTAAACACTCTTTTAGAAATATGATTGCTTTTAAGATTTGATATTTGACCAATAAATAGAAGTTTCTTATAATCAATTTCTGATTCAAGTGGAAGCATCCCTACAAGACCAAGACAAATATCAGTTCTTGCATAAACAGGAAGGTGCTGGATATATTTCAAACAAAATCTATGAGATTTCTCTACTTTCAAAAGCTGGGATTGTTTTAAAACTGGCCAAAACTCACAGCCATACAAGGCTTTCGGAAGAACAATTGACTTGTATATTTTTACTGAAGTTGAAGTCTTAAGTCCACGTTCATGTAGACCAACATTAGAGAGGCCAAGAAGAGTATTTCTAAGTTTCCTACTGGCATCATCAATATTCATGGATATATCCATATATTTATTGCAATTGATACCAAGATGAGTGTAATTATCTACTTCAGAAATAATGCTGTCTCCGAGCTTCCAGACACGGTTATTATGTACATATTTCTTTTCATTAAAAACTGTTACCGCACATTTTGATGGGTTGTAAAGGTATCTCCATTTACAAGAATACAAGTAACATATATCAAGCATGCTTTGGAGACCAACTTTTGACAGTGACATAAGAACCATGTCATCAGCGACACTAAGTGAGCTACAGTCCGTTCCGGCTATACAAAGACCAAAACCAGACTGCTCTAGTTGACGAATAAGTCCATCTATAAAGACGAGATATAGAAATGGGCTAGTTATCCCCCCTTGTCTTGTACCCTGTAAAACTGAAAAGCTTGAGCTTGATAAAACATTATTAACTCTAACAGAGCTATGAAGGCCAGAGTACATGTTAAGCAAACATTTAAATGTACCTATATCTATACCAGAATTTAACAATTTGTAAAATAGACCATTAAGCCAGACCCTATCAAAAGCTTGTTTACAATCAAGATAACAGATATATAATTTACTCTGATTTTCCTTCGCATAATAGATACATTCATGCAAGGAAAATGAGGACATTGGGCAACCAAGGCCTGCTTGAAAACCACCCTGCAATGTATGTGGCCTTAACGTTGGTGTAGACTGCATATTTTTTAACAAAATGTGTTCAAACAATTTAAGTAAACATGAGGTTAAGGTAATGGCTCTATAATTATTTGGGTCCTTTTTATCTTTATTTCCTCCTTTAAAAACAGTAATGACAATACCCCTTTTCATACTTAAGGGTACATGTGAAAATTTCAACATGGCATTTATCAGTTTTACAATAACTTGCCTAATTAAAGTACCACCGTATAATATATGCTCATAAGTAATACTATCTACTCCTGGTGCTTTGTTACGCTTGGCTGATTTTAGAACATCATTAAGAACCCCAAGGGTTAACCTACAGGATGTATTGCTGCTTAAGTCGACAGAAGACATAATTCTACATACCTCGCTGTCAACAAACGTTTTAAAGGAATGGTCAAAATTAACATTTTCATCAAGAGAATAAAGACTTTGAAAGTATGTTTGCCATCCCTGCGATATAGAACCGGTATCATTACAGTATGTCCCATTGAAATTAATTTTGGCTCCAGGCGCTTTACTTGCAGTCTTGCGCTTACTGTTAACTAAATACCAGAAGTGCTCTTGGTTTACTTCAGCAGCATGGTCAATATCATTGTATAGCTTAATTATGTAGTTATCTACTGCTTTCCTGTGATATTTGCGGAAGATCCGTTTCGATTCTTTAAGTTTATTAAACAGGATTCCATATTTAAATGATCCAGAGTGTAACCACTCCTTCCTGCACTGTTTCATAGATCTGTTCATATCAGCAAAGTCTTTACACCAGTATGGCTTAAGATGACGTTTATATGAAGAAGTTGGAAAAACAAAATCAGCAGTGTTTTGCAAACAATTAACCATTGCCTTGTATAAACAATCAATATCAGTAGAATTTTTAATTTGTAGACCTAGCAAAGATTCAAGACCTATGTCATTATCTAGTGAATATCTAAACATATCTCTAGAATCTCTTGAAACTTTAGACCATCTGATACGTTTTGATGGGGATGCGCTTGGAATGTTAAGAAAAGGGAAAATAAAAACACATTCCACGGGTCTGTGGTTAGAGTAAAGAATTGAGTTATCATCTGCTATGGCACACGAGGCTATGCGATTAACTTCATCTGAGCTAACAAGAATATTGTCGATGATACTGTTACCACACTGTGATTCGAAAGTAAACTTAGCTCCATTGCATATATCTAACGCTGTAATTGGCGATAGTCTATTTCTTATAATAAATGATTCAAACTTTCTATCACGACTGTCTAATGCTTTTATAAAAGTTTTGCTGTTAACGTGACAATTAAAGTCACCCATGAAGATTAATGTACCCTTTGTACTGTATTTGGCAAATATATCATCAAGTACATCAAAGTATTCTACAAATGACTCATTGCAGTGATTCTTAGACGGTAAATAAATCTGAATAAAATAAACAAGTTGTGTGGGAGATAATTCTACTTGGATACCTATTATTCTATCATTATCAATAGATAGACGGGAAACGCAGGAGTCAAACTTCTTTTTCCACAGAAGAGCAACACCCCCTTTTCCCTACTTTCTAAAGTCACAATTGTTAAGATCATTGTCGGAAACTGCAAAACATGAGTATGAACTGTCAATGTTATTTAAAATATGCAGATCCCTTTTAAACAACCAATGTTCAGAGATTCCAAGAAAATCAATGTCATATGACTTTAAACATTCTGTTAAATAGATACCACTGGTTGAAATACCGGTAGCATTCCACGAAAGACATTTCAAATTAATGCAATCTAACATAACTATTGCTAATTAAAAAACGTCACCTAGACGATCAAACCGGTTACCAGTACTGATGGAGCTAGGCTCATTATTGTGAAACTGTACGTCATCGACTAAGTGATCACGGCGCGAAGGCACTTGTCGGTCAAGTGCAGCATCGATACCACGGGCATTATACCTAGCCCGCGACAACCACGGTCTACAATAAACACCGTCTGGCCAAAAATCCGGTTCTTGCAAAAAAGGTGCATAATCGTCATCCTCCACGTTTAACCTAATAACTACTGGTTTATTCCTGTGTCGGGAAATAGAGACTTTAATTACTGTTGACCTTTTTGTGAGACAAACTTAGCAATCATATCTTCAGTAATAGATTGCTTAAAACCACCTACAAAAAATCGGCGGGTGCGTTTTCTGACAAACTCAGAAAGGTCCCAACTTTGACTTTCAGTTTCAGACAGGCCTTGGGTGATCGGCGCTTGTTCATGTGCATCCAGGCTTTGTTCATGACTATTTCTGTTTGATGAGCAGGGACCATAACCATTTGCCGAACTATAACCCTTTGCTTGCCTTGATGCACGAAAGTGACCAAGCGGTGAATAACTAGCATTTGAAGTCTGGCCATGTCTATCAGGCTGGTTCGACTCCCGATTTGCTTCTCGTCTGGCTCTGAGAGAGTGATTTGATACTTGATTTGTTTGGTGTAAACCTTTACCAGAATAAGATTGATCGTTTGGAGTAAAAGCGCCCTTACGTGAATAACCTCGCGAGCCGGTTTCATCACCATCGCGACCAGCACCTTTCTGGGCATGTCTACGGTTCGAGTATACTTTGCTACTAGGAGGCTCCGTACTATTTTGTACACGTGACAATGGCTCGTTTTGCAGTAATGTGTTATCATATGAGCTTCTTGTGGAGTCACTATATGATTTATCTGTGACTGGTTGATTTACAGATACCAGGGTTCTAACATTTGGTGAGACTTGATGTTTTAGGGAGATACAGGCCTCTGTCGAAGGTATGGTAAGAACCGGAAAATCGGTTAAGCTTTGCACACCTCCGGTATATGACGGCGCTGCTACTAATCGTTTCGCAGATTGTGTATTGACAGAAGATGGACTTACAAAATGTGCCTGTTCTATATTGTTACACCCAACATCACTTCCCACCTCAATACAACAAGCTCCATCGAGAGAGACAGTCTCAGACGGCGTATCTCTCCCCTCCACCTGACTTTGTTCAACATTATTGACACCAGGACCAGATGGACGGGAGCGGGCACCGTTTGGACTCTTCCCCTCGCGGGACTTTGACTGATATGTTTTCTCTACAATGTTTTGTACATTTGACTCTAAGAGAGCAACACTATATTCACAATTCTTCATGTTTTGACGTAGCTGTTTTATGTCACTTTTTACTTTAGTTTGTGAGTTGAGCTGAACCGACTCTAACCTAGAAAGTGTTTGAGTAATTTGACTGAAATCCGAAAGAACGGATGTTTTGAGCTCGTCAGACAAAGAGTCTACTTCATTTAGAGAGTTTCTGAGTTCACATATTTCAGCCGACCGTTCCGTGTCGTTAGACAAAAATACCTGTTTCAATGTTAGTATTTCGGCTTTCAACACTGACACTGACTCCTGAAGTTCCGAAAACTCAGATTTAGAAGGGACATCAGCATTTCCCGGAAAGCGACCGGACGTTCTGGGGTAGTGCTCGACTCACTACTGGAAAGTGTACTTGTTGTAGCAATGGACGTGGATCTGTTACGTATGCTTATAAGCTCCTTCAGTTCGTGAGAGTCGAAGTTACCATCGGTTAAGGTGGCGACTAGTGTATGAATGTCATATGCCAACTTATCAATCAGGGGTTCGCCTTTCTGCTTGTGGACCCGGCGCTTTAGGTGACAGTCACGGAATTGAAAATCATCTCTTTTGGATAGTATGACAAACAGGTCGTTTCTAACTTCCATCAACTTTTTGTCACAAGAAGCATACAGTCTTATGAGAGAGCTTTTAAAGAGCTCTTTCGGATATCCATTGTAGTATGATACAAGCGTCTGTAGCTGTACCTCTGAGATATGGGTATCTGCGTAAGTCTCACCACCAGGAGGCGTACAAGAGACAGACACCTCTGTTACCTGCTGACTTGAAGCCGATTCCTGACCTGCACGGGAAAGTGATGAGGTCGGCACCTTCACACACGTTTCATCGTCTATCTGCACAGGAGTAAGTTCCGTTAAACACGCATCGTTCGAGACCGTACCCATCGTCCTCCTTTACCGTTCAGCCCGTGTATATGCTTGATTAAACAGTTACTTACAATTGTGTACAGCGAAGAATTGCATGTCAATCAGCGATGGTGTGGTTTTAATTCATTACACAAAGGGCAATCATGCGTGACGAAAAAACGACTTGTGAGCACTTTTCAGTCTGGATAATTGAGAATTTTACCCCACCCGCTATATATAACATAGCGATATGGAAACGTAGAAAAAAGTCAACAAAATCCACAATTTCAGATAATTTTCAGTCGCACATAGCAAACCTTTACATTAACTAATATAACCGAGGGATATTCTCCATTGAAGGTCCATTCAACGTCCTTCTAGAATATTTTCTTCACCCAATCATTCAGTGGCGTGATTTCCCTCGACCGGAAGTTGCTTCACCCATGTATTACACCCGTGAAAACTGTGTGAAGGCACTTTTATATTCTTTTTAAAACTTTTTAACCAATTAGAGATCTTTGGACATGTCGAACTAATATCACTGTATAATATACGACGTGGGATTTTACGTATACATGTATCACATACGTGAAAACTGTGTGAACGAAACTTTATATTCTTGTTAAAACATTTTTACCAATTCGAGATCTTTGGACTTGACGAACTATTCTCACTGTATAATATACGACGTGGGATTTTACGTATACATGTATCACATACGTGAAAACTGTGTGAACGAAACTTTATATTCTTGATAAAACATTTACCATATAAGATATTTTTGGACTTGTCCAAATTAAAAGAACCAGCAATAGCGGACTACAACAATGAATTATTCTTTGTATGTGCAAAAACTAACCAATGAAAAAGGAGAACTGCTCATCATGGGAAATGTATCCTTTTTCGTCAAAGTGGTTAATACAGTCTTCCGGAATATGAACAGCAGAATGAGGTAAAATTGAGTATAAAGGATAAGACTTGGTGAGATCGTTTTACGGAGGCTACAATTCCGAAATCGTTCGGTGACCTTATTACAAAATGAACCGCCGTGGGATGACCTGACATCTGAACTTGTCCTATACTCGTCAATATTTTAAAAAGCTGATCATAATATGCTGTATGCTATGTATTTTTCATTCAAACTTTATAATTGAAAGATGATGGGTGGTCAATAATAAAGTTTTAGAGACACCACAATCGTATTTAATAGGAAATGGTATGCACTATTTTTTTCATTTTTTCCCTTGACCGAATATTGCTATTTTTAGGCCCATTAACAAGCCAAATAAGGAGGTCATGTGACATGAGTCGTCTGATCACGTGGCCTCGTTTCCATCGTACCGCGAGACACGGGGGGAAACCCCGTGATGTTACTATATTTAGAAACGAAAACGTTTCATGCATGAATTGCAACCAGTTGGCGACCTAATTCCACAATTAATCATGTATCATTTTAATTTAAATTTCACTTCCCGGTCCCTGACGTTTCAAACACTATCTTACTAAAGTGAAGTGCGTTTGACATCGGTCCTTCTATCAGTTTTGAAAGAATTAACTCTTGCGCCGATTTTGATTGACAGGACCTTTTGACCAATGAAAACGCTTTATTTTGTGTAGGCGTCGACTACGCTTGAAACGCTTGTTTACATCAGACAACTTGGAAGAAAATGACTGCCGTTAAATTTGCGTGTGTGCTAAATGAATTGCATGAGAAGCGATCTAGACTATAGCTAACAGGGAAATGTGAAAAGGTGTAGATAGGGGACATTGTCACGCGACCAACTGGATGTCATTTAATGACATTCAAAGTTTGCCTTTTCCGAAAATGAAGGAAATTCCCGAGAAATGTCATCGGTTGAAACTGAAACTGAACGAGCTGTGTTGGGGACCTCACCAACGATTTAATGTCGCCAAATTGAATTCAGACCGCTATAAGTGAACAAAAGTAAGTAGATTATGATTATTTCTTGATTGTTTTGTGCAATATTGATTGAAACACAAAATCAACATGTGAAACGATACTTAAACACACAGCTCAATGTTAACGGAGTGGGTGGGGTAACGTTTTCAAAACATAACAATAATCAAATTCAGAACTAGCATTCATTTGAGTGATGACATTAACACTGAAAACAAAGATATAATAAGCCTTTTTCAACTAATCTTCGATGCAGATTTAAGCTTAATCTCGAAAAAGAAAACATAACTACAACATTGTCTTGATCATCTGACAAAAGATTTGACAGTGGGTACCCTTTGACAGTTTAATTTATGTATAGTCAATTCCCCTAATCTCGTGGTATCCCTAATTCAGTGCTGTGGTATTTGCATAATGTCATACTGCTTCCATAAACAAACGCACCAACCTGACCTACTTTCGCAGACCAATGTAAGAACTCCAAAGAAGCAAGAATAAATGATTTTCTGGTATAAAACCAATAAAATCCAATCAAATGCGCCTCTTATTACATAGAGCTCCAAAAATCCCCGAAATTTTCACACTTATTTCTCAAATCTAAGACCCAAAACACTTCCTTTCAGTTTGTCAGCAATTCTCAATCATTCTTTGGTCAGATACGACCAAATTGTTTTAGGATTCGTCCCTAGCATGTGTAACGTTCGTTGCCTAGTATGTGTAACGTTCGTTGAACGCGTTTATGCACATAAGGGAACCTTACGCATTGTTGTAGAGAACATGCTGGTGTATATATAGACAGCACAACCGTTAGGTGTATGACAGTGTTTTTCACTGATCGGATGTGTTTGTGTCTTTAAGAGGTTCATTTGCTCGGTTCGTTACATTGGTGGCAGAGGTGGGATAAAGACTTCTCCTTCTATCTGAGTTGCCTTCCCCACGTGTCTTCCAAGGGCCAAGACTCGGGACAAGTCTTCTCGGAAGTGGGAGTTATGTAATGTTTGTTGAACGTTTATGCAAATTATGAATCTAATGCATCGTTGAGAGAATATGAGGGTCCATATATAAACATCACAACTGATCAGTGTATGACAGTGTTTTTCACTGATCGGATGTGTTTGTGTCTTTGAGAGGTTCATTTGCTTGGTTCGTTACATATGTTTCACCCTAATTATTTTGGACTTTTACTAACAAATTGTGTTTTACCTGAAAACGACGGAATTAGGGTAGGACCTCAAAAATGCAAATGGCTGCCAGTGACCTATTAATTAACGTTACGTAGAGCATTTCTGTGCTCCATTTAAAAATAATTACGAGCAGATCGTAAATGAAGAATGAAATATGTTAGGAAAGATAAATGTTGACAGTTAAGTTCTACTCCTCCTTTCTGTTATTCATGTAACCTTTAAGTACCACGGAATTATGGTACACCAGTATACACAATAGAATGTTATTGGCTAGAGCCCTATTATTTAGTCATTTCATATGTTCTTACAGCTTTGTACCAACCAGACATTGCAAACAGCTGAGTCCCATTACAAGCTGATCAATTCATACCCAAATTAAAAGCCTTACAAAGAGGAGGAAGGCCTGAATGTCATCAACTATCTTTAGGGTAAGTTGTCTTTTTAGAACTATTTTCTTAAATGGCATAATGGCATAATACATTCTGCTACATAAATGCATATTTGAATTTCAAAAGGATTATGAGAATGTTTTAATGTTTCCTGTAGCATGCATAAACAAGACTTACTTTTGTCTTTGATGGTCATTTGTATAGTGAATACAGATGAAAATCAGATTTGATGGTCATTATTTGCTTGTTTGTACCTCTAGTTGTGATATTAAATTCTTATATTGGTCACTGTGAATGATGATCATGGGTGATATGACACACACAATTTCAATATTTGAAATAATATTTAATTTGAATTGTTTTATACATTTATACCTGCATAATCGTGTTTTTCAAGATATTTTTAAATCACTTTGTTTTCAGTTGTCATGTACTCATATGTTAAACTTTCTCTTAATGGGACTTACTCAGAAATATGTGGTCTGGGAATAATAAATGTCAAAAAGATTGATATTAATAATTATTTTCTATAAACTAAAGACTACATGTATTTTCAATTTCTTTACTTTTAAGAGTTTGAAACCCTGTGATTTTATTAAATAATGTGAAGTGAGCCATTGTCCAATCAATACTTCCATGGGAATGCCGGTTTATAAATAAAGGCAGGAATTCCTTCTTGCTCACCTTGCCAAAGTTACTTGACAGTGACCAAGTATCTTTCCTTCAAATGGTTTATTTTGTAAACAATGATCTTAATTTGAATTATTCATTGGTGGGTGCTGTTATTTTTTAGGGACTAACTCAAAGTGCCTTGATAGTAATATACGGTAATTATTTGATATTAACAATTATTGTCACCAAATCGAAGATCATTTTAAATTTCTTTACTTGCTGAAATCTGTTAATTGTTAATACCATAAATGATCAGACAAATGTGACGGCTCACTTAACATTATTTAACAAAAGCACAGGGTTTTGGCATCTCATAAGTAAATGAATGGTAAATAGTCTTTGGTTTAGTGTCAAATTTTTGACGTTTGTAACTCCTAATAGACACATCTCTGAGAGAGTATCTTTAACAGCTCAGTAAGTAGTTGCAGTGGAAACTCTGTTACTTGAGTTCAATCCCCACTATTGCAGCTGGGTTTGGGGAGGTTAAAACATTTAAAAGACTATCGCATAATAAGAGGAGCTATGCCTTTTTTGTCTTTTAAATTGCTTATACCTGATTACACTGATAAAAGTTTGTCTATTTTATAGGATGCTATGTTTGAAACCTAGTGCATTTTTCCGACATGACAAATTTTTAGTCCTTATAGCAGAAAATTCTTTTTACATTACAGATAAGAAGCATTGTCTTCTGATATATGAAGGGGTCATTCAGAGTGTATAGTGAAACTAACAGAAATCATGACTTACAGTGAGCAAACAGTGAATGCAGTATGATGCACCACTTATCCACTACAATTAACAGTTGGGTTGGAGGAACAGATGCAGAGGTATATTGAAATCCATTTAATACTTTGATTGCATGACCTGCAAATATTTGTCCTGTCAGTTATACAAATAATGTAAGTTACTTCAGCTTCAAATCATGAGAAAAAGCAAAACTCAAAGAGGCAATATCGTGCTCAAAAAGGGGTGACAAATGCTGTCATAATGCATTCATGGAATATAAGGGAGAGACACATTCACATATATGTAAAAAAATGCTATGGTGACATTTGAAACTTAAGTTGCATGGAAAAATGCCTGTCCTAGTAAAATGTGTGCTGATTTAGGCATGTATGGACAAAAATAAACCATTTTCTGGCATCAAAATAATGCGTTATGTGCAGACAGGTATCCCCTGAATATGCGAATCTGAATTTCTTTTAAACAATGTTAAATTTTAAATTAACCATCATGACTAATTCATGTTTTCAAACTGCCAATGATTTACAAATCTTACACTAAACAGCCACCTAGGTATGTTGTTTATTATCATGATTGAGTAAATGTTGGATGTTTTGATTCATGCTGTTATTACCTAATTCAAAGAAATGATCATCGTTTCTAGTGTGACAAGCACTGTCGATCATAAACTCTATTATAAAGATAACCATAAGCTTGATTTTGAATAAATCACTTATGAGTCATCTAGTTTTCAACTGATACAAGTGACCATAAATACCATGCTGGACATATTTTGCTGAGGTCGTTAGGTATTACCTAATTTAGAAAAATAACTTGTTGAAAAAATATCATCCAAGACTATCCATAGCAAGAAAAAGAATTCAAGTATTCATTATTTACAAGTCATCATTTGTACAGCTCTTGAAGAAATGTTACATGAAAAAAAAAAACAAGCTCAAAACTAAAACTTGAAAAAATAACCCCAGATTTTTCTCATCTTTTTCCGCCCCTTAGTGAGAATGTGAGTGAAACTAAAAAACATTTAATTATTTCTTTCGAAAATTTATGTTTTTTTATACATGTATATGCATTTAGTTAGAATTGATAATTGTTAATGGCAGTGGTTTTTAGCTCACTTGAGCACTTTGTGCTCAAGGTGAACTTTTGTGGTCGCACAATGTCCGTTGGCGTCGTGCGCCGTCAACAATTTCTTTAAACATCTTCTCCTCCTAAACCATTGAGCCAATATTAACCAAACTTAATAGGTATGTCCGTTGGGTGATGCTCTTCAAAAGTTGTTCAAAGAAATTGATTCCATGCAGAACTTTGGTTGCCATTGCATGAAAAAGAGGGAATTTCTGCAATTTTTAAAAAATCTTCTTGTCTGAAACCACTGGTCAGAATTCAAAATAATTTCACAGGAATATTCTTTTCGGGGCCTCTTATCAAAAGTTGTTCAAAGAATTTTGATATCTTGAAAAACATGGCTGTCAGACTGTGTTAAACTTTTTGTGTTCACTACATACATGTATGCTAAAATTTATAACTTTACAAACATCTTTTTTTTCCAAACCTCTGGGCCAATTTCAATGACATATCATGTGAAGCATCCTTAGTTGGAGGGGAGAAAGATTTGTCAAAAAAAAAAAAGAATTGTCATGTGGCCAAAATGGCTGCCATGTCCATATTTGGTAAAAACCTTAAAAAAAATCTTCTTGTCACAAACCACTGGTCATATTTCAAAATAATTGCACATCAATGTTCTTTGGGGGCCCTTTTATAAAGATTGTAAGAATTTATTAGATATATCGAAAAACATGGCTGCCAGGTTGCGTTGAACTTTGAACATGTTTTTGTTTTCACTATATACATGTATGGTAAAATTCATATCTTAATAACCATCTCTTTTTCCCAAACCTCTGGGCCAATTTCAACAAGATATCACATGAAGCATCCCTAGTTGGAGAGCATAAAGATTTGTCAAAAAGAAATCAGTCATGTGACCAGAATGTTTGTCATGCCTATATTTGGTAAAAACCATGAAAAAATCTTCTTGTCAAAAACCATTAGTCAGATTTCAAAATAATTTCACAGGAATGTTCTTTGGGGGCCCTTCTTTAAAGATTATTAGAAAGAATTAGATATCTTAAAAAGTTCCACTATATGCATATACATGTACGATAGAATTTCTAACAAAGTACATCAGTATCAATTTGGATGTCCAAATATGCCAAAATGACAACCATAAAAAGGCAACAATAGATCGCACTGGACAAAAGTGCAGGCTGATCTTCGTACATACAATCTGTAAAAGTAAAATATTCAGTTTCCGCATTGTAAGAATTATGTACCATTTTAATGTCCAACATCAAGCATACAGTGTCCAACTTGTAAAATGAGGGGGAAAAAGGTCAATGCATAGAAGCACAGAAACTCTGTGTAAAATATAAAAGCAATGTTTCTAACTATTCTTCAAATAGGTGGTAAAATCAGGTGAGCAATTCTAGGGCCATTATGGCCCTCTTGTTTTCTAAATTAAATCAATGTTTTTTTTTTACCAAAACTTAAAAAAACAATGGGTTTTATATAGAGAAAAGATTAAAATGAATGAAAGTAATGCGTTTATGGGAAATTTTTTTATGAGATTGTTAGTACCAAACATTATCACTGTGATGGTATTTGATGTCATGTCTGTTGCACTTCACCATCTAAATTTGAAAAACACTTCCATAGTACATGTAAATAAAACTCTGTATTATCTATGTATTCATGGTATAAAGTTGTGATAAAGCATTGTAGTAACCTTTGTTGTCTAATGGTAATGGTGGTTGACTTTGTACCAAGGGATTTTAGCTAAAGCCCCTCTGGTTTCTTAGGAGTGTTCTTTGGCAAGACACTTCAGACCCCATACCTAGTACTGGCTTCGGATATCCATAATATAAATGAAAATTGTTGACATGGTATTTAACACTTAAGAAAAAACTTAAAGGTATTCATATCTAAATATTATTTTCATTTATACTCTTTATAGGTGTCCAAAAAACCATCAACAGTAGGAAGACCTTTGCAGTTGAGTGAAATTCAGGGATGATGAAGAAAATACACAGGAGTAGGATTGGAGAACCTTAAGGACTGCCATCTTAAAGTGATGGTCTTGTAAACATAGATAGTTTTATATCAAAGCCATCTGTTTTCTTTATCGGTTTTCCATTTGATAGTTTTGTGTCATGTTAAGGACAGCATGGAACAAGAGAATTGCGTTTTGGTATCATAGGGTACATGTATTATGAGTTGGCAACAATCTCTTTGTTTGTTGTTCATAGAAACTGAATGTTTAGCTCACAAAGAATATTTATTTAAAAGAAATTACAAGAAGTAAAAACATTTAAGCTAGGGTTGTTTGAGAGGTGTTGTTTTGGGTTGTCAATTTAGGTTTTGAATCTGATTTGTTATCATATATAAATATACTTAACATAATTACTTATTTTGTGAAGTAGGATTTTTTTTCAGAATCAGTCTATTGTCTTCTTATCCTTTTAAAATATGTAACGCTAGGAGAAAGCAAAGGGTATTTTTTAAATTTTGTAAATGTTAGTTATATGTCAGATATAACCCTGCAAATACTGCAGAAGGTAAACAAGCAATTCACAATGAATACATAGTATATTGGTGTCTCCTAATGTTGAGAAAAAGACTATCTTTTGAAAATATGACTGGAAAATTTGGATAAGAAAAAATCAAGGTAAAAGAAGTTATTTAATTTTCATACAAGGTAGTTCAGACCAAAAATGTCGATACCCAAAAGGATGAAGTCAAAACAATGTAACGTCAACCAGAGTCAATGAAACAACCAGATGTCACAATTAAATAGAGAGAATGCATTGAGTTTCCCAATATAACTGATTCTTTTTTTAATTTTATGAATTTTGACTTGAAATTTTCAGATATCAATTTTGACATGTTACCAAATATAATATGTGAAAAGTTAAAAACTAAATTTTGTACCATAAGACCGATTTCTGCAGTCACTAACACACATAAATGTATGCATAATAAAAACATACATTTGTTATTTTCCAGTCACTTAACAAAACACCTTCACACATGTTTGTCTCTGACAAATAAAAAGAGAAAGCTATTAAAAATATAAACAGTTAAATACTAATAAAACTATCTTTGTTGTATTTGTTTCCTATTTGTTTTCCAATTCATACTCATACGATTTTCTTTTAATAAATATTCCAGCAACCAATATGGATGCATTTGGCAATTGTAGTATATTTTGTAGGGTCCTATTTGGCCCAATGTAAAATTCATAACCTTGATGTCCAAAGTCTGAACCTCACTAGCGTTTTTTTCTTGGGATGTCCTTGAGACATTTGAAAGTTTTTAGTCTATTGCTGATGAAAGCAAGCAGTAAAGCAAATGAAATACTGTTGACATAGCTTTTAACCCTTACAGGATTATCATCCATTTGAATCACGTCATCCAACTTCAGTGCCTTCAGCACTTTGATTTCTTCTCGTTGAAATTAGCAAATCCCAATCCCAATATTTCTAGCACTCCAGCTGAATACAACATTAACACATATCCCATATTACCTCGCTTTGACACTTCTTCAACAGAAACCAATACCGCGCCATGTGGTAGGTGCCAAATAAACAAATAAAAATAGAAGTACACTATTAACCCTTAGCATGCTGGGTAATTTTCTTAAAATAGATGCTTGTGTCGTCTGCTTTTCAAAACCCTGAATATCTGCATAGTTTTGTTGAAAAAAGATACTCAGAGTAGCAAACAGGTTAGGTCACAGGCCAGCCGCCAATTTACGTGGCGGCTGGCCGGGATCTAACCTGTTTGCATAAGCATGGCGTCGGTTCCACCACTATACCCGTCTGCATCAAATGTTGTCAAATTGTCAGTTGTCAAATGTCGATATTGTTCGGTAATGGATCAAGCCGGCGTAATTGATATCAACGTAATAATAACGCCGTTTTAGGAATCAAATTGTGCCATATCAAATGTTTCTCTCATTCGAAACTTTCGGAAAAGTTGTACCAATCTAACCACACAAAAGGGATCGTCAGAAAGGGTCCGATAACACCATGTAATAAGACCCGCCAATGAGCTCGAGAGAAAAAAAGGTTATTTGCGTCAGACTGCCATTTGCTTCTGTATCAACGTGGCCTAGGTAGAGGGAGAGGCAGTTGTCGTTCATCAACTAACTTGATAAAGGTAAGTCGCTTTAAGATTTGATTTGTTATGTATCAAACGATTTTGATCTATTGCAAGGTTTTAGGATCTTCTTTATTCATTGCATGATCGTTATTTGTGTGTCAATAAAATTGTGTTGTTGTTGTTATTTTTCGTTTATCGTAGCATTTATCAATAAATGCTCTCTGTTCAAGGTTATAACAACCTATATTACTTTTTATTCATTAAATACTCGGAATCTGTTTGAAACTACAATTATTTATCTTAATTCATCGTAGAATTTGTCGATAAATGATGTCTGTTCAATGTCATTGTGAAGAGCCTAATAACTTTTTACCAAACGCCAACTTTTCGATTGTCCCAAATCGAAAGAGTTTGCAGACGACATATCAAAATGTAAATACAATTATTTTTTTCGTCCATCGCAGCATTTGTCTATAAATACTGCCTGTTTGGTGTTATTGTGATGAGCATATATTCATTATTTTCAATATTCATTCGCTCATCATTCATTCCAGGGGTGTTGAAATCAATTGTCCGGTTTGCACAGATTGTCTAAAAGCTTTAATGGAACTGTGATATTTTCCTGATATCTCTTATATAACTATTATACGGATAAAAACAGGAAATTATTTGGTCTTTACGCACAAGTAAATAAAAATCATATTTTGCAAACCAACAATGTTTTTCAGATACGTCTGAAACAAAGTGGTTAAATATCGTTATTGTTTGGTAATGGGTTAACCCTTTCCCAAACAATAACGACATTTGACGACGTTGTTGCAGACGACTCTGGCAAACATTGTGGGAAAAGGAGAAATTGCTAGTAACGAGCAATTTTTCCTTTTCCCACAATGTTTTCTGCCCTATCAGAAGAGTATTTTCCAATTTCATCGCATTTTTAAAGGTCACCTGCAAACACTTTTTATTTGGGACAGTCGAAAATCTGGTGTTTGGTAAAGGGTTAAACGGGAGCATAATTCTACGCCGTTCGCAGATTTATAATAATCCCTTGTCTTTATACATTTGTATTAAAAAAACAACTCGGTATCATATAAAGGGAATTTTCTTTTTTACAGTGCTTTCTTCTTCCATTCTTTGCTACATGTGCGCTTGCATTACTGCATGATTTTATAATAGGTTGATGGTCAAGCCGATCTCACAAAGATTTGGAATACATTAATAATACTGACATAACATAACATAAATTTTATTGGCATTAAACATTACATATTTATAGCTATACATATTTACAAACAAATGGTGAAACATAAGAAAAAGAAAATATTTTACGAAGAAAAAACAGTCCAAGTATAGATTAATGATACTAACTGTTGCTTGTTAGAAACAGTCTCCTAATTACTAGACGAAATTGGCCAACGAAAAGCAAAAAATATCGTTTATTTTCAAATTAATGTAAAAATTGATAAAACGACATTCATGGTAATTTTATCTGTATTTGATTATTCGAAATTCACAACAGGGTCTTTGGGAGTAAGTTGATCAGACATGTGTAATTTGAATCGTGAAGAGAATCCGTAAAACATGATGTCGTTGTGTGTTTAATTACGATCCACCTTTAGGAACACAACAGAACAGAGCAGATTTTATTTTACGACTTGTACATAGTACATCATCATACATACGTAGCATACGAAAAACAAATATATCACATGGTGTATGAAAACAGATACAAATCATGAGGATGAATTCAAAAGAAAAAAACCACAACAACTATACAATTGAATTTCGGAGAGAAAGGGCTTCCTTTGCGTATTTTGCAACTCTAAATAGTGTATTTTTATCTGTTCAATAAATTTAAACATATTTGGTCTGTTATAGTAGAATTTCTTCAAATGCTTTTTCCGTTGATTATTAGATCAATATTCATTACCATGTTCTATCAATATATATTTATATTTGGAAACAATTGTCTCGTAATTTTAATATTATAGGTAAACCCTTACGTCAAAGTTTCAGGCATGTATCCACTTCGAAGGACAATTTACATCCTACTTGCTCTAGTTTTCGGTAAACCAGTCAAACCTTTTGGATTGGATCCTGCACCAACTCGAGATGAATCTCTTCGGACGTTCATCACAACGCATGCATCAACTGCATTAACAGCTGTTACCCTGGAAACGACGTCATCTGTACACCTAGAAACGGATACTACTACGCAACAGAACAGTTTGGAAGATAAAACAATAAGCCCTGTATGGATGCTTGAGGAGAAGCCTACCTCAACAGTAGTATCTGACGAAACCAAAACTACTGAACCTTTGCAAGAGAACACAACTGACTCAACAATTTTATCTGACAACCTAAAACCTGCCACAGCCTTGCTAGAAAAAACGACTGAATCAACAATTCCATATGACGAAAGAAAAACTACTGAATCTTTCCTGAACAAGACAACTGAATCAATAGTTTTATCTGACAAGGGTAACACTACTGAACATTTGCAAGAAAACACAACTGAATCAACAATGTTATCTGACAAAAGAAAAACTACTGAACCTTTCCTAGAGAAGACAACTGAATCAATAGTTTTATCTGACAAAGGGAAAACTACTGAACCTTTGCAAGAAAACACAACTGAATCAACAATGTTATCCAACAAAACTGCTTTATCCTTGTTACATAACGCAACTTCATCAACGATTTCACCTGATAAAACTTCATCCTTTCTGTACTTGCCAGAGGACACGCATAAATCGACAGATTTATTTGGCAACTTAGCAGACGTTGAATCGCCACAAAATTTAATGGTTCATAACATAACACAATTAACCGACGCCTTGAGTGAAATCATAGCCAAGCAACTCACACTCTGTGGTCGTGACTCATTGTGTAGCTTGGTCGACTCATCAGAACCCTTAGAACACATAGCATGTTGCGGTGTGTGTTCTTGTACACCAGACTGCCTTGCCAACCGGAACTGCTGTGTCGACTATGCCTTGACAATAACGAATGGGAATTCTACGTATTCCTCCCTCGATGAATTAAACGCAGCAATGACAAACCATACACTAAGACTTGCAATAGGTGAAGTGCTGAACGACATCTACATGCAGGCCACTAACGAGTCTAAAGGTCATAACAATGACATTACCGACAATATTCCAGTCGAGCTTGATAGTGTTGTGGTACGTAACGATTCGAAAGATATAACTGATAATACGACTCTCACACAAACAGTTGCTGAGAGTGTGAACACATTGCCCCGTCCGGATGATTCAACTGATATCACTGATACGATAGAATGTCTATCACCACAGATGCTGCGTTCAAACGGGTTTTCTCGTCCAGGGGAATACTACAGTGTAGTCAACGGCTGTAAAAAGGCTGGCGAGAACTTGGACTCTGAATGTTTTAGGAATATATCTTACAGTACGCAGACAGAACTCTTTGATAGCATTCCTGTAACCTCTCTGAGGAGTGGAAAGACGTATCGAAACCGATCGGTGTTGGAATGTTGTGATGGTGACAGTGGTCCATTTGAATACTGGGACTTGTTTGTCGTATGCCGTGGCGATGTGGAATATTTGCCTGCATACTTTTTTCATCCACTTCAACTATTCACCGGTGCCACTTTACCACACAAGTGCCATGCGGTCTATGAACTGCCTAATGTCCCTGGCTTGCTACCAGAAACATGCGTCAGCATCGATATAAAGACGTGTGCAATGGAAGCTGTCAGCGCAAGAGGTTTATTTCTGAACCAGTTCTGTGAGCAGGAGCAACATTTCCTGAGAGTGACCGATCATATGACCTTTACAGTATACAATAACGCGGCGTGTTTGCTATGTAACCGTGATGTTTACTTCACGTATGCAGCGTGCCAAGGAAACGACGACTATGGTAGCGTTATGAAACTGCGTGTCAATCTCGATGAAGTGAACCAACATCGAACGACCATTGAGGACATGTCTGATGGCGGATTACTGGAAATCCGTGCCTTGCCAAACCTTAATATGTACATCGATGGTTGCACGCATGGACACATCTTTGTGCCAATTCTGGTAAGTTTTAATCGTATAAACAGAATTGCCATTGTAGTTTTGATATGACCCTTTTCAATGAGCTTAACCCTCAACCAAACTCCGAATTTTCGAACTGCCCCGAATTGAAAGAGTTTGCAGACGACATTTCAAAATGGGGTGAAATTGAAAAATAATCTGTTGATGGGGCAGAAAACATTGTGGGAAAAGTAGAAATTGCTCATTAAGAGTCTTCTGAAACAATGTGGTTAAATGTCGTTATTATTTGGTAATGGGTTAAAGGGCTAGCTTAGAGTTTAAAGGGGCTATATCAGAGTTTGGATTTTGAATTCGGTAGGCAAGACAATTTTGTTAAACCTTACACGTTTTAATAAAATGTTCAGTGTAACTTGAATAGTACATGGTCTTTAAAATGATATTTTTTTATACCAAACCGTCAAAGGGCTATCACATAGTTTGAATCATGTAGGGGACACACGTAAAAGGGTGATTTAACTCAACGTTTACATGTCTTTCAACTCTGACGCACATTCTCCATGTTTTTTTCCGTGGCGACATCTTATATTCAGTGTTATTATTTTGTCAGATGAAGACTAAACATTTCAAAAATACTGAAACATCATTCTTCAAGATAGGTACCTACAATTTCATTGTTATAACTTTATGGTTCGTATAAAAATCAAATCAATATACAACGACCAACCGTATCAGATTTTAGATATGTGTTAAGTTCTTGAAACGTTTGCGCAAATTAATTCGAGAAACTTGCATACTATTAAATGGAACATTCGGGAACATAAAAACACCGCAACTGATTAGTGAAGGACGGTTTGTTTTTTCTTTTCAATTCTTTTCTATCTGATTGGTAGTTACTGTGTCTTCGGAGGCGTGTTTGCTCGGTTCGTTACATATATTTGCAACAAACCGATCTGTACATCATTGGGAGTCTATAAAGTCGGGTTGGTAAACTGTAACTCATGCTCTACTTCCAGGGAGAATGCAGAAGAGTGTACTGCCCACGAAGCATGTACATCGTCAACGGGAGTTGTGTCCCTTTGTATAATCACGTGACTTGTGCCTCATACAAAACGGCGTTGAATATGACAATCCTTTCTTCTTCGCCGGAAGACATAAACGAAATCACGTTTGAGCGCACTTTCGTCAGATTTTTGAACGACGAATTTTTCGCAGACGCCTCATTGTATGCTAACCAGATACGCATGCGTTCGTTTGACAGAACGTACGCTATTGAAATGATCCTGACGCCTAACAAAGACGCTGACGTTACGTTAAACGACGTCGTCAGAACGGTAACACGTTTGTACTACACGACGTTCGATATCCGGGTCTCTCGTTACGCTGTTATCCGGCTAGGCATCAGTCCTGGTTCCTCGTTCTATTTCCGTCAAAACCGTCCCTTCAGAACCGGAAGCGTCGACACGAATGACGTCAAGGATGTCAAAACATTAACTAATAGCAGCTTTGAGTTGGAGCATTTGATTGTGATTTCCGAATCGTTTACGTGTTATCGAATCGGGATCACTCAGAATTCGTTCATACTAACCGGTCATTCTGTTCAGATTCCCGCCCTAAATACGAGTATCTACAGTGAAAATATGGATTTCCGCGCAAGTTCCGAAGAGTTGTTAGTTTGCGTTGATGTGTGGTTTGGAAGAAACCGGAAGTTCACTAACACCGACAACGTTAATCGATTTCTCTACACAACTTCCGATGAGAAGGATGTATTCGAGAGCGATATCTTCATACAGTTAGTGTTGGTAGTTATCGGGGTCGCCGTAACACTGTTGTGTATTGTTACCGGGTTGGCATTGCAGAGGATGCCCGGATGTCTGGCACGTTGGGGCTTGTGTAAAGATGGGGGACAGCATGGGGAGTGAAATCCTCACAGCGGTGACGACCTATTAACCACGTACATTGATGCAATTTCAGCTAATACATTTTTTGTTTAACCCCTTATCAAACAATTACGACATTCGACCAGTTTGTTGCAGACGACCCTTGAAAACACCGTGGGAAAAGGAGAAATCGATCTAGACGAGCAATTTCTCCTTTTCCCACATTGTTTTCTGTCCTACTAGAAGATTATTCTTCAATTTCTTTACAGTTTTGAAAAGTCGTCTGCAAACTCTATTGATTTGGGACGGACGAAAAATTGGTGTTTAGTAAAGGGCTAAAGTAATTTTAGTTTTATTATTATTTAAGATTCTCGCATGAGACAGTTTATCAAATAAAGCAAAGAAACATACATAAAGTTAATATGTCTAAGCTGTTTGGGGAAGGTTCCCGGCGTTTTTTTGTCGGCATGCTAAGTTATCATTCCATGTGACGATGCACATAGTACAGTTTAGAGGCCAGCCTGTGAAACTGAGAAAATTGGCTGATTAAGGCTGGTTGGCTGTTTAACACGAATTGATGCACACTATAAATCCAACAATGGGACTTTTCTGAAGTGGTTGTTTAAGGCAGGTTGGCTGCTTAAAAGGACGGTTGCTTAACACAAATTGAACTGTATTAAATAGGGTCACGTGACGTATTTGATGACAGTGCACAGTGTAGTGAAGCGTGTTTTTGATCAGTGATAAGGGGTTTGCATTGACAGGTCTTTACTAATTGCAAACTATTGGCATGTGTGCTTTATAAAAATAGACAACAACATCAGACGACTTAAAGGTACTCGTTCACGGAAGTGAAAATTTGAAACTCAAAATAAAATGTCGTTGAAACAATACAGTCTTTGTATTGATATTTTATATATGTTACGTAGCCGCCTCACTCTCTACAGCATAGCAACAATCAATCAGGACAAGATGTAACCTCTGCGTTAATGAGCCGACTCTTTAGCTCAGTGGTTATGTCTTGGACTGTCATCCGGGAGAACCGGGATCGAATCCCCAGAGGGGACCTAAAATCCAAAGTGGATTTTTCTAGCTATGCTTCGTTGCGGACATTGTTCGTAAGATATACGATTAAAAGTCGTTATTGAAACCAATATCAATTCAGGAAGTGTCATTTTAACTGTGTGAACTAATCATTAGCGGTAGAACTCAAAAGCAACGTCGCTCATTTTGTACATGTTAATTCACTGCATACACGCTTTAAAGACTTAGTAACGCTTTAATCTTGCTTCAAATGACTATTCTTCTGTACGCATCATATAACAGTACAACTGTAGCACATTACAACTGTAGCGCAGTACAACTGTAGCGCAATACAACTGTGACACAGTACACCTGTAGCGCAGTACAACTGTAGCGCAGTACAACTGTAGCGCAGTACAACTGTAGCGCAGTAGACCTGTAGCACAGTACAACTGTAGTACAGTACACCTGTAGCTCAGTACAACTGGAGCGCAGTTTAACTGTAGCACAGTACAACCGTAGCGCAGTTCAACTGTAGAACAGTACAACTCTAGCGCAGTTTAACTGTAGCGCATTACAACTGTAGCACAGTACAACTGTGGCACAGTTCAACTGTAGCACAATACAACTGTAGCGCAGTACAACTGTAGCGCGGTACAACTGTAGCGCAGTACAACTGTAGCACAGTACAACTGTATAACATTGCAACTGTAGCGCATAACCACTGTAACGCAGTACAACTGTAGCACAGTACAACAGTGGCACAGTACAACTGTAGCACAGTACAACTGTAGCACAGTACAACTGTTGCGCAGTACAACTGTAGCGTAGTTCAACTCTAGCCCAGTTCAACTGTAGCGCAGTACAATTGTAGCGCAGTTTAAAAAAACAACAACAGCATAACTTCAAAAGTTACTCACGTACGTCAACATGCATTTTTAAAACGATGCTTTAAGATAAAGTTCACTTGGCACAAGAACAATACAGATATTCGTTCTGAAAAAAAAGATTAAAAAATAAACATCGCCGCCCGTGTAGGTCTTGTGACGCGTTTTGAAGACTTAAACTTTGGCGCCGGTTTCGGTTCCCACCAAAATGCGATAACAAATTACCCCGACGTACATGTGGCGGAACACATAACTATTTCTCCTTAACCCTTTCCCAAACAATAACGACATTTGACGACTTTGTTGTAGACGACTTTAGAAAACATTGTTGGAAAAGGAGAAATTGCTCGTTACGAGCAATTTCCCCTTTTCCCGCAATGTTTTCTGTCCCATCAGAAAATTGTTTTTCATCACAATTTGAAATGTATTCTTTTCCCACAAGGTTTTCTGCACTCTCTGAAGAATACTGTTCAATTTCATCATATTTTGAAATGTCGTCTGCAATCTCTTTCAATTTGGGACAGTAGAAAATGTGTTGTTTGGGAAGTGTTAAGTTTCACCGCTTACTACAAAATTTCACAAGGGAAATGATTATTATTGTCTGTTCATTGAAATAGTCATCTGTTATTGCTTTTGAAATGCTTACTTTATGTAAGCTTTTTTTACTTCATGTAAGCGTTGTTTACTTTATGTAAGCGTTGTTTACTTCATGTAAGCGTTGTTTACTTCATGTAAGCGTTGTTTACTTCATGTAAGCGTCGTTTACTTCATGTAAGCGTTGTTTACTCCATGTAAGCGTTGGTTACTTCATGTTAGCGTTGTTTACTTCATGTTAGCGTTGTTTACATCATGTTAGCGTTGTTTACTTCATGTAAGCGTTGTTTACTTCATGTAAGCGTTGTTTACTTCACGTAAGCGTTGTTTACTTCATGTAAGCGTTGTTTACTTCATGTAAGCGTTGTTTACTTCATGTAAGCGTCTGCTCGTTCCGTTAAGTTAAAATATGCATTCATTTTAGCATGGAATTATTCTGTCACAATTAGTTGCGCATTTTATCTTTCTACATTCATCTTTCTCCATTACTCAACTTAGTGGGAAAAGAACAGGAAATTCTCTGATATATCACGCACATATTAATGTGTATTTAATGTGTTTCATTCATTGTTATTCAATCCATTTGAGTAATAAACCGATTTTTTTTTTACACTAATAATGGCCTCGGTATATTCGAAACAGATACCGTCCATTCAATAAACCTCAAAGTTTGACAAACGAATGGGTTTATCTTACACTTTTTTACACTTTTTCCAATATTTTCAATTCATACACGCATTCATATTTCACAAAGCTATTTACACATGTTTACAATATACAGCACGTTTACTTAACACGGTAGGCTATACGGTAGACCTTTCAATGTAACGGTTTTCTTATTTTCGTCTTTCTTTCCAAACTATTTTGAATGGAAATCAATTTAAATGAAACATTTGAAGCAAGCCTCATTTTGAATATAGAAACAATATCTATGAAAAAGAGGAGATTTTCCGTTTTGTACGTCCAAATCGAAAGAAACAGCAATGTGGTCAAACAAGAAGAAACAAATAAAATTACATTTCTTTTTATGTTTAATCTTTAACCAAACGCCAATTTTTCGATTCTCCCAAAATAAAAAAGTTTGCAGACGATATTTCGAAATGTGGCGAAATCGAACAATAATCTTCTGATAGGGCAGAACTCATTGTGGGAAAAGGAGAAATTTCCCTTTAAGAGCAATTTCTCCTATTCCCACAATGTTTTCCAGAGTCGCCTGCATCCAACTGGTCAAATGTCGTGATTGTTCGGTAATGTGTTAAGAGTAAGACACTTTTGCAGCAAAAGAAGTAATTGTTCGAAAGGTACGAGTTTTCTCTCTACCATAGTGGTATCGTCTGTCGGAGCAGTCGTAACTACTCGGGTATTTCCGTGACCCGAAAGTAAAACTCGTATATAACTGTAGGTTCTCTTTCTCTTTCTCTCTCTATCTCTCAATCAATATGGCTTTTTCAATTTGGATGTATTCTTTAGTCCAACCCTTATTGTATGTTATGTATTTGGGTTAAAATAAGGATTTGTTCGAGGCAGTCTACCGACTGACTTACGGAATGCCGATGATTCTACCCGCCTTGACTAGCCCTTATGGGTAGTTGAGTATGGGGTCTTCCTCCATCATTAATAGTCGGGCATCGCTACATAACTGAAATAATGTTGGTGTGATGTAAAACCCATATAAAAACAAAACTGTTCTGTTCAGTTCATCTTACCCGTGCGCACAACCTGACAACGTGTGCACGGCTAGATAACTCGTGGTCATGAATAAATTAAAACCTATGCTTGGCACTTCTATGCTTCCGTAGTATTTACTCTCGTTATTGGTTAATACCGAATATTGATTATTAAAGGTGTTCGATCTCACTTGGAAGACTAACGCCATACGTTTAAGGCAGTTTAACGCCGAGTTCATAGACTGTACACAGGTTATATAGGCCAAATACAAAGGTAGGTAGATAACCGTGCATATTCTATCCACCCCTTATCTCAGGTATGGTATCGTTCCATTGAAACATTGCACGAGAGCGCGATGGACGAAAATGTTCAACGAAGTATATGTCCGAAATCATAGAATGTTGACCCTTTACAAAACGCTAAATTTCAAACTGTTCAAAATTGAATGGGTTTGCAGACGACATTTCAAAATGTAATGAAATTTGAAAATACTTTTCTGATTGGCTAGAAAACATTGCGGGAAAAGGAAAAATTGCTCGTGACGAGCAATTTCTTCTTTTCCCACAGTGTTTTCCAGAGTCGTCTGCAACGAAACGGTAAAATGTGGTAATTGTTTGGGAAAGGGTTAAGAGGGGATGTATGCTAAATGCAACGGTAGGTAACTTTGATCAGAACCCCTTAGCCCGGGTATGGCATCGATCGATTTAAATATGAAACTCGCACCAGAGCGCGACGGGGCTATATAAATAGAATACTCTCGGTGTTGTGTATATGTACATGTGCCTCTACAAGGAATTGACCGTTAATGGTATTAGTACAAAACGGATTAACAGCTCGAATGGGCTTTAAAACCATAGGTGAGGGTAAGTTCGATTTCTTTTTTTTAATGTTTTATCATGGAAAATTGGTAAGTCTTTGCTTGAGTAAACCTGGGTTCGGTGACAAAAAACAAGCATGATATCTACGGATAGATTATGTTATTCTGTAACCATACACATAAATATTGGTAAATATATAGGAACGTAATTGATTCACGTGAATGAATTACACCGTTTATTGCCTATATCGATCAGGTAGGTCCGTGTGTATTTTAGAAATAGTATCATAGAAGAACGGCGTTTCATCGGCTTTCAATTTTATAGCGGCTACAGTGTACCTGTATAAGTTTTATCTATCCAAACATTACGCCATTTTCAACGTGTTTGCTTTTTTGGTGTTTAACGCTCTGTCAACAGTGTAACGTTAATTGAACGTTCATGTGAAATATGGAACGTCATGTTTGTAGAGAACATGCTTGTATATAAACAGACAACGCAACTGCTCAGTGTATGACAGTGTTATTCACTGATCGGATGTGTTTACATGTCTCTTTGAGGGGTTCATTTGCACGGTTCGTTAAAACAGTATATTAGTTAATTTACTGCTTTCCTTGATTTTACCAGTACAAGGCAGGGCTCTGCAGTGTCTTCCTGTGTTTTATCATGTTACCAAAGTCAACTTGAAGACTTTGATCCAAATAGTACCAAGCTGGGAATCGAACCTGCTAGCATTCCTACCACTAGGCCATCGGAACTTGGCAATTTAGGGACCTTCTCGGCGGCCCAGTGGTAAGGTAGGAAACCTGCAATCGTTAGGTCTTTTCCGTGCGAGTTAAAGCCGCTAAGACTTGTAAAATCGTACATTATACCGCAGGGTTTTCCCTTGACCCCCATGGTTTATTCTAATTTGGGGACTTTTCGCCCCTTTTATCGAAGGTTCAATGCAAACTATAGTAAGCGCTTCATGTTAATGAAGCGCTTACTATAGTTTTGCATTGAACCCTCGATTCATGGAATTGTGAATGGAAAATAGTGATCTTTGTGCGTCATATACAGGAATCGGGGGCCATTTACTACAAAAGATGGGGGCCAAGGAAATCCATGTACCGATGTTTCTACCCCGCTATTATGGGCTTTTAACCCTTTAACAAACGCCAATATTTTCGACTGGTCCAAATTGAAAGGGTTTGCAGACAACATTTCGAAATGTGATGACATTGGAAAATGATCTTCTGATAGGGCAGAAAACCTTGTGGGAAAAGGAGAAATTGCTCGTTACGAGCAATTTCTCCTTTTTCCACAATGTTTTCTCAAGTCGTCTGCAACAAAGTGGTCAAATGTCGTTATTGTTTTGGAAAGGGTTAAGTATTAGTTATTACTCCTTCACTTTTAAGCGAATTATTCCAATATGCCGTTCCACCGATATCATGGATATAGATGACGTATGTTGACTCTCTCTGAAAACGACTCTGATCATCTTTTAAAGCCATACATGCGCTCATTTACACTTGAATTATGAAAATTCTAAAATAATTGAAAATTAACTTGAAAGTACTTTGAATTCCCTTTTACAGAGGAATTGAAATTGTTACACGTTGAAGTGATGCTTTTAAAAGAGTGAATTCAATAAGGTTTGTTTACATTTAGCGATAAAACTAGGTCAGTCGAGAAACGTTGGGAACCTATAAAACCCAAGAAATTCTCCATTTTGAATGTTCACATAGTTAATATTGGATACATGACAGTATTTTATGTGTTTCACGTGATTTTTCTAACCAGGTGATTGCCACTTATCAATCCGAGCGATTCTTGCTATTTTAGGTGGTATTCGAATCTAAACAATGAAGTTAAATTGGTGGGCACCAAATTTGAGAAAAATAGATAATAAATAGTGCAGACGTTATATTGTCATGGTCTTGTGGTTTTTTGCTATGTTTCAACATATTCTATCTTAATATATTACTCATTGCAGTTTTTCTGAGCGCTAGTATGCTTTTAAGTAAACAGATGCCATAAAACACACGAGCGTCATTCAGAAAGGCAAGACAAGCTGTTTATGCCTCCGTTGCTCAGAGGTTAGAGTACAGAACTGGAAATCACATGGTCATTCTCCGCTTGGGTACAAATCCCGGTGACGGCATTTTCATTTTCTGACTTACGTTACACAAATCGTTCTATTTGGCTTGACCAGCCCATATGGGCAGTTGAGTATGGGGGTCTTCCCCCCATCATTAAAAAAGAGGTGAGCTTCGCAAGATATAGAGAATAGATGGTTGGTGTCGTGAATCGGAAATGTTATCGGGCAAGGCTTAGGAATATTATCCGGTGAGCCGAAGGCCACATTGTACACTGCTACTAATTTAGTTTAATTTAAACTTATTTATCCTACATCAATTATGAAACAAGTTTTTACAACTTAGATTTAATCACGCTCGATTCTGCTTCCTGGATACACAACCAATACTCGCACCGAATGTGGATTAATGAAATGTCGCAGGGTAGATTCCGCTTCTCACCGGATTCGAACCCACTACCCTCGTGTCCGGAGGCCGACTCTCTACCCCTGGATCACTGTCCGCCACACAATGGGACTAAGCATAAGGATAACGAATATCAGACCAAGAATTATCATAAGCGTTGTGGTCGTGTATCTTTTTCTATAGGTGATCAGGTAATCGCCAAGAAAATCGGCATAAAATAGTCAAGAATCGAAATATACACAACTGATGCATGTTGGCACCGGGAGCAAATCCTCAACGTATTTTATAATATTACACTCACAATTTTACTGAAACCTAATTCTGAGATAGACACTCCAATTCACAATTGTATGACAGTTTAGGAATGCTCTTTTTTCCTATTAATGAAAACCTATGTACGAATGAATCAATAGAATTGTTTAACAACTTTTTGAATAGTGAGCGTGTTAATTATATACATCTAGCGAAATTTATTTACTTTGCCATAGAGATGAGGAAACCCCGTTGAAAAATCCTAGAGTTAACATAACTTATTAGTCTTTGATCATTCCAAAAAACTTATAGATTGACGAATATGTAATCGATGTGCAATCCAGAAAATGCCACTAGAAGAACTGTGTTAACCCTTTACCAAAACGCCAACATTTCGACTGTCCAAAATTGAAGCAGTTTGAAGACGAAATTTCAAAATGTGATTGATGAATTTGAAAAATTATCTTCCGATAGGGCAGAACACATTGTAGGAAAAGAAGAAATTACTCGTAAAGAGTAATTTCTCCTTTTCCAACAATGTTTTCCAGAGTCGTCTGCAACAAACTGGTCAAATGTCGTTATTGTTTTTTGTAATGGGTTAATGCATGCATGTAAATTTGTGTAGCAGTGCCAGAGGCCTAAATTATTTATCTAACAACTGACATTGTCCTTTGTAGACTGACAATCGAGAGTAAAAGTACAGGAAAAATACAAGAGATTGCATCTGACAATCGAGAGTAAAAGTACAGGAGAAATACAAGAGGTTGCATCTGACAATCGAGAGTAAAAGTACAGGAGAAATACAAGATATTGCATCTGACAATCGAGAGTAAAAGTACAGGAGAAATACAAGATATTGCATCTGGCAATCGAGAGTAAAAGTACAGGAGAAATACAAGATATTGCATCTGACAATCGAGAGTAAAAGTACAGGAGAAATACAAGATATTGCATCTGGCAATCGAGAGTAAAAGTACAGGAGAAATACAAGATATTGCATCTGACAATCGAGAGTAAAAGTACAGGAGAAATACAAGATATTGCATCTGACAAACGAGAATAAAAGCACAGGAGAGATAAAAGAGATTACATCTGACAAACGCGAATAAAGGCACAGGAGAGATAAAAGAGATTACATCTGACAAACGAGAATAAATGCACAAGAGAAATACAAGATAAAGCACTGAGGAAATACGAGAGATTGTATCCATCAAGCAAGATGTTCAATAACAGTGGCTCAGGAAAGCCGAGCTCTACTGGAAATCATAAAGGTGAGAAACGTTCTTCACCCGAAGAGAGAACCAAACCCACAGACAAAACGCCGTATTCTGAAAACGAAAGTAGCATATCCGGTAGTAAAGGCTCACCGGTGGTTGTAGACAGTTCAGTTGACAAGCATAAAGATGGACGTTCGTCTCTTAAAGCAAACTCGAAGAATTCAGAGAGAGGAATGCCGTCTTCAAATACAACTAATTCGCCGATGTCACAAGGCCAATCGACTAGAAAGAACTCCGCAGAAAAACAAAACTCCCCGACTGATTCCAAACCGGAGGGTAATAACGCACGTAAATCAGATAACAAACATCAAATAGATTCAGGTCCTGTGGCGAAGAGTGCAATGGAAAAGGCAGACAATGCGGACAACGCGAATGAAAATAACAAAGGTTATCGTTCAAACAATGATTCTAAAAATGACCTTTCCACCAAAAGCAACAACAACGATACTAAAACGAATCAAAACGAAAACAGTAATAAAGAACGCATGAATGAAAACACTGTCACATCTCAATATTCCAAAAAGCGATCAAGAGTTCCAAAAGAGGTATATGAACCGACGGTAGAAGCGATGGGTTCTATTAATCCCTCGGTAAATGCCGTGAACACTGCTATCAACGAGGATGTACTTGGTGTCAAGGCGCCAGTTGTTACTGGATCGACAAAAGTGGAAAGGAAACAGGCTACGAGAGAAGAGATAGGGTTTGGTGTATCGATAGACAAAGTTGATTCGTTAAAAGTGGTAAAACAAGAGGAAGAAACAGAAGAGGAACCCAATAAAGTTGTATCAAAGGACGAAGCTGATTCGGTAAAAGCGATAAAACAGGAGGACGAAACAGAAGAGAAGCCAAATGGAGGTGTATCTGGTGTTGTTTTCGAGCCAGCTACGCAAGAAGCCAAACCGGCACCCGAAGAAGAGTACAAGCGAATAAGGTTTTTATCGGTGAGTTCCGTTTTGATTGATTTGATATTATTGATAATATCGATATGACTGAAAGTATCGAAAATATTGATATTGATATTGATATTGATATTGATATTGATA
>OX401421.1:4882210-5099710 GCA_947846245.1 Cerastoderma edule | reverse complement strand
ATATTAAAGAATTAAAATCGATCACTGAAATTGGAAGGCCGGACATTTGACTTATCCAAGCTTCGATAATGTTACAATCCATTTAATAACTTACTAAAAAGACATTGTCTGACCAATGACAACAGAAATGGCGCACTAGTATGCACAACTCAAATAATTGTTTATCTTACTCTAATTCCAAATCGCAGTTTAGAATTGAGACTTATTGGCAGTCTCTGCCTATACACTATGCTCTCTTGGTGTTTATGTTCAGAACTTCAAATACAAGAATTCCTGTTGACATTTTGGAAGATTGAACCATACTCCTTATCATGAGCAAACATACACATTGTGTCATATTAACACAGTCGTCAATCGGTTCTGAGAAACATTATCTTTTGCACTGTCCATTCTTTTAAAACGAAAGATCAATATTTGATAGATAGAAAGTATTTGGCTAATTTTAATGATACCTTAATATCATTGATCAACACAGATAAAAACACAGAGTTAACCAATCTTGCAACATTTATGCGTATTATAATAAACGAATTTAGATAACAATATGTGATTAATGTCTGTCTATTGCTTAGGTGTTTTATAAAACATTGCTTGTTTACGTCTACACTTACGAAATTACCGTCTGATCTATGCTGAATGTGATTCTACGATCTACCGAACATTGGGTTTATCCAATCTTCATCGTCACAGATGCACATTGTAATTCAACAATTAAAACACACAAATTGATACATATTGATTAAATTCAAATCACTAGGATTTTTACTTTTGGAGACTGGATGTATCAGCATGGATGTAATCGGTTTCCAAAATGATATAATCAAGGTGATATCATTCCCTTAAAAAGTACGATTTAGCTTGAAAGAGGTGGAGCGAACTGGGTTCTCGGTTGAAAACTAAGATTCCATTTATAATATTGTCATTTCTATTGAATAAGCGACAATACTATGTAGGCTTTAACCGAAAATTGTAATGTCGATTATTATTCAGAATATTTGTAATGTTCCTTCATCTATACATATTGAAGTATTATAGAAAATAAACTATTGAAATTGAAACTGAATAAAAGAGCAATTTATACTTTGGTCAAATGGGTTTCTAAAGTATGCTGACTCTCGCTACTCACAAGCTTAACTCTCACGACTCCGAACATCGAAGTTCGCCTCCAACAGATTTCAACCTTCATGTGTCCCAATGATTTCACTAGGATTCCTTTGTTAACATCGTGGGAGCAGGGCGGTCGGTGCTCGACGAAACCTTAACGCATCCAGCATAAAAATACTATATGTAACATCGCGAAGAGTCTTATTTGATATGCACAACATTTGATGTTTTACTTACAAACATATTATACCATTCATGGTAATAACTTTGCTACAAGGTAACTTACTTGTTCAAAACATGCACATGTAAATGAAATTGGGGGCCTCCGTGGCCTAGTGGTTAGAGTAAAGAACTTGAAATCACATGGCCCCTCTCCCGGCGGGTTCAAATCCTCAGAGGGATATCGATGTTCATGCGGTCAGTCTCCCGACGGAATGCCGATGGTTCTACCCGCCTTGACCAGCCCTTATGGGCAGTTGAGTGTGGGTCTTCCTCCATCATTAAGAGTCGGGCATCGCTACATAACTGAAATAATGTTGATGTGATGTAAAACCCATAAAAAAAGTAAATGATAAACGTAGTATGGGCCTGAAGCCGAAGCTATTGAAACATATATTTTGTATCTGTATTTGTGTATTGTACACCCATTAACCTAACGAAACCACTTTGTTATTCCTGTATCATTTTCTTTCATTTACAATCAGAATTGACTGAAAAGATTTTGAAGGATTTTAACCGACTTGGAATTTTCACGAATGACAAGATCTGGTTCCCGACCTACTATATCTATAACTGCTGGTGGAATTACTCCGATGCCAACGACGCTTTCGCTGAGGTATGATGGGATTGCATAATCGTATCTACTCTGGTATTTCCGTGATCTGATATATAAAGAAATTTATCGTGAATCGGAAATGTTATCGGGCAAGGCTTAGGAATATTATCCGGTGAGCCGAAGGCGAAACGGATAATAATCCGAAGCGGAGCCCGATAACTTTTCGCATTCAAAGACACCAACTTTCTATTCTATTTATCCTGTTACCTTTATGTATTCTTTCAAACAAACAAAAAGGTAAATAAAACACGAGAAAAAAAGGGGGGAGGTAAATAAATAGAGAATGATGTAAACATGATGTCATGGCGTTCTTATGACGTCATGATTTGTCACGTGCATGTATTATATGGTTAGTGCCGGATATCGCAAATGTTATACGGCACCTAGTTATCGGTCCCAAGATGACGCTAGTGATAGGATTCAATTTGTATACGTTGTTGTGTCATTGTTTGACTGTTGGTTGGTTGGTTTGAAACCTCCTCACAGTGATCTCCCTTTATGGGGTTGATATCTACCACCACAAATGTCACATGGCCATCTGCTTGGAAACGAACATGGCATTTAAAGATGGCGGTGACAACAAACAAAAACATTCATTTGTTCTGTATTTCGATATTTTTTCATTTATCAGGTCAGAAATCAACATAAGTAGACATTATTACTAATTTAACTGCTATATCTGGTAAACAATCTGGGGAATAACATTATTTAAATTTCACCCAAATCTTGATGAAAATCATACCCTTTGGCTTTTCTACGATGTTCCCAATTCGTATGTGTTTCATAGTCCGTGTAATGTTTGTGGAGCGTTTATGCAAACTAGGGACACAATGCATTGTTATAAATGGTAAATAAATAGATAGACAACACGATTGATCAGTGGAGGACAATGTTTTTTCACTGGACGGATTAATAGATTGTGTCTCTTAGAGTGTAATTTGCTCGGTTCATTACGGTCGATAACCTGTTGTCTAATTGGTTGATAATTCTAACCAGTAATACATTGAGCCATTACGAGAAGCGGTATGGTCTTTTCCAATTGACTTTGAGTCGAATATCACAAAATAACTTCGAAAAAAACCCAGGGGAGGCAATGTTATACACCTTCAAACATCTAACAAATAATAAAATGTGTTCTTCTTTACATGTTTTGTAAAATGTTAAGCCCATTACCAAACAATAACGACATTTCACCACTTTGTAAGAGACAACTCTAGAAAACATTTTGCGAAAGGAATTTCGCCTTTTTCCACAATGTTTCTACCCTATCGGAGAATTATTTTCCAACGTCATCACATTTTGAAATGTCGTTTGCAAATTCTTTCAATTCGAGACTGTCGAAAATCTGGCGTTTGGGAAAGGGTTCAGGTGTATTTTACTTTTTTTTCCTACCAGGTCCTGGCGGAGAATGGTGTTGTACTGCTATTAACGATGAACATCAGCCACAAACCCTACCTAAAGGCCTACAGTACTAGCAAGGTATTGTGATACACGTTTGAAGTTTCTGGTGTTATTGATTGAACACCGTTTTCAACCGTTTTTTCTGATATCATTCGGCGTTCTGTGATAAATTTTCGCAAGAAACGTGTTTTTGGACTAAGGGTGCGTCAGTACCTTAGTCCATTGAATTTACATACCACATTTTGAGGGACGGTACTTTATCGATACACAAACAGCAGTCTGACCCCTATTTCTCATCAAACATCCGCATTCACTGTGCGGACTAATACCTTCTTTGAACTAGGAATGTCGTCCGGATTTACTCGCTTTGTTTTGCTTTATATTATTATAACTGTTGCCTCATGAGAAATCGTAAACTGTCAAGATGTTCGTAAGATAGACTATCGTTCAGTCTCTCTTCACAGAATATAATTATAGTAATGGTGGTTAAAGGAGCAGCTGTTTTCCTCGAGATGTTGCCCAAAGACATTTTCAAATGTATCCTCAATCATCTTGCTTTAAACACGCACCTAAGTCCTTCAGCGCTATCAGCGCTTTGATTGCAGTCGTTATAGTGTATGTGATTGTTGGTGACGCTTGTGGAACGGTTATGTAAATTAGGGAACTAAATGCAATGGTATAGAGAACATGGGAGTATATAGACAACACAACCGATTAGTATAACTCGGAAGGGAGCATTTTTTGTTTTTTTATATATGGTGGAAGGAGGTCCAGGGGTAGAGCGTCAGCCTCAGGACACGAGGCTCGTGGGTTTGAATCCCGTGAGTAGTGGGATTGATTCTCTTGGCAAATTTTCATTTATCCACATTCCCGATTACTGGTTATATATCAAGGAAACAGAATCGATTAATTCAAATTGTAACAGCTTGTTTTACAACCTATATGAAATAGATATAGAGAAAAGATGGTTGGTGTCGTGAATCGGAAATGTTATCGGGCAAGGCGTAGGAATATTATCCGGTGAGCCGAAGGCGAAACGGATAATATTCCGATGCCGAGCCCGATAACTTTTCCTATTCAAAGACACCAATCATCTATTCTATTTATCCTGTTACCTTTATCTATTCTTTCAAACAAACAAAATGTAAATAAAACACGAGAAAAACGGAAAAAATAAGTAGAGAATGATGTAAACATGACGTCATATCGATCTTATGACGTCATGATTAGTCGCGTGCATGTATTATATGGTTAGTGCCGGATATCACAAATGTTATACGGCACCTAGTTATCTGTCCCGAAATGGCACTAGTGACAGGATAAATTTTATACTAATGCTATTTATATTTTGTATTTGGACTCGAAATATTTGGACTCGAAATATTTAGCACATGGTGCAGACATGCGTACATTTCTGGTTAAGTATTACAATGTATGCATAGAGAATTCATTGTTTGCACCCTCATATTTTAGAAACAATAATACTTCACTAACCTATACCCCTCTCCGACATTGCCAAATAGTCGAGCATGCTTTCTTACGGACAGCTCTTGTTTTTACAGATATCATGCCACCATCCGTATGTTAAATCTTGTCTGAAAGGCGACGAAGATCGTCTTTTGTTAAGTGACACAGATGGGTTGTACATGCATCACGATTTAAACATTTGTTCGTTATTTACAGAACACAATATGTGACGAAGTCCCTTTAAGCTTTTAATCAAATTAAAAGCACATGTTTCTATGTATTACAGAACGTGTTGTATGTATTGAAGGCGTCTATCAGTATCTTACACAACATTGCGAGGGTCGGCACCATGAAACATCTCTTTGATGAAAACAAGACATCGGAGGTGAGTAAATTGTAAAGGTAAAAGGTACAGGTTATTTGATTATAGTGTCACCCCTATTGAAAGGGCCATCCAGTTTTGGCTTATGAGACACTTTTCACTGATTGTACCAAGTACCTCCCAACGTCTATATTTATGTGAGTAAGAATAATTTGTTGTTTCTCTACACTAGCACCAGTCTTGTGTTGAGAGGCCATTATATAAAAGTATTAACCCTTTCTCAAACAACAAATTTTGGACTGTACCAAAATGAAATAGTTTGCAGACGACGTTCCAGAATGTGATGAAATTGAAAAATATTCTTCAGATAGAGCAGAAATCCTTGTGGGAAAAGGAGAAATTGCTCGTCGAGAGCAATTTCTCCTGTTCCTACAATGTTTTCTAAAGTCGTCTGCAACAAAGAAGTTGAATGTCGTTATTGTTTGGGAAAGGGTTAAATCAGGCGCATAACTTTCTGTATGGAGAGTACGCACCCGGGTGCACAGTGTTCCCTGCAAAGGGAACATATCCAAAGGTGTTTATTCTGTGGTAATCTTAAAAGCATACTAGCTCTCAGAAAAACAGCAAAACTTGGTAATATGAATTATGAATTATGATAAAATATGTTGAAACGTAGCGAAAAACCACAGAATCAAGACAATAGAACACCTGTACTATTAATTACCTATTTGTCAAAGTGAAGTTTTCATAAATTTGGTTCCCACCGATTTAATTTCATTGATTACATTTGAGTAACATTAAACATAGCAAGGAACGCTCGGCTTAATTAGTGGTGATCACCTTATTAGAAAAATCACACGAAACACATAAAAAATACTGTCAATTATCTAATAGTAACAACGTGAACATTCAAAATGGAGAATTTCTTGGGCTTAATTGTTTCCCAACGTTTTATCGCTAATTGTAAACAAACCTTGTAGTATTCGCTCTTTTAAAAGCGTCATGTGCACATGTTACAGTCTCGATTCCTCTGTAAAGTGGAATTTAAAAAACTTTTATGTTGACTTTTAATTATTCTAGAATTTTCACGATTTAAGTGTAAATGAGGTCAAGTATGCTTTTAAAGCAGGCGCGCCTGTACGCGGAGTACACAACCGGGTGCACAGTGTTCCCTGCAAAGGGAACATATCCAAAGGTGAATATTCTGTGGTGATCCGAACCCTTATAATGCTAGATAATTTTCTTATAAAAAGATTTTTGTGTCGGATGCTATTCAACACCTTAAACGTCTGCTTAAACTTGATGATGAAAGATACTCAGAGTAGCAAACATGTTAGATCACAGGCCAGCCGCCAATTTACTCGGCGGCTGGCCTTGATCTAACCTGTTTGCCTAACCATGCTGTACAGTAACCTTTTCTTTTATGGTTAAGACGTATTTTAATATTTTCTCTTATCCCCTCAAATAGCCTTTGTTAGCCTTTCATTAGCCAATATGATTGGCTGCTGAAATATTTAGTCTTTCTGTCTTGAAATGTACTTGTTCGCATGTTAATTCACTGTAAACACCCTCTAGAGATATAAAATCGATCGAAAATTGCCACCAATGAGTATTCTTCAGAGCGCATTATATACCAGTACAGCTGTTGTGCAGTTTTAAAGAAATTAATTTAACTTCCGAATTTCCTCACATCTATTAGCAAGCACCTTCAAATAGTTTTTACAGTTTTGTCATGATGACGTAAAACATTCTCTGGTGCAGTACCTAAGCTAGAATGAAGGCATAAATCTCTTAGTGTTGTTTTGAGGGGGAGGGGGCGGGATAGATTTCTGTTTTCACATCATAATGCAAAAGAGGGTCATAGACGTTTGTCTTCGTGCTTAACACGTTTACTAATTAATTATCACCATACCATCCCAACCAGGCCTTGGTGCTTTTCCTCAGCCAGGATGACGGGCTACTCACGATTCTCGCTAATCTGACCATAGCACACACACAGGATGATGACACCAACAAGAAACAGATCCTGGGACCAGGTACGTTTGTAATTAGTTTAAACTTATATATATTACATCGATTGTGACGGAAGCTTGAAGCTTATTTAATTCACTCTCGATGACTGCTTTCTGGATACTGCACCAGTACTTGCGCCGATTCTTGTCTTAGCCACGGCATTTGACCAGTTTGTTGCAGACGACTTTGGAAAACATTGTGGGAAAATGAGAAATTGCTCGTAACGAGCAATGTCTCATTTTACCACAATGTTTTCTGTCCCGCCAGAAAATTGTTTACCAACTTCATCATATTTTGAAATTTCGTTTTAAAACTCTTTCAATTTGGGACAGTCGAAACGTTGGTGTATGGTAAAGGATGAACGGGGATTCGAACCCGGGACCCATAGTACAAGAGGTCGGCGCTCTATCATTGCACCACTGTCGCCCACCTTACGTTTGTAATGGACGCCAGATATGATGTCAATATCCGGTTCCGGTATCGGTGTAAAGAAATGAAGATAATTCTTATAATTTGTTACTATACGGGTGATCTAAGCTGTACATGTGGGATATCTACGTTTGACCATTTGGGGCTAATAGTTTACTGGAAATATGAAAACGAAAACCATAATCACGTTATATTACACCCCTGATTAGTTATTAACGAAGTCCTGAACAATGAATTCTTACCAAAGATCATAATAATCGTGTGTTGTTCTTTAAACGATTCTTGCTGTTTCCAATTTCGACCTTCTATAAAAGCAGCAGTTCCTTTTTCAACGACAGTAATCAAGAAACAATCTGACAATTCTATTTTCAGAAACAATCGAGTGTATGGTCCAATGGACAGAAGAAGCATTGAATTCAAAATCAAAACGGCACCGCGGTTTCTCCCCGTTTGAGCTGATTGACGGTTTGAATAAACTGGCCGTTAATGACAACAACAAGATGACGGTAAAATCACAAATTTATATATTAACCTAAATAATGCTAGGTATTTTTCTAAAAATAGATTTTTGAGTCTTCTGCTTTACAATACCTTAAGTAGTTGCTTTATTTTGATCATTTTGTCGTTTTTTGTAAGCCACGACCTTTTAGCTTGCATACATGTTACTGTCAAAACTCTTCAATCACACGCTATGTTGATATTTTTGAAAATGAAAATAAATTCATGATGATACTTATGCTCAAGAAAATAGAATGACAACATGAGACTAATAATCACGAATCATGTTACTATCTCATATAGATTGTCGAAAAAGGCGCCATTCCTGTGTTGATCAAAATGATGGCGGGAGATGACGTCACAGATAAAGTGTCTGCCACTCGGATGGTCTGGACGCTTGCATTCGACAAGGACGTTCGACAGAAACTAAAGGACGACTCGGAACTTATGAGTTTACTCGAGCAACTGAAGTCGAGCCAAGAGTCACGTGTCAATAAAAACGCGAGCGGTGCATTGTGGGTCATCAAGGGAGAGAATGACATAACCAACCAAAAAAGTGAGTGATTTACGTACCTTTGTACTAAATGTTGCTATATTGTTATCTGTTTGTTGTTACAAAAACCCTTCCAATATGTCGGAACAAATAAAGCAAAATTGGTAAGCCTTCACTTATTTAGGAGGTGCATTTCTCAGGTCACGGAAATAACCGAGTAGTAACGATTAAGAACGTCCTTAATCCGCCATTTTGAAATCCATTCTGTCGTCGGATTATTTTTGTCGGTTTCGTTGTAGTTTGGTTTGGGCCGAAACTATTCGCAATAAACCGTATAGATCCGGCCCCGACCGATGTGAACCGATAACTACCGAAGTAATCCGACGAAAGAATGAATTCTAAAATGGCGAATTATGTGTATTCTTCCTTCACTTAAATTCACTTTCTATTGGTAATGGTGTCCGCATTGGTTCAAAAGTGACTAAATGTAGAATTCATGAGGACTATTTTTTTTCCTTTTGGTGTTAAAAATCAACCAGACGTTTGATTTGGCCAACTTTTAGACAATGGAATTAAACTACATTTAAAAACATCTTTGGCAGTGCTCTTTAATCAAAAGTGTTTACTTTTATATTTTGATGGTATCCCGATTGCCGTCGAGGCTTTGTGGGAAAGTTGGTATTGCCATCTGCTTAAACACCCTGTTTACCACTTAACCCTTTACCAAACGTCAAATTTACTACCGTCCCAAATTGAAAGTGCCGTTATTATTTGGTAATGGGTTAAACAATGGACCTTAGCTGTATTCAAACTTGGCGATGCCTTTTAAAAGGGTATTGACTTTAAATCCATTTTTGCCAATTGTCATAGCAGCAATCCGTGTATTAGAAACATGTTATACTAAATATAATTTTATCATATAAACAACAGATTATGTAAGTTAAAACAACAAAAGGCATTTCAGATAGAAATGATGTGGTTTTAACATTAAATCTTTGTCAAGATAAGGAAGTTTTGATGATGTAAGTATAAAAAATGATTTCATAGGAAAAATTGATACAAATAAATCATTTGTCTGTTCGCAAGTTCAAGTTAAAAAGTTTATTAACGTAACTTATACAAGTTGTTGCTTACAAATAAAAATATCATTATGACAAACACCATAAATTAAAAAAAAAAGATACAGTAAAGTATTTTTGAATATAGTATTTTTTTTAACTTTTAAATTAATATCATTCCTTAAGGAGAAAAGTGTGAGAATGGTATTGATAAATGTGTTGATGTATGGGTATACATATATAAAAAGACAATTAACCATTCATATTAGTAATAAATTAACATTATTAAAGCTGGTTAGTACTAATCAATCATGCATCATTGTGAGCCGTACAATGCTTAAAAGAGTCTGAAATCTTGCACGAATATCAACATAGTCCCAAAGCAGTGAATTACTGTTTCGTGGTGCAATAGACCAATCATTCAAAACACCCATGTAACTTATTGTACAAATGTATCGTCTGATTTTAGCTCCAAATCAATTCCGTAAGTGTTATTTTGATTTATTATCGGAATACTTGATTTGTATAACTAACAGGAAGTGAAAGAATTTCTATAACAGAAATGCTGGAAAGCTTTACCACCGTTTCTATCCCTTTACCAAACGCATTTTTTTTACTGTCCCAAATTGAAAGAGACTGCAGACGACATTTCAAAATGTGATGAAAATGAAAAGTAATCTTCCAATAGAGCAGAAAACATTGTGGGAAAAGGAGAAATTACTCGTTACGAGCAATCTTTCCTTTTCCCACAATGTTTTCCTAGGTCGTGTGCAACACACTTGTCAAATGTCGTTCTTGTTTGGTAATTGGTCAAGCTTTTGCCTAATGTGTACGCTTATAGAAAATGCTGGGAAATTGCTTTTAAAATAACTTGCTACCAACTTTCTACTCAAACAATAGAGTCATCGCCATCGGAAAAAGAGTTTCGTGTGTACATTGTTCTAAGGTTCAGATGATTCTCATACAAAAATGATTAACACCAAGGCTAATTTCCTATGTATAATAACGCTGTTTCTAATGCTTTTAGCCCTTATAGTGCCGGAACCGACTTCATGCCAATGCTAATGCAAACAGGTTATATCCAGGCCAGCCGCCAAGTAAATTGGCGGCTGGCCTGCGATCTAACCTATTTGCCACTCTGAGTATTTTTCATCATCAAAGTTAAGGTTTTGGATAGCAGACGACACAACAATTTTTTTTTAGATAATTACTCAGCATTCTAAGGGTTAAGGTATATATAAATGTATGCGCGGAGCATCTATGTTCTAACCTTCATTTTATTTTCAATGTAGCCTTACTGAGACTCTATTCCTTGCACGGCTTGTATATATAGCTATTGAACCAAATACGTACACAGCATACTTTGCTTCACCTTTTTGAGATGAACGTTATAAGCATTCGCGGGGAATTTCTCTAATACGCTTAGATGAGATACTTAACCAGTACAATACATCTAAATAATCCCAATTCGAAGCACAACTCATCACAATGGATAATCATGTCAATCAGTATTTATATAGTGTTCCTATCAGAGCATAGGACAACAGGTTTGAACTAAAATAGCGGATATGAAAACCAAGCATTTACTGACAGAACAATATATTTGACTAAAAACAGTCATACGGATGGTACCTTTGCGACAGTTTTAATCCAAAATAGAAAGACAGACTACTTGGTGAACAGATCTGTAAATAGCATTGTAGTATCTACCGCACTGTACTATGCCGGTGTTTTAGACCAAACCGGTGTATATATGGATTGTTACCTCGACAGACAATAAACGAATGCAAGACCACGTTGTGTCTCCTTATTGATTTATAAAGTCCTAAAACATAACATTTGCGACGAAGATGCTTTAGCAGTTAAATGGAAACTGTCACTTAATAGGAACACTTTTTAAAGGCGCTTTGATACGAGGCAGTTATGTCAACAACAACAATACAGATATACGGTGAATAACAAATCCTATATATTGTACAAATCCTATTTATGGTAGAGAACAGTGTGATGGTATGCAATAAGAGCAACACTCAGCTTTAACTACCTCTTAACGGTAATTTTTATCAAAATGCGCTTCAAACGAGACTGACATGTCAACAACAACAACATAGTTATAAGGTGAACTATAGATACAATAGTTCGAACAGAACAGTTAGAGTTTTATCGTAGTAGAACATCAGCAAAACGTCTTCATCACGAACGATGCTTATACATGCATTAGAGAAAATGGATTCAAAAAAAAATCAGCTTCTGATACCATGCAGCTCCATTTAGGCCGTGCAAAGCAGCTAGTTAGCTAGTTACAAATACTGTCTTTGTTACAAACTATTCTAACTTCTTATGACCTATTTCACACTTTTTGCTTTGTAATTGCTTATTATATCGGAGCTTTGTTGCGCTTTTAGCTTTGACGAGTTTTGAGGTTGACAAGACTCCATGTTTGTTTCTTTTTCACTTTTTCTTTGATTACGCAAAGAAATGTCCTTCTATCTGCATTCTGTTTGCTGTTATTTAATTCGTGCTAAAATGGTGCTGTTATTATAACAATTTTAAAGATCTCGGGTTCCTTAACCCTTTACCAAACGCCAAATATAAGACTGTCCCAAAAAGACGACATTTCAAAATGTGATGAAATTGAAGAATACTCTTCTTGTAGGGCAGAAAACATTGTTGGAAAAGGAGAAATTGCTCGTTAGGAGCAATTTCTCCTTTTCCCACAATGTTTTGCAGAGTCGTCAGCAACAAACTGGTCAAATGTCGTTATTGTTTGGTAATGGGTTACAAGGGGTACTGTTTATCGTAATGCGTATGTTTTTGGAAGTAAATAAGCTGTATTGCGAGAGATTAAGATTGCAATATTTAAAAGTCAATGCCCCCTCCGTTTTGGCTCGAATCCTTAGAGCTGGCACACGAATAAGTATAAAATTGCGATAAAACAAATCGCTGTGGTTACTTTTATCAAGTTTCCACCAAATGTAATTGAAACACAATGCTTTTGAAATACTGCCTTTTAAAGATGGTTCCTTTTACCTCAAATCATGTTTTCACTCACATCTGCTATGTTTAGCGCAGAGGGGTCATTACATTGTATATTATTTTGTATCTGTTTTTCGAGAGTTATAATGCTTAAGGAATTTACATATTATTGAAAACAAATGTTTGAAAAATTATTGACACGATATTGAAGGTGCTTGTTCACAGATGAGAACAAGTCAAAATACAATGTTATGGAATCGATATTGTCATCATATTGTTGATTGATATACTTAGTATCAAAAGTAGCTATGTAAATCATAATTGATTCATTATGCGTCAATCTATCTACGTATGCAACGCGTGTATTAGATAGACTCCAAAAGTGCTGTAACGCCTTTGAGACTAAAATACATTTTAACTCATTGAAAGAATTATAGTAAATAATCCAATTGTGCTTCCAACGACTATTCTTTAGTGCGTATCATAAACAGCACAGCTGTTATGCAGTTTTGAAGAAATCAATTTTAACCCTTGGAATGCTGGATCTATTTCCAAAAAGGATAATTTTGTGTCGTCTGCTTTCCAGAATTTTAAATATCAGCTTCATTTTGATGAGGAAAGATACTCATATATCAAACAGGTCAGATCACATGTCAGCCGTCACTTTACCTTGGCGACTGGCCTGTGATCTATCCTGTTTCCATAAGCATGAAGTCAGGACCAGCACTATATGGGTTTACTTCCAAATTTCCTCGCATCTATGAGCAAGCACCTTTAAACAGTTTGTATTGTTGTGGGTTTTTGTTGTTGTTGTTGTTGTTGTTGTTGTTGTTTTTTCATCTTCAAGCCAAACAGTCCTTAGTGTACTTCTACATGTTCTCAAGTCTGTGAACAGGCCATCCAAAACGGTTTTTTCAATTGACGTGATAAAAGCTAAAAAGCGAAGTCAAGAATAGATATAATTTCTCACATCTATGCGCAAGCAATTTTATCAATTTTTACTGTTTTCTCATGTTTATGCCAAACAGTCATCGATGCACTTCTAAATGTCCTCACACAGCTGTGTAACACGTTTAACCCATTACCAAACAACAACGACATTTGACCACTTAGTTGCAGACGACTCTGGAAAACATTGTGGGAATAGGAGAAATTGCTCTGTTAAGAGCAACTTCTCCGTTTGCCACAATGTTTTCTACCCTATGTTAAGGATATTTTTCCAATTCGACCACATTTTGGAATGTCGTCTGCAGAATACTTCAATTTGGGACAGTTGAAAATTTGGCGTTTGGTAAAGGGTCAAACAGTTTTTACTGTTTTCCCATGTTAATGTAAAACAGTCATCGGTGCACTTCTAAATGTCCTCACATCTGTGAACAAGCAAGTTTAATCCCTATAACAACCACACGATTCTCATTTCTAGGACCACAGACGGCAGTTACGCAAGGTCACATCATGCTTAGCTATAGCTGGTCGGACAAGGAAACGGTTATCCGGATTAAAGATCAACTGAAGGTAATATAATATTTAAATTGATACAATAAAAGGTAAAGGTTATTTTATTATAGTGTCAACCCTATTGAAAGGGCCAACCAGTTTTGGCTTATGAGACACTTTTCACTGATTATTTTAAGTTTCTCCCAACTTCTCTCACTATGCCAGCCGCCTAGCGTATATCAGTCGGTAATCATTGAATTTAATTAGCTCGCGGCTCACGAACCGGCTATATTTCAATTTATCCTATCAAGTGCCATTTTGAGACCGATAACCAGGTGCCGTATAATATTTCGGATATCCGGCACTAACCATATAATACATGCACGCGACTGATCATGACGTCATAAGAACGAAATGACGTCATGATTACATCATTCTCTACTTATTTTTTCCGTTTTTCTCGTGTTTTATTTAGATCTTGTTTGTTTGAAAGAATACATAAAGCTAACAGGATAAATAGAAAAGATGGTTGGTGTCTTTGAATGGGAAACGTTATCGGGCTCGGCTCACCGGATAATATTCCTAAGCCTTGCCCGATAACATTTCCGATTCACGACACCAACCATTTATTCTCTCTGTCACCAGTTATCTTACTTTTTGTACAATATCACATTATTAAACTGTCTACATTTTCATACAAATGTGTTTGTAGGAACATCTATAGACGTTTGTTTGTCTATGTTGTATGTGTTGAATTTTTTGTAATATTTACATCGTTATTATATTCTTATTGTAGATCGTCATGTTGGCAACATTTAATTTCATGTATTTCATTCTCGTATTTATGTTTACTGAATTATGTCAACAATTTACCAAATGGGCTTATAAGCCTTACGGAATTATGTAAATAAAACTTTCAAACTTTCATTATGTATTATATCAAAAATCATAGGTACACTGTGTGTATCATGTTTGTTTCCATAAATGTTTTCGCGCTCCTTTTACCCTTATATTGCTGGAACCGACTTCATGCTCATGTAAACAAGTTGGATCCAGGCCAGCCGCCAAGTAAATTAGCGACTTGCGTTGTGACCTAACCTGTTTGCTACTCTTGGTATCTTTTCTCATCAAAATTCAGCAGATATTTAAGGTTTTGGAAAGCAGACGACATAAAAATCTATTTTAAAAAGTTATCCAGCATTCTTAGGGTAAAGAGTATTTTGTAGCACATACTGGAGAAGATGGGTGAATTTATATATAGATATACAGATATTTAAACAGTTCATGTCAATGCAATTTAGCAGTTCATGTAGAATCGTTCAGATAGTAATGTGGGTTTCATTGTATCCGACCGTCAACAAAAATATACATAAAATAGCCTAAAGACATAATATCAATATAAAGCCATATAACTCACCGATTACGTTAAGTTCCTTGTTATGCGCGACATAATGTAGTTCAACTATGTACAGCTACGACTCGTATGTCATAGTTGAACTACATTAATAATTGACTCACAAACATACCACGTAAAGAAGATCCAGAATGACAACTCCATTAACATGAATAAGCATCTTGTTGTCCGTGGTGATACTGTAATTCAGTTGAAGACGATGTAATATCCCAACTAAATAACCTGTCATTATCCTGTCACTAGTGTCATTTTGGACCGACAACTACGTGCCGTAAAACATTTGTGATATCCGGCACTAACCATATAACACATGTACGTGACTCATCATGACGTCATAAGAACGACATGACGTCATGTTTACATCATTCTCTACTTATTTTTTCCCTTTTTTCTCGTGTTTTATTTACATCTTGTTTGTTTGAAAGAATACACAAAGGTAACAGGATAAACAGAATAGATGGTTGGTGTCTTTGAATGGGAAAAGTTATCGGGCTCGGCTTAGGATTATTATCCGTTTCGCCTTCGGCTCACCGGATAATATCCCTAAGCCTTGCCCGATAACATTTCCGATTCACGACATCAACTAACTATTCTCTATCTATTGTAGGCTGCAGGTTACGCTGTTTGGATAGACATAGAGAAGATGGGTGGGTCAACGCTAGAGGCGATGGCGGAAGCAATCGAACAAGCCTCGGTCGTACTGTTGTGTATGTCTGAAAAGTATAAGAACAGTCCAAACTGTAGGACAGGTTAGTGTTCTTGTTCTTTATGTATGACATCTAAAGAAGCTGATATATCAATTGACATAAACACGTTTGTTATATTTGAACAATCATGTCAGAAGCTATCGAACAAGTCTCGGTCGTACTGTTGTGTATGTCTGAAAAGTACAAGAACAGTCCAAACTGTAGGACAGGTTGGTGTTTATGTTGCTTTATGGTTGACATTTTTTACAGCTGATATATCAATTGACATAAATACGTTTGTTCTATTTGACCAATCATGGCAGAAGCTATCGAACAAGCAACGGTCGTACTGTTGTGTATGTCTGAAAAGTACAAGAACAGTCCAAACTGTAGGACATGTTGGTGTTATGTTGCTTTATGGTTGACATTGTTTACAGCTGAGATATCAATTGACATAAACACGTTTGTTCTATTCGACCAATCATGGGAGAAGCTATCGAACAAGCTTCGATCGGTTGTTTTTTTTTTGTATGACAGAAAAGTACAAGAACAGTCCAAACTGTAGGACATGTTGGTGTTTATGTTGTTTTATGGTTGACATTTTTTACAGCTGATATATCAATTGACATAAACACGTTTGTTCTATTTGACCAATCATGGCAAAAGCTATCGAACAAGCTTCGATCGTTTTTTTTTTGTATGTCTGAAAAGTACAAGAACAGTCCAAATTGTAGGACATGTTGGTGCTAATGTTGTTTATGTATGACATTTAAAGAAGCTGAGATATCAATTGACACAAACACGTTTGTTTTATTTGACCAATCATGGCGGAATCAATCGAACAAGCTTCGGTCGTAGTGTTGGGTAAGTCTGAAAAGTACAAGAACAGTCCAAACTGTAGGACAGGTTGGTGTTTATGTTGCTTATTTATGACAATAATAACAGTTGAGATATTAATTGACATAAACACGCATAACTTCGTTTGTTTTATTTGAATTTACTCATAACCTTTACTATGACGTTTTCCCTATCCTTTAGAAGCCGAATACACGTTCCAACTGAGAAAGACTTATATTCCACTCATGCTGCAGAAGAAATACAAGCCAGACGGATGGCTCGGGATTATATTAGGCGCCAAACTGTTCTTCGACTTCAGCGGGAAATACACGTTTGAGAAGCCATTCTCTGGCCTTATGAAGGAATTGCAGACAAAGCAGCGAACTGCACAGAATGAAACATCTCATTCGGCAACTGGTGAGTAATGTGGTAATGGTATCATGGTATATACCTGTATTTAAAGGAATTTTATCCTTAAAGGAAACGTTAGAGATTAGAAGTATAATGCTTACACCCTTTGTCACAATGGCTTCTCCTTGAAATTCAAAAAGGAAAGATTTCTTTTACATATAAATTATAACTGTCGTAAGCTGTTGGCTTTTGACCAGTCAATAAGTCTTGTCGCTTACACCCAACGATATTTTTATAGCCATCATTACAGTCTGTCCTATCGAGTTTGGAGCTATGTCACTCAACTCGATTGCTCGAAAGGTTCGAGCAATCGAGTGAGTGGCATAGCTCCAAACTCGGGTCGAAACAGATTGGGTCCGGAGGGACTGGGATACTATCACACATTTAAGAAACAAAGTATGTAATATGTCTGTACAGATAATTTCAACTGTTCACATACATAATCAAAAGGGAAATTCGAACAATTATGAAAAATATTTTGTTTAACCTTTTTCATTTTAGACGAGGCGGATGGCGCTATAGTAGCTACACAAGCACCCAAAGCCTTTGCCCAACCTGGTAAGTATCGTTTAGATTATTACAACTGTATTGGAGGTTGTTTTGTTACCATCAATTATTGTTGTTATGGCGTTTTTATCTAACGTCTGGTCTAGATGGTAACCGGAGACGGTTCTGCGTTTTATACGTACCCCAAAATATAACTCAAACTACTTCCGGTGAGGTTGTTATTATTCATAATGGCTTGGAATGAATCAAATTAGCAAAGCTAAGCACGGCGGTGATTTGATAGCCTAAGATTCCATGAATGGTATGTAGATTTTTGTATTGTATTATGTAAAACATTACTTATGCAATCTAAGATACAAAATATATTTTTATTATCAACTGTAAAATCGTTATCATAATCGTCATAGTTTATAGATACGATTTTCCTCCGTTATCTCTTGATGTCTATAATGTTCCTATACCGTTATATTTAGACGTTTTAAGTGTAGTTTTTTTTTGTTTTGTTTTTTCAGGCAGAAGACAATCTACTCTATCCTCAGTGAAATCAAGTGTTCTAAATATGGGCCAACCGGAAGTCACAACGTGGCTCCAAAACGAGGCCAAACTGACCACGTATGTTACCACTTTATCATTTCCCTTGGACGAATTATGCAAAGAGTCACACGTAAAAAGGCTTTTACAAATCTGGAAGAGGCACCAGCATTTGTGACCATACATCCCAAATAAATAGCCCAGGACTATCCTATATAACAAAAAACACATCAGTGTTCTACCGAGTCATTTCTTACAAGCACAACTATTCAAAAGCTTAAATTCACGTTATAGCTAACAACCATTCCCTTTTCTTAACTCTTTTAATTTCCCAAATAAAAAGCCAAAGACTCATATATGTATTTAGAAAACACATCAGTGTTCTACCAGATCATTTCTTGCTAGCTCAACTATTCAAAAGCTTAAATTCACGTTATAAACACGAAGCTGTACCCTTACATAAACTCAATTTATATCCCAAATAAACATATCATATACATGTATTCAGAAAGCACATCAGTGTTCTACCGGATCATTTCTTACTAGCTCGACTATTCAAAAGCTTAAGTTCACGTTATAAACACGAAGCTATACCCTTTCTTAAACTCAATTTATATCCCAAATAAACATATCATATACATGTATTCAGAAAGCACATCAGTGTTCTACCGGATCATTTCTTACTAGCTCGACTATTCAAAAGCTTAAGTTCACGTTATAAACACGAAGCTATACCCTTTCTTAAACTCAATTTATATCCCAAATAAACATATCATATACATGTATTCAGAAAGCACATCAGTGTTCTACCGGATCATTTCTTACTAGCTCAACTATTCAAAAGCTTAAATTCTCGTTATAAACACGAAGCTTTACCCTTACATAAACTCACACACTTATAATAACCATTGGAAAACTCTCAATGACTATGAAACCCATTACTTACTTACTGAATTTATTTTTCATCTGCTGCAGGAGTTCCATTCAGGCGGCTAAATTTTCTTATACCCAATCTCCAATTAGTTCGGTCCATTAAGGCTGAAACTGAAGAGGTTGCATTCCTTCCTTTCCTGAATAATGCAGTCCGACCAGGTCTTTCTGTGTCTGCCTCGGATCTTTGCACCAGGAATGGGCATGTCGAGAGTTCTTTTGATGGCGGTAGTAGAGCGCTGCTGTTGTTGATCACAAAGAAATACTTGCAATGTTTGTCCTTTTCAGATGTTTAAACCAGTTCCAAAAATTCAGGATTAATGGCAAACTGTTAACCCAGCTGATGGTGATGCGAAATGAGGTAACGTAAATGATACATACATAATATGACATAATTTTATTTCAATATTAAGTACATAGACTCATAGTTATTACAATTAATTGTATATTTACATACATGCTATGAAATGACATGTATATTTACAACTTATACATATACATAAAAAGCAAGATTTGATAGACATACAGGATGAGAGTGACGACTTAGATAAACTTAATACATTTCCTGAAACTATTTTATATTCTATAGAATAGTAACTTCTAATTCTACATGCATGTTTGTAATAATTATAAAGTTTAATGAGGACAACGTAACATATATCATGCAAGACACATCGACGTCAAGGAAAGAATACAAACCATTTTAATACATGAAGAATATCTATCTATCTAGAATACCATCTACAAAATACAATATTATTTTTTGTAAGGTGTTTCTGGCTTTGACTTTGAACAGATTCATTTAACCCATTACCAAACAATAACGATATTTGATCACTTTGTTGCAGACGACTATGGAAAACATTGTGGGAAAAGAAGAAATTGATCATTACAAGCAATTTCTCCTTTTCCCACAATGTTTTCTGCCCTATCAAAAGAATATTTTCCAATTTCAACACATTTTGAAATGCTATCTGCAAACTCTTTCAATTTGGAACAGTCGAAAATTTGGCGTTTGGTAAAGGGTTAAGGTAAATGGTTTAACGAGTGATGTTCCCCTTTTTTCGATTTCACACAAAATATGTCCTTAATAAAAAAAGCGAAATTTGACCTCATTTGCTCCAGCCATGTCCTCAGGCCACATAAGGAAGATCTACAACCGATATATGTTTTCTTTTTTATTGGCAACTCAAGTTTCAAGTTTAGTTTATTCGTAAATAAAAACCACTGGCCCACAATACAACAAATATACAAAGTACAATTACACTAAAGTGTCCCAGACAATTAATACATCAAAACAACTTTATGATAGACCGCCTAATGTTAGAAGAACAGACTATACTGAATAACAGCAACCCTAATCTAAAAGGATCTAAAGAACCTCATTTTAATGATTAAACTGTAATACATTCGATTTGAGAGCGCTTATCACAAAAGAACATTGTTGTAAACTAGGAAAATTGCTCATGAGAAGTTTTCACCCATCATAACACAATTTCCCAATACAATGTCATCATGTTGAAGTAGACAAGCATCCTTTCATGGTTGCAGTATAACAATAACACACATACTAAGGAGCATGTGTAATCAAGTGAGGAAAAAAAATAAACAATGTCCCACTTATTGTACACGTGGATTCCAATGAATATATTGGTAAGTTGGTTGGTTAGATTCGACTTTCAAAGTTATAAACGGTATTTTTAATCATTTTAATTATCGTATAAAACATGTATTGCAATGTGGCTTTTTTTGTCTATGCAGGCACCGGAGTTTTTCTACCAGTGTTTGGAGAAACGGCTAAATATGGATCTAACGGAGATTTTACAGTTTACAAGTGCCCTGGATGAGCTTTCAACATGAACGAAAATGAAGGAACATAAACGGAAAACGTAAATGACGTCTCAACATGCATTTATCCAAGACTATACAAGCCTATACAAGCGGTATAAATGGACTTAAAGTGCTTTTTGTTTTACTGATGTGAAGAAATTTGAAAGTTTAAGCTTAACTTCCTTTAAAACTGTACAACATCTGAACTGTTGGGTGATACGTACCGTAGAAAATTCATTGGAAGAACAATATGTTCATAGTTAGGTTTTTAGAGCCCGTATACAATGTATTAAAAATATTAAAATTCAAAACAGTTGCAACTGTTTTGAAATCTACCGCGTATAGACGATATATACTTAAATATGTTGAGTCTTCCCGTAATTATTATCCTTTGCTTTTAATAACTACTTTTATTGTATGCCATACTATAATACACATTTTTTTTTATAGTTTCAACTACATTCAATTTAGATTTTCCAATGTCATCTTCCGACTTCATTCTTATGCAAACACGTTGGATCCAGGACAGCCGCCAATTTACTTGGCGGCTGTCCTGTGATTCAACCTGTTTGCTACTCTGAGTATCTTAGCCCATCAAAAATAAGTTTATATCTAAGGTTTTGAAAAGCAGATGACAGAAAAAATCTATTTTTAGAAAGAATTACCAAGCATCCTAAGAGTAAAGAACATACAGTTGGTTTATGCATTGCTCCTCCAGTGTAAAACTCGAACCCAAAAACGTTTGACTGCAAGTCTTGCGACAACTACCGAAATGGTAACTGCAACCCCAATTATCACGATGAGAACAGAATAATCTATTTCTCCCCGGTAATCAACGGGTTCCCTCGTATTATTAAAGCCACCGATGTCGTCAAAACGCTTCTTGACGTCAACGTTGACATGAGAAACACCATCGGTGTAAAAATAGCGATACCCGTCTATAAATAGATCAACGCACGTGAGTAACTCAAAAGAACTTGGACGAAAATCCATGTTCTCGGTGTAAATGGTCTCGTTTATTGCAGGAATCCTAACCGCCATTTTGTTTAACACTATAAAGTCGTGAACATATATTCCTATCCGGTAGCAAGTGAAGGATTCGGAAATCCTTATTTCGCGATTCAGAACGAGGCCGTCATCACGTGGTGTTTTGACATCCTTGGCGTTACTTCCGGTGCCAACACTTCCGGTTCTGAAGGGACGGTTTTGACGGAAATAAAACGCGGAACCAGGACTGATGCCGAGCCGAACAACAGCGTGACGAGAGACCCGGATATCGACCGTCGTGTAGTACAAACGTGTTATCGTTCTAACGACGTCATCAATTGTACCTTCAGTATCTTTGTTTGGCGTCAGTACCATCTCAACCATGTACGTCATGCCAAGCGAACGAATGCGTATGTGGTCGGTGGTCAGTGAATAGTTTGCGAAAAGTCCGGAGCTCAGGAACATAACGAAATCTTCCTCAAATTGTGTCTTGTTGACACTTTTCGCTGAGATAGAAAGGACTGTCATGTTGAAAACCGTTTTAAACGAGGCACCGGTCACGTGACTAAATAAAGGGACGCAACTCCCGTTGACGATGTACATGCTTCTTGGACAGAACAATCGTTTGCATACACCCTGTAAAAAATATATATGCATCTAGTTGATTTCAATAATTCAACAATAAAGTGAGGAAGCATCAGAAAAACAGTATTTCATTTATAGTGCCTTGTTTGGTTACTAAATGATATCGAGAGAATCATAGCTTAGAACCAAAGGGTCGCCCAAAAACCTGCAAAATTGAGCAAAATGAGTTATAACTTATCCAAAAAAAAATGTTGAAACATAGCGAAATAGTATCATGACAGTATAACGCCTGTACTTATTTATTAGTGATGTTAAAAAGTGCTTTTCTCACGAATTGTGTAGCACACAATTTGATTTCATTGTTTACGTTCAAGTTACGTCTAAAATAGCACTTGGATCAACAAGTTGTGGGCACATGATTAGAAATGTCACGTGATACACATTAAATAATGTCATTTATTCATCACAGCCATCGCAAATATTCAAAAAGGAGAATTTCTCCGATTTAATTGGTCCCCGACATTTTACGAAATTCTCACAGCAATTTTCGGCTGACCTTGTTTCATCGCTTATTGTAAAACGATTTAACTCTTTTACAAAAGCATCATATGAACTGAACATATTTGTTTGATGTTTGTTCATAAGGCCCAGGGTACCGTTTTACTAAACAACTTAAGGAAAGTATTTGCGTAAGTTGAAACAGATAACCATGGATGATATTTTATATGGAATACAATAATCCAACACGACACGTCACTGAAAGTGTCTCGGAAAGACGATTTCAATGATGTCTTACATGTACTTTGCAATATTGCTCAGTAGCTCAATGTTCCCTTGTTATGATCGTTGGTAAAGAATCGGAAGTGTTATCCGAAAAGGCGAAGGAATGTTATCCGGTGAGCCTGTTACCTTTATAGATTTTGATACACAATCAAACATGAAAATAAAACACGAATAATTGGAAAACGGAAAACGAATATCCAACTACAGGAAACAAATAGCGAACGATGATTACATGGCTTTATATGTCTTGTTACCAATTATATGATAAGGGTAAAGTTTAATATGTATGTAGTCTGTGTAAAAACATTTGATAAGTCAGGTAAAACAGGTGCATGTCCTGGTGGTGTACCCCAGCATTTTGTTGTTTTAACTGGCCTTCTATTAATAGCATTCGTTAAAGTGGTTTTCACTCACTCCCTGGACTTCGTGGGAGTAACGTCAAAGTGTTCTGAATAAATTAAGTCATACAGTTAGTATGTTAAAAACAGTTTTCTTTCTCTTTTGCATTATTATTTGTCAATAATCTAAAGTTCGTTGAACGTTTATGCAAATTAGGAACCTAATGCATTGCTGTATAGAACATATATGGTATATATGTAGATGACACAACCGCTCAGTGTATGACAGTGTTTTTCACTGATCGCATGTATTTGTGTCCTTGAGAGGTTCATTTGCTCGGTTCGTGACAATAACAATGGTTTATTTGTTGTATTTTAGAAATTATTATTTTTCCGCATTGTTATTGTAGAAGTTACCTGTGCTAATGTAGTTGTGGCTAGTTTTCCCATATTTAAATAACCACATTATTCTTGCTCAGGCTTTGTTTATTGCAGTTTAAAGTAATTTTTTAAATGGGCACAATGTTTTCAAGTAAATGCATTTTGATAACACCATACTATTGTTAATGTTATTTGTTTTTATTTATTTGCAATTGTCTTTTTTAATTGGCAACTTGAATTGTTAGAATGTTTGCAATGTTTATTTCAATAAATCGTCTTGAATTACAACGATACCGATTAAACGTTACGAAAGCTTTGGTTTTCATTGGATGCATCAAAGCAAGGCTGTAGTAGACATGACTTATTTATGACCCGAAGATTCGTAAAGTGACTGTGTGTTATATGATTGGTGCCATATATCACAAATGTAATATGGCACCTTGTTATTGGCTCATCGGATTATATCCCTTCCCCTTGTCCGATAACAATTTCGATACAAGACACCAACTATCTATTCTGTATTTACCTATATTTGGAACCTCGTTTTATGAAGCGTTGCATGAAGTACATTAAAAGAGGCTACTGTTCACCAACATTCACCGTCCGTTGCCCTTTATGCATGATTAAGTATGACGCAGTATATGCGATATTCGACAGTCTTTCGAACACAGTCGATAAACAATAGAGCTAAACGCATAACATATCAACAGGTAAGCTTAGTAGCATGTATCAAATAATAAACGTGGCGAACCACGTGGTCGAACATTACTGACGGCTCCGGGGATTTTTCTATATAATCAGTGTAGCGTGTAATGCACGCTAATTAGACAGGTCAACAGATGGTGAATCTTGGTGAACAACAATACCTGGTATCTACTTGTTAAATAGGTCATGTTCTATTCTGTTTAGGTAAGCTAGAAACAAAAAAAACTTACCAATTTTGGAACGAAGATAAACCCTCCTGAACACTCATATGTGAGCCCATCAAGTGTTGTCAAATCTTGCACGTTCAGTAAACCACCATCTGACAGCTCTTCCAACGGTGTTTGGTGTCTTGATAGATCGTCCAAGTTCACACGCAATCTTATAGTATCACGGGAACCAGTCACATCGTTACAAGTAGTATGCGTTTCGTGTGACACGTTGTTACATAGCATACATGCTACATTGTTGTATACTGTCCTCTTCGCAAAAGTTTCCAGCTCAACGGAAAGACTTACCCTCTCACAGAATGACTTTAAAAATAAACCACGTTTTGAAGAGCCTGTATCTTCGCATGTGTGAATATCGACGTTCTGGCATTTGTTTGGCGCCAAACCGTGGGCATGTGTGGCAGCATTTGGTTCAAACACAACGCTGCATTCGTTGTACAAGTTTTCTTCGTCTAACAACTTTAGCGGATGAAGCACGTAAAGCGGTATGAAGGTGAAGTCCAGTGTGGCATGGCATTCAACAAACATATTCCAGTATTCAAAGGGACCGCTGTCACCATCACAACATTCCATCACAGATCTGTTTCGATATGTCTTCCCACTCACAAGAGACGTTACAGGTATGTCGTCAAAGAATCCCGGCTGTGTAATGTTATTTCTAACACATTCAGTGTCTGATTCAACACCAGGTCTTTTACAGTCGGTTATTATGGAGTAATGTTCGCGTGGTTTTGATTTCCGCTGTGAACGAAACATTTCTCTAGGTAGACACTCTATGGTATATTTCAAAATATGTGTTGAGTCTTCCCTAGATGGAACATTGGTTGCAGTGGTAAGAGGTATGTGCCTGGATGTCGGAAGGGTAGTAAAATCATTTCCAGCAACACCTTTCGAGTAAAAGGTTTCAACCACCTTCTCCTCCTCCCCCTCCTTCTCCTCCTCATCATCATCTTCATCATGACCATTGTTATCAAACTTGGATGCGTCGGGATGTTGTATATACATATCATCCAGCACTGTTTCTAGTGCAAGTCTTGTTGTAACGTTTGCCATGGCCTCTTGTAACTCATCGAGCGCGGAAAACGGGGTGCTGTTTCTTGCTAAAACGAATGCATAATCTACACAGCAGTTCCTGTGTGAAAGACAACCCGCATCACAGGATTTACCACGGTACACAGTGACTTTAGGCCACACAGTATAACGTGCTCTATAATCAGCTCACTCAGTGTGTCAGCCAATGGAGTTATGGTATCCTTAGTAGAATTCACCGTGGTTGGTGCGCTGGAACTAAGTAGTTTTGATTTAGGAGCATCGTCAAAGGAAGATACAGTGCTTTGTGTGTAACCTCGTATTGCTGCTGTTTCAGTGATGGCATCTAACGAAAATATTGTTGTTCCATCTAGTACCTGAAGTTGACTGACTTCAGTGTTTGTTGAATTAGTAATCAATTCAGCGGCTTGCTCTACTGTGGGTGAAGTGGTTTTAGTGTCGTCAAAAGGTTTCGTTGATTTAGTGGTGTCTTCTTGTATATGTTCATTGGATGTTATATTGTTAGTTGTTGTAAAGGTTCTAGTTGAAGTTAACGTGTTCGGTGTGTGTTCAAGAAGGAATGGGTCGGTTGTTCTGCTGGTCGACATAGTATTGTGTGCTGTTTCGGTGGCATACTGAGGTCTTGAAGTTGACGTACTAGGTGTTTGAAATTCAGTATTTACGGCGCTGATTAAAGGGGTTGATAATTCTGGAGTACCATCTAACAGAGATTTAGGTGTAGATGCATCAACCTCGAAGGCAACGGACGATGCTTTGGTGGTAGCCTCTTCACCTACTCCACTTGTTATGCCGCTTGATCGAGTTGTAATGAAGGAATTTGTGGGTTGGATTGTACTCTCACTCATGGATGGAATGGCAGAACCACTAGCCGACAAACCATCTGAAGCTATCGTCGACGCGGTTCGTTCCACTCTTGAAGTAATGTTATCTAAAGAATATTTAGCGGTTGTAACGAAGTCTGAATGCGTCAGTGAGGCCTTCCTGACGGTCTGCCTATGCCCAAGGGTTGTTGTCTCGGTTGCAGACAGTTCTCGATTGGTTAGAGATGGATTTCGAGTTGATTGTGACATTACGTCTTGGGAAGATGGAACTACAGAGGTCTTTATTTTCCCAGAAGAACCTCCCAGGTTCGTAGCTGTTGTTGATTTATGTCCTACTACTTTCGAAAGCAGACATATAATCATCAACGTTAAGATGGTCGTCCACGTCATTTGGCTCATGGTTAGTCTACCGGCTAATGATAATCTGAAAATATAAAAAAAAATACAGTACTTAACATTCAATTTATTTTTTCCACAAAGAAAGAATGCATAAAGGCTTCATTTTGATCTCCAATATCCCTGTGGTAAAAAGCTCTGCTTTTCATTCGTCGAATCTTCCTGAGATCAAATCACAGTGATGAGACACATCTAGTTAACAACATTTCACTACGAAGCCAATCTCGTACATGATACTCAATAAACGTACTCCCTGTTTATACCAAAATGGCGTCCTTCTACAATATTTCGTCAGTCGTTCGAACACCTAAACGAAAAACTTAACCTTGTCGAACATTGTTTAAAGTAGATCATGACACCAAATTTAATACCGTTTACACTAAAACAGTTGCGATTTCAAATCAAAAACAAAATTAGACGGCTCTTCTGCAAATTGGTAGTTTAGAGGTTCCGAAAAGGTGCTACTATCATTTGCCGAAAAGCGATCCCACAATTCAACAAAACGCCAAAACGGCTATGTCGTTATCACCACAAATAGCCTTTAATTTTGAACGCAATGTCTGGAAACAAAGGTTAAATTGTATGTTTCCTATAGTTTGATACTTATTCAAACTAATTGAAAAATTACCGTTTACGACAACAAGTCCCCAGTGCCATAAAATTTCCTTTTCAGTCCAAACTGGTTGCCTGCGTTAATGTACCTATGCCGTTTGATACATATAGCAAATATTTCCTATTTTTGATGAGCCAAAAAAGCAAAGAATGTCCATCCTATATATGTATATAATAAAGACACATGTAACATGTACTCTATTGAAACCTTGAATGATTCCATGAATCAGAAACTATTCATTAACATGTTGCCACGCCCAAGTTCATCAGCGAAAAATCGTCTCTGATTTCAGCATTACAAAACACTATTGGAACCGACTGTTCGACATCCTTATACATCTGTTTCGAAGGTAACCAGTGAATTATTTTGCTGAATTTATTCATTTAAAATAAATAGACACACTTAATGGGAAATTTGTGAAAAGAAAAAAAAATGTCAATTATTAACTTATACCTCATAACGCAAAATAGTTTGTTATACCTGATTGCGTATACGACTGTATATGATTTCACATGCATGTGGCTTCATGCCGTCTTGATAAGGGAAAAGGCTGGCGACTAATGTAGACTGGTATCCAAGATAAAAAGGTTCTTTGTTCTTTACGGTAAAAAACATTTTGTCAAAGGAAGACAAGAGTTTATTGTTTTAGTATGTGATAATACAGACCGTGGAATAATGCACAGTTGTGATTCGGTTAACCCGAAAGAAACGAATTAGCAGGGCGAACGAGTTTTTACGCGTAAATAGTGCTTTATTTCACTTTCTTCACATATGTACGAAGAAATATCTTTTTTATTACATTTCATAATCATTCATCTTTTTTGTACTTTTCAATTAAACACTGTGTGTAAATATTGAAAAATATATATAATCGAACTTTTGACTTCCACTTATCTAAGACGTCATATACCTCCGTTTCATAAGTTTTAAATGTTTGGAATAGTTTGTGAATTCTATTTTGTATTTTTGACGAATTAACTGAACGTATGGCTATCAACGGATGTGTTTGTTGAGAAATTTGATCGTTTGCGAATCCGATACGCTTGGTCAATGGAAACATCTTTTGAAGAAACAATATCGCTCCTAAATGAGTCAAATGTTCGAAGATCACTACTTTAAAGTTGTGGCAATACAATACAATACAGTACAATATTCTTTAATTGCCAACTTTATTCGTGTAATTTTAATTTCAATGTGAGAATAAGAAATTAAAGGGAGGTAATTGATACGAATTATCATTTTAGTTGTCATGTAACAGAAGCAAAACGCGGGAAGAAGAGTTTCCCCAATTTATTCATAAACTGGCTTTCCCAAAGATGATCAGACAAACGCGACGGCTCACTTCACATTAATTAACGACAGCACGGGGCTTTGAGCATCTTATAAGTAAAGAAATGGAAAACGGTCTTTGGTTCAGTGACAAGGATTGTCAAAACCAACTGTTTGACGTTTGTTGCAGTAAATACACACACCTCTGAGAGACTATCTTTAAAAGAAACAAAACATCTATAAATACATTTTATGGTAATAGCCAACTTGTTTATTTAGATCATAGAAAATCGTTCAGGAGAGGATAAGGCACTATCAAATCTGAATGGAAGTAAACATTGTCTTTTTGTGTGATTGATATGTGGTTAATATGTATGGATTAAAGCAGAAAGTGTTTATCAAATGTTTTGAAAATAGTGCAAGCTTTGTCAACTGTGTTTTTAGCGCCCATAAGCTCCTTAAATTTCAGCATACTTGGATTTCTACAAAACGTGGATGCTAATATTGCTTTCATTTGTCTGTAAAGTATGGACAAATTGGTGAAATTCATCGCCAATATCATTTAGACTGCATAAATTACATTTTGGCTTTCATAAGAGATATTAAAACGACTCCGTCTACCAACTTCTACAGGGAATCTATGGTTTCCAATTCTAAAACAGATAAGAGGGATTCTCAATTATTCAGGTAAGATAAGTAGATATTGTTAAAATCTGCTAGTGTTTGATTTAATGCTGGAGTACGTGTTTCCTTTGTTAGATATGTTTAAGTGTGCGTTAAATGATTGGTGAAATTGGTCTGACAAGGTATGTTTAATAAGTTTGAGAGCATTGTTATCGGCACCCTGTTTTTGATGCAACCATATATAGTTGGTACCTGATAACTGTAAGATCTGTTTGATGCATTTAATTCATTTCTTCTCATGCGTTTGTTGAATCATGTACTTGTAAATTAAATGAGATATTTTGCTTTGTTTGGAATTAACTTTCTTGCTCCAGAATTGTATCATGCGTTTTTCTTTTATTATAATGTAAATTGGGAAACTACCAAGTTCGCCATAGAGCAGGTATCTTGGAGTGCTTTTTCGTGTATTGTTCGAATAAATTTGCAGTGGATTTGTTCAATGTTTTCATAACCCCATATCTCACAACCATAAGTTAAGATTGGAATTCTAGTGTGGTCAAATAATTAAAGTTTAGGGTCAATTGGGAGGTTTAGTTTAACAATTTTAACATAGACTAAAGGAGCTTATTTATTTGTACTACTTTATTTTTGATACTCTTCTTAAAACTACCGGCTGATGAAAAAGTAGATACCGAGGTATCTATATTCCTCGACATTTCCGATTTATTCGTTGTTAATTTTGAATGTAAGCTTTTCTGGTTTATTTGTTCTAAAACCAATAACTTTCGTTTTGGACTTGTTTATGTTTAGTTCCTATGTATCACAATACCTGTGAAATGCGACAAGAAGATTTTGGAAAATGTGTTTATTTTTACTCAATATGACAGTATCATCTGGATATCAAAGACTGTGTGTAACATATGGTATCATTATTGTTTATATTTAGTGTTATTCCATTGCTTGATAATTAAGTAAGACCTTCCGGATCTTTCATATTTATAGTGAAAATTGGATTGGTGATAGGTTTTCACCTTGCCTTACCCCGTTGAATGTTGTGAAAAAAGTCGATGTTTTACCATTTGACGAAACACATAATTTTATGTTTGAGTACATGTTCCGTATTACATTGAAGGTTTTACCTGTTTTTCCTATTTCAAATATTTTTGTCAAGTCCAGCACACCAGATAGAGTGGATGGCGGCACTAAAGGCAATGGAAAAGCAGAATATTTCTTTTGCTTTTGTCACGTCTGAAGTATATTGTCGGGTTTTAGACCTGACCATCGGTATCTTAGTAAAATGTTACTTCCATGAAACAACGTGTTTTCTTGTTCTTATATTTAACTGCGTTTCCAAGAATTTACGGGTACACAGCAGCTCTGGTCGTAGTGTAATATGTGATCGCAGGTTGAAAACTTGGCTCGAAACCCGGCTTGGTCTTCAATAAAAACTTAACTAAATGTGCAACATTAAGCACATCTTTATATAATCTACGTCTAGTCATTTGGTCAGTTTATAATTGTTCAGCTTATAAATGTTCAGTTTATAATTGTCCAGATTATAATTGTTCTGTTTATGACTGTTCAGTTTATAATTGTTCAGTTTGCGATTGTTCAGTTTATAATTGTTATCATTAACATAAAAGTACTGAAAAGCCTGATGAAAATCTATTTTCATATGTCGATAGTCACACTAGGCCAACGTACAGATTGCTTCAATATCTTCTGATGGACAGTCTGAATGGGAGACAGTGTCTTTCACTGAATATCACATTATTTATCAATTCACGTCAAACTCGTTAGAATTCGAATACAAATACAAATACAGAATTTTACCCCTTCGATGAAAAAATAAAACAGAAAAAAAACGTTAGTTTGTTAGTCGCAGGAGAAAGGTTGTGCGACAAGATAGTTCCAGCAACATCATCATGATTTGTGTTATGTACGTATTGTGCGCCATTGAAACCATGTCGGGTAGGGGAAAGTGTCGGGTTTTTTACAGTGTATCATCTCTTTTGTGTTATTTCCTTTTGTTATCTCAGAGGTTGTAAATGACCTAGACTTGACCTCACTGCACCTATAGTGTACTTAAGTTAACCCATGTATTCTTCCACTTATATAGGACTATTTTACCTTGTATTCCTCCGCTTACAGATAACTAGGTTTACACTGTATTCTTCCGCTTATAGAGGACTGTTTTTACTTGCGGATGTTTGGGAAATCCAATCGGAAAATCGAATTTTGTAAGACAAGCGTTTAAAGTTGGTTTGTAATTCTATTCTGCTTTTGCCTTTCAAAGAAGGAACAAGTTATTTCAAATCAAACTTTTCCTTCTGATTTTTTCATCGATAGGGTCAGAGATGACCAAAAGAGTAAAAACAATCTCTATTTTTGTCTCACCTAGCACTGCATGGTGAAGGGGATGGCCGAAACTTGTGGCTAAACCCTCTTGTCAGATCTTAATATAAAAGATTCTTGAATAAATCTATCTGCATTAAAACATATGTTGAAAAATACAAGTTGTTTATTCATTTAAGATAAAAACTTTCATAGAGCTTAACGATTTATACCGTTTGAAGGACTATATCACAGATTAAGATTACAATCGTTTTTTAAACAAAATATCTGTTATCGATAAAATGATATCATAAATTCCTTTCGGTTGATATAAAAAATATGTCACAAGAATGGGTTGTTATCAGGTTGAAAAAACGAGTTCGAAGAACGAGTTTTTTCTACATGATAACAACCCATTAAAGTGACATATCTTTTATATCTATCGAATGGAGTTAGTTATTCTATTTATTTTATTCCACTATATAAAGTATATTTGCCAAAATACCTCCATAAACGTCAAATGAAATATAAAATGGGAGGAGAAAAGCAGTTAATAACACCCATGACGTCATTTTTGCAACCTATGACGTCATTCATGCGTATGGATATAATTCAGAATACAAACCTTTTAGTGCCGTTTGCAAAAGTGCAGCTATGATTTCGATGCAAAGGAATGGTTAAAAAGTAGTCCCGTCAAATCTGATATCATCACAAGTGATGATATGACTTTTTGATATCATCACTAGTGACGATATTCACTCTGACAAAATTTAAAATTAATACACTGAGAAATCCCAGTATTTCACTCATAAGAATATAATAAATTAAGTAACACTAGAGTATCGAAAAACTTCCAATCTCCTTCATAAACGTGAAGCGGAGAAATAGCCAACGTATGTTTCATATCTAGTGAACGGTTAAACGGTTTATTTTGTAATCGATGATATTTTATTTCCGTCCTTCAAAATAACTGAAATGGGTAAGAGAGTCTATGACCCAGATTAAACAATGGATGGATACTCTAATCAAGTAACATTACCAAGGTGCGTCCGAGAGCAACCAATTACTATTTATAAACCACATTTTTCAATTAAAGCGTTAAAGTTGCTAATGCTTGTTTCATAATTATTCAATGAAAACATAGCTTTTGATACCTTTTAAAATGCAATAATAGAAAATGTATTGGTGGGAATTGTTTAGATTACCCCGTTTAACATGTGTTACTTCACACAGCACATTCTGTGAGATAGCCTCTTCAAATCGCGAGCAAAAACAGGCAATCCCAAAGAAGAATTCGATACGGAAATCTCGTATTCGAGCTGGTTGTTTTCTCAATATCTGATAACTCAAATGACGTATGAACCATCCTTAAGGGCGTCGGATCAAGGCAACGTTACAGTTGTTAAAAGTATCTAATAACCTCACTAGACCGTGTTATTCCAAAACATGATGGTAGTGATTGCTTCTCTGCTTGCAAATCTGGGTTATAATGATGCCGTGTAGCATTTCCAATGTTAAGCTATAGTGAGTTTAACCCTTTACGAAACGCCATATTTTCGACTGTCCCAAATTGAAAGAGTTTGCCGACGACATTTCAAAATGTGATGAAATAGGAAAATAATATTTGATAGGGCAGAAAACATTGTTACGAGCTATTTTTCCTTTTCCCACAATGTTTTCCAGGGTCGTCTGGAACAAAGTGGTTAAATGTCGTTTTTGTTTGGTAATGGGTTAACGAAACAAGACTATGTTTTTCTCTATTTGTAACAATACGCCGTGGAAACCGATTCTAAGTTTTCAGTGCACTACTTTTTAACTTGAAGAGTACTTTATTTCACGGGTGAAATCATACCACATGTTTGAACCCCTCATTCTAGAACATTATACTCACACATAAAACGTTGACGTAACCTGACGTCATTCGCAACACTTTGAATGACGTGTCAACATCTATAGTGTTGGAACCGACTTCACCCGTATGCAAATAGGTTAGATCCAGGCCAGCCGCCAATTAAAATTGGCGACTGACCTGTTATCTAACCTGTTTGCTTATCTGAGTATCTTTCGTTATCAAGATTAAGCAGATATTCAATGTTTTGTAAAGCAGGTGACACAAAAATGTATTTTCCAAAAATACCAAGCATTCTAAGGATTTACGATCGTGTTCGTGTGTTTTATTAATATTCTATTAAGACCATCGTTAGACAAAATAAGCTGCAAAAAACTTTTCATTATAAGGATCATATAAAAATGCAAATGTGATAAATAATCTGAATCCTGCTTTGTAACCCGAGAACCTTTGATGCGTCAGTCCTGCTAAGCCTTACAACATGTAATCGTTTTTGTTCGCGGAGATCATTTGAAACATTGATGCAATCTGAGATTATCAAAGGATTGGTATTCAAGTTTGTTTTGTGCTACTTTATTCGGGCTTGATGTTAGTGACTGAGGAAGATCAGTTGTAAAAGGTAAGCAAACGATTCTCTTTGATTTATAGCTCATGTGTTCTTTGGCTGATAGCACGGCTTTTTAAAATGAAAAGAAAAGCGACTGATATATCATGTGAGGTCGATATGTAAAAGATGTCTAAATCTTACTCAGTACAAGGCTAGTATGAGCATAATTGAAGAACTCCACATATCTATTCAGAAAACATTCATTCATTACATCATCATAAAGCGCGCTAAATGACCTTAGCTGTCGATGCGCCTTAAAACACCATTCATTCATTCTATTCAGAAAATTATTTGTTCCTATATCCTTTCATGTGCTTCGTCAATCAAATCGTATGAAGAAAGTGTAAGAAAGTAATTATAATTTGGAAAGGTTCCTCTGTGAAACATTTTCATACAAATAACAAGAGTCTTCACCCGAAGACGTGGATAAACAACATCTTCCAGCACTATTTCATCTGTTGCTATTTCGTTTACAATACTAATTTATATTACAGTGTGGTATAATGTGTGCATGGTTTTGTTTGAAGACAAATTGGTATATCTTTGCTTGGAAATTTCAAATATCATCAGACATCGTTTTCTTCTTTTTTTTAAGGTTTAAAAAGTGACCTATTCCGACATGTCGTCAATTCCATCGACCGTTGTTATCCTTTGTATTAAAACTATTCTAATATTGACAAATGTTTGGGCAAACCAAGAGATGGGGATTCGCAATTTAACAAAAGAGGAAGGTAAAAATAAGGCTTCATTAACTGACAGATTGCAGCAAGCTGATATATCCACGTCTATTTCAACGTTAGCCGACACAACTTCTACTACTTCATCCCCGCTTGCAGGAATATCTACGTCTCTTTTAACTTTAACTGCCACAACTACTTCTTCACCGCTTGCTGATATAGCACCGTCTCTATCAACTTTAGCCGACAAAACTATTATTTCATCCCCGCAAGCTGGAATATCGACGTCTTTTTCAACGTTAGCCGACACAACTACTACTACTAAATCCTCGCATGCTGGAATATCCACGTCTCTTTCAACGTTAAATGACACAACCTATACTACTACATCATCGCTTATTGGAATATCCCCGTCTCTTTCAACGTTAGCCGACACAACTTATACCACTACTACACCACCGTTTGCTGTAATATCTTCGTCTCTTTCAACGTTAGCCGACACAACTTCTACCGCTACTACACCACCGCTTGCTGTAATATCCCCGTCTCTTTCAACGTTAGCCGACACGACTACTACCGCTACTACACCACCGTTTGGTGTAAAATCCCCGTCTCTTTCAACGTTAGCCGACACGACTACTACCGCTACTACACCACCGTTTGCTTTAATATCCCCGTCTCTTTCAACGTTAGCCGACACGACTACTACCGCTACTACACCACCGTTTGCTGTAATATCCCCGTCTCTTTCAACGTTAGCCGACACGACTACTACCGCTACTACACAACCGCTTGCTGTAATATCCCCGTCTCTTTCAACGTTAACTGACACGACTACTACCGCTACTACACCACCGCTTGCTGTAATATCCCCGTCTCTTTCAACGTTAACTGACACGACTACTGCTACATCTCCTATTGCTAATGCATCGATTTCTCTATCCACGTTAGTTGACCCATCAAGTTCTGAAGCAAAACAACGAATCACTGCCACCACTGCAGTTTCATTCTTTGGACCAGATGCTTCTGTATCTTTACTTTCCTATGCAATAATAAATACCACATCTCCACTAGCTGATGAGGCAACAGCTCAAACGTCACTGTCCGGCCTAACAAGTTCTAAAGCGGTACCGCATGACGCTTTTTCCAATCCAGTATTATTAGATGGGACAGAAATCACCAAATCTCCACTCTACGATACAACAACAACAAACATACCTACCTTCATAGAAACATCCTCGCTTGCTGGTAGCGAAAACACGACTTTGTCAACCCCGGCCGAAACAACTAGTTCTGATGATGTACAACAAGGTACAGACACAACGTTAGCTGGGCAAGGGATCTTTACCACTCCAACCTTCGATCCAACAACAAACATTTTACTTTTAACTGACACTTTGAAAATCTTAATTGAAAGACAAGCTATATTCTGCGGTGTCAAGTCATTGTGTACCATCGAAAGTCCGTCATTCATGCAGCCAACGGAAACGCGTGGGTGCTGCGGATATTGTACTTGCGATCCGAACTGTTTGAAAAATCATGATTGTTGTGTCGATTTTGCGGTGAAAACGGTACATGGTAACACCACGTTTTCCTCGACCCGTGAATTAATTAAAGATGCTTTTAAAGACAGAACTGCAGTGCTCGAAATCGGAAAGGCGATTGAAAGAATGTATATTTCAAACGTCAGAGTAGATACAACAAGGATCAATGAACCCAATGGTTTAAATAAAGATCTGAACAATGATACAATAGCACCTGGTAACGATGATTCAGGAAACAGCTTTGACGAGAAAGAGTGCTTGCCGCGACAGATGGTGCGCATGCGTGGGATTGTCGGAGCACACTACGAGGTAGTAACCGGATGTTCAAGACGGCATTTTAATTCCTCAATCACATGCGCGGTACAGAGAACGGTTAATTCGACAGGATTCTTTGGTAACATTCCTGTGACCTCCCATACGACTGGCAAGACATATAGAAATAAAACTGTGCTAGAGTGTTGTGGAGATGGCCGTGGTTCCTTCGAATATTGGGACATGTTTATTGAATGCAATGGCGCGATTGAGTTTATTCCAATTTACGTTCAGCACCCACTGCAGTTACAAGATGGACGACATTTTGACAAACGTTGCGATGCTCTCTTTGAACCTAATGAGAGTATCAGGAAGCATTGCCTTGTACCAAGGAAATGCTCAAGGGTTGATATCAGCACATGTGAACACGTACCTCCAGGTGTACAAGGGCTGTTTATAAAGCGTTTTTGTGAGGTCGAATCGCAGTTCATGACACTGATCAACTCGGGGAAGTCCAAGACCTACAAGAACGTTGCTTGTGTTCTGTGTAATAGCAAGTTCTACGACTGGGATAGTCATTGCACGCACGCCACTGGCTCCGGTGTAATGCAGATAAAGGTGAATCTGGGCGACGTGGCAAGAGATGATGCGAGGGGTGGATCTTTGGATGATGGTGGTCTTCTAGATGTGCAGGGTTTGTCGAAACTTGCGGGATATACTGGGGACTGCCCTGAAGGACACATATACATACAAGCTCTAGTAAGTGTCAGTTTTATTTACAAGATTTCTTTTCTATGTTAGGATAAGACCGATTCTTAGCTGACTTTAGTATCAAGCAACTCGAATTAATATCATTGGTTCTTTATATTACATCTACAATATGTTTCATCGAAGTACATACTACAGTCTCGTTTTGATATTTAGTTTTGATTATATGTTTGAGGAAACACCAATTAATTATAGGTCGATATGAAATAGTTCAAATGTTCGGTTTGATCCCCTTGCCTTTCGCAAGTCAGGCAGAGGGAATGCTTCAAATTAAATTAAGAAACACTGCTAGATACAGTTGTTGACATATCGGCCCTTGTTCAGGTATGACCGCTCCCTCAGATTTGACTGTAGTTATCATTCTCAGGACATACCAACCAAAGGTCTACAGGGCTACAAAGATAATTATTCCACAACATAAACACTTCACGAAGTCTTTTCTTTCGTCTATGATGATCTTGGCATCGCGGATAAGATATATATGGTGTTACAACAAACGATACGCTTTTATTTCCAGGGCGAATGTAGGAGAGTTTTCTGCCAAAGAAGCATGTTTATCGTCAACGGGAGTTGCGTACCTTTGTATGATCACGTGACCGGCGCTTCTTTCGTTACAATATTCAACATGACGGCGATTTCCCCTTGGGCGGAGAAGATAAAAAAATCCTCATTCGAGCACAAGCTCTTTAAGTTTATGAAAACGGACATTTTTGCGGATACCTCGTTGACAACTGCGGGCGTACGCATGCATCCGGTTGGCAGGACGTCGTACATGGTTGAAATGGCCCTGACGCCAAGCCAAGCGATTGACGTTACAATGAACAACGTCGTTAAAGCAGTGTCGAGTTTGTACTTCACCACGATCGATATCCGGGTATCTCCAAACGCCATCATCAAGGTTGGGATCAGTCCTGGAGACTCTTGGTGTCTCGAAGGCGCCAAAAGCAAAGCCACCAGCGAAGCGACGCGTTCGACAGAGGCTGGTGACGTGTTTGATGTTATGATTCGGGTTTCGGAATCGTTTGCCTGTAATCGAATAACGATCGCTGTTCCGTTGTTCAACGTTTCGAGCCAATTTTGGGTTTACCTGCCCCTCATAAATGAGAAAATTTCCTTCGAGAACGTTGATTTCCTGCTTGACACGAACGAATTACTTGTTTGTGTAGATCTATTTATGGAAGGGACAAGGCATTTTAACATTGATCCCAGTTCCCGTGTGAACTTGCAAAACATAAAGCAGCCTGACGACGAGAAAATCGCGTCTTTTTTTGCGAAGGAGACATCAAAATATTCCGTTTTGATACTTATTATAGGAGTTGCTGGTACCTTGTTGTGTGTTATTGGCAGACTGTCGGCGGGGAAGGTCTGGGGAACAATGGCGCGTTGCAGACGGGAAAGTGAAGTCAATATTTGAGTAGGTTGCTTGGACGTGACCTATCGAGCTTGCGTAGAGTTACGCTGATATTTACGCAAAAAGTAAAGTAACGCTGTTAAGTGAAACGTCATTTCCAGACAAATCCTTGCGTGCGCAAAGGCCAACGACAATTTCTTGTGTACGTAGTTTAGTGAAACGGGCCCATGGTCAAAAGCAACTGCTTACTCGAATTATGAAAAAAAAGGCGGGAGTAACAATTGTTTTTAAATTGAGTACATAAAGCAAAACCAAACATTGGTCCATCTTTGTGGAAACAAATATCAGAGATTATTTATTCACATGCCAAGAACTGGACGGGAAAAGCTTGTTGTTTTTCATTTTAATTTGGTTAAACGAATGCAGTGATTGAGGAGTCAATCCTTTGAACGACGTCTGCTTCAGTTTAGACCATTATTTTGAAAACAAAAGAAAGGTGGGATAATGTTATTGTTTTCAATTTACCTGATGGAAATTGTCAATGGGTGGGTTCGTCGTTTAAACGAAACCTTTATAAGACTAAACAATACATTGACTTTAAAACGAAAAACGAGGTAAGCTAAGAGATACCGCGGTGAATTTGGTAAAATCGTCGGGCACCAATGAAACCGGAGATATGCTCCATTATGAATGTTAGCGTTGTTGTTGTTGGATAAATGACAGAAACTTTATATTATGTTGATATAATGTATCACGTGACTTTTCTAACCAGGTACCCGCCACTCGTTTATGAGAGCGCTGATCGCCATTTTCAGGCGTAACTTGAATGTAAACAATGAAGTCAAATCGTGTGCTTCACAATTAGTGAAATTGCACTTTGAAACATCGCTAGTAAATAGTGCAGGCGTTATACTGCCGTGCCAATGTAGTGTTTTGCTATGTTTTAACATATTGTTTCGTGTTCTATAACTCATCTTACCGAGTTTTGCAGTGGTTTTTTTTTTGGCGACATTCTTGCTTGAATGATTTGGCAGGAGAAGGTACTTGTGGGATAACCATTTACTTAAGATCCCAATACTCGGAATATGGGGCCTCCATGGCCTAGTGGTTAGAGTACAGAACTTGAAATCACATGGCCCCTCTCCGCGTGGGTTCAAATCCTGAGAGGGATATGGATTTTCATGAGAGGTAGTCTCCCGACTGACTTACGGAATGCCGATGGTTCTACCCGCCTTGACCAGCCCTTATGGGTAGTTGAGTATGGGGTCTTCCTCCATCATTAAGAGTCGGGCATCGCTACATAACTGGAATAATGTTGATGTGATGTAAAACCCATATAAAAAAAGTACTTAGTATATGTATATGGACTTCATTGAATGACCGAATAATTTTGATAATTTTGATTGCAATTTGTCTAAGTTTAGTACTTTTTTAATACATTGACTTGATCTTCAGATCTCAATCAACATAAGTGTGAATAAATAGATACTAAATTGTTTACTAGATATCTATAACTAGCACCATACGGATTGACCCTTTGTCATCGAATTACCAACGCATGCGTGACTGCAATGTATCTTTACTACTTCATGATATGTTTTGAAAAGGTTTATCATATTTCAACAGAATAAAATTTTCCCTTTTGCCATAACTTCTATATTTTGTGTTTGTAATCAACATAATTCTGGCAATAGAATACGTTTACAGGAAACTAATACAACTTGTTCTATTGAGTTGGCAGTATATGGCTTAGATATGTTGCATTAGCCCATGATTCCAGGATTTTTCGTTTCTCTCGATAGAACCACACAATATTCTATCAACAAAAGTGGCTACTTTCCCCAAAACAACTGTTCAGTGGTTTGACACGAATAAATCGAATCGCACTGACTTTATGCAACGTCGCTGGGTGTGCTTCGGTGCAGTTCTATGTTTTTGAACGAGATAACATTTCGTAATATCTTAGCAAATTACGTATTCATGGACGTTCGTTCGAAATTATAAACCCTAACGTAAGAAGGTTCAGCTAGTAGATGTGCAAACGTAACTTAAGATAGTTCATCAATGATCATTGATGAACTATCTTACTATGAAGAAGACTGTTAACCAATTACCAAACAATAACAACATGTGATGAGTTTGTTGAAGACGACTCTGGAAAACATTGTGGGAAAAGGGGCAATTGCTCGTAACGAGCAATTTTTCCTTTTCTCATAATGGTTTCTGCCCTATCAGAAGAGCATTTTTCAACTTTATCACATTTTGAAATGTCGTCTGCAAACTTTCAATTTCGGACAGTAGAAAATTCAGCGTTTGATAAAGGGTGAAGCAGAATCTGTCCTCAATGGATGGCAGATCTAACTAATAATCCAACTATCTTAAGTTACGTTTGCCCATCTACTAGCTGAACGTTCTTACGTTAGGGTTTATAATTTCGAACGGACGTCCATAAATACGTAATTTGCTAAGATATTACGGAAAGTCGATGACCCTGCCTGACTTGACCAGCGCTTATGGTCAGTCTAGTATGGGCGTTCTCCTCCAACATTTAGAGTTGGGCATCACAATCTAACGGAAATAATGTTGATGCTATGTCAAAACCAATATAACCCATTACCAAACAATAACAACATTTGACCAGTTTGTAACAGATGAATCTGGAAAACATTGTGGAAAAGGAAGATAATCCCGAGTAATCTCAAGTTAAATTGGTTGAACTATACTCAGTATATATATATTGACATGTAAATGTAAATAATGTTGCTTGGATACAACCATTCTCTTAGTTATGTTACGGCATATCTAGACTGATAAATGACAACAATGTCGCGTGATTCTAGCGCATCCGGTTATCTAAAGCGCGTACTAAGATCACGTGCGCTGTATACATATAAAACCACGTGATATATCAGATATGTACCTCTGGTCATTAAACGAATAACATATCTTTTTTCCATCAACAGAAGCCTCGATTACTGTGTAGAGAGTGTGTGCTTTTAACAACTTGATATTAATTGGTTACCCCGATATTTCGGACATAAAACTGCTCGCGAGTAATGCAATTTCGACAAACCTGCAAATTCGATAGATAGCTGATTTGGCGATATTGGTGTAGTGATAATGCGTCGGCCTCTTGTTCCGAGGGTCCCGGGTTCGATCCCCGTTTGGTGAGGTGAAAGTTGCCGGGACTAACCTAACTCGAATGATCGAAGCAGTAACTGTGTTGTGAAATATCTACGTCTGGATCATTCGGGCTAGGACTAACGTACAAATCGGTGCGACTACTGGTTTGAGTATCCAGGAAGCAGTCATCGAGAGTGAATTAGATAAGCTTCAAGCTTCCGTCACAATTGATAGGAATAAATAAGTTTTGTATCGAACCGAGCAAATGAACCTCTCAAAGACACAAACACATCCGATCAGTGAATTACACTGTCTCACACTGAGCGGTTGTGTTGTCTATATGTATACCACCACGTCCTTTATAACAATGCATTAGGTTCCCTAATTTGCACTATCGTCCAACGAACGTTACATTTTAAATCAAATATAGCTGACTGATTTAAAAACCAATAACTTAGATTTGAAGATTTTTAAACATAGACGAACATGACAACGAAAACGATAGGTGTCGCCTCCATCCTCGTTTTGGGACTTTGTTTACATACGGGCACTTTCGCGCAGATCCCATCGGAAGTGCTACGAACGCTTGCTGATCACAGTGACAAGATATATTACATGGAGAAGACGGTAAAGCAGTTACAGACTCACGTGACAGATCTGACCAATAGATTAGACGTTATGGCGGCGGAAAAGGCCCACCTGACACATGTAAAGGTTTGCTTTATTTGAGTGATTGTACGTCAGATTTCTTTCTCTCCCAAATCGCAATTAGCGACGGAGATTTTGAGACCGTTTGCCACTAACTCAACCCCCTCAAAAAAAAAAAGAAAAAAAGAATGGTCATTTTTCAATCACGGAGTGTCCCTATGCAAGGCACCAATCTCTATCAAAGAACTGGTCGATATCTCAAGAAGTGTAAATCAGTAAATTGCCGCCGTTTGTTAAAACGTTGTGAAAACCCGAGGACAGGACAAAGATTAAAACTAAAACAATATATATATTTGTAAAATAACATATCTTATATAACATATGTTATTGTCATTACTTTATTTTCTTTTAAGTTTCAAGACAGTTCCAACTTGGTATGTTGTAATTGCTGCAATGAGACGACCAGTTCACTACCGTCAACAACAAGCACTACAGCAGGCGTGGTAACGTCTGTATGGACACCAATACAGGTAATACGTTGGTAATTTGTTGGGTTTTATATCGTGTTAACAATAATCCAGTTTAAAGTCGATACCGAGTCATAATGATTCAGACGTAGATGTCTCATTCTAACACACGGTTACAGCTTGGAACATCCGAGTTTAAACATATTCATTTTCCCTTATTATACATGGAAATGGGGTTGGGCCGCCGCCCGACCCCCAACCATACCCTAACATCAGAGTTAGAAGATACCCGACACATAATGCCTGACTTTTTTAAGTTTCTAATGAATCAAATACGGCATGTCATATTTTCGGTTTTCGTTCTCAGTTATATCCGCACCTATTCCATATACCCCAAACATCTATGTGTCGAGGTCTCCTTGTGTCGAACTTTTTTGAGAGGTCCCTTCAATTTCGAGACAAAGAAGTTCTACTGTAGATATAACTATCATTTTCAAGACGCTACGACAAATGTATTAATTTGATTCCTTTTTACATGGCGATTTTCGTCTACCGAAAAAAAATCAGTTCTAAGTCAAAAAACGTTCATTTCTGTTTGTTTTACATACATATGAAAAGCCACCAGCTGGAATTAAAGTTTTTAGAACGGTTTAAACCCCCATGCAAACAAGGATGTATACTCGCACATGAACCTTGTATGAAAAGCTTAGCCCAAGTAATGCTTGGTCTAGGTCAATGATTTCAACTAGAACTTCGTGTTTTCGGAAGTTAGCGATAGTCTAAGCACCATTTTTTGCGTAGATAAGCATTTACCATGCATATGTAATAGTACAGACAGAACAGCCCAAACCCGCACAGGATTACTTCCCTTTGCTTCACTTCAATCCTGACCAAATGAAAAGGGAGATCACTGCGTAGGAGAAAGAGAACAGCCATGTACGGTTTGCTTATTTTATTTCTATTCACAGACGGAGGCACTGAGTCAGAGCACAACCACACCAACAGCCACAACTGGATTGTTATCATCAACTTGTGAGTGTCTATTGTTAACATCAGTTTAAACTATTTTATTTACATCGATTGATAAACAAGTTCTTGCAACTTAGATAGCAGGCGTGGTTATCACGTGACCTATGTTTATGAAAAATGCGCAAACAAGATGGCCACGCGTCAGGTATTCTTGCTTTTTTTTCAGCATATTACTTTCGTTTTCCACTATTTTATATACGTCATGTTCCGACCATCAACTTTCCGGTTCTGGTTGTATATGAAAACACATGGTTTATAACGGCGTTACGTCTAACACTCGGTAGGGAAATCAAAGTCGATGGGTGATGTTTTATAGGTCATTCGCATTCATCGACTCGAAATTCTCTGCAGGGCCTTGGAGCGGACGACAAGGACAAAATGGAAACAACATTCACTGGCGGTGTCGGAAAATTTGATCGTCGGAACATGGCGTATATGAAATAGTGGAAAAGAGAAGTAATCTGCTGAAAGAATGCATAAATACCTGCTTATTCATGAGCGCCGCCATTTGCAAATCTGTTTTAAATCGTAAACATTGATCACGTGATCAACCCGTCTGGATAAATCACTCTGGACTCAGCTTCCTTGATACATAACAAGTACTCGCGTTGAATGTGGAGTAATGAAATATCGCAAGGCAGATCCTGTTACCCATTAAACCCACGAGTCTTGCATAACGGTGCCTAGCAATCGTAAATACTCGGGTATTTCCGTGATATGAGAATTACAACTCGTAAATGTAAGGTTAAAAATATCGTGCGAATCGTCCTCGGCTAATAACATGTTTCATATGAACGTCCGCGTTGAGTAGTTCAGTGTATATGGAAGTGTTAATTTTGGTCGGTAACTCATAAGTAATAGTGAAATTATAAGTTGTGATAGTTTTTGTTTCCTTAATCAAATTAGTTGGGTGGTTTTTTTTCCAGATATTTCTTTTGACAATTTCATTTGAAAACGAATGTACAACGAAAGAAGTCTTGCAAGAAACAATATGGCGGCTTTCACATTATTTCAGATGTATTGTCATTGGATAAACCCAATGAGTTCAGATTGGTTCCCTATATTTCAGCAATGCCGGTTACCATCCACCCTGTCCCGACATGCGGCTGGACACCATGGATCGATAGAGACACGCCCTTCGATGGCGTCGAGGAAGAAAGTCTTTCGTCAAACGAGCTCGGCCGATTCTGTCCGAATGGTCACGTGACAGCGATCACATGTGCCACCGGGAACGGACTTCCGGCCTACTTCACCAAGGAACTGTTTATGTGTACCCTAGCAACGGGCCTCGTTTGCAAGAATGAGGACAACGGCATGATACCCTGTTCGAACTATAAAGTGCGGTACTTCTGTGAATGCGGGCCCGCTTCAACTTCGACTGATTTATCAAGTATGGGAACCAGTGTTATCTATTTGATTCTTTATCGAACGTGTTCTGTCGTCTGACTTCATCAACTTTACTAAATAAAGAGGGGCGACAGTGCAGCAGAGATAGAGCGTCGGTCTCTCGTACTGGAGGTCCTGGCCCTGTGTTCGATCCCCGTTAGGCGAGGTGAAGATTGCAGGGACTAGCCCATAGATCGACGTGAGTACTGGTGTAGTATCCAGGAAGCAGTCATAGAGAGTGAATATAAGCTTCAAGCTTCCGTCACAATCGATGTAGAATAAATAAGTTTTAGCTAACTTTACTAAATACTATCTTTTATCAGTATTTAACACAGGTGTCCATAATACCTCGGTTTTTATACGATTTCCTCGATGTAAAAGGTACCAAGAAAAGCCTGCCTGACATAAGGACACTCCCTTTATAATAATTGTCCACTATCAGGAATTAATCTTGGGTTGTCCGACCTCGAAAAGCCTGCACTAACCACTAAGCCAGTATGGACAGATTATACTAAAGTCATAAACATAGTTTATTCTTTGGCAATATGAAGTTGTTGGTTTAAGAGGACAGTCAATGAGATAATGTGATAAATGTATGTTAAAAAGGAAAGGTAGAAAAAACCGTTTTTGAATTTTAACATAGAATATTATATTTCCTTCAGCATATAAGAAAGGTAAACACAAAACCTCCGTTTGGGTTTTAACATAGAATGAAATATCTTATTCAGAATATAACTTCTAACAAATGTTCATAGCTTTCCTTACAGCTTGGATCATCCCCAAGTTAGGGTGCCGTGTAATATGTGTGATATCCGTCACTAGATCACGTGATCGCTGCGCGCACCTGTCTGTAATGATTTTCCGTTTTGTTTCTCTTTTTTTCAAGTTTTATTTTCATTTTCCGTTTGATTATTTGAATCCATATAGGTAACATGATAAGTATAATAGATGGTTGGTGTCTTTGAATAGGAAAGGTTATCGCGCTCGGCTTCGGTTTTCTATCCGATTCGCCTTGTGCTCAATGGATAATATGTATTCCTACGTCTTGCCCGATGACATTTCCGATTCACGACACCAGCCATCTATTCTCTCTTTGCATATAGTTTAATGAATAGTTTTGTTGGTTTGTTTTCCTTTAGCAAGTACGGCCACCCCGCCATCTACAACGCCTAACTGTAACAGTAGCTATTGGACTCCCTGGATAGACCGATCGAAACGACCAACACCTCGGATTGTAGGAGAGTGGGGCGATTTCACCGAACATGAACAGCTCACTTCCGCCGAACTCGCCCAACAATGCAACAACGGTACTGCGGAAGCGATTGATTGCCGAACTGTTGACGGTATCCCTTATTACTCGTCTGGGGAGCTCCTTACTGTTAGGTGTACCTTAGGGGGAGGTTTAGTGTGTAAAGATGTAGACAATGGACCAATCCCGTGTAACGATTACAAAGTTAGGTACAAGTGTGGATGTGCATGAAGAGTGCAGATATCAAAGCTTATAAACTCCTACTCGCTTATATCTCGATTGCCTTCTCATAACTGATAGAGGAAGGCCCAAACACTTAGCTCTCTGTGTTGTTAATGCTTGGTAGGCTCAATGGCGTTCCTTTAGGCAGTCAGGAGAACTCTCGATACAATACAAGTATGCCGGCATGGATAGTTTGTTTTTAACCCTTAGAATGCTGGGTAAATCTCTAAAAATGGATTTTTGTGTCGCCTGCTTTCCCAAACCCTAAAAATCCGCTTAATGTTGATGAGGAAAGATACTCGGAGAAGCAAACAGGTTGGAGCACAGGCCAGGCGCCAATTAATTCGGCGGCTTGTCTGGATCTAACCTGTTTGCATAAGCATGAGTTCGTTTTCAGCACTGTAACACGTAATCATATTTATTTCTCAAATAAATCATTGTATATTATACAGAAGAATGTTTTAACAATAACATAGTTTGATTGGACAGAATGCTAGAGCTTATCAAAATGTCTTTCCAAATTGTATTAATGTGCTTTTACACCGGGTTTTTTGTATCAGAAAAAGGATGCATGTCATACAAATAAAATAAGAAGCAGGCCTAATTGAACAGTCAATTTAAACGATGGATGTGGAAACGGAGAGAATGAGAGAAAGACGCTGAGAGATAAAGAGTGTGTGTTAGAGATATATAGATAGAGAAAGTCGATGACAATAACAAATAGCAGATAACATGTATTGATTACAAGTACAATTTCGATAAGTGATAAAGCTTTTACTCTTTACAATAAACTTGTGTACTGCATCAAAGATAGATCATGGGGACTTGAACTTGTGAGGTCAAGGTCAGTTAAAATCTATCGTTTTTACATCGATTGAGAGAACAATTGTGGCATCTTATATATATCACACTCGATTCTGCTTCTTGCAGCGGTAGAGTGTCAGTCTCTTGTACCGAGTGTCCCGGGTTCGAATCCCCGTAAGGCTCTTGTACCGAGGGTCCCGAGTTCGAATCCTCGTTAGGCGAGGTGAAAACTTCCGGGACTAACCCACAAACCGGCGCGATTACTGGTTTAGTATCCAGGAAGAAGTCATCGAGAGTGGCTTTGAGCAAGCTTTAAGGTTCCTGCATAATCGATGTAAAACAAATATGGTGATTGTTGTATATATAACCAGTAATTGCACTAAATGTAGATCAATGAAAGATCACGTAATGAATTTAGCTACTCAATCCAAAGCTTAGGAAAGAAAACGCTGTTTATATTGTAACGAACCGAGCAAATGAACCGCTCAAAGACACAAACACATCCGATCAGAGAAAAACACTGTCGTACACTGAGTGGATGTGTTTGTGTCTTTGAGAGGCCCATTTGCTCGGTTCGTTACATTGGTGGCAGCGGTGGATTTAAGACTTCTCCTTCTATCGGAGTTGCCTTCCCCACGTGTTTCCCAAGGGCCAAGACTTGGGACGAGTCTTCTCGGAAGTGGGAGTAATGGTAACGTTCGTTGAACGGTTATGCAAATTAGAAACCTAATACATTGTTTGAGAGAACATGCTGGTATATATATAGACAACACAACCGCTCAGTGGACAACAGTGTTTTTCACTGATCGGATGTGTTTGTGTCTTTGAGAGGTCCGTATGCTCGGTTCGTTACAATATTTCAGAAAAGCCATTAAAGATATACTACATGTATTTAACTTTTGAGACAATAATTTATGCAACTCCCAAAAGTTATATGTGTATATGTCCATCCGACAGATGCACCAGAAGAAGATGCGGCGAAATTGGATAAAAGTTGATGTTTACTTTAAAAAAAAAATGCTTTAAAAGCGGTTTGCAGTATGTCCCATTGTCCGTATATAAATGTTCTATAACTTTTCTGCATGGATATGAATCTATGTTTTCAATTTGTCGGTAGAAGACGATTTTTCGTTCAAAGTTTCAATCCCAATCGGTGAGATAGTCCTTTTAATATTTACAGGACACATCGTCGCTGAACATAGCGGCTTAACCCATGACTAAACAATAAAGACATTTGACCAGATTGTTCAGTGCAGACTGGGGTCTACTTTGGAAAACGTTGTGGGGAAAAGGAGAAATTGTTCTTAACGAACAATTTCTCCTTTTCCCAAAATGTTTTCTGCAATATCAGAAGATTGTTTTTCCATCGATGTACATGGCTCACTTTTGAGCCTTATTGGCATGGTCCATGTCTGAATAACCTACCAGTAAGAGGCCATGATTTGTACCATGCCAAGGGACACTCAATGGGGAAATAAAAGATCGCCACCGGGAATCGAACCCAAGTCTCCGACGCTTAAATATTACGCAATCACAGATCATTAACATCAATGGTTTGATTAGTGGTGAGTTTACAAGCAGACAACTGTTTGATAGATACTTATTTTGTATTTGGTTACTTCAAATTAAAGAAATTAAGTTGTCAATACAAGTTGTTATGTGCCTATTGTTTGAAATGGTCATAACGAAAATATGACACATATTAGACGCGATGACAACAAGCTGTCAGGGGAAAAAATCCGTCGACATTAAGGAAAGGGTTACCCAGTGAAAGTCACATGACATAAACAAATCAACGTGCTGTCTATTTTAAATTGGAAATTTACAGGTGTCGCTGCGACAGCGTCATAGCAGTAAGTTAGGGAACGCGATGGATTTTCGGAAATGATACGAAACATTTTACTTATATTTATTAGGGCTCGGGTCCTTCGTAAATCTATGAACAAGTACCTAGATTGACAAAAAGAAGATATTTAGACCTTGTTTCTGCAAATAAAATGATATATATAAATAACTTTAAACAAAATGTCAAAAACTTTCTTTTCGGATATGATGAAACCACCTGTGTATCCATCAAACTTCGTGATGCCAAAATGGCGACCAAAACTTCAGGAATTGGTCGTCTCCTGACTAAACATAAGGCAGCACTAATCAAAGATCTCGACGTGAACAGAGTGGTTGCGAAACTCGTCCGTAAACGTGTCTTAAATAAGAAAGAGGAGGAAGTTCTGTTTGATTGTGACGATCACAAGCGTAAAATTGAGATATTGGTGGATATTCTCTCGGATAAGGGACCGAATGTTTTCCACGAATTTTGTGCGATTTTAGAGGAGTTCGCGCCTCATTTGCTCACCCGATTCCTGCTGGATGCGAGCCCAGGTAAGAGACTCAATAGTTGTCAGTCAGATTTTGGTGTTACATTGCACGAATGTCTAGGCGTAAACTTTTGAAACTTTTCCCCACCCACCTGTTATGAAAGAAAGGGAGGTAATTCTAACGGTAAGATTTTGACAGGTAAAGGTGAGCACAGTCATTTCGTGGTTAGTCATAGAAAATACTGACAATCGTATTGCCATTGTGTCCAGATAAACACTAAATTGAACCAATTATCTGCATTAACATAAGTCACCCTTACAAAATAGACATATGATCTAAAAGGGACGAACCCAGGGATTTGTGCTCTCATTGAATAATTGACATACATGTACCATCATTGTCTTTTAACAAAACAACATTTTCAAACTTCTTTACTTCTAAGTTGCTGAAATCCAGTATTTTCTTTAAATAATGTGAAGTGAATCATCACCCTTGTCAGCTCTCATATGGGAAAGCAAGTTTATCAAGGCCTAAAAAAAAGTTGTTTGTTTAGGGTAACCCGCCCCTACCTAGCCAAACCTGCCTACCCTAAAGATTTTATTGCCTATTGGAAGAAAAAGTAAATTTGCGCCATATTTTTAACATATTCATTTGAAACTTCTCGCACATTTCCAACAGGCTAGTCTATGAGTTGAACACATCCGACAAACATGTAAATTTGTCTTCTATCTGCGCTTAAATTCGACATCTTCTGAAAATGCATTTTGATGGATGCTGGTCTGTGTCAGAAGAAAGTTCTATACAGTTTTAATTATTTTCTTCAAAAATTAATATGGATGTTAAAGTGCAGCTCAAAATAAAAAAAAAAAAAAGAATAAAAAAAATCCCTACCTACCCTACCTACTGATTTTGAAGATGTTACCCTAAACAAACAATTCATTTTTTTAGGCCTAATAGACATAGAAATTAGCAAACTCCGCGCAGGAATACTTCCCTTCGCTACACTTCAGTACAATATCACTGCCATCATAGAAATCATGTGACGACAGATACAGTCATGGGGTCTCGATGATTTAATTCAACCTGCCTTGCTTTGAAAATGAACGATGAATCAAATTCGTACATGACTTTGACAATTTTGTCTGTTATCTTTGTTCAAAATGTGTATTATAGAATTCACCTCGATACGATCGTTTTTTTACAACGAAAACACATTGTTGATGTTCGTTACCTAGAGGGCATGACCCTACGTACTTTATTGCTTCATTATATCGAATAAACCTTTCCTGGGTGAGCTCTTACGGGACCTTGTTGCAAACCAACAAGGAAAAGAATAAGGTTATGAACTGGTTTGAGTATGATTCAAGCAATTTCTGTCAGTTTTTTTACATATAAATATATTTTGCCATTACTTTTTTGTAATGATTGGGCCAAAGAAGTCAGACTTCTAAAATTGAAAAAAAGTCTGTATTCAGATTTCGATCCAAAATTTATAATGAAAAAAACATAATCCTTCCAGATCTGGAAGGATTTTTTCGGTGATAGCAGAGAGCTCCTAACCAAATGAAAAGTGAGATCACTGCGAAGGAGAATGAGAAATTACCTTTCACATGGCTTGCTTGCATCACACGGTTAAGCGTTTCTGAGCACACAAGACAATTGTACATATAAATTCCACTTCTTATTCTGAGTTTGGATTGCTGTTTATGAAAAATACCTGTTTAAACGGTCTGAAATAGCTGCAATATTAATGTACTATTTCTCTTCTGTACAGTTATGAACGGTATTGAAGGTCTTGGTATACTGTCAAACTTGCGATAAGCAGCCACCCAAGGGACATGGTGAAATTGGCTGCTTAACAGAGGTGGCTGCTTATCGCAAAAATCATCCTATCGAAATTTTGGTGACCCTAGGAATACACCTTCAACATTGGACATGTATATGGACCATACAGAGATTTCTTTTCCTTATACGTTTGGTACTGTAAAACTTAAAAATCAAATTAGTTGACCAATTATCCCAATTTCCACTGAAGAGTTCCCAAAATGATTGAAATATTTTGACGAAAAAACAGGTTGAAAAAAAAAATGGTAATTTGGTCAGCTCAAATTAATAAAAAAATAGCAGTCCATTATTACCTAAGTACTTCATGCCGTAAACAATCATCACCACCAAACTAGCATATATACATCTTCACGGGAAATTTTTGAATATCGGTCAGTTTTTCTCTTACACAAACTTGCTGTTTGTCCTTTTCCACCTTCCACAAACGTAAGATAAAAGAAAACCCTTTCATTCTCCTTGCAATTTCTTCATGAAAGGAATTTCCCAAACTTGGGACAAGAGTTGCTTCAAAACAAACAATTTTGTCCTGTAGTCTTTTGATGTTACATAACTGACTTTACATCTTGATACATTTTGTGGTTTCGTTCAAGGATATTTGATACATGAGACAGGGAGGGGGATTTTGCTTCCTTTTAAAGACACATTTTTTTGGGGTTTGACAGATTCCTTTGTTTAAAAACATTTAGCGAGTAAAATAATTGCGAGTTTTATCTGCGGCAAATAAAAGAAAGGGTAACTAGCCAGTTTGTGTACGTGACAAAATCGATAGTTGCATGCGTCTCAGTTTACACCTCCCGATTACACAGGAAGGTTTTATCCATTACATAAACAACACACTTAGTGGTAAAACTATCGGTGACCGCTGGCGGTAGTTACAAATTAATTGACTGCTTATGACAATTGATTTTAAGTTGATTGGTATTAATTGGCCTGGCCGCTGACCGCATCAGATACAAGACCGCTTATCAAGGAATTTGGAAGAGTCTAATTGTTTGGGAGGACTTTAAAATGGCCGTTGAACGGCAAAAACCACTGATCACAAGTGACCGTAAGCACAGGTTTGACTGTATTGGCTTCTTAATTGCATCTTCAAAAAATTTAAAACAAATAAGGGATCTTGATGGGGATGAATATTGCCTTGTATATTTTTAACATTCACTTTTATGTTTAACATTCACCTCCTTATACAAGTTAGTGAATTGCATCCAAAAAGATTTCCAGACATGATTTTAGAAGTTAACTTGTGAAATGGTGTTGCCTTAAATTGTTTTCTGTAGAAGCCTGATTAAAAGCAGTGGATGACTTCTCCTTTTGGCAGGTTCAATCTTTCCCAAAAGTGCTGGTCCGCCAGTGCTGGTCCGCCGGTCCCGACTGGCAAATTTCATAGCGGACCGCTGTATTATTACTTTCTGACAGTCTGTGTGTCCTGCGTTTTTTTGTGGCATGAAAACCATTACAAAATTGCGAAATACCACCAAAAGAATGATGATGTTCTGTTAGTCAGTATGATCCATTATAACCTGTTCTTTCAATCATTATAAACACTTCAGCTTGAAAATTCGGAAGCACACTTTTGGATTTTAACAGGTAACAATTTCAAGACTACTGGTCCGTAGGCAGGCTGCTTTTTCCTATTTCGGAAAGACTGCAGGTTGGTCATGCGGATAACATTTCTAATTGAAAAGCCAGTTTAAACATAGGTGTAGGAGCTTGTAATTCTTATAATGTTATTGAATTTGTAAATGCATGAATAGTTAGGAAGAAGTTTAGGAACATTGATTCTTAGACCAGTCCTCATCTGAAGTTGGCCCCCCCCCCCCAATGTTCGAAACGCTCCTACGCCTATGTTAAAGTCAGTACAACGGAAGTATTTGTACTAGTTTGGTTTAAAGAATCACGGTGATATAACTGAAAAATGTTGAAAACAGCTTTAAATCTTATAAAGTTTGATTGCAGTTGTTGATTTGATAATGCATTTTTTATCCATAGAGTATATGTATGTCGTATTCTGTAATTCAAGGGTGGTTCAGCGCATGTCTATATTTCCTACACCATCAATAATACTTTTGTCAGAAAGGTTTCTAAAACTTTTCTGTAGCAGATGCAGTAAAGAGACGCATAACAAAATAGGGGGTTAACCCATTACCAAACAATAACAACATTTGACCAGTTTGTTGCAGATGACTCTGGAAATCATTGTGGGAAAAGGAGAAATTGACGAGCAATTCCTCCTTTTCCCATAATGTTTTCTGCCCTATCAGAAGATTGTTTAATTTCATCACATTTTGAAATATCTTCTGCAATCTCCTTTTCAATTTGGGACAGTCGAAGATTTGGCGTTTGGTAAAGGGGTTAAGGTGTAAGCATACGGACATGCCTTATGATCAGCAAATCTTGACTGTATTGTTTTGTGCGATAATAGTAACAAAACGTTCAGAACCAGGTTCAAAGAGTGATATAATCTCGTAGTAAACTAGTTATGTACATACAATCTGCATAATGGAATTATCTTTTAGAACAGCACTAAAAGAAATGTTTGATTCACACAATGGTGCAATTCTGTGTTGTATTGAATTTATGATAGATTTGCTCTGTTTGAGTAAAATTGTTGTAAATACTTATTCGTCTTAACCCTTATAGTGCTGGAACTGAACTCATGCTTATGTAAACAGGTTGCACCCAGGGTTCTAAGGGTTAAATAACACGAAAAAGTCCTGAAGTAGTATTTGAAATATTTTTGCGTCGTCTGCTTTCCAAAACCTTGAATATCTGCTCAACGCTGATGACGAAAGATACTCAGAGTAGCAAATTTACTTGGCGGCTATCCTGGACCTTAAACCTGTATACATACTCATTTTCAGTTCCAGCACTATAAGGGTAAAAGGTGCTTGTTAATACGCCTTTTATCTGGCCTTTTATATTATATCAATGCCACATGCTTTCTGGCGTCTAGGAGACACTGCCTTATCCTGGTGGTTAGTGAGTACAGATTTTAGATTGATAAGGTCTCTCTTTGTGGGTTTGAACATGGGTAGCACTAGGTTTGAATTGTCAGGTACAGGGTTGGCATTAAGAGCCAGCTGCCAGCCAATTTGACCGCTTTTAATGACTTTTTGGTCGGCTCAAATACCAAAAAAAAAAAAATTGCATGTGGTCATTAGAAATAGTTATAACTTTTTGTTTGCTACATTGGCCTCCTCAAACCGAAAGTTGGCCTCTTACCCCAAAAATGAATGACAACCATTATGGTATTTGAAGGGCAGACTGACCAGGGTTTCCTTGACCCATCAATATGTGGGACTTTTGACCCCTTATATTATTGAACTGTGAATGGAAAACAACAGTTTTTAGGGCCAACATCCATCCAGGAATTCGGGGTCAGATGAACAAAATCCTGAAGACTCTTGTGGACAGTTTTAAAAGTAAAGGGGTCTTCTTCCACCCATGACAAGCCAGGATTTGCTATATACAGCAATTATTTTCCTTATATGTTTGGTTACGTTAAACGGACCTGTTCTGTTATCTATAACTGTTCTGTTACTATCTATTTTTCCCAATTTCCCAATTATACAAAATTCTCAAAATGACTAAGATGATTCAGTTAAAAATCCTTTGAATGGATGGTAATTTTCTAAAAATATATTTTGTGTCATCTGCTTTCAAAAACCTCAAATATCTGCTTAATTTTGATGAGGAAATATACTCAGAGCAGCAAACAGGATAGATCGCAGGCATCGCGCCAATTTACTTGGCGGCTGGCCAGTGGATCTAACCTGTTTGCATAAGCATGAAGTCGGTTCCAGCACTAAAAGGGTTAATAACATATTTGTCTCAAAACTTTGTGAAAAAGCTAAAACGATTCTTCTTCTTCCTAATACTGATCTGGGTTCTCAAAGGAAGGTAATTAGATCACAACTTTGTCAAGTTAAGTAAAAATAACCAGTTTGTTTGAATTCATTTATTCCTAGGAAATTCCCAATTTTACAGAAAATGGCATGATTTTCCCAAAATTTTCTGGTATCGGACCCATTTTCAAAATTTGAAAGGAAATCGCTGATATAACTAAAGAGCTGTTGATGTGATGTAAAATCGCAATTTACACAACAAGCAAAACTTTTCTGATAGGATAAGGGTGAAATATTTATCTAAAGTCAGTGATTGTCTAATAAAACAATAGATTGTTTGTTGACATGCATTAAATTTTCAACTAATTGTTTTCATGCCAATGCATGTTTATTATGTCTTTCTTTACATATTATCAAGTTTACAGGTTTTTTTCCCTATTTTACCTGTTATAAAGATTTTGGATATTTTGGAAATAACTTCATAAATATCATACACAGATTCATTTGCAGTGTGTCCAAATTGTATGCATTAGTAGATAACATAAGACATTTATAAAAAATGCATTTTGAGATAGATTATACAAGTATTTGCTTATTATGCGCAATTTGTTACATTTTTAAGGTTTTATCAAATTTTTTGCAAATTGTTTAGCTGTCATTTTGGTCATCCTTTACAACAATTGTTCTGCATTCCTTAAGGTAGAAAACCCATAATCCGCCAGTTCGAAACTCTCTTTCGTTGGATTACTCCTAGGTATACTTGGATGGGTGCCGAGACTATTTGCTTTACACGGATGTATACCAAGACTGGCCGAAGTAATCCAACAAAAGCATTCAAATGAAAGAATTAGTTTAAAATGGTGGATTAAGGAATCAGGAAATCTCAGAATCCCAATTGGTTCGAGAATCCCCAGAAACCCCTTCATATGTCTTCACACACCCAAACACCACCCCACAAAACTGACAAAACCGGCATTTTCCTGATCCCTGGGTGCAAGTTGAAAGTTCATTGCAAGACTATATTGTCAGTGCTTCATAAACATGAAGCACTTACAATAGTCTTGCACAGAACCCTTGAAGTGAACAAAGTGGTTAATATGTGCTTCATTTCACTCCACAGAGACAATCACAGAAAACAAGAAGCCAGCCACACAGGCCCTACAGCTAGGTTATGAGCTGGTACTTAAAGAGCGAGATGCCGTACTCCGACAGAACGCAAAGGCGCTGGAAGAGCGAGAGGAGGCTCTTAGGCTCGCGCAACAGTTAAAGTCAGAGAGAGACCAGGCCCTCGCCAGTCTCGAAAACCTGTCCGGGAGGAGATCTACGTAAGCTGAATTTTTATTTCATTTTATTTACTAGTTTGCTTTAAACTTATTTATTTTCACATCGATTGTGAAACAAGTTCTTTCTACTAAGATTAATCACTTTGGATTCCGCAACCTTTATACGTAACAGGTACTCGCATCGAATGTGGATTGATGAAAGTTTGCAAGGCAGATCCCACTTCTCACAGGATTCGAACCCACGACCCTAGAAGCTTGCGCTTTACCCCAGGCCAACTGTCCTCCACAAAAGAGATGTGGAGTCTACAGTACCCGGTATTCCCAGGCTGTCACCTATCCAAGTACTAACCATGCTCGACATTGCTTAGCTTCAGTGATCGGACAAGAACAGATGTTATCAATGTGATATGTCCATTTCATTTACTTGGGTTTAACATTGCGTCTACTTTATTTCAATGATGTTGCAATGCCAGACTGGTATTGATAGAGAAAGGTCCCCAAGTTAAATGCTTTTAAGGATAAGTCAAGCAGTTTAGAACCTGTTCTTGATGTTCATGAACAGAATCTCTCAAGTCATGAACAAGTTCTTGAACAGCTTTGTGTTCATGAACTGCCATATGTTGTTTCGGGGTTTCAGTGCAATACTATAGCAAGTGCTTCACATTTGTGAAGGACTAAGTCTTACTATAGTCTTGCGTTGAACCCTCGGTTTATGTCTTTTCATTAAGTTCATGGACACAGTTCTTGAATTCTTCGCAGGCCAACTATAAGATGAATGGGTTTATTTCCTTATCACAGGCCATTGTTAGAAAAGAGATCAGTGTCACCATCAAGGAAAACAAAGGAAAAGTTAAAAGCCATGGACAGTGATCTAGAGACAGAGAATGAGGAGGTAAGAATTGACTCAAATTATATCATCAACCAATACATTGAGAGTCAAGGTACCGGTTTACTAAACGACTTAAGGAAAATATTTGCATAATTCAAAACTTGTAAACATGGATGGTATCTTAAATGAAAGTATAATATTGCAATGTGACACATCATTGGAAGCATCTCAGAGAGATGATTCCAATGATATGTTACTTGCAATATTTTTTAGCCCAACATTGAAATAAGGGTGAATGTTGTTTTGAACTTAAGCAAATTTTTAGCGTAACATGTTTAGTAAAATGGTACCCAAGTGTCTGACTGTTGTATGTCCTTCTCATTTTTTTGCAGGACTTACTTTACCCTTATAATGCTGGGTAACTTTCTAAAAATAGATTTTTGTGTCAGCTGCTTTTCCAAAATCTTAAATACTGCTTAATTTTGTTGAGGAACGATACTCAGAGTAGCAAACAGGTCTGATCACAGGCCATCCGCCAATTTACTTGGCGGCTGGCTCGGATCTAACCTGTTTGCATAAGCATGAAGTCGGTTCCAGCACTATAAGGTTTAAGTCATGCACCTAACCTCCACTTCATGTGTGCCCATGGCCTAATGGTTAGAGTGTTGGAATTGCAGTCACTAAAGCCATATCCATGTGTGGTCAAATTCACAATAACAGAAGATTTGTATTTTTCACAAGAAAGTAATAAACCTTTACCACTCATTAGGGGTAGTTTAGTAAGTGTGTTCCCTTAATCCACAAAGTTGGCAAACTCAATTGTCTGTATGGCCCCAAGTTTGTCCAAAGTCTTAACAAACAAACTACTTTTCGGTGAAATTCAATAAAGACTTTATAAAACACTTTGTCCTCAGAAAGTGCACTCTTTAGTTGTGCACCAAGTGCTGAACTGTTCTAGAATGCTGGGAATTTTGGACAAATGATAGCTCAAAGGGGTAGGTTCACGAACTATCAAAAATGGCCCAATGTCAAAAATGGTTGAATTCATCACAAACTTGTGTCTGAGGCATGTGTTGACTGAAAACAAGTTTGTTTTTTAGATTTCTGCATAGCGGTTGCCATGGCAACGGAATGGTAATTACAAGGAATTTGGTTAAGTCAAATTTGGGTTTTGTTATTACCATGAAAAATACATGACAAAATAATATAATTGAGTAATGAAAAGTTTTACAACAAGAAAATATTATCAAACATCAGCATTTTATTTTTAGTATTCATATTTCGGTAACCATGGTAACATGTTGCACATATATCAAATACTTCGTTTATGTGTTTAATTTAAACCAAATTCTCGCAAACTTAGTTGTTTTTTAAGTAATTGTCGAAGATGTCATAATGATCAATATATGTTCATTTAAACATCAACTTCTTGTAACTATGGTAACTAAGAACTGTTAAATGTAAAGTAAGGAACGTTCTTAAACAAAGTAAATATGTATTTCAAAGATAATTTGCTTTTGAATTTACATCTATAGTATCTTACATATACTTTTATCATACCTTGCCATGTAGAACTGATTTGCTTATCAAATGATAACCATTGTAACAATATTCAATTCAGTATGTGTATAAACATTCTATAAAATTGTACATGTTCTTAACCACAGACTTACAAGTCTAATGTATGATGGGTGTTTGAAAAAACATCTGAAAAAAGGTTCATAACTTATTTATTAATGCGAATATTTGAAAATTTTCAAAAGTGATAGTTTGATATTCTATGCTTATAAACCCAAAGGGAAAAATGATACAAATTACTCTGATGCACAATCCATAGTCACTGTGGCAACGTCAAGTAACTTTGAGCGGGACAACGTCGTGTTACTTTGAGCGGGGCAACGTCATGTAAGGTTGAGCGAGACAACTCACTCATAAAGAAAATATAGCATCTGCAAAATCTGTCTGAAACAGTAGTTTGTTACATCTTTTTAAAATATTCTTGTTCACATGATACACACTTCTCCCACCTAAGTATCAACCTATCAAAAATGACCTGAAATGTTACTAACAGTTTCGTAGAAATTTTTTGTAGAATTTTACGAACAGTTTCTCTGACAACCGTGGGTAGGTCATCAACAATATCAAAACTTCTGCCGCGCAACTTTGATTTCAAGGTTGGGAATACTGGTCTTTTTTTTTACTGTGTGTTGTATGCAAATATGAAAAGTGAGTATAAGAATATATTTACGTGTTTGGCAAACAATTGATGCCAACATTGTGACCATCAACTTTCCAGTTCTGGTGACATACGATAGCCTATGCTTTATAACAGCGTTACGTCTAATACTCGGCAGAGAAATTGCAGTCCAAGACCGACTGTTTTGAACATGTTATCATATACCACCAGAACCGGAACGTTGATTGTCAACCCATGCCGGGTACACATGTGGCTACTATTGGCAAAAGTAGGCGAAAAAAAAATACTTGTGGCGCAGCTATCTTGTTCCGAAATAGGATCATAAACATCGGTCATGATCATCTGGCCTGGGCACAGTCTCACCAAATATGTTGTGAGAATAACACATGTTAGAAAGATGATTTAAACAATCCTCATCACTTATTAAACGACAAATTAAAATATCGACATTTAAGATGCTGAAAACCTATGTGTATAAATTCTCGTGGAATGGGCGTAAGGGGATTCATTGCTTTAATTGCAAAACTTGGATCATTGATGGTAATGGGTTGTATTTAGACTCTCCTTTCTACCGTAATGTGATAAGAATGTTGACCCATTATATAATATTGGAACAAGACGCTTTGTATAGGTGTCCCATCTAAGACTTTATTTAGTTGGTTTTCGATTATTCTGGGCAAACGAAGATTTCGCAAAACGATTTACAAGTATGCCCTTAGATAAGTGTTTGCCATGTATTGCTTCCAATTTCAAGGTAGAGATGAATAAGTTTTCTCAAGAGCGACTTGCGCTCTGTAAAGACTGCCAGACAAACAGTAGATATATGAATGATCAATCCAGAAAGGCTTTATGGACATGTCAGGTAATAAATTAACAAGAAATATTCTATGCTTGTTTTATGGAGATTTTCACTTTGTCAATAATTGGAATGCAAATATCGCCAAACTGCTGTCCAGTAAGTTCAGTCAGAACTGTAAAGTCGCTGCCAATTATGTTGCCAAAGTTCAAGGAATAATCTTTCGTAAGCTATGCATGTCTACTATTTTGAAGATCATTCATGACTGTCCGACTAAGATATAGTTCATATGTTGCTGTAAATTCATCTGATGCTGTTTGAATAGTGAAGACTGTGGTTGGTTACAGTGAACCCTCACTGATATGCACAGTACACCACCTTCCATCAGACGGAATAAAAGTGTTGTGTTCAACAAAATGCCAGAAGTTGACCCCTTGTTGAAACATTTGTCCTAATTGCTGTTTACAAACAAATTGTCTTAAATGGCTTTAATTGGTCGATACAATCCTAAAAGTCATAGAAGGTGGACTGAAAAGCTATTAATATGATGATGTTTCTAGGACATATGCCTGACAAACATCATCAGAGACATAGATAACATGTCTCACTGAAAAAGAAGAAAGGGTATGAATAAATGGTCCCAGACATTGTTCACATGGAAATAAATTGACCACTATGATTTAAATAATGAAAATTGATAAAGACTAAAGATTGACGTGATTGATACAAGCCAGATATTGAAATTGAATAGAACATATGCCGTCAAATAAACCACTGAGCTATTCCTGCAACTATTTGAATGGTAGGAATTTAGTCTACACCAAGTCAACTTTTTCTAAAAATAGATTTGGACCGATGTTATATTTAATCAAAACAATAAAGCCTTTATTTCAAAATATATCCAACTCATCATTACAATCGAATATCAATCAACTTATGAATTTCCACTTCTTTCAAAAGTAGAACCATTAAGATAGAGACATAGACCTGATAAAGCTTATAACTAGATCTCGTAGTTTGACAGTTTCGGTAAAAACTAGCCCTATATTCGGATAAGACCCCTTTCGGGTGCCTCGAAAAATGCCGATATATTTCGTGTTTTATGAAGTTAGCCCAGGAGTAATTCTCGCTAAACATATATGCCAATGTAAATCAAATGCTAAGCTTAAATTTGAGCAGTTTACCTTTTTGAGAAATGGGATTTATGATTGCAAAAGCCGCGAACGCTTCGAAATGTAATGTATTATTTACATTGTTCCGATGGAAAGTTTTACATGTTATTGTTACAAGATTGACAAATTATGGGAAGGTTTGAGTTAAAAAAAGTGTTTAAAAGGATAAATTATATATTTTCGGCATAATTTCTCTCTCTTTAATGTTTTTTTTCACAAGATTCCACATTGTTACCTTTCCCTTGTAACGTTGATATAGGAGATTTTACGTCAATTTTTGGAAGCAATTATTAAAAATAGAATATGAGCGCATTCGAGTACCACGACGATTTTTACATCATCTGTTCATAATTTTACAACGTTTCCAAAAATATATATTTTGTCGTGGTACTCGCTTGCGCTCATATCAAGAATTTGAGAAAACATGTCCAAAATCTTGCAAAAACGGTGAAAAGGACGAAACCATGATACCTTTGGAGGGTTATAAAAAGTGTTTTTTTTTGTTAATATGATAAGAATTTATACTTTTCAAGTCATTTAAGCATTGATTTCAACAAAAAACGTCATATTTTTTTGTTAACACTAATTCTCATTTTTTGCAAAATTTGAGGCCAATAAATGGGGTTAGTGAACCTACCCCTTTCCTGATTTACCAATACGGTGATATAAAATTGAATGTCTTATTTTTCCTTGATTGAATATAATACATCTATTTATTTCCTTTGATCATATGTTTGATGAGTATATATATGTCTTTCATGAATACACATTTTTGATGAGAGTATATTTTTGCTTTGGAATGCTAAAAGGGACGTGAACGGCTTAGAAGGTTAAAGGTAAGAAAGATAACCCTGGATATTGATAATACTTGTTGAAATGTTTTGGTTTGAATAACCTCCCTTGATATGAAAAAAAAATGGTTTTGAGTTTTGTTATTTTTTTTGTAGCAAATGGGGGTTAAATGCTTTGATTTGCATGTTTAACTGTTTAACTCATCCCCTCTAGAATGATTTTATTACTGGTCCAAATCGAAAATTATTGCAACTGATAAGTTATTAAGTATTCAAACTTGAATTTTGTTTGTGTTTTTAGTAGGAGCCATTGTCACAAATGGGGCAATGGCTTTCAACAAGCAAATTTTTCTTTGTCACATTGGTTTTATATATTACATCCAGATATCTAATAAAACTGACATGAATGACAAAAAGATAAACAAGAGTAAAACAATACTCCTGTTTTTAGACAATTTATTGCAATTAATTTGTAAACAGGTCATTATCGTGTATATTTGATGTTATGTTTAATGACCCATATTTATTTAATCTTAATTCATTTGGCAGCAAATTATGCAGCCAAACTAAGAGAGATATATGTGAAAAGAGAAATTGTGACAACAGAAGAAATTACGATATCTTCTATTTTCACAATATGTCTTTTACCCATTTTTGATATGGATTCTTTTTCAATTTTTGTCTGGGTATGGATGTACTTACTTGTTTATTATGCTTTCAATTTGGACTCCCCAAGAAGAATGAAAAAGACCAATGTTTACAAAAAGGTTGTTTTATCCATCCTTGTTTATTCCAAAATAATAACTTCCTGGTTTAGAGGTGAAAGTTCACTTTTGTAGAGTTTGAAGGGGTGGGTTTTATATGTCTTATTTTCTGTAGTTTCGTAAAAATCAATATGAATTACTGGTATGTTTGTTTCCTCAGACTTTTCCTTAGAACACACTCTCAGATGACCAGTTGACAAAATTGCAGTTAGATAAACCTTTATCGGTATTAAGTGAATGTAAAATGTACAGTTTCACAAACATCAGGCAAACAAAAACATGCTGTTTTTGCTCTCAATAAGTCGCTTCAGGTACTAAATCAAGGGTTCAGTGCAATACTATTGTATTCATGTTTATGAAGCACTTACTTGCATTGAACTCTTTATATGTGATCTTTTATAAGAGTATGACTTTCCTTGTGTGTTTCACCACAAAAGCAAAAAAAATGATAGCTCATGTATGACTTTTATTCATTTCTAAATGAAAAGTGTGTGCATTAAATCTTCCGTCTTGTGGCTCACCTTTAAACGTCGTCTTTTATATTGTAACCCCTGCAAATGATTCAAAAACTTATTATTCATGAACATTAAAATGCAACTCATGGATGCAGAACTTTTGCATGATTTTCTAGAACAAGTTCATGAACATCAAGAACAGGTTCAGGAATGCAGCACTCATGCACCTGTTATTGATTTCCATGAACATGTTCTTGAATTTCATGAGCAAGTAAAGAACAGCATTGTGTTCATGAGTGTCCATTTAACATTCATGAATGTTCATGCAAAAGCTTTATGATTGTCCATTTAATGTTCATCCCTGTTCATGAAGTTAATAAATAAGCTCTTGAATCTTTAGTAGGGGATATGTCTAGAGTTCTTTGTCTTGTGTACAATCTCTTTTTCTATCACCTTTACCCGTTCCTCACCTTGGAGTTTGGGACTAGCTCAAATTGAATACAGGTACTGTGTTACCCAGTAGTTAAGGTCTATGAATTGTGACTCGAGGGTCCCATGTTTAACCCTCACCAACAGCGCTGGGATCTTTGGTGGTAGTGTTCTAATGGTACTTGACAGGTGAAATCCATAAGAGATGGAAAACAACTGAATACTGTTGACAAGGAACAAGCCGTTTTTTTTTTTTGCTTAACCCTTTATCATATTTTCTACTGTCTCAAATTCAAAGAGTTTGCAGACGACATTTCAAAATGTGATGAATTTGAAAAATGATCTTCGAAAAGGGCAGAAAACATTGTGGGAAATTGCCCACAATGATTTCCAGGGTCGTCTGCAACAAAGTTGTCAAATGTCGTTATTGTTTGGTAATGGATTAAAGCCTGTGTTTTTAATTGTGTATTGACAGGCTCCCTCTGTCCAAAGCAGTTGACATAAACTTGCTGGAATGCCACAGCTTTGTGACATTCGTCCTTTGTTATATGTTATCATACAGAAATGTCGGGGCAGTGCTTTTGGCAAACTCACATACGACTTCAGGTTTGATTGCAACATGCAGATATTAAGAGCATCCCCTTTGAAGGATTCAAGAATAATGTTGATAAATTATATTAGCAGACATGAAAGACAAATGCCAATGGTTGTTCATGAACACAAACCTGTTCTTTAACTGTGTCTTGAACATCAAGAACATATTCATGAACATCAAGAACATATCCATGAACATCAAGAACATATTCATGAACATCAAGAACATATTCATGAACATCAAGAACATATTCATGAACATCAAGAAGATATTCATGAACATCAAGAAGATATTCATGAACATCAAGAAGATATTCATGAACATCAAGAACATATTCATGAACATCAAGAAGATATTCATGAACATCAAGAACATATTCATGAACATCAAGAACAAGTTCATGAGTCCATTATGTTAATGCTTTTAGACAAGCTGGACAATTGATTTTGCCACCATTGATTGTCAGCTGTTGTATACATGAGGAAATTGGTTAAAGAGTTAACTTATTAAATAGTCTGACTAGACTCCAAAACAACCCAGACGCCTGTGTGGTCAGACAGTAAGGTGTTGAAGGGATTAGTGAGGAAAGGCTAAACATTTGTTTTATACCCTTTCTTTAATCCGTTACCAAACAATAACGACATTTGACTAGTTTGTTGTAGACGACTTTTGAAAACATTGTGGGAAAAGGAGAAATTGCTCTGAACGATCAATTTCTCCTTTTCCCACAATGTTTTCAATCCTATCAGAAGAATTTTTTCCAATTCCATCACATATTTGACATGTAGTCTGCAAACACTTTCAATTAGCGACAGTCAAAAATTTGGCGTTTGGTAGAGGGTTAAATTTTTTTGGTATTTGTAGCAGACGACTGTAAAACGAACATGTCAAATGAACAGAATGTTATCCATATGAAGAAGAGACATTTACTTTATGATATTTGGTAGAAAAAATTGTGATGAAAGTAGAAATAACTAGTTAAAATCAATTTTTTCTGTCTTAACGGCTTTACTAATATCATGCTGCATGTGTGTATGATATGCATTATGTGGTTCTGCAATAAAAAAAGATCACAGAACACTCATAATGCATATATCTAATTATGTGCATGTTAAAATTAATATATCTATGAGGTAAAAAAGGTTGAAGTCTTTCTCATAGGGAGGGATTTAACTCCTTTATGACCTGCAGACGACTTTTTTAGCTTTTCATCTGTCAACAGACGAATATCTGAATTGTTTTAAAACCATAAATCCATTTATCCTTTAGCCTTTCTCAATATTGGACTTTGTGAATTGTCAACTTTGAAAGCAAAATCAGAAGACAAAGAAATGTCTTGAAGCTGATATTTTCTTAATCGTATTGGGTAGAAACAATTGTTTGAAAAGAATGAGTTGCTCATTCGGAGCAATATATCATTTGGTGGAATAGTTTGTGAATACCTCTGCAGCACATGTGTAAAAATCATTTATAGGTAGAGATATTGTTGAAAATAGAACTTTGATTAAAGTAACAATTTGGCGCCTTGCGTGGCCCAGTGGTTAAGGTCACTTCAGCATTTTTTGTAACAGACCTCTGAAATATTGCTCAATAAGGAAAAATGAATTTGATCATTGTGAAAAAAGATGACTTGCTCATGCTATTGACAATAAAATGGCTTTAAATGCAGTTTGCTTTCCACAACAGCATCAGTGGCTGAAGTTTGGCACAATAATAGCCTGTTCAAGGGAAACAATAGATATACAGTCCAACTTGTGTTAAGAGGCCAGCCTTTGGGACAGAGTAAATTGGCTGTTTAAGACAGGTTGGCTGCTTAACACAATTTGATTTACACTATAAATCTAACAATGGGACTTTCTGTAGTGGCCGTTTAGGGCAGGTTGGCTGCTTAAAAGGGTGGCTGCTTAACACAAGTTAGACTGTAGATGCCTCTCAAGCAATGGAAAGTCAAATTGGAAGCAATATGCAAAGTAGCACATTATAAAAGCTTGACCCCAGTGAGTGTCACTTACAATGAAAATGTACCAGATTTTACAACTTTTTATTTAATATAATATAATATTTTGAAATTGAGTTACCATACAATAATAGGTCCCCAGATTTGGAATCATTTTAACTTGTGGTTCGGCATAATTAGATATGATGATTGCATGATTATACCAGTATTTATTGTACCTATTGGAACTCGTATTAGCCAGTGTGCTTTACTTTATTTATATCCTGAAACAAGGCAATCAAGTAAAGTAGGTTTTATGTTCCATTTTTTATGTACAGAAAAAAATTGTTGAAACCTTAAAATTCAGCTTCTTAAATTAAGAATTAAGAATACTACCTATTAAAACATCCTTATATTTGTGTCAAATGGTGAATTCGCTTTTGGGTTGGTTTTGTAACTATGTTTTTTTTTTTGGTTTTCATTGCATATTACATGCTTCAGAAAAAATTGTACACCATTTTGTTTCAACTTTTCAACAAGCGTCTTTAATTTAGAATATCATCATTTGTAAACATTATAATGTGTCAATTGATGAATTTGCTTTTGAGCAAGTTTGTTTTGGAACTGTATTTGTGATGCTTTGCAGGTGCAATGAACATGCATCTTATAAAATGTTTGGGTAAGGTAAAGGTTTACCAAATGTTAAATGATCCCGGTTTATATTCAATTAGAAAATCATTTGACGAAAAATAGGCTTCTTTATTGACCTTGACACGTAGATTTTTATTGGGTCTCCATGTTAACCCTTTACCAAACGCCAAATTGTCGACTGTCCCAAATTGAAAGACCTTGCAAACTACATTTCAAAATGTGATGAAATTAAAGTTATCTCTGATATAGTAGAAAATATTGTGGGGAAAGGAGAAATTGCTCGCTACGAGCAATTTCTCCTTTTCCTACAGTGTTTTCCAGAGTTGTCTGCAACAAAATGGTTAAATGTTGTTATTGTTTGTTAATGGGTTAACCCTTATAGTGCTGGAACTGTCTTCATGCTTTTGCAATCAGGTTTACTAAATTTCAATCTTCTGTCACAATCAATGCAAAATAAAAAAGTTTAAACTAGATTACTCAGAACTCAGTCAGGGTTGAATTTTGTTTTTAAGGGGTTTAAAACTGCAGTGCCAACAATCGTAAAGGTTTTCCAAACGATCTGGCTTGTCAAATGACACTCTCACAGCCAGCCACATATAAAGGGCTTAACCTGTTACTAAACAATGATGACATTTGACAGTTTGTTGCAGTTGACTCTGGAAAACATTGTGAGAAAGGCTCTTAATTAGCAATTACTCCTTTTCCCACAATGTTTTCTGGGATCCCAGAGTCACAAGACTGCATGACACTATGCAAGGCATGACACTTAAAAGGGTCGCATGTACAACCTAGTTCAAATTGAATCATAATAGGTTATGTTGATTTTGCCTACAATATGATCAGAATTCAATAGCCGTCGTATGAAAGATGTTGAATTATAACTTTAAAAAAGGAGTGAGGATTGTTGCTATTGAATTCTTGTGCTGAAAAGTGTAGAGGGCATCTACATATCAATGGTTCAGTGCAAGACTATAGTAAGTGCTTCATGTTCATGAAGCAAGCACTAACTATAGTCTTGCATTGAACCTTCAATAGGAGCTGGATTTAAGTTCTGCATTGATATCAATATAATGTGGCGAGGTACATACAGTACAATTATGGGTCTCCCTGCTTTAACCAATTCTTCCTGGTTTAGTTTAAATTCATTTATTTAATATCGATTATAAAACAAGTTCTTATAACTTGGATATATATCTCAAGATTCGCAGCTTCATTAATCCACATGCGGCGCAAGTACTTGTTATGTCTCCAGGAAGCAGAATTGAGATGGGATTTACCCACTTATTTTTCATTTGTGCTATGGCCATTCATGAACACAAAGCTGTTATAAACTCAAATACTCATAAAAGTGATGTAAAAAACAAGAATCACTAATCTTACCTATCTGAGTATGATAACCATACTTAAGTTTAAGTCAAGGTTTTATACCATACTTAAGTTTAAGTCAAGGTTTTATACCATACTTAAGTTTAAGTCAAGGTTTTATACCATACTTAAGTTTAAGACAAGGTTTTATACCATATTTAAGTTTAAGTCGAGGTTTTATACCATACTTAAGTTTAAGACAAGGTTTTATACCATACTTAAGTTTAGTCAAGGTTTTATACCATACTTAAGTTTAAGTCAAGGTTTTATACCATACTTAAGTTTAAGACAAGGTTTTATACCATACTTAAGTTTAAGTCGAGGTTTTATACCATACTCAAGTTTAAGTCAAGGTTTTATACCATACTTAAGTTTAAGACAAGGTTTTTATACCATACTTAAGTTTAAGACAAGGTTTTATACCATACTTAAGTTTAAGACAAGGTTTTATACCATACTTAAGTTTAAGACAAGGTTTTATACCATACTAAAGTTTAAGTCAAGGTTTTAGTTAAAGTAAGAAGTTGTTATTCTTATAAGAGCACAGGCCTATAACAATGCTTTGATGATGACCTGCAATATATGACAAGGGGACTCAATGACTTATTTAGAGATGGATCACCTGGCTAGACGACCACCCACATGATTAACCTTGGACTCCATGATAGACTGATGGATAAAACACCTCAAAATGAATATTTGTAATGTTTAAACAAAAAGTGTGGTTTCAAGACTACGACATATTTATGCGTGTGTGCCTGTGAATATTGCATTCAATTATACATAGCTCTTATTGTGAAATCAAGTCTGCCAAACATTGGGGGCAAGTTTTGTTTCAACTTGTCAATTATATAATTTTCAAGTAACTATTGTAGAAAAGCCTTAAAAAAACCTCTGTGACTCTGACTCCTTATGAACAATTTGTCCTTTTGTCATTGATCTTAGCCAGTTTACAGAGAAAATGCATATGAATTTTCTCCTTGAACAAGGCCTAATGAATAACTCATTATAAATGAGCAAAAATGACTAATCCATTTTTGTTCTCAAAGCAATTTCATTTAGTTCATGTTGAAAAGAAAAAGAAGAATGTATTGTGACAAACTTAAAGGAAACTTGTTCAGCTTGGGTTCATTGAGTTGGGGTTGAGTTAAAAAAAAGCTGTTATGTGAAGATAAGTCATATCAGAGAAAAGCTTTGAAATCTGAGAAATCAGGCCAAGATCTTATTACTTTATCATAACTCTAGGAATAAATTTATATCTTGTCACATTATTTTTGTTAATAAATGTTTGACTTCATTTATACAAGTTTTTTTTTCACCTGCTGCAAGGTTTATAAGAAACTGCTGTGACTAAAGACATAACAGATCATAAATTATGAAAATGAACAATTTCTTCTAGTTAAACAATGGTTTTTATGAGCAAAAAACAGTGTGTATCATACAATTTATGTACTTCATAATAATTGTTGCTTTCAATTTGGACCACTTGTTAAATCACATACAGTTTAACTTGTGTTAAGCAACCACCCCTTTAAAGCAGCCAACCTGCCTTAAACAACCACCACAGAAAGTCCCATTGTTAGATTTATAGTGTACATCAATTTGTGTTTAGCAGCCAACCTGTCATAAACAGCCAATTTACTATGTCCCATAGGCTGGCCTCTTAACACAAGTTTGACTGTATATCTGAGGGAACAGATTGATATTTTCAACATCTGTTTCAACATCTGTTTGTAAAGTTTAACCCATTACCAAACAATAAAGACATTTAACTACTTTGTTGCAGACGTTTGACCGCTTTGTTGCAGACGACTTTGGAAAATGTTGTGGGAAATGGAGAAAATGCTCATAATGAGCAATTTTTCCTTTTCCCATAATGTTTTTTGTCCTATCAGAGGATTATTTCACAATTTCATCACATTTTGAAATGTCGTTTGCAAACTCTTTTGATTTGGGACCGTCGAAAATTTGATGTTTGGTAAAGGGTTTAAATTCAACTGGGAAATGCTTTGAAATATAAGATATGATGGCCAATATCAAAAGGGGGTAATATCCCACTATCAGTGCATGGAGAAATTGTTACAAATATTTTGTAAAGTAAGAGAGTAGGTCAAACGTGATATGTTTTGTAAACAAAGCCAAGGGTCCCTGTCTGTAGCAATGGGATAAATTACAGGTTTCTGGGTGAGATAAAGACCCGGGTTTTATTGCATGTATACAATCTGCATATCCATGTATGGAGGGTTCAGAGCAAGACTGTTAGTAAGTGGTTCTCATATGTGAACGGCATACTATGGTATTGCGTCGAACCCTTGATATGGGTTGTCATATCAAAATATGGATCCTATCAAAATTATGACTCTCCCATGTAAAAAACGGGTTGTATTGTAATAAAGCTATTTTTCACTCACAGATCAAGTTTTTTATACTTTTCTGGCTGCATATGCATGAGTTTGTAATATGTGGATGTTGGCTTGCGCAGTTTAAATTCAATAGAGTAGATCTAGTCTCCTTACTGACTTATCTCATTACCAAACAATAACGACATTTTACCACTTCGTTGAAGATGACTCTGGAAAACATAGCGGGAAAGGAAGAAATTGCTCGTTACGAGAAATTTCTACTTTTCCCACAATGTTTTCTACCCTATCAGAGGATTATTTTCCAATTTCGTCTCATATTGATATGTCTGCAAACTCTTTCAATTTGGGTCAGTCGATAATATGTCATTTGGTAAAGGATTAATGAATGCTGATGGTTCTACCTGGCTTGACCAGCTCCCAAAGTTCCTAGCCACTTCAATACCTCCAGCTTTGTGGGAGTGTCAATTGGCAAATCACTTCAGAGCCCTAGCCTAGTACTGGTTCATTCAGGAAACCTATTCTAATAACTACATAATTGAAAAAAGTGTTGATACAACATTAAACGCTACTTTGTCATAGTTAACACAGGGCTTTTTTGTGTTATATGGCAGGCGCCTATAAAAGGCACCTTCACAATTGGAAATTTCTTTTAAATTATGCAGTTTTCCCAAAAATTCAAAGTCATACCAGCTTTTTGGTTTCCCAATTCAGCAATTTCAACAGGCCTGGGCCTCTTCCTAATTAAAGGGTAAAAGGTGCTGTAACAAGCAGGGCATAACAATATGTGTACAGCAGACAATCATCGTCATATTGCCATGTAGTATTAATGAAGAAACTTAGTATATATATATATATAAAGTGTGTGGTGTTATGGGATGTATATATATATAAAGTGTGTGGTGTTATGGGATGTATATATATATATATAAAGTGTGTGGTGTTATGGGATGTATATATATATAAAAAGTGTGTGGTGTTATGGGATGTATATATATATATATATATATAAAGTGTGTGGTGTTATGGGATGTATATATATATAAAGTGTGTGGTGTTATGGGATGTATATATATATATTTAAAGTGTGTGGTGTTATGGGATGTATATATATATAAAGTGTGTGGTGTTATGGGATGTATATATATATATATAAAGTGTGTGGTGTTATGGGATGTATATATATATAAAGTGTGTGGTGTTATGGGATGTATATATATATAAAGTGTGTGGTGCTATGGGATTGTAAGTCATGTCATGCCGTCATAAGAAGATGCATTGACCGCAAACAGTTTTATAGCGCTTTGTGTGGTATTTGGACAGAAGACACTCTTTCAACTAACCTAAGTTATCCATGATGGTGAAATGGTTAGCCAGTTCAAGACCTGATAAAACGATGTAGTAATACAGGGGTCTATAGTTATCCTGGGCCCAATACTATGTAATAACGCGCTAAATGACCTTAGCTGTTGATGCGCCTTAAAACACCATTCATACTATGTAATATATAATAGTATATTACATAGTATTGACCCAAGGATAAGTAAAGACCCCTGTGTTACTGAAGCAGGGGTGGCAAACTCCTTTGCCTGGGTTGCCCAGCTTGTCCAAAGGCTTTGATAAATAGACAAACCAGCAGCATTGAAAGAGAAATATTATCACACATCATGTGTATTGTATCTAACATATTGCCAAAGCAACATTTTATTAATGCAGTTAAATACTGACTAATTATCATACATTTAAACATAGTTATCATAATTTATGGACAAGTTAAGTAAAAGATTTGGCATATCTGGACAAGTTAATTGAAAACAGACTTTGCCGACCCTGATTAGGGTTTGTTTCATGCAGTGTTTCAAAAATTATGCATTAATAACTATATTCAAACATAATCTTTATTGGGAATTGTGTAAAATAGACAGTTAATTTGATTGGGATTAGGTTTGTTTTATGGTACCAAACATACGAGTATAAGGCAAAAAAGCTCTGGGTTACTTATGACGTTTGTTTCGCTGAGATGGTTTTAATGGTTTCCTAGGATATATAAGTATATACCTACAAACCTTTTTAGATACTTCATGAACAAGACATTCTAAAATATGCTTCTTGTCTTTAATAGCTGGAATTAAAGCTTTAACCCTTTCCCAAACCATAACAACATTTGACCACTTTGTTGCAGACGACTTTAGAAAAAATTGAGGGAAAAGGAGAAATTGCGTGTGACGAGCAATTTTTCCTTTTCCCACAATGTTTTCTGGCCTATCAGAAATTTTTTTTTCCAATATCATTGCATTTTGAAATGTCGTCTGCAAACTCTTTCAATTTTGGGTCAGTCAAAAATTTGTTGTTTGGGAAAGGGTTAACAGGAGTTGAAATGCTTCGTAGAAAGCTAGTACAATAATTTCACGGATGAGATGCCATCTTGTCATATTCATGAAGAAGTTCCTATTGCAGCATTTAAGTTTATGCAAGATGGTAGGCACATATTATCTAGCACAATGAACAGGATGATATAACAGCCGTAAAATATATGCAGTCATTTTTCATAGAAGAAAAAAAATAGCAAGAGGATTCATTATTCAAATCAGCAGACCTCAAAAGCGGTCTACTGTTAACATGGAGAAGGACATAGAAATGTGATGGATGTGCGGAATTTGAAACTACATTTAGTGTATGTGGATGTGAATCATAAGTGTGTGCAGGAATAATTATTACATAGTTTGGATTATCCTCCCTGATTTGTTTAAACAATGATGTGACATTAACTTCAGACATGCCTTGATCATGTGAATGTGTATTATATTGTATATGTATATGTTGTAACGAGAAACATCTATCTATCTATCTAATAATGAAATTAATGCTTCTTGGGTGTTTTCTGTACTGTAAATTCGTCTTGTGCTGGAAAAGGAGGTATGTAAGGGACTTAACCCTTTCCCAAACAATAACGACATTTGAACACTTTGTTGCAGACGACTTTAGAAAACATTATGGGAAAAGAAGAAATTGCTCGTAACGAGCAATTTTTCCTTTTCCCACAATGTTTTCTGCCCTATCAGAAGATTATTTTCTTTTTTCATCACATTCTGAAATGTCATCTGCAAACTCTTCCTATTTGGAACAGTTGAAAACTTGCTGTTTGGGAAAGGGTTAAACATACAGTGGATGACAGTGGTGCAGAGGTAGAGCATTAGCTTTGTGTTCATGAACAGTACTTTGTCATTAATGAACATTCATGAACAAATTCTTAATGCACCCCAGTTTCAGTGAATTTGAAGACTGTCAATTATTGTTATGCATTGGGCTGCTTCATATATATTTGAAGAAGTTGATTTTTGGAATTTATTAAACAGTGCAGATAAGTTTTGGATGTGTCATCAATCAACAAGAAACATAACCTCCATTTCGTAATTCATGCATGCTTTGAAATCACTTGCTGATGACTATTTTAGAGACTGTTGTGACACAAAGAGCTATTGCTTACAATAAGCAACTTTCCCTCTTTTGTTACCATATTAGTTTTTTAATTACAAATATTAAATATTAATTTTTAGATAAATATATATCCTTAAATATAAAGCAGATTAAGGATAATTGTCATGCGTCCATGCTGTTTAATTTGCCTGGTTTTAAAGTTGAAGAAAAGGGTAATAGAGTAATTAGGAGCAATTCTAAAACCTTTAGTAATGATTTACTGATTAGATGTTAGTATTGTCCAATGATATATTAATTGGCCATGAACCATACAACTAGGAGGGAAGTAATCATGCAATGCAACTTAAACATTGCTGAAACAGCAAACAGTGCAAATGCAAAGTTGTAAAAAGCATGAGTAAGCAACTAAAATATTTTTATAGTAGCATGCATTGCAACAAAATGACAGTCAAAGCACAATGACTTGCAATATATAGACAACCAGCATGAGTCACAACAAAAAGACTGCATCTGCATGAATTGCAACCATAATACAGACAAAGCAACATTCATTGCAATAAAATAACAGACAAAGCAACATTCATTGCAATAAAATAACAGACAAAGCAACATTCATTGCAATAAAATAACAGACAAAGCAACATTCATTGCAATAAAAAGATAGACAAAGCAACATTCATTGCAATAAAAAGACAGACACAGCAACATTCATTGCAATGAAATAACAGACAAAGCAACATTCATTGCAATAAAATAACAGACAAAGCAACATTCATTGCAATAAAAAGACAGACAAAGCAACATTCATTGCAATAAAAAGACAGACAAAGCAACATTCATTGCAATAAAAAGATAGACAAAGCAACATTCATTGCAATAAAATAACAGACAAAGCAACATTCATTGCAATAAAATAACAAAAAAGGAACATTCATTGCAATAAAAAGACAGACAAAGCAACATTTATTGCAATAAAAAGATAGACAAAGCAACATTTATTGCAATGAAATAACAGACAAAGCAACATTCATTGCAATAAAAAGACATACAAAGCAACGTTTATTGCAATAAAAAGATAGACAAAGCAACATTTATTGCAATAAAAAGATAGAGAAAGCAACATTCATTGCAATAAAAAGATAGACAAAGCAACATTCATTGCAATAAAAAGACAGACAAAGCACCATATCTTGCAATATGAATGTTTTATATCTTTTCTGTATGGTTATGAATGGGGTCAGAAAGCTGTCAATAATTAGGTCTTATATTACTTGAATTATATTAATTTTCATTTTATTGGAAGAACAAGTAAAAAAAAAAGAGTAAAATTCGAATTTAAGAGCTAGTAACCAACATTCAAAATCATGGATTAAATGAGACATAATATTATTGTTTAGTTTAGGGTTTAACCACCATTCCTGGTATATCATTGCATTGTTGACTAAGGGTCCAGTGTTAGACTATAGTAAGCTTCACAAAAGGTAGGCGCCACTGTAGTATTGCATGCATCTGCAATGAAACCTTGAGATAGTTCAAAGTTCATGGTGAACAATGTATTCCTTGTCTAGTGCTCAGAGCATTGGGTAAAAGGCGCATTTCCATTGCTAAATTAATACCTCTTTATTTATTCTCTACATCTTTAATAGTTGATACTCATTAAAATCCTAAAATAAAACACATCTTGAAATGAGTTTAAAGAATGAGAGAGTAAGCAGCAATGGTGAAAAAGTTCTAGGGAAAGGGTGACAATTAATTTCTTTTTTTGTTTAAACATTTATGGAGTGGTCTACATGTGATGAAATTTAAAGTTTTAACCCTTTACCAAACGCCAACATTTCAACTCTCCCAGATTTAAAGAGTTTGCAGACAACATTTCTAAATGTGATGAAATTGAAAAATAATCTTCAGATAGGGCAGAAAATATTGTAGGAAAAGAAGAAATTGCCGAAAAGGAGAAATTGCTCGAAATTGCTCTTGCTGAGCAATTTCTTCTTTTCGCACAATGTTTTCAATAGTTGTCTACAACAAACTGGTCAAATGTTGTTACTGTTTGGTAATGGGTTAAACAATGAGTGTAAAGTAGATAGTGGACTGATGAAGTCACATTTGATTATCACTGTTTAATGTTTGCCCAAGTGTTTGGTCGTCTTATCTGGGTGATTTGTGCTTGTGTGTGAGTGTGAAAAAATGAAAAATCACTTTGTTTGGAGTTTTTCAAGATCTAAACAATACAGTTCTGAAGTTCAATAAAGCAACATGTACAACTAGCTGCTCCAATGATTTTTAACCTTTTTTTCTTAATTAAAGGCCCATTAAAGGAGATTAATGCTATATCAAACTATATTATTTGGTAAACTTTTGGACAGATTCAAATAGTTATCACCAGTAAACACCATCAGCACAACTTAAATGTGAAAGTAAACCAGAAATAACCCATATTAGCAAGTTTTATAATTCAGATTTCCTGATTCTTCACCTCTGACCTTGACAGTTGATACATAAATTTTTGAACCGACCAATCAGAATTCGTTATTTTGAATATGTAAATAAATAGGTTGTTGATAAACATGATTGAATTGGAGACAACTACATTTCAAGCACAAAATAACTTATTCTAAATGAGTATTTAATAGGGTCTCAATGCATTCCTAAACTAATTCTCATGACTTTTATGAACAAAATAAAAGAACTCCATATATTTTTTCAGGAATTTATTTGTACTCCTCTCCTTTGATGTGCCTTTAAGTAATGAGTTACTAGATTGGGCTTAATTGAAAGTGACAGCAATTTGAGGGTTCAACGCAAGACTTTAGTAAGAGCTTCACAATCATGAAGCACTAAGTATAGTCTTGCTTTTAGCCCTTTATTGCTAATTATGGAATATTGAAAGCTAGTTAATATCGTTATGATACAATGGGGCCTATAGTTAAGAAAAAAAATGTGACGAGGAAAAAACACTTGTAAATAGCAAACATAACCCTAAGTTAGAATGCTTGGTATTTTTCTAAAAATAGATTATTCTGTCATCTGCTTTCCAAAACCATAAGTATCAGCTTTTAATTTTGATGAGGAAAGATGGTAAGAGTATCAAACCGGTTAGATCACAGGCCAGCTGCCAATTTACTTGGCGGCTGGCCTAGACCTTACCTGTTTCCATGAAGTCAGTTCCAGCACTATTAAACGCTTAACCCATCACCAAACAATGACGACATTTGACCATTTTGTTGCAGGCGCTCTGGAAAACATTGTGGGAAAAGGAGAAATTGCTCGTTAAGAGCAATTTCTCCTTTTCCCACAATGTTTTTCTGCCCTATCAAAAGATTATTTTCCCAATTTCACTGCGTTTTGAAATGTCGCCTGTAAGCTCTTCCAATTTGGCACAGTTGAAAATTTGGGGTTTGGAAAGGTGTTAAGAACCAGTCACACAAATATACCCAATGAGGTAATTGGATTGAAGGATTTAATCTCAGTGCGTACTCACGCATGGATCAATGTCTGTTTACTTTTTTTGCAAACTGCTGACCTCGTTTTGGGGGGCAATATGAATAATAGCCACAATACAAAGTGTGACAAATAGATAAAGAATAACATTGCAGACACAGGGGGCTTTGTGCCCATTTACAAAGAGGATGCTCTAATGTGACCCTGCAAGTGAGTGTGGTTTCTTTGTGAAAAGATTTTGGTGGATTTTATTTTCTACATTTTTCTTTTTTCAGTGTTAGTCCTGATGTGTTTATTGTAAATTATCTGGAAGTTATAATGTAGATTTAATTCGGTGTAATTTGTTTTCTACATCATTTTGTTTTCTTCTGTGGGTAGGTTTACTTGTGTGTTAGTAGTGATGTGTAATAAATTGTAAGTTAAATGTCTGAAAGTTAAAATGGCTTTGAGAATTTGCGGCACCATACATTGAGGGATTGATTAATGCAAGACAATGGTAAGTGCTTCACATATGTGCATCATTTACTCTATTATTGCATTGAACCTTTGATATGAAGGATCCTGTGTAACTCGTATGCAAGTGATTTCGTTGTTAGGATGGACTTATTATAGTCTTGCATTAACCCTTTCGCCGCCAATTAAATAGTGAAATGTTCCTGCCAGCGCCAAGTTATTTTAGAGGTTTGCAAGAAATGTTTACCAGTTTGCCTGATATTGGCATAACTTTTTCATTATTTGAGATAATGTGTTCAAATTTGGAACACAGCTTGATATTAATTAACTAAGTTAGTAGCACATAAAAGAATGTTGTCATGATATGATGTGTATGAATTGTTTTCTTCCAAATATGGTAAAAATATCTTTTTCGCAGAATTTCCTGATGACTTGGTGATTCATACTATACATAGACTTCTACCTGAATTGTCGCTTGTTTTGGAATCTTCCGATGTTTCTGGACTGTTGTTTCCATTAGAACAACTTTCCGAAGAATTTTCGTCAGCTGATTCTTCGCTATCGCTGTCATTTGCCAGCATATCTGCGACTTGTTGGCAGGTATTACGTTGGTTCCTTCTCGCCGCCGCCATTTTGAACCAAAACAAACGTTTCAAAAAGTTCAGACAGCTTTAAAACGGCCAATTTTTATCGATTTTTGTTGGAAAAACTTCAGAAACACTTTGACAGCCTCGTTTTCGATTATAACAAAGAAAAACGGTGCATGCGTGAGAGTTACATATTCGTAATCGTTGCATAAAGTCGCCTACTAACAACAACATCAATTTGTCGACGCAAGTCGCCTACGGCGCTCTACCAAGCTGTCGACGGGAGTCGCCTATGGCGGTGAAAGGGTTAAACCTTTGATTTACAATTGTAGAGGTGCTTTGGTACTTTCCAAGTGGAATTATATTCAACCCTTATATTGCTGGGTCCGACTTCATGCTTAATAAGCAAACAGGTTGAATCCAGACCAGCCGCCAAAAAATTTGGCTGCTGGCCTGTGATCTAACCTGTTTGCTACTCTGGATAACTTTCTTCATCAAAATAAAGCAGATATTTAAGGTTTTGGAAAGCAGACTACACAAAAATCTATTTTTAGAAATTTACCCAGCATTCTAAGGGTTAAATGAATGATTGATGTTTTAATCACATTGGTAGGCAAGGTCCATCAGAATTGTGAGAATATTGTTTTGAGATTTTGGCCGAGGCAATACATCCTTGTTGGATTCTAAGTAAGGATTTTATCTACACCATTTAGGTTTGTAGCATTGGCCATAATTACAGTTTAAAAGTTCTTCTGACTTCAGATACAAAAGGTTTTGAACGTGCTTTCTATATAAGATTATCACGCTTAATTTGGTTTATATATATATAATGTTAATGATAAGTTTAGGATTTAATTGATATGGAGTGCAGAATTTAAAAGCTGTACATTTAGGGATGATTAGTATTTCGAGTATATCCCAAATTAATTGTACATAGTACACTTAATTGGATTTATTAAATTGTACATAGTACACTTAATTGGACTTATTGATTTGTATTTTATGCCACTTTCTGTTTTCTTCAGTTATATTACGGTTATTAGTTCTACTATCCATGTTTTCTAGTTATTCTTATCAGTAAAAAATAGATCATTGGTTGTCAATTTTGAAACTGCTTTTTTAAGCCATTTTTTCATTAAAAATTACAATTTTCCATTTAGGAATTTACATAACAGTACAGTGAAGTAGAAGTAAGACAGCGATCTTTGGCTTTCTGTTGTATTTGGCTCTTAAGATTAAGAATTTAATGCATCATTAAACCAGACATTTAGAATTTCCATTTTCCATTTTGAGTTTATAAATATATAGGGATGTAAAGTGAAAGGGTTTGTCAACACTGCAAAGAGAGTGTCTCTGAATAATGGTGGTTTATTCTATAAGGTTTTTGCATGACAGTGAAAGAAGAAATAAAGAATGATTTATTGTATGTGTTGGAGCTCTGAAGTATATGCACGAAATTCATACATTTTGTATTTTAAATGTTGAAGTTATAGGAGTATAATATTAACGGACTATATTTAGGGTATAAGTGAGTTTTTGTTATGTGTTCATTGAAAATTAATATAAGAGTGAACTCTTTGCTCATTAAATTATGTCTAAAAAAAAAGTAGCATATAAATATTGTGACTACACTTGAGAAATGACACATTCATTTTTTGACTTCACTTAAAATGTGACATATCTGTATTGTGACCACTTAAAAAGTGACATTTCTGCCTATTTTGATTTCAAGAAGCACACTCACATTGTGACCACTAAAAAAAGAAACATTCATTTTGTGACCACTTAAAAAGAAACATTTATATTGTGACCACTTAAAAAGTGACATAGCCATAACTGTGATTTCATTTACAAAGAGATACATTTTGTATTGTGACCACTAAAAAAGTGACATTCATATTGTGACCACTTAGAAATAGATATTGTGACCATTAAAAAAAAGAAACAGTCATATTGTGACCACTTTAAAAGTGACAAAACCATAACTGTGATTTCATTTACAAAGAGATACATTTTGTATTGTGACCACTTAAAAAGTGACATTCATATCTAGTCATATTGTGACCACTTAAAAAGTGGCAAAACCATAACAGTGATTTTACTCACAAAAAGTATGACTTCATTTAAGAAAGAGACTTTTTCATGAATCTGGATTGAAACTTAAATTCCTATCAAGTATGCAGCTATACTATGGAAGGCTGTTGAAATAACACCATGCTATAAAGTGCCTAATTTGCTCATTTGATGAACAAGCACCTAAAATCATGCCAATACAGAAACTAAGGCGGCGCCACAGTTTGCCCTCAGGCGGCATGAACGGGTATAGGGCTAACAAGGACCGAGTAAGAAGACTCAAGGTTAGTCGAAAAATTTTTATTTGTACTTTTTTATTATTTTTAGCAAGATGGTGATTAAACACATAACTCCATGTACAGATTGGTTCAATGCAGGACAAAAGTAAATCCTTCACATAATTATGTGAAGGACTTACTTTAGTCTTGCATAGAACTCACATCTTGTGAGCACATCGCCCAATAGATCACAATTTTAGCATTGACCCATCATCGTTTTTTTTTTTGCATTTGTATTTTCATGTTGTTTAAGGTTGTGCCAACAATTTTTTCATATATTCTGGGATTAATTGTTACTAAGCACAGGCCTCTAAAGTGTCTTGCCAAAGGGTACTCCAAGGAAACCTTTGGCACTGGGGGGGGATACATCCCTGAACTATCTTTAAGTGGTTAAATGCAAGACTTTTGTAAGTTCTTCATAGATATGGAGAACTTTGTTTAGTCTTTCTATCAAACCATTAGAGTTGCTTTTGTTAATAGATCTTCAACGGATCATGGATAAGTGCCCTCCCGGAGAAGTGCCCCCTCGAACGTTTTAAACTGGGCGGAGAACTGCCCTTCTAATAGAATTTAGGGGGCAGAGAGGTGCCCTTTCGTCAAAACTGGTGACCCAAACAAGCCCTCCTTGGTGGTGTTTCTGCAAGATGTTTTTCCTCATGTGCAGTAACCCATGCACATCATATGCTCACAAAGTTTTCGCGACTGAATTACATTTTATCGTCTCTTTTTCCTGCAGCTCAGACAAAGAGCGACAAAATTCATGAATAAGCAATTTCATGAAATCATATACAAACTTTAAAAAATGATTGGTTTGCTCGTCTTCTATGTTACTGATCTCGATTGTTAATTATGATATTGTGATAAAATGTTGCCTACTCTCTTTAAAGGTAACAAGTTCTTACTCAGTTATTAAAATCAGTCCGGTCACCCAAATAAATGATGGTTTTATAACTCGCTCAAAAAGTTTTTAAAAATCCGTTTTAGTATTTGGTTAAAAATATATTCAAGAAACCTTTACAATTAACTTGTATAACGCCTTATTTGCAAATGCAAAATTGCGCTATACTGCCTGTACAAAAGACAAAGTTTCATATTGTTTTTACAGGGGGGGGCGCTAATATCCAACCCTCCCTATTGAGTGAGAGACCACTTCTCCGCCTCCTTGAAATTAGGGGGCACCTCTCCGGGAGGGCACTTCTCCGGATACCATCTTCAACATATGTCATAAGAAACGAGTGTGAAAACAAGATTAATTGTTTACTACACTCTTTGTTGCTTCTCTAAACCCTATAGTGTGGTTACTTAATAGAATCATCTCTGCTATACCAATGAGTATTCACAAAATAAGGAAGGATTTTAATTGTTAATGCATTTAGAAAACCTAAATGCAGAAACCGTATCTGTACCAGTCTACATAAGGACTTTTATAATATACCCTTAGAATGCTGGGTTATTTTCTGAAAATAGATTTTTGTGTCGCCTGCTTTCCAAAGCCTTAAATATCTGCGCGATTTCAATGAGGAAAGACACGCAGAGTTGCAAACAGGTTAGATCACAGGCCAGCCGCCAATTTACTTGGCGGCTGGCCTGTATCTTACCTGTTTGCATAAGTATGAAGTTGGTTCCAGCACTATAAGGGTTTAAATAACAATATAGACTATCTGACTCACGATGTACCCGAAAACACCTACCCGGGCTTTATTTGTGTGTATAAAAACCCATAGTACACATTTGACCTAGTTTGTAGCTTTAACACTTTTTTGTTAAATCCGTTAAATAAGTCTCGATCGTTCTTGGAGCTTATGGCTCGTATAAATGCAGGGATAAGGAGATGTTGTTTCGTTTAAAGTTTTATTGGCCCTTTTTTTTGAAGATGTATTTTGTTGTTGCTGAATTCTTTCTTTGGTAAGGATTATACTTAACGTGATAGTATAACTTATTTTGATTTATCTTAATTGGAAATCATGCTCAGGGTTTTCAATTTTGTTAATTCAAATAGGTTTTGGCATCTAGGTAATTAAAGGGATAATTAATACACTTGAGTAAAGAAGGTTGATTATCAATTTGTAAGGGAATTGGGAGTTTGACAAAAATGAACAATTTGATTATATGGCATGGAAGAGGTGTCAAAATCAAGTGTCCGTATTGTCCAGTTTGTCCAAAAGCTTAAATGCACAAATTAATTTTAATTGAAATTTACTTCATGACCATTATATGGACAAGTACAGAAAAAAAACCCCCAGATTTTGCATTAATGAACAAGTGATTTTGCCACCCTTGTATGGGGCAAATAAAAAGTATTGTGTGTCTGAATTCTTTTCAAAAGTTTTTGGCTGCAGACAAAGAAAAGGTCATAATTATGAATCATTGGAAGGACTTATATATTTCCATTACCCTTTATTTGGTTTTATGATGGGTAGAAAATGGAAATTATAGGTATAAGACGATTTAAATGTAAGGAAAGTGACATAAGCCCTTTAACGCATTACCAAACAATAACGACATTTAACCACTTTGTTGCAGACGACTCTGGAAAACATTGTGGGAAAAGGAGAAATTGCTTGTAATGAGCAATTTCTCCTTTTCCCACAATGTTTTCTGTCCTATCAGAAGATTATTTTACAATTTCATCACATTTTGATATGTCGTCTGCAAACACTTTGAATTTTAGACAGTCGAAAATTTTGCGTTTGGTAAAGGGCTAATCATGAGAAAACCGTTATGGAAAGAGGGGAATTGCTCTCCCTGAGTATCTTCACAGTGTGTACATCACAATGGTTTCTTGAATTGTGTGAAGCAAGTGTATGTCAAGTACGAATCTATAGAGAAATGTCAACAAGGTTTTGGCCATAATCCAAGATATTAAAAATATACAACTTGTCTGATAAAAAGAGGTCTTCACCCATGCATTTCACTGTAATTGAGGGCATTTTTACATCCGTATGCATCAGACAATATTTGTAAAGGCTTTTATAACAATTGGAAAAACTTGCAACTCTTCAAAATACTACATTTGATTGCTACAGTGATTTTATATTAAATATTTTATATTATTTTTATCTTATATTGATAATGAATTGAGATTTATCACTATCTATTCTGCTACCTGCATACGTAAGCGTTACTCGTTCCTTAACCCTTTACCAAACGTCAATTAACCATTATAGTGCTTTAAGGGAACAACGTAATGCTGATGCCAACAGGTTGGATCCAGGCCTGTTTGCTACTGAGTTTCTCTCCTGATAAAAATTAAACAGATATTGAAAGTTTTGGAAAGCACGCAACACAAAACTCTTTTTTTTTTTTTAGAAATTTACCCATCCTTAGTGTCAGCTATTGTAACAGGCAGGATGAAACTTATGTTAAAGGGAGGTAACCCATGTATGATTTTTTGAGTCATAGTTTGTAGAAGTCTTTTGGAGTTGTCTCTCCTTAGTTTATGTTGTTGGACCTTGTGAATCCTCTTTAGAGGCACTTAGGTATTGTAAAACAGCCAACATACTTTCCTACATATGATGATATTGCCTATCCATTACGTTAAAACAGGTCTCTTTCCAAGACACTAACTATTTTATCAAGTAGAATTAAGCCTTAGAATGCTGTTAAATTTCCTAAAAATAGGGTCTTGATGTCGTCTGCTTTCCAAAACCTTCAATATCTGCTTTATTTTGATGAGTAAAGATTCTTAGAAAAGTAAACAGGCTAGATCACAGGCCAGCTGCCAATTTACTTGACAGCTGGCCTGGATCCAATCTGTTTTCATAAGCATGATGTCGGTTCCTGGACTATAAGGGTTAATTCATATGCTAGGTACAAATGAACAATGTGATTTTTGTCTTTATAAAATTTGATTAAGTTTGACAGGCAAAGGTTCCTGTTGCACAAGTTGTTATATCGCGAAGGTTGATATTTTATTAACAATGTATATAGGATATTCATTGGTACATCTGTGAAAAGTGTGAAAAGTGTTGAATGATGCATGGAGGTGCATCGGTTTACCCAAAAAGCGAATTTGTGGAGGGAACAAGTTTTTAGCGTAAATCAAAGTGCCCAAAATATATTGATATTTTGTAAAGGGTATTGTTTATAACTGCTTTTTTAATGGATATAGAATATGCAGTGTAAACATAATTTTGGAAGGGAAATATTCAAGTATTGAGCAAATTCTCCGTTTAGTACATTATAGTTGTAAATACTTTTGTCAATTAATGAGGAAAAGAGGTGTGCAGATTGTAAAGAGTTTAATGATTTATTTGTGACCTAATTTTAAAATGAAAATACCCACCCTTTCTAAAGGTTTTCTTAAGTTCACACACTTTTTATTCAAGGTATTTAATTGTGATTGAAAGGTTTTTAATTCTGACACTTTTACTCTTTACTTAATGTCAATTTACTTGCCTACATAAAAAAGAAATAGCTTAAAAAAGCTTAAAAAATAAGATAAATTTCCTTGAGAAGCCATACATATCCAGATTTAACAATGATTTTAAAACAAATAATTATCAAAATAAAAATTACTGGTAACATAAACATCTCCTTTTTCTACAATACCTTTTACAAAACAATTGGAGCATTGATTACAAATATGAAATATATATAAGGTAATGATTATAACATCAAATCATTTAATTCAATTGCAAATAACAAGTCATGACTATTTGAAGCGAACGAGACATTTTCCAATAAATTAACCAAATTTCTAAATAATTAACAGGTTTGAACTTTAAATGTTATATATACGTGACCAATGCAATAGCTGAGAGCTGAAAATAGTTAATTCCATCTCAATTTCACTGGAAATTGTCCTACTGACTTACTTAGTACAATTGGTGTTCACAATTGGGCCTGCTCAAGTTATATGATAGCCCTTGGAAATATTCAAGAACTTGTTCATGAACTTCATGAACGTTCGTGAATGTTAAAAGAACATTAATGACTACAGAACTTTTTCACGAATTTGAAGAGCTTGCTCATGAAGGTTAAGTACATGTTCATGAATACATCAAATGCACGTTGATGAACACAGAAATTTTTCACTAATTTCAAGAATATATTCATGAACATCGAATACAGTTTCATGCATACACAGAACCTGTTCTTTATGTTCATGAACATGTTCTTGACATTCATGAATAGTTTAAGAACAGCTTTAAGCTTTAAGAACAGCTTTATATTCATGAATGGCCATTTAACATTCATTTATGTTCATTATGTTCTTGAATCTTTGGCAGGGGACCTAGTTTAAAATAATTACTTATCCTCCAAATGATAATGGAACTAAATAACCCCTTTGTAAATACCAACCTCAATGTACCTGCATTTGAGAAACACATTTGAAAAAAGCAGAAAAAGCTTTTTGTTAAAAATGTTTTCTCCTATCACAATAGTTTATACTGAACAGTAACTCAATATGAACTTAAATCCAAGGGCTTTAATTTTGCAACAATTTTGACATATACCTCATATAGACTGTTAATTCTTAGATTATGAATATATGGGCCGCGTCACGCGAAAAGGGGCACTCGGACATAAAAAAACCCGCTCTTTCTTAGCGCTATTATTCCAGCATCTAGTCACGACAGTGTTATCATTTGTATTTATTTAAAGGTAGAACTTCATGTCCTCTAAGATTGCAAACAGTGTAGCCCCAGACCAGCCGCCACGTCAGTGACATGGCGGCTGGTCTGGGGCTACACTGTTTGCTATGTCCGAGTGCCCTTTTTCCCGTGACGTGGCCCATATTATGAATATATAATAATGTCTACGCTTCCTAATTAATTAAGTTATGCATTCAATTACTACCTTTAATGTATGTCATACATCAACACAAAAATGATTAGATCATAGACATTTTATTTTGCTTTTTAGAGATTCTCATCTTTGAACAAGTAGCTTTAACCCTTTAACAAATTAATTTGTGATGCCTAAATTGAAAGAGTTTGCAGACGACATTTCAAAATGTGATGAAATTGAAAAATAATCTTCAGATAGGGCAGAAAATATTGTGGGAAAAGGAGAAATTGCTTGTTAAGAGCAATTTCTCCTTTTTCCACTATGTTTTCCAGAGTTTTTTGCAATAAACAGGTTAGATTTCGTTATTATCTGGTAATGGGTTGGATAGTACAACTGGTGCACTTGTGCATGTTCAACCTTAAGGATAACCCTGGGAAATATTCAAGAACATTGTTCATGAACTTTCATTAAGTTCATGACCAGATAACTTTTTCAAAAAGTTCAAGAACATGCTCAAAAAGATCAATTGCATGTTCATGAATGCATCAAATGCATGTTCATGAACACAGAAATTGTTCACGATTTTCGAGAACATGTTCATGAACATCAAATACAGGTTCATGCATACAGAACCTGTGCTCTTTTCCCCACAATGTTTTCCAGAGTTGCCTCAACAAACTCATCAAATGTCGGTATTGTTTGGTAATGGGTTAAGCTTGTTTTCGTAGGCATTTCAACTGGAGACTCGTAGACTGGGTTATATAACCTTATTTGTACTCAATCTCTTAATTTAGTCTCTAACCTCATACAGGGCTTTCAAAGCAGATGGGAAAAGGATATCATGTATATAAAATAGTTTCTTTGAAATACAATGCTGAAACCATTGTGACTAAAAGGGAAATTTCCTCTTTTGTCACTATGGTTTCTGGAATTGTCTGCTACAGATGAGTTTAAACATGTATTATATGACAGAGAGAGAGGAGGAATTAATTTTTTTATTGCATGTGTACCTGCATGGCTCCATAGGACACTTTGATCCAAGTATGTCATCTAAATATTTATAAAGAAAATCCTTTTTCTTCATGCTATTTTAGTCGTTTGATGTTGCTTCCAATCAAATAAGACCATGGTTTAATTCACAAATATCCATATGGGGAAATGTTTTAACACTTATTTCGCTGGAACTGACTTCATGTGTATGCAAACAGGTTAGATCAAGGCCAGCCACCAAGTAAATTGGCTGCTGGCTTGTGATCCAACCTGTTTGCTACTCTAAGTATATTTTTTCTTCAAAATTAAGCAGATATTTAAGGTTGTGGATAGCAGATGACACAAAAATCAGTGTTTAGAAAATTACCCAGCATTTTAAGGGTTAAGGGCAACACATTTCTAATTTGTTAAGTAAATTATGTCTGTCTAGTCACTGCCCATTCTGAAAATTATAATGCTGGAGACTTTTTAACATAACTTCAGATAAGAAGTGTATTTAGTTTCTTAGTTTGGATTGCTAGATGGTTAATTAGAGGGTTGGACTGCTAACTGGGGATAGGGGATGTTGGGGTGGAGTGGGGTGGGGGATGTGGGGGTGTGGTTGGGGGATGTGGGGGTGGGGTCCAAATCACTTCAGAGGCTTACTAGCCCATGTGAAAGATTCAAGGACTGACTTGTTCATGATTAATCCTTATAGTGCTGGAACTGACTTCATGCTTTTGCAAATAGGTTAGATCCAGGCAAGCTGCCAAGTAAATTGGCGGCTGGCCTGTGATCTAACCTGTTTGCTACTCTTGGTATCTTTCTTCATCAAAATTAAGCAGATACTGACGATTGTGGAAAGCAGACGACATGAAAATATATTTTTAGAAAATTACCCAGCACTCTAAGGGTTTAGAGTGCCAATTTGACCAGGTTATGTATTTACTGATGTATTATGGGTAAATAATGAGTAATTTATATAAGAACCAATCAACCGTGATACATCCATACAGTATTTTGCTATGTATCATGGGTAAATAATGAGTGATTTATGTACAAGGCGGTGAACCATGATTTGACCGTTTTTATACATACATTTATATACTGGTGTATTATAGAAGAAATAACCTGTTACCTCGATAGTGAAGTTGTATTTAAATCAATAATCCAGAAAATATAAAGAAAAAAAGTTCTTTCATAATGAAATTACAAATAACTTATTTATTCTATATGAATCATATCACACCACAACAACATTATTTCAGTTATTTTGTGATGCCTGACTTAATGATGGAGGAAGACCCCATACTGAACTGCCCATAAGGGCTGGTCAAGCCAGGTAGGACCATTGGCAGGCAACCTGTGAGTCAACCAGAAAACTGCCTCTCTAAAAAATCCCGATGCCGAAACTGGGATTTGAACCCATGTGGTTTCGAGATTTATCGAATTACTGCTGCAACCATCCGAGAAATATTGAGAACCATGGTGCTCTGGTAGAGTGTTAGAAAATGAAAGTCCTAGGATCCATTTCGTAATTTATTCCTCTGTTGCAGTGGCTTCTAACTTCTCCTTCAGTAGATGTGCCAATGTGTGATAGTACTATGGAGAAAAAAGGGTGTCAGTCATCTTTTACAGGTGAAGTGAAGGTTATATTTTTTTTCTGATGCAAAGGGTTAAATGAGTAATTTTATGTAGGAACCAATGAGGCATGATGAGAAATAAACACCCATTAACTGATTCCCTCATCAGTGTTTTGGTCCAAATTGAGAAAAACATAATAGCAGACGACAGTTAAAGGTTAAAAGAAATGAGATTTTTCTCTGTCAGATAATGTGGTTACCTCTTTGATAAAATGGAGAGACATTTCTCATCGAGAGATATCTCTGAATGAATGAATGAATGAATGAATGAATGAATGAATGAATGAATGAATGAGTGAATGAGTGAATGAAAGAATGAAAGAGTGAATGAACAAACAAACAAATGAACAAACAAACAAATGAATGAAGGAAGAAATGGGGTTGAAAGATGCATCAGCAGCCATGTGAGAACCATCATGATGTGCACTAGATAACCTCATCTGTTCATACACCATAGCCCTTATAGTGCTGGACTTCATGCTTATGCACACAGGTTAGATCCAGGCCAGCTGCCAACTAAATTGGCAGCTGGCCTGTGATCTAACCTGTTTGCTTCTCTGATTGCAATGATTTCTTCAAACTGCTGAAAGTGCATTTAAACAACAAGCACATACCATGAAAGAGTTTAACCCCCATCTGCAAAATATCTCACTTTGACATAAGTAATGGAAAAACTTTTGAATATTTAGTGGTAAAAGGATTAAATTCTCTAAAAAAAATTGCAATTGTTTCCACCCAAGACCATTGAGATAATTGTTATTATTTTTTTCATGTAAATTTTGCCGTCTGCTGTTGCATTCAATTTGTACCAGTCAATTGTGTATTAACGTATGGTGAGAATTTGTACCTTTCCGTTGTTCCTTAATTAACCCTTTCCCAAACAATAAATTTTCGACTGTCCAAAATTGAAAGAGTTTGCAGGCAACATTTCAAAATGTGATGAAATTGGCAAATATTTTTCTGATAGGGCAGAAAACATTGTGGGAAAAGGAAAAATTGCTCGTTGCGAGCAATTTCTCCTTTACCCACAATGTTTTCTAAAGTCATCTGCAACCAAGTGGTCAAATGTCGTTATTGTTTGGGAAAAGGTTAACATATGGGGGAATGGATAAATTTTACATAATGTCATAACATAGGTATACAACGTAAATATGTAAAGTGAAACAGCTGATATGAAGAAAGTGAATGTGAACAAATTTTCGCTGATCATTTAATTTGTAGTTTTTTTGTTTTCATTTAGTTTACCTTCAACGATTGTGTGTGGTTTTTTTTTTCGTTTCTTTTTCTTTTATTCATTGAGTGTGTGTATGTGCGTTTTTTTTTCATCCAATTTTTGTTTGATGCACAAGAGACTTATATAACAGTTTGCTTGTTAATCTTGGAGTTATTTCTGTTTTAACAAAGAATTTGGTTTAAACCATTAACAATAAAGACATTTGTCCTGTTTATTGCAGATGACTCTGGAAAACAGTGTGCGTAATGGTGAAATTGCTCTAATCAAGCAATTTCTCCTTTTCCCATAATGTTTTCTGCCCTTACAGAAGATTGTTTATCAATTTCATCACATTTTGATATGTCGTCTGCAAACTCTTTCAATTTTGGGCAGTTGAAAATTTAGCATTTGGTAAAGGGTTAAAGGTGAAATTGTTACACCTGTGAAAATATTCTCCATTGGATGAATTAAGTGGCGGGGATTTGTGTTATTTTTAGTGCAAATAGATTTATTATGTTCACATGGATATTTTTCTTAGTTTAGTGGTGTTTGTTCACAATTTAAAATTTAAAAGTCAAATTAAAATGTCGGTGAAACAATAATTTTTGTGTTGTTGTTTGGTATACAATCAAAAGTAGCTATTAAAAACATACTTAATTCTGGAAGTGTTAATTTAACTAAGTATATATATATAACAGTTCATATGCAATAGATCTCAAAGACAATGTCATGCTTTTTCATTAAGTACATATTAAATCCACAGTGTGCACTTATTCCTTTCCCGAACAATAACAACATTTGACCTGACTTTGTTGCAGACGACTTTAGAAAACATTGAGGGAAAAGGAGAAATTGCTCGCTAAGAGCAATTTCTCCTTTTCCCACAAGGTTTTGTGCTCTATCAGAAGATTATATTCCAATTTCATCACATTTTGAAATGTCGTTTGCAAACCCTTTCAATTTGGGACAGTCGAAAATCTGCTGTTTGGGAAAGGGTTAAAAGAATTAAAAACAATCTAAGATTGCTTCTAATGACTATTCATCAATAAGCATCATATAACAGTACAATGTACAGCTATAGTGCAGTTTTGAAGAAAAATCATTGAACTTCCAAATTTCCTAACATCTGTCAACAAGCACTTAAGACCCTTTCCCAAACACCAAATTTTTGATTGTCTCAAATTGAAAGAGTTTGCAGACTGTGTTTCAAAATGTGATGAAATTGAAAAATATTCACCTAATAGGGCAGAAAACGAGCAATTTCTCCTTTTTCCCACCATGTTTTCCAGAGTCATCTGAAAAAAACTGGTCAAATGTGGTTATTGTTTGGTAATGGGTTAAACTTTTCAATTTCCTAACATCTTCAACAAGGACCTTTAAATGAACAATTGAGACCTGAGTGCTTTCCTTGACAAAATGATCCAAGTCCTAGTGTATTTATTTCATGTGGGTTGTTTCCTTTGAAGGATTAAAATGTATTGAACTGTTAATGACCCATTACTCTCTTTGTAAAAATATTTATGCTATTAGGTTATAAGAAGATTGTGAAATTTTGGTCGTAGTGGATCAACAAGGATTTAGGACAGTGATAGTGTGATTCATGCTGGCTTACATGATGTCCTGAGGAAACAGAAACATGTTCAGTTAAATCTCAATTATTGTCACTATAAACTAAAGACGTTTTTTTAATTTCTTTACTTCTTAATTGCTGAAACCCTGTATTTTTTTTATATAATCTGAAGTAAGTCTTCGTGCCTTTAGGTGCTTCTATAGGAAAGCTGCTGGTTAAACAATACTCAAGACCAATGTGACAATGATATCTAAAAAACGCAACTTTTATTCTAAGTTTCAGCTCGTTTTTCTATCGTTTTCCGTGATATCAGGCTTACTAGTTCTCATTACCAAAGAGACTATAATGTTATATATAAAAAAAAGATTAAATATAGCAGCTGATCTAAATGTTTTTCTTTTATGGTCTTTTTGGGTGTATGACACATATAATTAGACGAAAAATTAAGGCAGAGGCATAAAAGTTGTTATACCAATTAATTAAAATGAGTAATTGATTGTTACGGATTTACCCCAATTTTACGAGTTTGGCTTCGGTACATTCTGGTTCATACATCCAGGATTCAATGCAATACTATAGTAAGTGCTTCATGATTATGATGCACTTACTATAGTCTTGCATTGAACCCTTGACATGGTCTCATGTTCTAGACCTTGGAGGAATTAATGACTCATGTTGGGAGAAATGAGACATTCTTGCATGATAAGCCATAATAAAAGAGTTCTTTTGATACTTGTATGCATGGTAACCTAATTTAATTCATATTTCCCATTTCGTTTGGATCGCTGTTTATCTTTGATACAAACCAGATTAAATGCTTCTGACTAGACCGAGATGGGATTTCGAGGCAGGCCCAAATGTTCATATTTAAACTAAGTCATTATATTTGGAAAGTGCATGAATTTAGAAAGATGTTAAAATTGATTACGGTTTTTCAAACAATCCAACACTTGTTTGATAACAGTCAAACACTTGTTTGATATAAGTAATATATACAAATGTTTCTAAGACTTGTTTGATAACTATCCAACACTTGTTTGATATAAGTAATATATACAAATGTTTCTAACCAAAAAGCAGTCATAATATTACTGAGACTAGAATACATTACTCAAACAGGAATTTGTTACTGTTCCAAATTCAAAGCATAAGCAGATGATAAAAGTTTTTGTATTGGATAGAATTTATTGTCATAAAATGAACTTCCTATTAGGAGCTTATTATCCTTTTGTCATACTGGTTTCTGAAGTATTCTGAAGCAGATGAACCATTTTAAATTTCTTCATATTAGATGAGTCTGCACACTTTTAGAACTTTTTTTAGAATAAGGCATATTATATGTACCCGTAACCTTCCAGTTTATGCTTGACTGAACAATTCATATTATTGATATATATGTATGATTTATCTGATCAAAGTTGGAATGATAATTGTGGGAAAGAAAAGAAAGATGTAGTACACCATACTAGAATTTTACAAATCCTGCTTCTTTTGGTTCTGCCTGGCCACGTGGTTAAGGCGGTCTTAGAACTCAAGGGTCCCAGGTTTGAGCCCTGTCGGTACCTCTGGTTTCATGGGAGTGTCATTTTGCAAGATACTTCAGAACCCTAGTCTAGTGCTGGGTACTGGTTTACTAAACAGTTTACGCTTAAGATTTGCGTAAGTCTAAAACAACATTTCCTCTTATTTCAATATTGGGTGCAGCAATATTGCAAAGTAACACATCATTGGAAGCATCTTTTGGAGACGCTTCCAATGACGTGTCATATTGCAATATTTTACTTTCATTGAAGAGACTATCAATGTTTATTAATTATGACTTACGCAAATAATTTTCGTAAGATGTTTAGTAAAATGGTACCCTGGTGACTGGTGAAAACAGGAAAGCTGTAACATTTGTTAAAATGGTATTTAGTCCCATATAAACCAACAAATGATACTATATTAACAAATAGTCAAATTAATATATGAATTATAGCCATAATAATCAAATAAAGAATTATGTCATTAGTGAATAAAATGATCTACAAAGATTTGCACCAAGGCATATATTTGACAGGCAATGGTTTCATCTTTTTATCAAAAAGAATGAGCCATTTCTTATCAGTTTTATGCCAGACTCTTAACTAAATATCCATTATTTTCTCAGAAATGGATACCCTGGAATTATCTTGAAGCACAGTCTAGAATACGACCTTATCTTCATCGGTCATGATTAAGGTACTGTTAGTGGCTTTATAACAACATTCAATATTTTGAAACACGCCAGCTGTTAATGTTGGATATATCCTATTACAGTGTCACTCCTGATATTCTTGATGAAATTCTTCTTCTGAATACCAACAACATAGGGTTTTAGAAAATTGATGGGGAAGTTAGTGTATGAAACTGGCCTCTTATCCAGGCCTCTTGTTGTTTTGTCTGCTATTTTATGATTTCTTTTACAGATAATTTTTCTTTAACAACCTTATTTTGCTTCTAAAGAAAAATCTTTGAAAGTATCATATAACAGTGCAATGGTTTTTCAATATTAAAGAAATTAACTTCCAAATTTCCTCACATCTGCAAACAAGCACCTTTAACCCTTATAGTGCTGGAACTGACTTCATGCGCGTGCAAACAGGTTAGATCCAGGCCAGCCACTAAGTATATTGGCAGCTGGCCTGTGATCTTACCTGTTTGCTACTCTGGTTATCTTTCCTCATCAAAATTAAGCAGATATTTAATGTTTTGGGAAGTAGACAACACAAAAATGTATTTTTAGAAATTTACCCAGCATTCTAAGGGTTAAATTTACTTCGACACACATGGTAGCATTGGTATGAGTAACATGAGAGAAATTGGAAACTTTGTTTTGTGAAATAATAACCAAAGTTTGTAACCTCCAGGCTTGTTGTCATGAAAACAAAATATACGGAAATTAAATATGGAGGTTTTGTTTATTTTTCTTTCTTGTGTGTTCTACTTGTGTGTATATAAAATAAACATGAATGCCTATTGTGGTGGTGAGGAATGATCGCTTGAACCTGTTCTCGTTTATTGGTTTGTTTATGTTCCGTTCAAATTGAAAGCAACAAAAGTTACAAAGAACAAACCGTTACAAAACATTTTTCTTAGGATGTTGGGAAGATACCATTGTGATGGAAGGAGGAATTTCTAGTTATGGATTTGTTTTATAAATTTTCTGTCCAACTTCTGTCCGTCTTAACATAAGTTAATAGTCAGCACTCATTAGTTGCGTTTGTTGTCTGCTTGAACAATTTCTTGATAAGGGAGGGGAGAACTAACCTTTTCCCTCTTATGAGATAATGTGACTGATCCAATGTGAAAAAAAAAGTGATGAGAAAGATATAAAGGCTGTAGTATGGCACTTTCGTGGTGATATTCTGTTGAAAACATTGTGATTACTGAAGTTGTTTGTTTGAGGCATATTTTTTTCTTCAAATTTTTACTGGTGTCCAAGTAAATCTGGTGCCATAAATGGTATATATACTTATATGAGGAAAAAGGTTGAAATCTCAAATTTCACCTAATGCGACAATTTTGTGACACATAGTTGTTCAAATTTTTATTTATTTTGAGTCATTATTGCTTCAGTGCTCAAATGAAACTTGAACTGTTCTCTATCAGATATTAGTCGAAGAAACTGGTTGAAAAACTAACAAAAAGGAATATAACTGAACAAAATAGTCAAATTGTTAACTGAAAGGAGTTTTATCGGACAAAACTTGTCAAGTAATTAACCACAAGGACTTCAATTACCAACATACAAATGGATATAAACATACAGTTCTCTTGACGAGTCTGAGATTGGATAATTGTGTACATGTGATGAAAGGATGCACAGTCATTGGTGGAAAGTATTACAGGGGCTTATAAGGGTAAGTGATTTTATTAATTGGTTAGTTAATTAACCCATTACCAAACAATTTCAAATCAATTTCCTTTCTAACAAAAACGACAATTAACCAGTTTGTTGAAGACGAACCTAGAAAACATTGTGGGAAAGTAGAATCTCAAGACTTCTGGACCAGATGCATGAAAGCAGTCATCGAGAGTGAATTTAATAAGTTTCAAGCTTCCGTCACTATTGATGTAAAAAAGAAAAGTTTAAACTTCCCATTTTCATCGAAAAATCATTTCCTTCTAATCATTTTAAGCCGTTACATGGTGCAAAAGGTGACGTGAAAAGGGGTGCTGTGAAAACTAAGGGATTCACGGTTAGTTGACATGTGACCTGCTTCATTTGCATATGGTCAAGCGACGGAAAAAGTGGCCCATTGGGGTTAAAATATATGAAGTGAATCGATACTGTTTGGTCCATTTAATGTTTCAAGTTACATATCATCATTTGATGATCACTGAATTTGAAGAAATCGAAGGTAATACTCAGAACTATTTGCTGCCTCTTTGCACTAAAAGAACAATTCTATATTAAGATTTGTTAGGGAAATTTATGTCACAGAGGCAAATCTCTGGTTTCATTACTTTTTTACACAAAATTAACACATGTCATATCTAAATGAGCAATTTCTCCTTTTCCCACAATATCTTCTGCCCTATCAGAGGATTATTTTTCAATTTCATGGCATCTTGAAATGTCGTCTGCAAACTCTTTCAATTTTGGACAGTCGAAAATTTGGCATTTGTAAAGGGTTAATTGATTGTCTCAACAGATTTTTTGCTTATGTTGGATGCCAAGCTCATGATGATTGAACAATTCCCTGAAATTGACCGCCTTTAAGGGCTTGACCGCCTTTAAGGGCTTGACTGCCTTTAAGGGCTTGATCGCCTTTAAGGGCTTGACCGCCTTTAAGGGCTTGACCGCCTTTAAGGGCTTGACCGCCTTTAAGGGTTTGACCGCCTTTAAGGGCTGTTGACCGCCTTTAAGGGCTTGACCACCATTAAGGGCTTGACCGCCTTTAAGGGCTTGACCGCCTTTAAGGGCTGTTGACCGCCTTTAAGGGCTTGACCGCCTTTAAGGGCTTGACCGCCTTTAAGGGCTTGACCGCCTTTAAGGGCTTGACCGCCTTTAAGGGCTTGTTGACCGCCTTTAAGGGCTTGACCGCCTTTAAGGGCTTGACCGCCTTTAAGGGCTTGACCGCCTTTAAGGGCTTGACCGCCTTTAAGGGCTTGACCGACTTTAAGGGCTGTTGACCGACTTTAAGGGCTTGACCACCTTTAAGGGCTTGACCACCTTTAAGGGCTTGACCGCCTTTAAGGGCTTGACCGCCTTTAAGGGCTTGACCGCCTTTAAGGGCTTGACCGCCTAAGGGCTGGTTAGGCAGGGTAGAATCATAGACATCTTGTAAGTGAGTTGTGAGTTTTAAGTTCAAATGCTGTCACAGGGATTTGAATCCATGTGGAGAGGGGCTAAATGTCCAGGGTACCATTTTACTAAACAACTTACAGAAAGATTTGCGTAAGTCGAAACTGATAAACACGGATAGTATCTTCAATGAAAGTACAATATTGCAATGTGACACGTCATTGGAAGCGTTCTCGGAGAGACGATTCCAATGATGTGTTACTTTGCAATATTGCTTCATCCAATATTGAAATAAGAGGAATTGTTGTTTTAGACTTACGCAAATACTAAGCGTAAACTGTTTAGTAAAACGGTACCCAGCGGTTTTATTAATGTTTGTAGTAGGAGGAGGATTTGTAAAACTAGGTGGGGTACGGGGGACGTCATCACTAGATTTATCATAAAACTGAGCAAGGGTTTCTGGGCAAGGTAGCCGAGGGAAATCTCCTGATTTCATGATTTGACCAAGAGGGGTCAGGCAATTTCAAATTTGGTACACTTACCAAAAACCTTTTACTTGTTTTGAAAAAAATTGTAAACTTTGGACTAAATATCACAAAAGAAGTTACCTTGTCTTTATGTTAAGTAAAGGCTTCTTCTGTCAAATGTGTTTTTATAAGCTTTTTGCAATGGAGGAGACAGAGTTATAGATCTATGACAATTGTCGTTGCACCTTAAAACCCCATTCATTCATTCATTACCTACACATTGGAATCTGTAAATGTTTAAAATTGAAAGTAACATAAGGTGACAAGAAAAAGAGCAAAAGAAAAAAATATATATATTATTCCTATGATATTGGGAGATATCCTGTAGCATTAAACAATAGGTTAAACTACTCACAAGAAGCTGTATATCCTTTTGTCACACAGGTTTCTAAAGCTTTCCTTTGTTGATGCTTGAGGGGCCTCCGTGGCCTAGTGGTTAGAGTACAGAACTTGACATCACATGCCCCCTCTCCTCGTGGGTTCAAATCCTGAGAGGGATATGGATTTTTATGAGAGACAGCCTCCCAGCTGACTTACGGAATGCCGATGGTTCTACCCGCCTTGACCAGCCCTTATGGGCAGTTGAGGATGGGGTCTTCCTCCATCATTAAGAGTTGGGTATAGCTACATAACTGAAATAATGTTGATGTGATGTAAAACCCATATATAAAAAATTAGGTGATGCTTGAAAGGTTTTAACAGAGAAGTGGTTGAAAGGTAACTTTAGAAAATTAGTGTTACTTGATTGTCACAGTTATCTCCCTTGAAGTACTTAAAAAAAATGAAACAAGATCAAAAAGAAAGAAACCTAATAAAATGCAGACTATATTGTTTGATTTACCTTTCCTATACACAAAAAAAGTTCACTCACTTTTGCAACAATGTGATTTAACCCTTTACCAAATGCCAATTCTTTGACTTTCCCAATTTGAAAGAGTTTGCTGACAACAGATCAAAATGAGATGAAATTGAAAAAATAATCTTCTGATAGGGCAGGAAACATTGTGGGAAAGCGAGAAATTGCTTGTTAGGCGCAATTTCTCCTTTTCCAATAATGTTTTCCAGAGTGGTCTGCAGCAAACTGGTCAAATGTCGTTATTTTTTTTGGTAATGGGTTAAGAAAAGATTGCTAATAAATAGCACAATCTCTTTACTTGCCACAGTGATCTCATTGATGGCACATCTATAGTACAACCCCAGCGAAAATCACTGGAACAATTCGAGAATTATACCATCACTGTTCCAGAACTGATGTACAAGAACAATACTAGAATTACCCCAAATTAGTACTAGAACATGTCAAAGACTTTTCCATTACATTAAATGAGACATTTTTATAAGACAAGTGTTCTGGAATAGTTCTGCTACTGTTTCAGAACACCTGTTCTTGAAATTAACTAGAACTGTTCTGCAGCTTTTACAGAACAACCGTTCTTGAAATTAACTAGAACTGTTCTGCAGCTTTTACAGAACAACCGTTCTTGAAATTTAACTAGAACTGTTCTGTTACTATTTTAGAATACCTGGTCTTAAAAGTAGCTGGTACAGTTCCGGAACAGTACTATTGAGCCAATTCGCAATTGAGCAAACATTCTGAAATTGAGATTAAGCAAAATCTAAAACTGTGATATTTAGAACAAGTAGCTTTTTATGAATATTTTCAATGACTTGCAGATTTCATTTGAAATGGGGATACATGTTCTGATAGCTAAGATGTGTTACTTTAATGATGCAAAACAATGTTTATTGGCCGTGTTTTTCTTCACAAAAAATTCTTTTGTAAGATAAGACGAGTGCATTCTTACACTGACTTAAAGGGTAGAATACTGATACTACGCCATTTAACCCATTGCCAAGCAATAACTACATTTGACCAGTTTTTTGCAGACGACTCTGGAAAACATTGCGCAATGAGCAATTTCTCCTTTTCCAACAAACTTTTCTGCCTTATCAGAACAGTATTTTTCAATTTCATCACATTTTGAAATGTAGTCTGCAAACTCTTTCAATTTGGGACAGTCGAAAATTTGGCGTTTGGTAAAGGGTTAAAATATTCTTCTTCCGTTGTATTACTTGAGTCCATCTCGGCATACAACAGTCGAGGCCAAACCCGTTCAGTTTGAAACAGATAATTCAGACTGAGACCAATGTTGACCAAGAAGGACAGAAGAAATATGATAAGGAATGGAGTACTAAGGATTGGGTCTCTAAGCAATGCATTACTAAGGAATGGGTAACTAAGGAATTGGTTACTAAGAAATTGGTTATGAAGGAATGGGTTACTAAGGAATGGGTTACTAAGGAATGGGTTTCTAAGGAATGGGTCACTAAGGAATGGGTTACTAAGGAATGGGTTACTAAGGAATGGGTTACTAAGGAATGGGTTACTAAGGAATGGGTTACTAAGGAATGGGTTACTAAGGAATGGGTTACTAAGGAATGAGTTACTAAGGAATGGGTCACTAAGGAATGGGTCATGAAGGAATGGGTAACTAAGGAATTGGTAACTAAGAAATTGGTCATGAAGGAATGGGTTACTAAGGAATGGGTTACTAAGGAATGGGTTACTAAGGAATGGGTTATGAAGGAATAGGTTACTAAGAAATGGGTTACTAAGAAATGGGTTACTAAGGAATTGGTTACTAAGAAATGGGTTACTAAGAAATTGGTTATGAAGGAATGGGTTACTAAGGAATGGGTTAGTAAGGAATGGGTTACTAAGGAATTGGTTACTAAGGAATTGGTTACTAAGGAATGGGTTATGAAGGAATGGGTAACTAAGGAATGGGTTACTAAGAAATGGGTTACGAAGGAATGGGTTACAAAGGAATGGGTTACTAAGGAATGGGTTATGAAGGAATGGTTAACTAAGGACTGGGTCACTATGAAATGGGTTCCTATGGAACGGGGGTTACTAAAGAGTTAGTAACTAAGCCATCTTTTCTCAGGATGTGACACGCAGTTTTGTGTGACCAAAGGATCAAATGATTGGTAGTTATGACAGTCAAGCTATCGTTTCTAACGCCCTTGGACTGTCCGAAAGTTTCTACTCAGGAATTTTCACGGTTGACGGATTTCTCATGTTATATTTATATTTATACCTAAAGGATGGACGGTTTATAATTTCTATTGTATTTGGTGTTGGATAAACAGTGGAGAACAGCGTGATATACGGGGATTAGGATAAAGTGAGATAGTGAAAATATTTCGTGATTTGTGTTGAAGGTGCAATGGTAGTTAATAGAGGAATTATGTTCATGAAGTCTTAAGAATCATTCCATTATAAATCGTATGCATTATAGAACCAACTAGAAGATTGAAATTTCAAATGTTTTGATTTTCAAATGAACTAGGTTTTGCATATCAAGGAATAGAGAAAGTTTCCAGGTGTCATTTAAATTTTCAGATTTTTTCTATGGTAAATCCTCGAGTACACAATTACTTCTTTGCTCATAAAACTAAACTGATTGTAAATTGTAATTGTAAATTTTGGTATCAATTACTGGAAAGTTAGATATTGTTCAGAAAAAAGAAAATATTGTTTTTTTAGCTATTTTTTTTGTCCGCTGCAGCCCTTCAATTTAGGCCTGTCTCAATTTCCCATTAGACAGAACAAGTTAATTATCCCTTTTCCAAACACCAAATTTTCTACTGTTCCAAATTGAAAGAGTTTGCAGACGACATTGCAAAATGTGATGAAATTGGAAAATAATCTTCTGATAGGGCAGAAGACATTGTAGGAAAAAGAAAAAAACGCTCATTACGAGCAATTTCACCTTTTCCTACAATGTTTTTCAGAATCGTCTGCAACAAAGTGGTTAAATGTCGTTATTGTTTGGTAAAGGGTAATGACAATATTTATACTAGAATTTACTGTGCCAGTGCTTTGAAATAGCCCCTTTTGTGACAAATGTAAACAAAGTCTGAACCATTTCCCCTCACCCATGTAGGGGTATCATAGGGTAGTCATGAATAACTCTAGACATGAACAATACGTAATTTTGATTTAAATGCTTTCAACAATATTTCAGTGATAAAACGTTAGTCATTATACCTATCCATACATAAGCATAATTGCTTTTGTTGATCGGTTGGAAGCCTCTAAGAAGAACAAGAAATGTCTCCCACATGTCTGAAAGGTTTCTTGAGCAACTTATGAGCAACTTGGCACAGTTGCTTTATGAAACAATTAAACTACTATATAAGAGGAAAGGGTTAAATCACATGTTATGAGCAGTTTCACATTTTGTCTCAATATTTTTGCTAATTTTCTTATGAAATTAGTGCTTTAAAACCAGTATATAAAATGAATATGACGGAATGATATAGGAAGAATTTGTACTATTATGAAAGCAAAGGGTTTTTAAATGGTTTGTGATTGACCCGGTTGTTCAAAAAGAAGTGTGAAATTTGTTTTGATTGTAATATCAAACAAACATAATATGTGACAATTGGCAGGGTAGTTTTTGATAGGTCATAGTGTAATAGTATGTGTTAATGATTCATAATACGGACAAAACGGGAAAGTTCTTGTGTGTGGGGGGGTTATAGTGTATGAGTCTTTGAAATCAATTACTCAAAATGATTGTAATGTAAGAAATTCAGAGTAATGATAGGCAGATTCAATTAGTAGTGATTATAAATAAATGTTAATGACTTATAATGAAAAATAATGGATTCAAATTTCAAACTGATTGATTAGCTAGTGAAGGTTCTTAATTATCTTAATCAAATGTCATTTATAAAACTCATCAAACTAATTTATGATTGTTTGTAAACTTTAATTAAAGACTAATGACAGGAAACCTCAAACTCACTAAATGATTTAAGCACAAATCTCTTGAGTTTGTCCCATGAATGATATACATTAAACTGGTTGAATATGATATTTCAAAAGATGAAAATGACTAAACAAAAGCTGATTGAATAAGACTACATGTATTATGTATTATAATTACAAGGCTGATTTGAAAGTGATAATGATCGAATAAAAGTGCCTAAAAGTGCTGCTGACTAACTAAAAGTGCCTAAAAGTGCCGCTGACTAACTCGTTTAATTGTCCTATGTGATAAAAGTGACAGAGAGTCTGCGATCGATCATGATATCCGAGCAAGGAGCGCCACTGATGACCTCAAATTACAATTATATATTTTTGGAGGATTTGATTGCCGTCTCGGAGAGCTTGGTAAGTTTACGATTTAACCCTGAGCATGGTGAGTAATTATATAACAATAGATTTTTGCGTTGTCTGCTTTCCAAAACTTTGAATACTGGGTATCTGCTTAATTTTGATGAGATAGATACTCAGGGCAGCCAACAGGTTAGATCACAGGCCAGCCGCCAATTTACTTGGCAGCTGCCCTGGATATAACCTGTTTGCATAAGCATGAAATTGGTTGCAGCATTCTTTGACTAGCTTCCAGCAGATTAGGTGAACCAACCCTGCGAAGAATTAAAAAACTGTGATGATTTGAACACAAACAACAAATTGCCATTCCTGAATATAAATTAATTCATGGATGTGTACATGAATTTCAGGATTATGTTCATGAACAAATTTATGGACATAAACACATCCTTTATTATGTTCTGGAACATGTACATGAGTTCCATGGAAATGTTCTTGATGTTCAAGAACAAATTTGTGTTCTGAATGAGCATTTCTCGTTCATATCTGTTCTTGAAGTTCATGAACATAGTTCTTGAATCTTCCATGGGGTAGTATCCTCCATTGGGAAATTGTGACTTGTCAAAAATAAAATTTACAAAAGACAAGAGTCTTGCATTGAAGACAAGGGTTTTGCGTGGCCCACTGGTTTAAGAAGTGGAAGAAGTGGTTCAAGAACTCTGGGGTCTCGAGTTGGAGCCTAATCTATATATCCGTTGTTGTGGGAGTGTCCTTCAACAAAACACTTCATATAAGCCCTATAGCCTAGCACTGTTGAATCCAGGAAAGCTCTCACATAACTGATTAACTGTTGACACAGCATTAACAAAAGATGGCAATGATAAGTATTAAAATGAACGAAATTTCAATATGATGTTTGTTAGAAACCATTTTGACAAAAGCATAAGCTGCTCTTTAAAAGCAATTTATCTTGTTGTATTACATTGGTTTCTATTGAAAGACTTAATTCTGCACCAGATTGAGGTTATTTGTAGTATAAAAAACATTCATTGTACAACAAGCATTAACCCTTTCCCAAACAACAAATTTTTAACTGTCCCAAATATAAAGAGTTTGCAGACGACATTTCAAAATGTGATGAAATTGAAAAATATTCTTCAGATAAAGCAGAAAACCTTGTGGAGAAAGGAAAAATTGCTCGTTACGAGCAATTTCTCCTTTTCTCACAATGGTTTCTAGAGTCGTCTGCAACAAAGTTGTCAAACGTCGTTATTGTTTGGGAAAGGGTTAAGCCCTTTTATGAAGGAACGGGTTGTGCCCCTTTAAATTGTCTCCACCCAAATTCTTCTCGATAACCCCCATTGTAATTATCATAATTTAATTACGTTCAATTAATTATTCACCATTTGAGCTTTCACAGTGCTTAAATGAAATGTCCTCCGTCTGGAATCTGAGGTTCCCCCTGCCTGCATAATTTCTTTGATAACAAACCCTATAAAGGGATCTAGCTGCATCATAGAGTGCTGTAAAGGTCCAAGGATGGCGTAATCTAAATTTGAATTAGTCTTGTCTGTAAATACTGAATCTTTCCCTGCATTTGGATGTTTAATGGTTATACTGTAAATCCCATTGACTAATGATGATGTGATGTAAAAAGAAACATAAAAGAAGAAGAGAATCTAAAAGCATACAACCCAAATCTTAGGTTTTAATGTGATAAATGGACATTTTGAGGGTTCAGTGCAATTCTATAGTAAGTGCTTCATAAACATGTTTATTCGCTTACAATAGTATTGCACTGAGGGGGCCTCTGTGGCCTAGTGGTTAGAGAACAGAACTTGAAATCACATGGCCCCTCTCCGCCTGGGTTCAAATCCTGAGAGGGATATGGATTTTCAAGAGAGGCAGTCTTCCGACTGACTTACGGAATGCCGATGGTTTTACCCGCCTTGACCAGCCCCTATGGGTAGTTGAGAATGGGGTCTTCCTCCATCAATAAGAGTCGGGCATCGCTACATAACTGAAATAATGTTGATGTGATGTAAAAAAAAAAAAAAGAACATCTAGAGAGAGAAAGGCCAATATATGCTTATCCCTGGAAAAGATTCACAAACTAAGTCATGAATGTTCATGAACCTTAGATGGATGTTCATGACCTTAGAATTATTTCATGAATTTCAAGAACATGTTCAAGAACATCAAGCACAGGTTCATGAATACATTCATGAACCTGTTCTTGATTTACATGAACAAATTCTTGAAATTTACGAATATGTGAAGAACAGCTTTGTATTAATGAATGACCGTTTATGTTCATGAGTGTGTGAATATCATGACCAAATGATTTCTCTTTGAGAGGTGTAATGCTCAGTGATTCTTTTGAGTGGGGGAAGGCAGTTTGTTGATGGTGAACCCATTACCAAACGCCAAATTGATGACTATCTTAAATTGAAAGAGGCTGCAGACGACATTTCAAAATGTGATGAAGTTGTAAATCTCTTGATAAGACAGAATATTGTGGGAAAAGTAGAAATTGCGCGTTTAGAGCAATTTCTCCTTTTCCCACAATGTTTTCATGAGTTGCCTCTATCTAACTGGTCTATTGTTGGTAAAGGGTTAAGGCATGTGACTAATTGAGGTTCATGCAGGGGTTTATTAATTGGTGCATGGACTGGACAGTTTGTCAGGTATATTGGTAAACCTGTGACCACTGACCGCTTGTCTGACAGATTAATGATGGGAACTATCGAGACATCTGGACAGCGTTTTACCTGAGCCCCATTCAGCCATTCTGTTATCGGAGATTTTTTGACCGGTTCTAATTGAGTGTAACAGCGGAAGGCTTGCATTAACCCTTTACCAAACGCCAAATTTTTTTACTGTTGCAAGAGATTGCAGACAACATTTGAAAATGTGACGAAATTGAGAAATAGTCCTCTGATAGGGGAGAAAACATTGTGGGAAAAGGAGAAATTGCTCTTTATGAGCAATTTCTCCTTTTCCCACAATGTTTTCTAGAGTTGTCTGCAACAAACTGGTCAAATGTCATCGTTGTTTGGAAATGGGTTAATAGTGAGAATTAGAATTTTCTATTATTATGATACAATTGAAATACTTTTGATATGTCATGTAAAACCCTCACAAACACAAACAACACCAGCGAAAGATTCAAGAACTTATACATAAACTTCATGAACATTTATTAGTGCTAAATGGCCTTTCATGAACACAAAGCTGTTCTTATCTTTTCCATGAATATCAAGAACATGTTCATGAACATCAAGAACAGGTTCATGAATGTCATGAGCCTGTGCAAGATGTTTTTAAAAGTGTTCTTGATATTCATGAAAAAGTTCTGTGTTAATGAACAGCCATTTCACATCCATGAAGGGTCATAAAATTCATGAATAAGTTCTTGAATCTTAGGCAGGGGAAAACTTAAACAAATCTGATTCATCCAAATTGAGTTATAACCAGTCACTGCGGCCTAGTGGTTAAGGCGTCCACCTCTTGACAGGGGTGGAAGGTTCGAGTCCAATGGGAGATGTTTGTCCGGAGAATGTTTCACATAGGAAATGGCCAGTTTATGAGCCGGAAGCTTAAGTTTACTTTGATATTTACCGACTAATATGCACTTGGCTTCTGGCATAGTGATAGAAGTTGGGAGGTACTTAATTAGTACAATCAGTGAAAAGTGTCTCATAAGCCAAACTGGCTGGCCCTTTCAATTTGGGTTACACTAACAAAACCTATAATGCAGGAATGTCATTATTAACCGATCGCTGATCCATAATGCATCGCTTAAAATCACCAGAAAATCTGTTGTTTTTCTCCCAGATGATGACAACTTTAACTAGGTAACCGGTCGAAATAATACAAAACAATCGCTTAGTTTTCCAGAATAATCCTTTGTTTGCAAACATGACAACCCTGATAATGGAGTAAGTGGTTGAAGAATTCCGTATCATTCTATACACTGTCCAGACTGGGCATATAGATAGGGAAATCAGATGATTATTGTTGTTATCACCATTTGTAAGTACCTTTTTATATGGGCGGAAGATTCATGGCAGTGTGGGCAGAATGCTTTTATCTGTACAACTTGTCATCGTTCTTTTTCCTGGAGGTGTACGTTGTATATCATTTTTAGATACCCGTAGCCCTTTTGTTTTCAAACTGATATATTTAACAAAGATTGTGATGGAAGCTTGAAACAGATTAAGTTCAGTCTCCATGACTGCTTTCTGGAGCTAAATCTCTTGCTGATTTGTTGGTTAGTGCTGGCATTTTCACCTTGACACTAACAAGCATTGCTCATGCATGGGACCAACACTATAACTGCACCTGAGTATCGCCCAAAATTTTGTGTGTTGAAAATTTGAAAGTCAAAATAAAATGTTGTTGAAACAACACAGTTTTTGTATTGTTGTTTGATATTTAAAAATAAAGAAGCAATTGGAAGCATAATTAATTCAGGAAGCGACAATTTATCTAGGTATGTAAATTTAATATGCAGTAGATCTCAAAAGCCATTTCATGCTTTTGGCTTAGAATACATGGTAATTCACTGCTTACAATGACTGTTCTTCAGTGTGTATCATACAACAGTTGTGCAGTTTTAATAGAATAAGTTTTTAACATCCAAATGTCCTCCCGTCTGTGAACAAGCACCTTTAAAATGATTTAAGAATATATACAACTTGTCAAATGGTAGACATGTCTTGTCCCCTCAAGGTATGGGACAAATATAACTTTTACAGCAGATGCAAACCCATTCCCTCTCTCGTGGTTTTGTGACTGCCCCAAATTGAAAGAAACCTGCATGGCTCAGTGGTTAAGGTTGTGGACTCAGAACTTGGGAATCCTGTGTTCGAGCCCTACCAAGGTCTTTGTGTATCAATTTTTTCTGTTATCTAAAGTTTTATTCTTCTGGAAGACAAGTGTTCTTCTTCATGTTCATATAACAAAATAATATGTTGTTTCATCTGATTGTTTTCTAGTTATTTGCTGTAGATTTATAGATGTTTCAATTCCACCTCAAATCATGTAGATTATCTTATCGGTACATGTAGTCGGAAGATTGGAGGCCTCGACTAGTTGCTACGGTTTCAATAGATGGAAAGAAAAGATTGTGAACCCAGCAATTAAACTGATTCCCACATAAATGATTTTGTAACTGGTCTAAACTTACATGATGTCCCCTCTGAAAGATTGAAGAACTCATTCATGAACTGAATGAATGTTCATGAACATTAAATGTATGTTCATGAATAATGTACTTATTCATGAATTTCAAATCATGTTCATGAACATGTTCTTGAAACTTATGAACAAGTTAGGAACATGGCCATTTACCATTCATGAATGTTCATGAACATGTTCTTGAAACTTATGAACAAGTTAGGAACATGGCCATTTACCATTCATGAATGTTCATGAACATGTTCTTGAAACTTATAAACAATTTAAGAACATGGCCATTTACCATTCATGAATGTTCATGAACATGTTCTTGAAACTTATGAACAAGTTAAGAACATGGCCATTTACCATTCATGAATGTTCATGAACATGTTCTTGAAACTTATGAACAATTTAAGAACATGGCCATTTACCATTCATGAATGTTCATGAACATGTTCTTGAAACTTATGAACAAGTTAAGAACATGGCCATTTACCATTCATGAATGTTCATGAACATGTTCTTGAAACTTATGAACAAGTTAGGAACATGGCCATTTACCATTCATGAATGTTCATGAATAAGTGCTTGAAACTTATGAACAAGTTAAGAACATGGCCATTTACCATTCATGAATGTTCATGAACATGTTCTTGAATCTGGTTTTCTACAAATTGCAAAACTTATAAAAGGAAGTAAAGTTGGAATTTAAAGGTTGGAAAAAATTTGGTATGCAGAAGGTTACTGTGATAAATGTCAGTGATTTGAATTGGTGGTGTTAACGTAAATCTGTTATTTATAAAACATATGTCTAGTTTAAAGATGGCTAATTTCTTGAATTGCTACCTGGGTGTGAAGTGAGTTTATCTGGGTGCATTCGATTGAGACGGAGATGATTTTTTTGAAACCGACTTTGCCTCAATTTAGATCCCTTATGAGAGTTAGTTATTAAGGTGTGCTGACATTTTCGAAAGAAGAATTTGTTAATAAATGTAATTTTGGAATTTTGGAAATAAAGAAATCTTGCTTTAAAACTTACAACTCCATCATTTCTCATTAACTATGACAGAATACTTAAAATCTATTCTGACGAAAGCTTGAATTGCTCCATACGAGCTGTTTATCATTATGCAGGTGCCAATCTACCTAATAATTAAAAAAGATTCTTTTTTTTTTTTTTTACTTTGTTATTTTTTCGTTATCAATTGTGGCTTTCAATTTGACCAAATTGTTGCTTTCAATTTGAAAAAGATGACAAAGTCCCATTTTGGAAATTTAGTTGATATTGGGCTTATGAAGCAGAGGGTTAATTAATTTAAATTTTTTCATATAGTTAACAATAGCTTATCAAACAGTAACCAAAAGATTATTTTTCAATTACGTTTGAGTTAGTAAATAGACAAAAGGGTGCAGAATATAGGAAGGTGTATTTATCTATGGATATACATAGATGGGGAACGGAATTTCAAATGTGTCATACCATTTTAAATCGGTGAAATGAAAGTGTTTTTTAAAGTTTACACCTTTTCGTAGTGGATTTTATCTGAAGAGCTACTGATATAAAGAGATAAAGTTATACACAAGCAAGTTTTGTGCAGTTGGATGTTCGCATGTATTTATGTGTGATGTTCAAAATCGTGAAACATTTAGTGTTGCTTTGATGTTACTTTGATGTGTGAATTGTCATTTTTGTCTTAACCCTTACAGTGCTGGAACAGACTTCATGCTTGTGCAAACAGATTAGATCCAGGCCAGCCGCCAAGTAAATCGGCAGCTGGCCTGTGATCTAACCTGTTTGCTACTCTGAGTATCTTTCCTCATCAGATGATTCATTGTAATGCCTCATTGAAATCTATGAATGTTGAAGGAGACGGTTTTGATGAGTACCAACAACAAAGGAGTTTTATTTCATTCAAAATCAAAGAAAATTTATTATACTCTCTATGCTTAGTTTTGTATCTTATGTGATAAAGGATACAAATTGAATGAATTGAATATACTCTCTATGCTTTATGATTTTAGGATCTTATGTCAAAAAGGATACAAATTCAAGGAATTGAATCTTTAATGGTTAATGATGTGCACTTCACAGAGATTTTTGGACACAAGTAATGTGATTTCATTCACATTAAGAAGTTGTTAATCTATCTGAATATTCATGTTGACGCAGTGAATTATTTTATTACTGTGCATATAATGGGAATTCCTTGACAAAACAAGGTTGTGTGCTTACATTCACTAAATGCATTATGTGGACATGCAAATATTTATGTGTTAGGGAAGTGAATTATCATTGAATATTCATATGATATACTGAATTGTAACATTCTGACATTTTGCATACATTGACAATTTTTTGACACAAATATTGTGCTTCATTCACCTAAATCTTATAACTTTTAATGTTTGAATGTTCATAAGAAGTGGCAGTAAATTATATTGCTTTAAAAAAAGGAGTATCAACTAAAAACTACTTGAATTTTTTCCAAAAGTGTATTAGATGATGACGTTTTCTTTATGAGTATGGTGCGCATGTGTTTGAATTCATAAACACCATGGAGTCTGGAGTTAAAGCTACAGATGGATTAAGTATTCTGATAGGAAGGACAACGGTAAGAGATAATTTTACTGAATCCCTCCCCCTTCCTTTTGTTCCAGCAATATTTTCAAAATCGAGTTTAATAAAAACTAAGCCTAAGTTTAAATGTGAGACCTGTTTGTATAAGAATGAAGTTGGTTCCAGCACTATGAGGGTTAAAGAGAGATATTTATTTGTTGTACATCTTAGGCCCAAATTCTCTGTAGAGACATTGACATTTCATTTGATATGCATGCTAACATTCCTCAGTTGACAGGAATTTCAATGTCTTTATATCCAAAATGAAATTTGTGACCTTACAAGGTCATCGGAAAACGTAGATTGCAAGGCTGAACCAGAATGGTTTGTTAACCCATTACCAAACAATAACGATGTTTAACCATTTTGTTACAGACGACTCTGGAAAACGTTGTGGGAAAAGGATAAATTGCTCGTAATGAGCAATTTTTCCTTTTCCAACAATGTTTTCTACTCTATCAGAAGAAAAGTTTCCAATTTCATCACATTTTTAAATGTCGTCTGCAAACTCTTTCAATTTGGGACAGTCGAAAATTTGTTGTTTGTTAAGGGGTTAAAGGTTTTCAGCTTTAAAAGGACTATCACACAGATTGTGATTTTAATGTTTTGTGAAAAAAAATGTCTTTTTTGGATAATATGATCCCAGATCTATAAAGCTATATAATACTAGATCATTTAATTAACTTTTCTTCTGATAGAGTAGAAAATACTTATTTATGTTGTAGATGTGGTAAACCATTTAAACAGTTTAGCTTATAAACAATAATTATCATTACAACATGCCAATTTCAGTTTTAAGGGCACGGCATTTTTTTTGCAGGTACCTAAATAATACGTGTAATTTGTCCTAACTTCCTAAAGTGCTTGGTAAATCGCATAACATATATATATATCGCAGATGAGATATTGTAAATCTGATGAAGAATTTATTGTATCGTAATGCATAGAATCAGAAAGGTAAAATGGCTGCCCTATGGAACATCGTAAATATATCAGCGTTGTACTGCGCATAATTGTTTCATATTTTGATCATTTATCATGCAGAAACAGTGGGAACTCATACGATAGCACTACTGTATCCAAATTAATAGCAACCATAGATGATCTCAAAATGAGTTTTTCAATGATATAGAATAGGAGTGTTTGTGAAAAAAAATATTGAAATAATTATTGTTAATTGACAAAAAATGATAATTGAAATAGCTATTTCTTATACTTTACACAATATCTTTCGCAAGTTGTTTGCAGAGAAATTTGTAGTATGAAGAGTTCATGATGAAGGATCGGTATGAGAGGGAAAATGATTCATGATAATTGATTTCAATGCACTATTAATTGTTACGTTACCGCCTCACTCTCTACAGCATAGCAACACTCAATCAGGACAAGATGTAACCTCTGCGTTACTGAGCCGACTCTTTAGTGCATTGGTTATGTCTTGGACTGTCACCCGGGAGAACCGGGATCGAATCCCTACAGGGGACATACAATCCAAAGTGGATTTTTCTAGCTATGCTTCGTTGCGGACATTGTTCGTAAGATGGGGGCTCGTCCGGGATTGGCCATTGAGCCATTAATTCGTCCGAAATAGACTTACTAGCCGAAAAAGGCTTACATGTCATCATAAATGATGACTTCTATAAGAGGTGGTGTGTTACGTTACCGCCTCACTCTTTACAGCATAGCAACACTCAATCAGGACAAGATGTAACCTCTGCGTTACTGAGCCGACTCTTTAGCTCAGTGTTTATGTCTTGGACTGTCACCCGGGAGAACCGGGATCGAATCCCCACAGGGGACATACAATCCAAAGTGGATTTTTCTAGCTATGCTTCGTTGCGGACATTGTTCGTAAGAGAATAATTTTCAAATTTGATTGAATGTTAATTTCAAAAGGCTTCATTCAGTAAAGATGTATCAACCCTCCTCTGCCAGTGAAAGTTGGTACATGTATTGTTTAGCACAAACGTTTTGGTAGAGGTTGTATTACAATCTCTAACATTAAGAATTACAAGACAAGTCCTAATTTGTTGGTACTCAATACAATCATCACATGTTCTTTATTTTTGAAAGTCAGATAATGAAGTAAGCTTTTGTGGTAAGGTACATGATAACGGTGACAGGTTTAAGCCTGTGAGTCCTACGACTTTCCTGGATCCACCAATACAAGGCTATGGTTTTGAAGTAACTTGCCAAAGGCCACTACCACCAGAGGTGTTATTGGGTTCGAACCTCTGACACCAAAGTTCTTAGTCCACCACTTTAACCACTGAGCCGCAGGACCTGTGAAATATTTTTATTTATTTGATAGGTTATTATCCCATGTCCTCACCACTCACAAACTACACATATGGAGGAATTGGACTAAAAGGAGTATATTTATTTAAGTTTAATCTTACTTTTGATGACTCAAGCAAAGCTTGTGGTTTTTTGTTGCGGTTAACCAGTTCTATAGTTCAAACCCTATGTATCAAAGAAGTAATACATTATAAGAAGGTGTTTGTCACAATCATGTGTAGTGTAATTATGCACCATAAAAAGTAGTGCATAAAGAAATGTTGCTTGACCTGTTTCTTTTTTTCTTATAACGGTACACAACCTACCAAGAAATCTCTGGAGTCACCAACCTCTTAAAACGAGTGTTTGAATGTAACAATTTTCTTGTTAGATGTTATTAGAGTGGCTTCTATATAGAAAACCCGCTAGTAGGGGTTTCAATCTTCTATATATTGAACTTCTTCTTTGATTTGAAAGAGCAAGTCTGTTATGCCAAAATAATGTCAACTATTATAGAAGAAATTAAAATGAAATAATAAGTAAATCACTGAATCATGTTTTACCCCTTTGACTAGTTTACACAAAGCATAATGCATCTGTAGTATTTGATCTAATAATGTATTGCTACAAAAGATGGAATTGCTGAATACAAAATGAGTCTTCTTGTCACAATGATTTGACCTGCAGGTATCACATAGAAAACATTAGATATTTCATACTCTATACAGTCAAACTTGTGTTTAGAGGCCAACCTATGGAACTGAGAAAATTGGATGTTTAAGACAGGTTGGCTGCTTAACACAAATTGATGTACACTATAAATCCAACAATAGGACTTGTTTAAAGCAGGTTGGCTGCTTAAAAGGATGGTTGCTTAACACAAGTTGGACAGTCTTTAGCATAAACTGCTGCTTATGATTCAAAAGAGTTATGAGACTCCCTTTTAGGTGTCACTCCTGTTTCCTTGCCCAAAAGGTGGAAGTGGTTGAGTTGAATTCTAGGGGTTGGGGGTTCGAGCCCAAATGGCACTGTTTGTTATTTTAGGGAGTGTCCTTTGGAGAAACTTCTAAGAGCCCTTGACAGATACCAGTTGGATCTGAGGCCAGCTGTTATATAACTAAAAAGCTGTAAGATGAGTGTTTAATCCTCATAACGTACAAATGAATGAAGAAGGTATTAAAGAAGGGTTTAGCTGGATTTAATGTCATGGGCAAAATTAAGGCGTCATAATTACCAATATTATTGAATTTGAAAATTTGTAATAGATTACCCATGATCGCAATCTGACATTTTCTACTTTGAATTTTTATTTTGTCTGCATGCATGTTAATCATATACTTGCTTTAATGATTGAAACTAGCTCAATAATATGCTTTTACATTTTGTCTATTAATGTCAAATTTAAAAACACACGGGGAAGGTGTATGTTGAATATATATCTTGTTATCAATGTTTTCAAAAGTCTGTGTTGTGAGTTCTGAAAGTTTTTCATTCTGGGACAAGGGTTACATTTCTTTTGTCTGTTAAGTAAAATGACTCAAACTGTTGTAAGATTATTGATACAATGTTTTTCAACAAAATGTTCAGTCGAGTGGTTGAGTAGTATTAAAGGGACTTTGTCTATTTCTTCGTGCAAATTATATCTAATGTTTGTAACTTGAATGTTTTTTTTGTTTATTAGCAGCATTACAACCATTAAAATCATTAAAATCATTAAAAACTTTAAAATCATTAAAACCATTAAAATCGTTAAAATCATGGACAAAAGAAGACTTTCAAAAATTCTCATTGTTTAAGCTTTTTTTACCATGTTTTCATATTTCATCTTTATAAAAAAATACTTTTGCAAACTCTTGCAGGAAAATGGTTGAGCGAGTTAGCAGATTTTGAATTTTATATCTCAAGCTGGAACTACTTTTTCTGGAACTACTTTCTCTGTATTTCTGATTGGAGACTTGCTTTGGTCCCATTCAGTCTTGCCCCTTTCTAACAGCCTATGGAAAATCCTATGAAAAATATAACTGATCAGTTGACGAAAGTGCTTTTCACTGATCAGATGTGATTGTGTCTATAACCGGCCTTTTTGGGCAGTTAAGTACAAAGTAGGGGTCGTACTTGGCCCAGCGGTTAAGGTGGCGGATTTAGAACTCATGGGTCCTGGGGGTGACTGCCACTGACACCTCTGGTTTCATAAGTATGCCCTTTGGCAAGTCACATCAGAGCATGGTGGATCCAGGAAAGCAGTTATATAACTGAAAACTGGTTGATATGGCGTTGGATACCGTGCAAATAAATACAGTCTCTATGTCCATTGATGATGGCCTTGATGGAAATTTAAGAAAAAGAAACTTTAAAAGTTTTGATGCAACATAAAATTCAAAACGAAATAAAGAAATCAATACTGGCTAAGCCCCTTTAAAAACATAGTAAAGGAAATCTAATCAGTGACTAAAAGGTCTTTTTCAGGCCGAATGCCTTTATAGATAGATCAATCCTAAACCCTTTACGCCACTGACTAGTTTACAGCAGATTGCATTAAGGTAGAATACCCATAATCTGCCATTTTGAAACTAATTCTTTTGTCAGATTACTTCGGTCATTCTCGGTATACATCAGTCGTGGCCAAAACCATTCCGTTTAAAGGGAATAGTCCCAGCACTGCCGGGTGTATACCGCGAATGTCCAAAGCAATATAACGAAAGAAATAGTCTCAAAATGGCGGATTATGGATTTTGTACCTTAAACAGCATTAAACAAAACTTCTAAAATGAAAACAAAAATACTGGTTAGTGAAACAATCATTGATTATTCAATCTCTTAGATTATTATCACGATGAGCATATTCTACTTTTGTCAAGAAGTTCTGTAATGTATAAATTTCGTCTGGTTCAAAGTTTTTAAGCAGAGTCCTGCCTAATATGAATACAGTCTGACTTGTGTTAAGCAGCCACCCTTTTAAGCAGCCAACCTGCCTTAAACAACCACTGCAGAAAGTCCCATTGTTAGATTTATAGTGTACACCAACTTGTGTTAAGCAGCCAACCTGTCTTTAACAGCCAATTTATAAAGCTATAAGATAACTGAAATGCTGCTGATTCCACATTAAACCCCATATACAATGTAGACTGAAACAAAACTTATTTAACATTTCCATTTATCATAAAAAGGGAGTAAAGTTTAAGATAAAAAGGGGGTAAAGTGTTTTAGAATTGTAGGGTAACAATGTATTTATTTATGTATCATAACAGACTTAATGTAATCACAGAAGATTATCCTTGAAGCTTTACTTATATCCCTATTTACTTTACTTATATCCCTATTTACTTTACTTATATCCCTATTTACTTGAACAATGACTGATATGGTCCTTCTTCAATAATAAACTGTACAATAAATTTCAGTATTCATTTTGTTTTATTTGGATTTAACGTAGTATCAACAATTTTCCAGTTATATTGCGATGCCTGACATATCCATTGGTGAAGGTCCAATAATGTCCCCAACCCGAACCCCCACCCCCTCCAACCCTAAAACTCTTACGATTTTTTTTGAAAAACATGTAAACATCATCCATACATATCAAAAAACAAAAATAACCATCTTTCTGAGATGACGATAATTATGATTATGGCTATATAATATGTTAAGGTAACTTTTAAGAATGAGAACTTACCTTGAGCCTTTGACAGTCCTTTCATGCAGACATTACATAATGGAAATCATTAAAAAGTCGTCAAATAGTTTGACAGATAAGCAGATGATATATCATAATATTGACAGGACAACCTTGGTTGATTCAATTTTTGGTTTGTGCACAATTCCAAACCTGGCAGTTGGTAGTTAAATGATAAAATGAATCATGATTGAAAGAATAGATCCACATATTGTTAATAATTTAATCGTTTGCCACAAATAGTTTCTAGATGACTTAGAAAGGTTATTTAAGTCTTTTAAGATATATAGAAGATTATATATAGCAGAAAATGAATTATTTTGTTCTGTTTGAGATGATTATTATCAACGATGGTTTTAAGTTGGAGAAGCAGAAATCAATTAATTTTTAAAATTTAGTCCATACCTTATGAAGTTATTGTTTAAAAAAAATTATATAGCCATAGCTTGTTAGATATAAAAAGACTACATTTGTAACAAAGTAACCATCTCAATTTGAAAGAACACTTTTCATTTTCATAATCTGAAATTTTTGTGTGCTGATGTTTTCAATTTGAACTGTTGACACAATTCTGATTGAGGAAATAGTTCAAAACTCCCATTAAGTTTCCTGTGCCCTGCTTTCATATGAACCCAGGTCACAGGTTAATTATGCAAGGACATAAATCACATACCTTTCCCAAAAGCAGACGGCCTTGGAATTGAAGCTTTTTGTAGCAGAAGGAAATTTGCAAACACTGTGAAGAAGCAGACATCAGTCATCATAAGCTAATTATCCTGTTGTGCCAATAAATTCAATGTTTTGTCAATCGATAAACAATTCAGTTTGTTCATGGATATACACTTAACTTTAATAGCTGGTTTTCATGCAGACAACATTTCAAAATGTGATGAAATTGAAAAACAATCTTCTGATTGGACAGAAAACCTTGTGTCCAACAATGTTCTCCAAAGTCGTCTGCAAAAAACTGGTCAAATGTCATTATTGTTGGGTAATGTCTTAAACTGTTTAATGATTGGAAGGGGTTTAAAACTTTCAGTTATTTCTAAAATAATAACCCCTGCATTTGTTTGCCCTTTAGTTCTCGAAAAGGCATACCTCCTTTGTTAAGCCTGTGTTGTAGGTAATGAAAGAATTAACTGCATTACCCGATCTTGAATTCCTTAATTATGACTGTGAAGCTAACGCTGCCGACTTCACTACAACTATTGGAGGGTGTAAAGAATCTCAGTGGGACAGGATTATGTATGCATGGACAGAAATTACCCAGGCTTTGTTTGTATTGGTCAGTTAAATACATTAGATTAATGTTTACGTCCCAGGTGATAGATAGGCTGTGGTTTACTTGTGTTGTGTGCATTGTGTGGTTAGTGCAAAAAAAAAATCTCGTTTCTCCGCAGTGTTTTATTTAGTGTTTAGTGTGAAACTCTTTTCTATCGATATTTGATGATCTAAGATATTTTTAATATAATTATATGGTTTGTGTAAATATCTTTTAAGCAAATGCTTGTTTTGTCATAAAGATATCAATGTTAAAATGAATCTTTTCACTCTCAGTGTTTTATTTACACTGTATTGTGTATTCAAGTAGAATGATTCATTCAAGTTGTGAAAAAAATGTTCTACGACTTAATGTTATTAATAATTGACTAAATGTTATTAATAGTTGGATGATTTTAGTTTAAATGATGAGAATTATGAGAGTTATCTGTATTCGTTTGTTTAAATAACTCTTAATCAAGTAACATGAGAAAAACAAACTTTTGTCACATTGGTTACAATGTTTGTGAAACAATTATTCAGGGTTTTTTTCCTATCACTTTTGAATTAAACTTTATTGCTAGCTGCTATAAATTACAGAGAACATGTAAATGTAGGAACAAATGAATCAATTTGATTTAACAGTGCAGATTAATTAATGAATGATATATGTATTCGTTGCTGTTTTTTTCACCCATTAAAGCATGGTTATTTGAATCCTTATGTTGTATTGATAAATATTTGATCGTTCGATGGGTTTTATTTCTTTTTCTCCGTTCAATGGTGGACTTGCTCATTCTTTAAACATTGTCCTTTTGCCATAATGTTTTTTCGATCTTTTCACATATCGCAATAGAAAAGAGAATTGAAAGGTATTTCACATGTTTACAAAGCTTTTCTAAAGTCTTCTGCTTCATGTAAAAAAAAATCTATTTGATGAAATCTATTTGATGAAATCTATTTGATGAAATCTATTTTGTAGGTAGTCAAATCATTAAGAGTCGGGCATCATTACATAACTGAAATAATGTTGATGTAATGTAAAACCCATATAAAAAAAAAAAAGTAGTCAAAATCTATTTTGTAGGAAAGTCATTAGATGTACCAAGTTTACCTTATAAAGATGAACATTTGTTTCCATTGAACTTGACTTATCTAGTATTTGTTTAATCGTTATGGCGTAATGTAATACCATAAAGTGGGTTATTTGTATTGAATGGTTTGTATTGTTCTACTTTGAGAGGTTTTGCCCTGTGTACGGATTATCATAATGTACTAGATTGGTGAATGAGGCTAATCTAACTTTATTGGTTATTAAGCTGCGTCATATGCTTAACTTCATTGAATTTCATAGGGGCCTCTGTGGCTGTTAGTGGTTACATAAGAGTACAGAAATTGCCATCACTGGGCCCCTCTCTGTGTTGGAAGGATTTGAATTGCGAAGTCGAGAAAGACCCATTTATCATTATAGTGCTGGAGCTGACTTCATGCTTATGCAAACAGGTTTGATCCATGCCAGCCTCCAATTAAATTGGCGGCTGGCCTGTGATCTAACCTGTTTGCTACTCTTGATATCATACCTCATCAAAATTAAGCACACATTTTACACTTTTGGAAAGCAGACGACACACAATTCTATTTTCAGAAAATTACCCAGCATTCTAAATAGGGATGAATCGCGGTGATGGTGTTTGAATTTTGACATGGTGTAGTTTCCTGCCTGACTAAGTGCTGATGTTTCTTGACCATGCAGCTCATATGCCTGGGTGGCAAAACCCGTGTACCGTTTTACTAAACAGTTTACGCTTAAGATTTGTGTAAGTCTAAAACAACAGTTCCTCTTTTGTCAATATTGGGCTAAGCAATATTGCAAAGTAACACATCATTGGAATCGTCTCTCCGAGACGCTTCCAATGATATGTCACATTGCAATATTGTACTTTTATTGAGGATATTATCCTTGTCTATTAATTATGACTTACGCAAATATTTTCCGTAAGTTGTTTAGTAAAACGGTACCCCGGAGTCTTTATTGCTTCTAAGCTTATTCAAAAGCCTTAACCCTAAGAATGTTGATAGCTCTTGATGCGCCTCAAAACACCATTTATTCATTATAATCTTGGGTAATTTTCTGAAATAGATTTTTGTGCTTTCAAAAACGTTATATATCTGCTTAATTTTGATGAGGAAAGATACTCAGAGTACCAAACAGGTCTAATCTCCTGCAGCAGATGCGTTAAATTGAGGAATCTTATGATCCTCTCCGTATGGGTTCAAATCCCGGTAACATCATTTGGGTTTTTACGCATTTTTAGGTAGTCTTTCAACTGGCTTACGGAATGCACTGTAAGGGTTAAGATCATATCGGTTGCCAAGGAAAGTGTTTGGTTGGTGTTGTACAACACTGAAGAAGAAGACATTTTTGCCTCCGGGGTGTTTCTCGGTTTAATCACCGCTGACTGTTTGGATTTATGTTAATGTGACACATTACTGCTCTTATCTGATACCAATTACTGACCATTTCAAGGTGGCTTTACCCTTTACCAATCACCAGATGTTTGACTGTCCCAAATTGAAAGAGTTTGCAGACTACATTTCAAAATGTAATGAAATTGAAAAAATAATCTCCTGATAGGGGAGAAAAGAAAAGATTGTGGGAAAAGGAGAAATTACTCGTCACAAGCAATTTCTTCTTTTCCCACAATGTTTTCCGGTTTGTCTGCAACAAACTGGTCTAATGTTGTTATTGTTTGGTTATGGGTTCACTCATTCCATCATTACAGGAATTGGCGACTGATCCAATTTGAAAGCAAAAGCAGAAGACAAAAAAAACATGGGAAAAAGCGTATTTTCCTTGAATTTGTGTGAAAACAGTTGTAATTTAAAGATAAATTGATCTTATTGAGAAATAAGCAAGGGTTATACATATATTTTCTAACAAAACTAAAAAAAAAAATGCTTTTCAAAAAATGACTGTTTTCCACAAAAACGAGTTTGACACAAAACAAAGGTTTGCCAAGATGACTCTTCTTTTTCAATCTTAAAGATGTAATTGGTTGTTAGAAATATATGCAATTTTATAGGTTGAAAAAAGTTCACCTTTGATTAATAGAAATCTCTACTAATTTGTTATCTTAATTGGAGGAAATTAGTCTCGGTAATTCAAATTGGGACTATCTCATTCAACTTCATGCTTGGTATGTGTTATCTTTAGATTAACTTTGCATGGAATGTTCTAGGATTGTTGCTTTGTTTGGTTTGCCTGAACAGCAAAGGTTGCAGCAGTACAGTATCTATATAAGTTGACTTAACAGCAGTGGCAAAATCTGATTTTGATTTACTTGTCCATAAAAAATTAGACATCAATTCTTTTTCTGCACTTATAATTATTATAGACTTCAAGCTTTTGGAGAGCAATACGGACAATTGAATAGTTTGGTCTTGACCGATGTATACAGTGAACCCTCGTTTTTCCGAACATGTCCGTTCCCAACAAAATGTCCGGTTTACCGAATAATCCGGACTAATGAAGCAGAGCATGTTCTTATTCACATTAAGACATAAACGGTCTGTATGAGCGGTATATACTTATAACCCTTTAGCAAACGCCATATTGTCGACGATCCCAAATTGAAAGAGTTTACAGAAAACATATCAAAACGTGATGAAATTCAATGATAATCTTTTGATATGGCAGAAAACATTGTGGGAAAAGGAGAAATTGCTCGTCACGAGCAATTTCTCCTTTAACCACAATGTTTTCAAAAGTCGTCTGCAACAAACTGGTCCAATAATTCGGTTCCCTTACAATTTCGTTCGGATTGCGAGACATCCGGATAATCGGGGTCCGGATAAACGAGGGTTCACTGTACTTAGAATGACCGAAGTAATCTGATAAAGGCATAAAATTCAAAATGGCAGATTATGGGTATTCTACCTTAAAATCAAAAGATTAACAAATAATCTCATTATGACCAGGCCCTATGCAGTTGCTCAACATCAAGAACAGTGTCACAGAAGGATAACATGCACCTAATGAGCAATTTGCCCACAGTCACAATACCTTTAAATGCAGTCTAGCAAAGATGTCTTTACCCATTACCAAACAATAACTACATTTTACCAGTTTGTTGCAGAAGACTCTGGAAAACATTGTGGGAAATGGAGAAATTGCTCTTAACAAGCAATGTTTTCTGCCCTATCAGAAGATTATTTTTCAATTTCATCACATTTTGAAACGTTGTCTGCAAACTCTCTCGATTTGGGACAGTCAAAAATTGGCGTTTGGTAAAGGGTTAAGAAAACAAGCTCATGATGATCTACACAGTTCAGTTGTTTAACATCAAGAACATTGTCACAAAAGGATAATATGCACCACAATCACAAAACCTTTCAATGCAGCCTCTAGCAAAGATGTTTAACCCTTTAACAAACGCCAAACCTTTGACTGTCCTAATTGAAAGAGTTTGCAGACAACATTTCGAAAAGGGATGAAATTGTAAAAAAAAAATCTTCTGATAGGGCAGAAAACATTGTGGGAATAGTAGAAATTGCTCGATAAGACAAACTGGTCAAATGTCATTATTGTTTGGTAATGGGTTAAAGCCATCTGTATTTTGGGAAAGTGTTAAGCATATTTCCATGACAACATTGTTGCCCAAGGTGACGCATATGTTAAAGGAGTTAATTAGACAGCATATTTACATGTCTGTGTCCCTTATGTAATATTGTGAGTTTCGGCTGAGAATTTGACATCAAAATGAGTTGAATTCTTTTAATATATTTGATATATTTAATTACCCAAAAATAATTTTTGATTCGACTTTCTTTGAAGGTAATTAATGTTTTCATTCGTCTTTCACCTCCACGGGGTCTCAGTAAAAAGAAATGATGGATAGATGCACTGACTACTGGCATAAAGCTAAGATTGTCACACACAAGAATGCAGGACTTCACATAGTTGTGTGTCCCAATTGTCAAATAAGGTGTCTCCGTAAAATAGAAGCTTGGAAAGATGTGCCAGCCTTGGATTGTTGGCATAAAACTAAGATTGTCGCATGTCACACACACATGGGTGAAAGTGTTCAGGATTATTCCTGAATTTAAGTTTTTTCAGACTTTTTGTTCCTATATAATGCTATAGCAAACATGCCTTTTCAGGATAAAGAACTACATATTTCAGGTTTTTTGAAATTCTTCAACATTCACCCATACACACAAGAATGCAGGATTGGACATATTTTTGTGTTGGTAGTGTCCAGTAATGTGTTGCCGTGATTTAGAAGCTTGATAAAATGAATAGATGCACTAACTGCCGCATAAAACTAAGATTGTCACACACAAGAATGCAAACCGTCACATACTTCTGTGTCCCAAGTGTCCAGTAAGGTGTTGCCGTGATGTAGAAGCTTGTCAAAGTTTGGGCCGGACGTTGAATCTGTCCCATTAATCACTCCTGTGAGATACAGGGCCATGTAACACATGGTACAGGACCTGACAGTCTGGTACTCTGTACAGTTGACAGTATAGCCCTTTCCCAAACAACAAATTTTCGACTGTCCCAAATTGAAAGAGTTTGCAGACGACATTTCAAATTTGATGAAATTGGAAATAATCTTCTGATAGACCAGAAAACATTGTGGGAAAAGGAAAATTGCTTGTCACAAGCAATTTAATTTCTCCTTTTCCCTTAGTGTTTTCTAAAGTCGTCTGCAACAAAGTGGTCAAATGTCGTTATTGTTTGGAAAAGGGATAGGGACACATCAAACGGGGACGGCAACCACAGTGGACATGTAAACAGGTGTATAGTTGTGTCAATAGTGGGCCTTGTTAGGTAAATGCATTGATGGTGTTTGTTTTTGGATGGACTATTTTTGGGAAGTTGTTTCTGTTTAAATGATGAGGATGAGGATGAATCTTTGCTGGATTATTTTTGTGAGATTGTTTCTGATCATATGATGAGGATGAGGATGAATCTTTGCTGGATTATATTTGTGAGATTGTTTCTGATCATATGATGAAGATGAGGATGAATCTTTGCTGGATTATTTTTGTGAGATTGTTTCTGATCATATGATGAGGATGAGGATGAATCTTTGCTGGATTATTTTTGTGAGATTGTTTCTGATCATATGATGAAGATGAGGATGAATCTTTGCTGGATTATTTTTGTGAGATTGTTTCTGATCATATGATGAGGATGAGGATGAATCTTTGCTGGATTATTTTTGTGAGATTGTTTCTGATCATTTGATGAGGATTAGGATTATTCTGCTGAATTTAGATCTCGGAGTATTCGTTTTGTTTTGTGCTAAAATAGGGGTTGATTTTGTGAATTTTGATAACTAGTATCAATTGTGAATCTAATTAGGTAAAAACTTTGATATTGATTTGTGTCAATGTGAGATTATTTGATGTACACAATTTTGGCTTTTTCTGTTTTATTAGTTTTATGCAAGGAAAAGGTTAATCAGGTTAAATCTTTTGTTTCATTTTTTGCGCGGTATGACGACTAGGCTGAAATGGGTTTTGGACCTTTGAACTCTCAATCCATTGCAATTTCAAGCAATTCTTAGTGCAGTCTTTTTGCACTTTTTGCAATATCAATCCTTGATCCATTTCTGACTCAACCAGAGAAAGTGCAGCCATTGACTTTTTTGTTTTCTTTAGAAGTCAATTCTGTTTATAAATAGTTATTCCAACTGTCAAAAAGTCATCAAAGGCCCTGTTAAGATTTCCCCAGATAAGCTAACAAGGTTGATTTTCAATTATTGTCAAAAATGAATTTCAATTAGTTGTAGTAAGATAATAAAGCATAAAGCAGCAATTCTTGATAAGAAGTACCTTGACATTTTTTTATTCTATTTGGATAAAAGAAAAACAAGACTGAAAAAAAGAACAAAATTATTTTCTTTAATTGATTAATTGTGAAAAATGGCGATTCCATTTACAAAGAGAAATCTTCCTTCTTTACCAAATCTTTTCTAAATGATTTGCCACCTTTGCAGTTGACTGTAAGATAGATAGTTTATTAACCCATTACCAAATATTGAAATAATGTGATGTAATATGGAGGAAAGCATAAAGAAATAGTTTTCCATGTTTACTCTTAGAATGGTGGGTAATTTTCTTGAAATGGATTTTTGTGTCGTTTGCTCTCCAAAACCTTCAATATCTGCTTTACTTTGTTGAGGAAAGATACTCAGAGAAGCAAACAGGTTAGATCACATATCAGCCGCCAATTTACTTGGCAGCTGGCCTTGATCTAACCTGTTATAGTAAGCATGAAGTCGGTTCCAGCTTTTGATAAGGATTAATACATGTTAGAAATTCATTATGGGTTCGTTTCATTATCTATAGAAGTGAAATAGTGTTCAGGACTTGTTCGGTAATGAAACAAAAATGAACTTTTCTTGGTGATTCATTTATCACATGCGGATATTACAGGAACACTTTCATAACTTTTCGAACATGGATTTACGATGGAAAACAACCCTGTGATCATGTGATTAATGACTGAAGATTTAAAGTGTCAATATTTTTAAATTTTGTTTAAAAAATTTTTTTAAACAATGTCGCGTCCCGGAAATTATCGTGATCATCGTGCACAGTTCTATAAAAATAGACATCAGTCGAGGAGCCTTAATGATTTGTACGGGAAAAATATTCTGAAAGCGAACACTTCGGAGCCTGAGAAAGGTTTCGATTATTGGAATTTTCGGGTAAGTTGTTTATGATAATAAGTGAATATTAAGTTAAGAATAAGTGTGCTTCTTGTGACTAATACGGCATTTAACTATTTTGTCCAACACTTTTGTGTTTCATATTGATATTGTACTTATAGACATTCATTTAGCAAAGAATCAAAGTCACAATGGTATCTGGAATTGATCAATAGAAAATGAAATGATTTCAACATAAGGAGAATTTAATTAATGATGTTGAGGGAAATCTCTTTTTTGTTGTTTATTTTCCGGGAACAAATTCTGGAAAGTCATATGTTTGAAATGCACCTCGGAGAACATTTGCAGTAGGACAAGCATTGAATTTCAAACATTTGGAGTGCACCTCGGAGAACATTTGCAGTAGGACAAGCATTGAATTCCAAACATTTGAAATTGATCAGCATTATCAATAGTCTTGATAAAGGTGCATATTTGTGTCTTGTTCACGCATTATTTTAAACTTTTTCACACAAATCCTATATTGTTGGTACTAGATAGAATCGTCTCATCGAGACGATTCTATCGAGTACCAACAATATTGGATTTAGAGACGCAATAAAGAAGTAAGTAATGGCAATGCGTAATTTACCTGGACCTGATCATAAGGGTATTTGTTGACCTGAATAATTGGTTGGAATTAAAGATTGGTCCCGATTAATTACAGGTAAAATGAAGCGAAGATGGTTATCAAAATATATTGAAATTATTGTTGCCCAGTACAAATACAGTTCAAATGAATCAACATACCTTTTAATATTTGAAAGTTTGACTTCTAGGTTCATAGGTGCTTGTTCACAGAAGGGAAAATAAATTTGAAAGATGAAATAAAATGCAGAACTTTGGAATATTGCGTTTGTTTTTATTGTTGTTTTATATACAGTCAAACTTGTGTTAAGAGGCCAGCCTATCGGGCAGAGTAAATTGGCTGTTTTAGACAGGTTGGCTGCTTAACACAAATTGATTTACACTATAAATTTAACAATGGGACTTTGTGTAGTGGCTGTTTAAGGCAGGTTGGCTGCTTAAAAGGGTGGCTGCTTAAAAGGGTGGCTGCTTAAAAGGGTGGCTGCTTAACACAAGTTAGACTGCATTTGAAGGCTTATGATTCTTCATTCAACATGGTTAGTTTGAACTAAGAAATCATGTGGGAATAAATAGCAAACAGTCATGAAATATTTATGACGACAGTTTTAATTACTATGCTGGTATGCATATTTTAATGATGAATGATGGATCAACTTTATTTGACCAGCTCCTCAGGTATAATACTGTAATCATGTATGCCTCTTCCCTCATGAGAAACTTTTCTGACTACTCCAAAGTTTAAAACCTGTTGCAGCAGACGACAATTAACCCTTTACCAAAGTTAACGCAAAAAAACTGTCCCAAACTGACAAGGTTTGCCGATGACATTTCAAAATGTGATGATATTGACAAAAAGTCTTCTGATAAGGCAGAAAACATTGTGGGAAAAGGAGAAATTGCTCATTTTGAGCAAGTTCTCCTTTTCCCACAATGTTTTCAATAGTCGTCTGCAAAAACTGTTCAATTGTCATAATTGTTTGGTAATGGGTTAAAAAGATATGAAAAATGTGATATCATCATAGAGACCTTTGTGGCAAAAGAAGTTCCTAAATGTCATATGCTATTTCTTCATGTCACATTTTTCATATTTTTTTTCTGTTAATTTGTCGAAGCGAGTCATTATGAATTAATGGTCCTTTTGGCGTTTTGTGTCATGCTGGTAGCAGGCCAATTTTGAACTAATCTTTTGATGCAATGTTTTAACTGCCCAAATCAGTATAAAAAACTTTGCATTCATGATGTTGTAATTGTTGTGTTATATTTTAATCTATTATAAAACACTTTTTAGATCCTGTAATAAATTATCAAATTTTGAAACTTTATCTGTCGTATTTGAAGGAGTACTTGGATTATTATGATATTCCTATTATCAGTTTGAAATCTGGTCCTTTGGAGACCAATGAAATCTGACCAATGCAAATGTTAGCTTTAACTTTGTTTAACCCATTACCAAACAATGACGAGATTTGACCAGTTTGTTGCAGACGACTCTGGAAAACACTGTGGGAAAAGGAGAAATTGCTTGTAACAAGCAATTTCTCCTTTTCCCACAATGTTTCCTACTTTATCAGAAGATATCTTTCCAATTTCATCACATTAAGAGCAATTGCTCCTTTTCCCACAATGTTTCCTACTCTATCAGAAGATTGTTTTCCAATTTCAACACATTTTGAAATGTCATCTGCAAACTCTTTCAATTTAGGACTGTCGAAAATTTGACGTTTAGTAAAGGGTTAAGATGTTTTTTTACCATAAAAGAAGGCTTTATGTTCCAAAAATAAACCGCTTGTTTTTGCCGTTTCCGGTGACATCCAACAGTTTTACTATGTGACAGACTGGCAAACATTTCTTCTGCTGAATTTGTACTTTTGTTGAACCCTTCGCTATTAGTGTCTAATGTTAACTACAGTATTGTGGTATTATCACCACTGTCAATACTTAACTCATTCCCCCATTACGGGATTTATATGGCATTTAAATTATGACTATTCCAAATTTTAAACAACAGAATTGAGATAATTTAGACCACAGAACCTTGTTAGTGTCAAACCCAGCGAGGGATTCAATTACTGTGTTCAGGAACAGACATGAACAAAAATGGCCGTTGCTGAACAAAAATATGTTCTTGAACATGTTCATGAGTTACAAGGATACATTTATGAACTTGTTCAAGAACAACTTTGTGTTTATGAATGGCCATTTTTCTTCATGCCAGTTTTCTAAATACGAAGTTCATGACACACAGTTCTTGAATCTGTCACAGGGGAGAACACCAACCTTTCATGAATTGCCATTCCTCGTTAAAAACCTGTAATCCTAGGGCAGTGTTTCTATATTAACCCTTTACCAAACGCCAATTCATTCACTGTCCCAAATTGAAAGAGTTTGCAGATGGCATTTCTAAATGTGATGAAATTGGAAAATAATCCTCTGATAGAGCAGAAGACATCATGGAAAAGGAAAAATTGCTCGTTACAAGCAATTTCTCCTTTTCCTATACTGTTTCCCAGTGTCTCCTGCAACAAACCAGTCAAAACGTCATTTCTCTTTGGTAATGGGTTAAATCCTGCCAACTGTTTTAATCAGATAAATTACATTTGTCAATAGTTCAGGCGTGCAAATTACGAACAAGAGGCGTGAAACAAGAATAATCAATTTCCTAAAATAAAGAAATTATGAAAGAGGATATGTATAGGTGACAGTTTGATAGTACTATATGTCAAGAGCCAATGTTAGTTTTTTGGTTCTCAACCCTTCCTCTTGTTCATAGCCATTTGAGGTAGACTGTAAATATCATGGGTGAAAGTTGAAGATTTTCAAAAACCTGGAATCTCTAAGTTCTTTATCCTGAAAAGGAACATTTGCTATATCATTATAATCATGGGGACAAAAAGTCTCCAAATCCTAAATACAGTCAAACTTGTGTTAAGATGCCAGCCTATGGGACAGAGCAAATTGGCTGTTTAAGACAGGTTGTCTACTTAACACAAGTTGATGTACACTATAAATCTAACAATGGGACTTTCTGTAGTGGTTGTCTAAGGCAGGTTGGCTGCTTAAAAGGGTGGCTGCTTAACACAAGTTAGACTGTATCAGGAACTATCCTGAACACTTTCACCCATGCAATATCTATACTAGGGTCCGTGGAGAACAGTGGTCCAGGGGTAGAGCGTCGGCTTCTGGATACGAGGGTCGTGGGTTCGAATCCTGTGAATGGCAGTATCTGCCTTGCAAACTTTCATTAATCCACATATGTCGCGAGTACTGGTTATGTATCCAGGAAGCAGAAATTCAAGAGTGATAAACCTAAGTTGTAGGAACTTGTTTCACAATCGATTTAAATTAAATAAGTTTAAACTAAACTAGGGTCTTCACTATCTAGGCTTGTAATTGGTGCTGTAGTGGGACCCCGGCGCCTCAATATCAAAATAACCAGCATTTTGTAACTCAGCAAGGAAACTATACAGGTGGGGGGATCACGTGACCAATGTTTGAGAAAAAATGTCCAAACAAGATGGCCGCACCACAGTTATATTTGCTTTTTTTTTCAGCAGATTACTTTGGTTTTCCACTATGTTATATATGTCATGTTCGGACCATCAACTTTCCGGTTCTGCTAGTATATGATAACCCATGGTTTATAACTGCTTATTGTCCCTCACTTGGTAGAGAGATCTCAGTCAATAGGGGATGATTTTAGGTCATTCCCATCCCTTGACTCGAAATACTCTGCACTCCGGGGTCTTGGAGCAAACGGAACAGCCAAAGTGGAAACAACATTAACCAGTTGTTGCGGAATTTTGATCACCAGGAATATGGCGTAGATAAAATAGTGGAAAACAAAAACAATCTGCTGAAAAAATACGTAAATATCTCATCGGCAGCACCATTTGCAATATCGTAAACATTGATCATGTGTTCATTCCGCCTGGATAATTTAATTGTATAGTTATGATGAAGAAAATATATAATAATAATTATTATAATTCAGAGCCCTATAGCCTATAAAGTATTGGTGAATCCAAGACACCCATTACATAACTGAAAAATTGTTTAAACACCATACAAATAAATGAATAAATGAAAAATAATAAGGAAGGTATTAGGTATTCATCTTTTTAAGGAATCTTTATGCATAGATATAACAGGATGTCTGACCTAGCTCTGTGTCCTTGAAATTCTCAAGTGGCTTTGAAAAGTTATTGCATTAAACAAGGGGAAAGTTTGAGATGTATAAAGGCATCGCTTTGAATGAAATTAGCATATCTTAATTGTCATAAGATAGCTGTATTTATAATGTCATGTAAATCTGGTAATACTCTAGATCCAAGATTAACCCTTTACCAAATGCCAACTTTTTGACAGTCCCAAATTGAAAGAGTTTGCAAACGAATTTTCAAAATGTGATGAATTTGAAAAATGATCTTCTAATAGGAAAGAAAGCATTGTTGGAAAAGGAGATATTGCTTGTTATAAGCAATTACTCCTTTTCCAACAATGTTTCTCAGAGTCGTCTGCAACAAACTGGTCAAATGTCTTATTGTTTGGTAATCGGTTAATTTCATACTCCATGCATGATGCCTTGATTAAACACTCCAGTGGCAAAAGACTTGGAAAAAGAATTTTGACGAAAGGAGAATTGCTTGTCACAAGCAATTTCTCCTTTCGTCACAGTGTTTTCTACCTAAAAACTCAAAGAAAATCTACTTTTTCAAACTCTATAATTTCAAAATTATTGGCAACTGTCTCTTTCAACTTATATGATTAATTAATTAATTACAAATTACTGTGTTACAAAATGGGTAAAAGCTATACGACACAACAAAGTTTTAACCACTTCCTCTAAAGTTTCATTCTGTCATAACATTTTCAAACGTAAAGGCATTCACAGTCATTTGTCTATGTGGAAGACTTTCTTCTAATAATAGAGATGCACTCAATCATTCAGACCGAGTTGTTTTCATAAAATGAATATATCATAAATGAACATTTGAAAACAATTGATGCTTTACAAACCCCATTGTCCAGCTAAAAGCTATAACTATGTATAGTTTATGCTAAGAAAAACGTTATGTTTATGTGACAAAGTCCTAGTCAGAATTTTAATGAATGATATGAAATACTCCATATGATTAAGTAGTAAGGGTTTGTTGAATTTGACTAGAGTAAAGGTAATTCTATATTGCAACATGATATGGCTTTTTTCAAATAAAAAAACTGCTGACAATGTCGCTACCTTTTATCCTATGACAGAAATATAATTGAAAATAGTTAATAAAATTGAAAATAGTTATGCATATTAAGGGTACAGAGTAAGATATTCTTGTTATGATCAAGGGTAAAAATTACCATGACTAAAGGAGAAATTGCTCATTAATTGATTAATTAAATATCCAATTAATTGGCCTGACTCATTTCAACATGTATATGCAGTAGAAATCTAAATTGTTCGCTGTGACTAAGTAAAAAAAAAACCTCAAAATGGGCGATTTTTCGTCTTGCCAGAATGGTTTCCACTAATTTATTTAATGAAAAAGCAGGGTCAATGTCAAAAATATTGTTTTGGTCATCTGTTTTAGTTTTTGATTTGGGCTAGTCCAAAAAACCCATCAGAAGGGAAGGAAATGGGTATTAAACATTGTCATTCATAATATCTGAATAGAAATGTCTTAACCCATTACCAAACAATAACGAAATTCGACCAGTTTGTTGCAGATGACTCTGGAAAACATTGTGGGAAAAGGAGAAATTGCTCTTAACGAGCAATTTCTCCTTTTCCAACAATATTTCAGCCTTATCAGGAGATTATTTTATAATTTCATCACATTTTGAAATGTTGTCTGCAAACTCTTTCAGTTTGGGACAGTCGAAAATTTGGCTTGCGGTAAAGGGTTAATATTGGAAAGCATTGCTCCCATAACCAGAAAGTCAGTGTTATGAGTATAATCATACAATAATTTGTATCTATATAATACAGTTAAATAACTTTTTGAGAAATATAATGTGATAATGTGTGTAAGGGTTTGCAAGTTGTTGCACTTATATGATGGGTGTCCTTGTGAAATGAATGGTCTAAATATTACGGCATATTAGTTAGGAGTCTTGTTAGTGACATGTATTCTGATTCTGTGTTATGAGTCTTCTATTGTGTTTAATCATGGTTTTGTAGGGCTGTCCGATATAGCTAAGAATGATTAGAAAAAATGAAAGATTTAAAATCCTTCTTACATAAGAAATGATTTTCTAGTGTCATAACAACTATTTATTTGTCATAATGGCTTCTACCAAACTTTATGAAAAAAAATGTTTTTATTTTTATACTTTTTAAATGTCTTCTGCTGTTACTTTCAATTTGGGCCAGTCACATAATGCCACAAATGGGGGGAGTTCCACATGATTTCATGATCAGAGACTGTATATATGTACCACTATAACAACCTTAGTAACATTTTAAAGATTCAAAGATATTTTTCCGCTTTCGCAAGGTATTATGGGGGAAACCTAAGTACGAGACGGCAGCTGGAAACGATGCTATGTTATTACTTTAATAGGATAAAGTCGTAATTGCGGATTGTTCTACAGTAGGTCAAAAGTGGGTGAAATATGACTGTTGTGGCAACTTTGTAAATTGTTGGAGGTTAAGCCTGTTCCAATCTATACAAATTGGATTTTTATGAATGAAAGTGTCCAGAGAGATTTTTGTGGATTTCAGACAAAGATTCACTTGATCTTTATCAAATATAGTGTTGAAAGTGCACTTAAGTTGGTGGTAGTGTTAACATAAAGAATGTGTTGAATGTGTCCAAAACTTGCCTATGTGAGCATCATCCCTTTATCCATCCATATTATCAAACTTTCATTGCTGCTGACACACATATTTTAGGAGTAGTAACCAGAATCGAGAGTTATTAATCGGAGGTTTAAGAACTTATTTCACAATCAATGTAGAATGAACAAGTTTAAACTAAACTAAAGTAACGAGGTTTATAATGAAAGGGTAAAGAAGTTTGATTTGTTGTAATTGGCGTGACTTGCAACCATGTGTTTTCTTCTACAACTGATGAAAAACTCTAAATATTTAATTTGATGATGCCAAACATTAAACATGTGGCTAGCTGAAATTGTGTGAACACCATAAAACAATAAATCATTTGGAAAAAGAATGCTCAATCTAACAGCATGTTAATATTATGAAAAAGTCAACATTGATAAACTATTACAGATAGAAGTAAGCAGATTTGAATCATTAGTACACATTTTAAAGTGATCTAGGGTTGCTCTTGAGATAACGCGAGAAAGGATGTTTCTCTCTGTGACACAGATATAAAATAGATATATTTGCAAAACAGAGCTATAGTTGGGATAACTTATGAATCAGTCATGGCCAAACTTGGGAGGAAACTGCTAGTAATTGAAGAGGTAGGATACATTTTGTAAACTTATTGGAGCTTTAGAAGGTTTCAGAGTTGTCCAAATTAAAAGCAGGTACCAGTAATTATAGAAGAAAAGGAATTTTGGATATTTGTTATGTATGATTTGTTTAAATCCATGGTGGCAAAAGGATAAACTGCATGTTACAAGTAGTAAATTCCTTTAATTGTTTCCATGGTTCCAGCCACAGGTGATCTAAAATGAGTATATAAAAAGGAAAAGGCAGAATTGTTTTGTGCATAATGCATCAATGGTAAAATAAAAAGACAAGACAAGAAAAAGGTAAATGGGGGGTGTCCTATTTCATAAAGGTGCTATCCATAAACTTTTAATTATCTGTCTAATGTAATGCCCCAATTCTGCTGTTATTTTATACTCTATTAAGAGACAAGAATCTTAAAAGTGATACTTTATGACTCAAGACTATTTCCCCCATGTGAAGAGTTCATTGAAAGACTATAGTAAGTGCCTCATGTTTGTGAAGCACTTACTATAGTCTTGCATTGCACCCTTCAATCGCGACTTAATGATACATAAACCTTTACCAAACACCAAATTTTCTACGGTCCCAAATTGAAAGACTTTGCAGACAACATTTCAAAATGTGATGAAATTGAAAAATAATCTTTTGATAGGGCAGAAAACAATGTGAGAAAAGGAGAAATTGTTCATTAGGAGCAATTTCTCCTTTTCTAACAGTGTCTTTAGGCTCGTCTTCAACAAACTGGTTAACTGTCGTTATTGTTAGATAATATGTATATGTATGTTCATATGCACACATAAAGGGAGCTAACTCAAATTTGATTTATAGATCTTCAATCTATTGATTTCTGATTATTTCCCTTGAAAATATATTCTGATAAGGTGCAGTTTGAAATTGATTGAAAATAATTTGATTTTCAATTGGAAATCAATTAGACCAGAAGGTAAGGAAACAAAATTAATACCCTTTTTAGACTTATCCTACCATTTCCCAAAACGGATCAAATGGCGATTTGCTTATTACGCCTTGATCTTGATGGTCTATTGGATACCTCATATAATCACCTGTTCTTATTTTTACAAATTAACAAGATGAGGGTTCAGTGCAATTCTATACTTAGTGCTTCATGTTTGTGAAGCACTTATTATAGTCTTGCATTGAGCCCTCGAAGACTTCATTGAGCCCTCGAAGACTTCTCTTCTGCAAGTATGATTAAAGCAGCATATATAAGCTATTATATAACAACTGTGACAAACGAAGAAATTTTGTCATCACTAACAAGTGATTTATTCATTCGTCATAAATATTTCTTCCCAATATTGTTAAGAAAATGTTACTGTGAATTTGCCATAGGGTATTGCTTTCAATTCGGATTGGTCTCAAAGTCTGATATGCTGGAGATCATTCAAGAGTTAAGATTGGGGTATAATGTAGGGTTCATTGCATGAGTGTAGTAAGTTCTTGTCAAAAGTTACGGACTTTCTACAGTCTTCCTTTGAAAACTGAATATATAAATGGCAAATCAGTGTTTGGATGCAAGACTATAGCAACTTCTTCACAAATGTGAAGGACTTAATATAGTCTTGCTTTGCATCCTCAATATATAATTGGCAAACTAAGGTTTGGATGCAAGACTATAGCAACTCCTTCACAAATGTGAAGAACTTACTATAGTCTTGCATTGCACCCTGGAAATGGTGGAATTGGTAAAACTGTTTTCGCCCAAGAGGTTTACGTCCTGTAAGTTTCTGGGATTATGTTGTCAATAGTTGACAGTTATTAGGGACTTGATTGACAGCACAAATAAAACCTTAACGGCAACCCTTTCCATTATAAGGACACTTGTTAACCCTTTACCAAACGCCAAATTTACGTCTGTCCCAAATCGAAAGACGGTGCAGACACCATTGTAAAGTGTGATAAAAATGAAAAAGAATCTTCTGATATGGCAGAAAACATTGCGGGAAAAGGAGAAATTGCTCATTATGAGCAATTTCTCCTTTCCCCACAAGGTTTTCAACAGTTGTCTTCAAAAAACTGGTCAAATGACATTATTGTTTGGTAATGGGTTAATCCCTGTCTTCACTAACCCTGTGAACGATTCAAGAATTTGTTCATGAATGTTCAAGAGGATTAAATGGTCATTCATGAACACGGAACTTTTCCATGAACATGTTCTGGAACATTAAATACAGGTGGTTCATGAATACATTTATGAACCTGTTCTTGTTGTTCATTAGAGCGTTTCCTTGAAATTCACAAACAAGTTAAAATAGCTTCGTGAAGTGATCTTGGCTCTAAAGCATATTCTTTTGGTGATGTCAGCTTTAAAGCATTTTAGCTTTTAGTGATATCAACTTTAAAGCACTTTAGCTTTAAGTGATATCAACTTTAAAGCACTTTAGCTTTAAGTGATACCAGCTTTAAAGCAGTTGAGCATTTGAGTGATATCAGCTTCAAAGCATTTTAGCTTTTTAGTTATATCCGCTTTAAAGCATGTTAACTTTAAGTGATATCAGCTTTACAGCACATTATCTTTTAGTGATTTAAGCTTTAAAGTGTATCTCTTTGCCTTTATATGGTTACTGTTACAGTCAAACTTGTGTTAAGAGGCCAGCCTATGGGACAGAGTAAATTGGCTGTTTAAGACAGGTTGGCTGCTTATCACAAATTGATGTACAAGTATAAATCTAACAATGGGACTTTTTGTAATGGCTGTTTAAGGCAGGTTGGCTGCTTAAAAGGGTGGTTGCTTAACGCAAGTTAGACTGTATTTCTTTCTGTTCATCTTTTTAAACTTTTTCATTGCTGTTTCCTTTCGTTAATTAAGAACTCTGTGATGTGGGTCCTGTGATGTGGGTTCTGTGATGTGGGTCCTGTGATGTGGGTCCTGTGATGTGGGTCCTGTGATGTGGGTCCTGTGATGTGGGTCCTGTGATGTGGGTCCTGTGATGTGGGTCCTGTGATGTGGGTCCTGTGATGTGGGTCCTGTGATGTGGGTCCTGTGATGTGGGTCCTGTGATGTGGGTCCTGTGATGTGGGTCCTGTGATGTGGGTCCTGTGATGTGGGTCCTGTGATGTGGGTCCTGTGATGTGGGTCCTGTGATGTGGGTCCTGTGATGTGGGTCCTGTGATGTGGGTCCTGTGATGTGGGTCCTGTGATGTGGGTCCTGTGATGTGGGTCCTGTGATGTGGGTCCTGTGATGTGGGTCCTGTGATGTGGGTCCTGTGATGTGGGTCCTGTGATGTGGGTCCTGTGATGTGGGTCCTGTGATGTGGGTCCTGTGATGTGGGTCCTGTGATGTGGGTCCTGTGATGTGGGTCCTGTGATGTGGGTCCTGTGATGTGGGTCCTGTGATGTGGGTCCTGTGATGTGGGTCCTGTGATGTGGGTCCTGTGATGTGGGTCCTGTGATGTGGGTCCTGTGATGTGGGTCCTGTGATGTGGGTCCTGTGATGTGGGTCCTGTGATGTGGGTCCTGTGATGTGGGTCCTGTGATGTGGGTCCTGTGATGTGGGTCCTGTGATGTGGGTGCCAATTTGGAAAGGATTGTCTTGTGACTCATGATTGTACTTAAATCACTGTATTGCGTCTCTGCATACCATGTGATGCAACCTAATCTGCAAAAACAATAAAGAAGGTTTTCATGACTTTTGAATGAATCTGATCATTTAAAAAACCCTTTGTTGTGGGTTACTCATTTGAATCCTGTTTATGAAACAATGCCATTATGATTTTATAACAGAATATGGAGAAGATGCAACAAGACCAGTTTCAGATAAAAAAAATTATGATAATTTTCTTGAATCTTTATTGTCAGAAAATTTTGGTTACTGTTTATCCAGTGCCTGCTATATATGAATGCGTATTTCTGGGTTAGGAAATGGGGAACTTGACAGCAATTCCTCTATTTGCCTCTTACAAATCTTCCTGGAAATAAACTGGTGGTTCTAGTATCCATTTTGTTTACAGAGACTAGGAAAGAGAGAAAAAGTAAATCTGTTGAGAGACAGAGATTAAGGGTTAAGCAAGCTTCCGATTGATTCAGAGTTTTAGAGGCGTCAAAAACTGGGCTACGATTCTTCCTTCTGAGGAAGTTATTATAGGATGATTTTCTTTTAGATGGATTTGTAGAAAGGTTAAAGACTGATTACTGTGGAGATGAAAGTGAAAAGGTTTGGAGTTAATTAAAATTTTAAATGATGAGTGGATTTTAATATTTTAATCCTTTACCAAACACCAAAATTTCGACTACATGTCCCAAATTGAAAGGGTTTGCAGCTGACATTTCAAAATATTACGAAATTGAAAAACAACCAAATCTGATAGGGCAGAAAACATTGTGGGAAAAGGAGAAATTGCTCGTCAAGAGCAATTTCTCCTTTTCCCACAATGTATCGCAAAGTGGTCTGCAACAAACTGGTCAAAGGTCGTTATTGTTTGGTAATGGGTTTAAAGCCTACATCTTGAGTGGATTTTTAGTATATCTTATGAAATTGGACTGACATAAACATGTTGAGTTAAATGTTATTGATATGTTTTCTCTAGAAAATCTACAAATATGGCCTGGAATATAATTTTCTCCTGTATTTTCCAAGAACTGGCAGTGATTTGCAGTGATTGTAATTATTTCTTTGAAATATTAGTACATGTACTTTATAATAAAGCGTTATAACTTCATTGTCCTCATCTTTCAATAAAATCATGAATATACTAGAATTTTTTGAAGTCAGAACGAACCAAAGCAAGCTATGTGTAATTAGTTGTACATAGAAACTTTCTATGCTGCTAGAATCATGCGAGTTTTGAAAGTCAGCAATACCTCTGTTGCACATCAAAGAAAGTGTGCGCTCTTTGTAAGCAAGGTTAGTAGATTTGATTTTGTATGTATTTTCTATAAAAAATAAGTGATGATTGGTTATGAATAAGTGATCATCACAGTTGGTCTTGAAGTCTATAATATGTTTCACCATTGATAAACAGATAGAATATATACAGTTAATTGATCTTTGAAAATTGCCATAAAAGGAGAAATTGCGTGTGACAAGCAATTTCTACCAGCAATTTCTCCTTTAATTGCACTGGGTTGTTTCTTAAAATGTGTTATACAGATCAACTTGGTTCATAATCCACTAATTAAAAAGAATATGAAAAATGTCTTTAGTTTTGATGTTATACGTTTTCCAAATAATTGAAAACTTTGAATGTGTTTACATCAAACAACATTGAAACACAATATATTGTGAAAGTATGCGTTTTCACTCATAGTGAGCTTCTTTTCATTTTATTTAAAGGTCATATGTACAGGTTGGGTTTATTTCATAAAACTAAGTTATGAAGTAAAAGAATCACATTGAAATTATTTGCAACATTTTAGCATAAAGCATTACGTCATAAATCACCGTCATAGCACACCGATTAATAAAAGTTTGTATGACTTACTTCCCTTTGCTGTGACGTCATTTTTGCACCACTGAATGTGCCATGTAAAGGGCGTGAAGAGCGATCGCTGGTTAGAATTGGTGTTTTTCTTCAAATAAACGATCCTAAAGTCATTGTTTGGATTGACAGTGCATTTTCTTTATTGAATATGATTCATATTATAAGAATATCAATTTGAAAAAAATAAATAAATGACTTAACCCGTGAATTTGGAAGGATTTGTCATTGCGTAAACCTGTTTATATGAAAGGAACGGCTGGGCATGTAGTTATTGAGTTTTAATGATTCAACCACAATCTCAAAAATAAACCATACCACAGATTTTTTTGTAAAAAGGATAACATATTGGTCTATTTAATTTTTTAGAAAGGTTTAAAGGTAATTTTTCACACATGAGACAATTTGCAAGACAATTATAATGTGTTGTTGATACAATATAATTTTCATATTGCATATTATGATTTAATGAAAAATGACTTTATATTGAACATAAAATTTATTCAGAATGTGCCAAGATCATATGTATGTACAGACAGGAAGGATTTCAAGATATTTACCAACATATTAATTTATATTGTAGGCAGGCTGTATAAATATTTGAATACTATGGTAATTAATTTTACTTCCCATGGCTTTTCTCTAGTAAGTGTCAATTGCAACAGTTTGGCTGCTATACAATTTTAAAGAATTTATATGATTTTAATGTCAAAATTTCCTCACTTCTGTGAACAAGCACTTTTAATTAAAGATTTGAATAATTGTCTTCTGTCAATAAAGACTAAAAAAATTACTTTAGTGTTGATACCTGTTAAGTAAAGCTGTCAATTAGACCAGACAGGGAAAAATGTAACACAACAGTATTAAATTCCATGTTCCTTTATCAACTGGAGCAGGTGCGAAAATAACCAGTTTGAAATATAGCAACAATTGTTACTGTTCTTACGTTCAAAACAAAAGCAAAATACAATATTTTTCTATTTTCAATATTGTAAAAAAAAAGGTATGATACAAAAATGTTATTGCTTCATCATACAAATTTGAATTTGAGAGTTATATTCTTTTTTTCATATGCTTAAAAAGTGTTTAGAGCAATTCAATCTCAAGCTTCATATATGATATTGCTAAAATGCTTATTGAACACAATAAGTGTTAAAGGTCCATATTACAATGTATATGAAACTCCATAGTATATTTACTCAAAGGCCAAAATGTTTTGAATGTCAATGAAATATTGATAATGTTATGAATTTGCTTTTTGTTTTAAAAGAATCTTCAAAGACATTCATGGGGAGATTAGAATTAAAATATTTATTTAACTTTGTATCCATTCTAAGAAAGGATTATCTTTCTTTAATAGGGTATTTATTTACGAGATGGCATGGAAGATGATCTAAGACAGTCAATGATTCTAATCCTTTCCAATTCTTTTTTGTTTTCACCCCAAGTTGATAGCAAAAGCAGAAGAAAGAAGACAAAGTATGAACTCAAAAAATATATTTTCTTATCATGACATAACTATTTTAAATAAATTTTGTTAGTTTCTAAAATGCCAATGACTTTGTTTTACAATGTTGATAAAATTATTGTATTGTATTGAATTTCAAGTGTGACAATCTCGCATAGTGGCAAGGGTTAAGGGTTATACAATGGACAGAAGGTGTGGGTGGGGAAGGTGTGATAATGAGCAATGACAAAATACCTGGAGGAGATTTGTTGACAACTTTAACTTATTTATGGAGTCTCTGACCCCCATTGACTTGCCAAAAGTCAACAGAAAATTTAAGTTTTTAAGTATTCTATTATTGCAATCTTTAATAGTGTTTTATTACATAAGATTTGGTTATATTTGTGTTAACCATGTACAAAAGATATTCAGGGATAGAATTTCGTAAAATGCGAATGACCCGATCTCTTAAAATTCCAATTCCAAAGGAAGAATTCTTCTTTTTCGGTTTTTCCAACAATCAGTCATGCTTGAACATTATCCTTTCAGTATGATTGCATAGATCTAGGTTTAAATGACAGAAGATTTTAACAATTCCTCCAAAAATGATCAGTCATCCTTTAAGTTTTGTAAAAGGCCCTCATTGATATCTGCCACAAAAACTTAAAAGATAAAAGAAAACTGTTAAATATTAGCAAATGAAAAATATAACGCTGTAAGCTTTTTCATGTCTTAAAATGAAATAAGATGAAAATTGCTTGAACTTATTCAAATTGGCTCAATAAGAATGATGAGTTTTATGTAAGATATGAATTTGGGAGTCATTCAAATAAATTCTATTTATATGGGTTTAACATCACATCAACATAATTTCATTGTTATTTAATGCCCGAATCTTAATGGTGGAGGAAGCTAGACCCCATTCTCAACTGCCCAAAAGGGCTGTTCAAGCAGTGTAGAACCATTGGCATTCTGTAAGTTAGTCTTGATACTTCCTCACCACTTCCTCACCAGGATTGATGAGTATTGCTTGAAAAAGACCTCTTACAATTTTCTGATTTCATCATATTCCAGACACACAAGCAAAACATGAAATTCATCCTCAACAACATATACATTTTGCTCCCATACCATTACTCAATTATACATGTATCAATAAAAGGATAAATTGTTCCTCATAAGCAAAGTATTCTTTTGCCACACTGATATTTTTAGTTTTTTATAAACAAATTAATATGATATGGTATTTTTGTTATTTGCTTTTCTTTTTATAAATAGGGAGTCACAAAGTCACATATGGTGGAATGTGATCACAAAGGTGACATTAATATCTACATCATTGGTAGCGAAGGGTTGAGAATGGTGGCTCAATTTCATTGTCAGAACCTGTGAAAAACGACCCTCTTTAAATTGAATTAATTGTAATAAATCATTCATCAGTTTTCTCAGATCAAACAGATTGCATGTGTTTGGTTTAACAGTAATTTCTTTTCAGATTTCAGTTTTGATTAATACTATTAATTTAAGATTGAAAACATTTTCTTGGTATATAATAAGTTTGATTAGTTTGGTTGTGTCTACAGTTGTGGAAAGATACCTTGACCTATGTGGAGTTGTTGTGCATTTGTGTTGTGTTGTGAGCATTTATAAGGGCATATATTTGATTGGATTTGTAGTGCACGAAAAGTTAAATGTGAAATAACATTTTATCTAAAATAAAGAAAACACATTTTTTGTATTTTTTTTTTTTAATAAAAAAATATTATGGTACTTGTGCCTTTTTTTAATTCTTAAATAAATTGATATGTATTTGACAAATTATTTGACAGTTCAATTAAATATATTTGAGTGTTTTTGAAAACATGTTCAATCAATTTTACTTTTGCCAATTTGACAGACATTAATAGTTCAATTATGGTAAAGTTTGTAGTGGTTTTTGACAAAAATGAAAACATTTTGTCATTTGATTGATGTCTTATGAAACTGTATTTCATTTTATTACAAACTTGCAACTTATATTAATGTATTTCACATAAAACATTACTACGAAATTTTATGGAATCAGTACAAGTTAATGAGCAACACCTTTTTCTTTTATTTCTGTTTAATTCTAATCGTTGTTACCAGATTCAGAGATTAGCTTAGAGACAATTTGTTGAACAAGGCTTTGTGGACATATTTGGAGACTTAAAGATATGTTTAGAGTGGAAGTAAAGTGAATTGATGATTAACAATTTTTGAGTACTCACCATAATAATACATCCAAAATGAGGATTATGCCCAAGAACTTATGCTGCAGAAGCAATACAAGATCGCTAAAGGTACTTTGAAAAACATTTTCTTTAATATGTCACTGACTTATTTCATGCAGACAAATTAAGGGACCATTTTGACAAAAGGAGAGATTGATCCAATTGAACATTTTATCCTTTTTGTCACGATGGCTTCTATTTAAAAATCTTAATGAAAATATATTTTATTTATTCCTTTTTTTTTTGCTGTCTGCTTGTGTTGTTCTGTTCCAGATGAGGGAAAGGTGCTAAATCTGCTGCAAATTCTTGCATACAATTAAGTATTGAAGTAAGGGTGATGATTTGCATTTTTTCGAATGGTTCTTATTTTTGAATTATAAAATTTTCACTTTTGTTCATAACTTTTACATGGAACCTCTGAAAGGCCCAGGTTTGAAGTTTGCTACCTTTAACCATTATAGTGCTGGAACCAACTTCATGCTTATGCAAACAGGTTGGATCCAGGCCAGCTTCCAAGTAAACTGGTGACTGGCCTGTGATCTAACCTATTTGCTACTCTGAGTATCTTACCTCATCAAAATTAAGCGAATATTTTAGGTATTTGGAAAGCAGACGACACAATAATCCATTTTGAAAAAAATTAACCAGCACTCTAAGGGTTAAGGTTTCTGGTTCCGACTATAATGGCTGGGATATTTTGAGGAGCAGCTAAATCAGGGGAAGAGCAATTAAAGTGTCCAGTTACTATGGCAACTCCATTTTTTTTTTGTCGTTTTAATTTCAAAAAGGAACATTAAAGTGTTAATTATTGGAGACGATTGAAAGCTCAATTGTGGAGGTCTGAATTAATTATGCTGTCTTGATTGACTGTTCCTGCAATTTCTTGAATTATTAGATCTCCAACCTTTATTGAATAATCTTGCTTTGTCTTTGAACATTTTGTTTAAGTCTAAGTTAGAAGGCTGGGTAATTTTCTAAAAATAGATTTTTTGTTGCATGTTAAAATATCTATATCTAAATATCTGTTTAATTTTGATGAGGAGTATCAAACAGTGTAATTCCTAGCCCAGACGCCAATTTACTTGAAAATAATTTTCTGATAAAGCAGAAAACAGTGTTGGAAAAGGGGGAAATTGCTCGTTAAGAGCAATTTATTCCCTTCCCACAAAATTCTTTCTGCCATAACAAAAGATTTCATCACATTTTGAAATGTCTTCTGCAATCTCTCTCAAATTGGGACAGTCGAATATTTGGCGTTTGGTAAAGGGTTAAGATAGAGATCTGCTCTGGTTTTGGCAATGACAGACCTGTTGAGACTTGCTATATGTAAATGAGTGATTATCTGCCCTTGGCTATTTGATGAAAATTGAGACTTGTAACACATTACCAATTCCTCCATATGATGTTGTGTTACTCCTCCAAATTGAAAGAAAAACTGCTATCAAAAATTGCATGAAAAAGAAACAGTCTAGATTTTGATATTGGCTGGAAACCAATTTGACTAAAGGTTAACTGGGTCTTTATGAGCAATATATCTCTTTGTCATAGTAGTTTCTAAAAACCAATTAAACTGAAGTCTCAAACCAGGCATTATGGTAATGACCCTCAGAATTAATGCTGGGTAATTTTCTAAAATGAATTTGTTTCGTCTGCTTTCCAAAATCTTAGATAACTTCTTAATTTTGACGAGGACAGATAATCAGAGTGGCAAACGGGTTAGCGGCTGGCCTGGATCTTATCTGTTTGCATAAGCATGAAATCGGTTCCAGCACTACAAGGGTTAACAAAGTTTGAAAGATAATTAGAGTTATGAATTAGATTTTGATATGAAATGTTTTTAGAATGAGATGTAAACACTTGAGTATGCAATTTCTATTCAACAATTCTTTCATAAGTTCTTTGCATAGATTATTGTTTGGTTAGGTATGACCACTTGGTAACAATATTATGGAAAGCCAACACTCAAATACTCTGAAAGAGTAATAAACATGCATTTGGTCAGCCAAAATAGAAACCCTGGAGGTAACTACGGCTGTGAAATTTGGGGGTTTATATCAACCTTATCTTAATTGGCAATCTTAATTGCTTTTAGTGGTCAGGTTTCTTATTAATACCCCCTTAAGATATACAGGCTGTCTTCCCATTCCCCCATCAATTCATAATAGATTTACCCAAATCAATTGAATGAATACAATGAGAAAAAAGTAGAGAATATTGCTTGTTTTATGTAATTTAGTCAATAACAAACTGTTTTTTGTGTATTTTCAGAGCTCAGACAATGTGGTATGGGAAACTCACAAGGTTGCCTTAACAAGGGTAAGTAGTGTTATTATTATTATTATTATTATTATTATTATTATTATTATTATTATTATTGTTATTGTTATTGTTGTTGTTGTTGTTGTTGTTGTTGTTGTTGTCATCATCATCATCATCATTATCATCATTATTATTATTATAATTATTAGTCGACTTGTGTTATATATACTCATAAGTGAAGAGTTACAGGGTTTAATGCAAATAATAACATCTTCTTTGAAATATGGTAGAAACCTTTGTGATGTAAATAACTAATTGCCTATTGGGAACAATTTGTCCATTTTGTAACAGCGTTGGCTAGTGTGGTGGAGTAATGAATTAACCCATCACCAAACAATATCAACAATTGACCAGTTTGTTGCAGATGACTCTTGAAAACATTGTGGGAACAAGAGAAATCAATCTTAATGATATTTTCTGCCCTATCAGATTATTTTTCAATTGCATCACATTTTGAAATGTCTTCTGAAACCACTTTCAGTTAGGGACATTAGAAAATTTGCCTTTTGGTAAAAGGTTAATATATTGATAATTGTGAAATAACTAGAATAATTTGTTTGAAGAAATCCAGATTCACTGGACTCAGATATAAGCAATAAGTGTGTATGATAAAACGGGTTTGGGTGGGGTCAGGTTGCTTCTTCCCGATGTTTTATGGTTCAGTACCACTCATGATAGAAGGGGCAATTAACCCATGCGCTCATTGTTTGTGATTGGTCGAAATTAAAAGCATCACATGCAACAGTAGACAGCAATCGAAAGCATCTAGCAATTGAAAGCAACTAGCAATTGAAAGCATCTAGCAATTGAAAGCAACTAGCAATTGAAAGCATCTAGCAATTGAAATCAATTAGCAATTGAAATCAATTAGCAATTGAAAGCAACAAGCAATTGAAAGCAATTAGCAATTGAAAGCAACTAGCAATTGAAAGCAACTAGCAATTGAAAGCAATTTACAATTAAGAATTGAAAGCAATTGACAGCAACTAGCAATTGAAAGTAACTTGAAATTGTAAGCAGGTAGCAATTGAGAGCAACTAGCAATTGAAAGCAACTAGCAGTAAGTTACTTGAAATTGAAAGCAACTAATAATTGAAAGCAACATCAGAGGTTTATATATTTTAACAAAACAATAACAAATAACAGATAACAACACTCAGGGCTCACCCTGGCTGGAAAAAAATCTGCGCCAGCACATTCGCCAAATGACAAAAATAGGAGCCAAATTAAAGAAGTAGGAGCCAAATTCTGAGCAAATGGCTCCAATTAAAATTTCTTTATTTTAAACTCTCTTCATGTTGTATGTACATATGTGTTAAATCTTCTTGGTTAATTATTTCTGTTTGTTATGTTTCACCATTTTTATTAAAATTGTAATGTCATAAATATGTAATGTGTAATGCCAATCAAAATATTATGTTGAAAAAAAAAAAAAAAGCCAAGACATTCACCTGTCCCCTTCCAAACAAATTTAAACCAAAGATGGTATAACTAAAAGCTACGCTTTGAGTGACAAAATCAAAATGAATCTTTTATCTCAGATAACATCAAATCATATTGAAAGACTATACATTTCTGAATTCTCAGTTTTGTTATCTATTTTAGAAATGTCCGATAGATAAATGGAAAGTAAACAATCATGATCTAAGGTCTATTTGTTTTTACTCTCGTCAAGACTCCGGTATGATGATTTGAATAATTAATAATAGAGGATCGCAATTTGAATAGTACCGTTGCATCAACGAAGGAAGCGAACTGTCAATATCAAAATACTTTACAAATTAACCCTCTTTAAATTCTCGCATTCTACCATGCATCATAAACCACTGAAGAGCAGTTAGGCAAAGCATGTTTGATGATTATTTGATTTTTTAAGATTTATGAATTAGATTCAACATAGAAGGCGTTAAATGCTAATTTCTGACTGTCCCAAATTGAAAGAGTTTGCAGACGCCATTTTGAAATGTGATGAAATTAATAAACAATCTTCTGTAAGGGAAGAAAACATTGTGGGAAAAGGATAAATTGCTTGTAAGGAGTAATTTCTCCTTTTCCCCCACAATATTTTCCATTGTCGTCTGCAACTATCTGGTCAAATGTCGTTATTGTACGGTAATGGGTTAACAAATACATATTTCACTGACAGGTGCCCGGCTTTGGGTTTGGTATAGCAGTCAGTGGTGGGAGGGACAACCCTCACTTTGCCAACGGGGATCCATCCATAGCCATCTCAGACGTGTTGAAGGCGGGTCCAGCAGAGGGAAAATTATTGTAAGTATATATGAACAGCTATTTTTAAAGATTTTAAAGCAGTGGGGGGGGGGGGGGTCTTTTGTGGCCAAGATGAAAGACTACAGAACACACAGAGTACAGAAATCACCATGCCCCTCTCATTCAAAATCGCAATGATGGCATGTGGATTTTCATGAGAGGTATAGTGTCACAACTGACTCATGGAATGCCGATCGGCAGTTAAGTATGGAATCTTCCTCCATCATTAAGAGTCTTCAAAATGCAACATAACTGTAGTAATGTCGTTTTTGAGATCTCTGGAGATATACACTTTACATACTTAGATTAATTGACGCTTCCTTGATAAATTATGCTTTCAATAGCTTCTTTTATTTATATTTCAAACAACAATACAAAAACTGTATTGTTCCATAGATATTTCATGTTTCCTTTTATGTTAACAAGCAGCTTTTAAGACCAATAAAGATTCTAGACAGGACCAGTTCAGTTCCAATCATTTAAAAGTGGATATAAAAGTTTTATTGCTTTGATGTCAACAATTTGTGACTTTCTGTAAGAGGATTGCTTCAAAAGCTTGTTACAAAATTGATTGTCTGTAGAGTGTAAGTGTCTTACCACTGAGCTCTTTCGTAATCAATAATGTGAGAAAAGCATGCCATCCAGATTTATTGCACCTTTTGCAAAACTCTAAGAATGCTGGGTAATTCAATAAAATATATTTTTTGTTGTCTGCTTTCCTAAACCTTAAATATCTGCTTAGTTTTGATGAGGAAAGATACTCAGAGTAGCAAAGAGGTTAAATCATAGGCAAGTCGCCAATTTTCTTGGCGGCTGGCCTGGATCTAACCTGTGTCCATAAGCACGGAATTGGTTCCAGCACTATAAGGGTAATAACTTTCTCTAGATCTATATTCATCTGCAGCTGCTGAAGTTTGGACCATTTTTAAAAAGAAAATGTGACCTGCATGGTTCAGTGCTTTAGGTGGGGACATGTAACAATGGGTCCCAGGTCCCAGGTTTGTTCCCCACAAGAACCACCAGTCTTATTGGAGAGACTTCAGGGCCAGGAAAGCCAGAATATTTGTTTCTTCATTTAAATAAACATTTGGCTTACATTCCCCTGCAAAGGGAATACATTCATGATCATGTTCTTAGAATACATGAACATGTTTAAGAAAAAATGTGTTCATGATTGACCATTTTTTGTTCATGTCTGTACACTTAGTTCATGAACAAAGTTCTTGAACTCATCATTGGGGGGATGGGGGGGGGGTCTGCATGGCCCAGTAGTCAAGGTGGTAGACTTAGCATTTGGGGGTCTCCACAGGAAAACCGAAAAATTGTTAACATGGCGTTAAACACAATACAAAAAACCTGTTATGAAGTTTTATATGAGGAAGGAGGATGAAATCGTTCAGGATTCATTGTGTTATTTTTGCTGTCATCAAGATGGAATGGATGGGATTGTTTTGATAGCACCCCACTGCATGGTATTCTAGTTTGACATTAAACAATACCAGGGCTGGCTGACAGAATGTAGATAACCAGATAACTAGGGCTTTTAGCTAGGAGTTGTGATGCTTTTGATTTACTGCATGGGGAATTTTGTATTTGGAATTGGTTAGTGTGAATTGTATTCTGGAAAAATGTCCCTGTTGTTGTTTCTAGTCTTATTGTGGCTAAGAGGGATGGATCTGTGATTTGTTGTACTAATAAAAAATGTGATTGGATTCTGTAAGAAATTGTGAAGTTCAGATGAAGTGTGTCTTTCTCTCTGAATAAAATATTTTAAACCTGGATGTTTTTTTTTCGAAGTTTTGTCAAATTGAAATCAGTTTTGTCATTTACTTAAATTATATTCTTTTATTCTCCAATGGCTATTTCTACAAACAGGCAAAACAGAATTACTTTGACTCTTCAGAACATGATTGAGTCTTAGTTTAGAAATTGATACAACAGAGTAAATGTGTTGTTGGGTGTTTTGTTGGTGTAAATTGACAGTAATTTCATATATGATAGTTTTTGTTAATTATCTAAGTGTTAGACAGTTCCTTATAGTTAATTGATATTACACCAGGATGGCAGAGTAAGTTTAAAGCTCTTACCTCATTATACCTTACATTGCTACATCTCCAGCAGAAGAGATTAGAAACAAACATGACAAAAGGATGAATCGCTCTTTAATCAATATTATGAAAAAAATGGGTATTATTTGCTACATTTTCTGCATTTGCTAATTGTATTTAAAAGTTGACCAGTCAGTAAGCCAATATCACTGAATGGGTGGACACACCTTCGGCATATCAATTAAGCGATTCTTCATTTGGTCTTAGGTTTCTACCAAATATCTCAAAACATAGGTCATTTTCATATTCAGCGCTTTTTTGTGTTATATGACAGTGGCCCATAAAAGGCGCATTCCCAATTGGAAATTTCTTTAAAATCATACTTTTTTCCCAAAAATTCAAAGTCACATCAGCTTTTTGCATTTCCAAATTATTTACCAAATTTCATCTCCCTATATTTCAGAATCAATGATCGAGTATTAACTGTGAACAGTATCTCACTCGAGAATGTGGACCAATTATTTACCAAATTTCATCTCTTGCTGTATAGCAGAATCCAAATATTGACCAAATTTCATCTCTCACTGTATTTCAGAATCCAATTATTTACCAAATTTCATCTCTGGCTATATTTCAAGAATCCAATTATTTAACAAATTTCATCTCTCGCTTTATTTTAGAATCTGATTATTTAACAAATTTCATCTCTCTCTGTACTCAAGAATTAATAATCGAGTATTAAGTTTGAATGGTATCTCACTCGAGAATGTGGACAAATTATTCATCAAATTCCATCTCTCGCTGCACTTCGGAATCAAATTATTTACCAAATCTCTTCTCGCGATGCATTTCAGAAGCCAAATATTTACCAAATTTCATCTCTCGCTGTTTTTCAGAATCAATGATCGAGTATTAAGTGTGAACGGTATCTCACTCGAGAATGTGGACCATGCCACAGCAATTTCAGTATTGAAGGAGAGTGGGAGTACAGTCAATCTGGTGAGTCAACTTATAACCCATTACCAAACAATAATGACATTTGACCACTTTGTTGCAGACAACTCTTAACGAGCAATTTCTCCTTTTCCGACAATGTTTTCTGCCCCCATCAGAAAATTATTTTTCAATTTTATTCACATTTGGAATTGTTGTCTGCTAACTTTCAAACTGGGACAGTCAAAAGATTTTCTTTGGTAAATGGATAAACATTTTTTTCCATTGCTACATGGCTTTTTCATTGGCTATCTTTTTCCTTTGCTTCTTACTTTTTCCTTGCCTTTGCACCTATTCTATGGCTATGCAACTTTTTCCATGGCTAAGTAACTTTTTATATGGCGATGTCACTGTTTCTATGGCTATGTTATTTTTTTCCATGGCTTATCAGCTGTTTTCATAGCTTTTTAATTGTTGCCATGGCTATGCAACTTTGTCTGATATCTTTACTTTTGTGGGAAGATTATTACAGTGCACTAAACTTCTATATTGCTCTAAGTGGATTTTAAAATATCAGTCATGCCATATTAGCTCAGTTGGTTGCAATTAAGATATATATTTTTGCTCTATTTTAGGTAATACGAAGACGCATTGTGCTACCATCATCTTTAGAAAATGAAACACCCCCATTAAAAGTGACTCTTTCCAAGAGGAGCAGAAAAGATGGTAAGAATAGTTCCTTACTCAGCTGTGACTTCAGATAAATTTATATCCATACACAGTGGTCCTTTGTTAAATCATCAGTTACAGGACACATTAATCCACATTTAGCATTTCAGAAACATAATGCATGCATCAACTTGATTTTCATTTATCATAAATCTTTAACTTTCAATGGTTAACTTAGCATTTTGTTAACTGAAAAATGAACAAGGAAGTTTACCATTGCAATAAGATGTTCTTCTATTTGCTGTTGATAGGGCTCATTTTATTGTTTGACTGTAAACATTTCATACATGCATTGAATTGTTTTCATTTATTTTTCATAAATCTTTAATTTTCTATGGATAACTTAGGGTGCAATTATGTTAGCTTTGATGAACATTCTTCACTTGAACTTTCTCTTTGTGTGACAGAAAAGGCTCATGCTTCACAATATTTATTTCCAGAATACGGGATAGTCCTAGGGTGTAGGTACTTCATCAAAGAAATCATTCCAAATAGTTTAGCAGCTCAGGAAGGTGGCCTCAAGGAAGGCGACAACCTATTAAAGGTAATTTTCCATATTTCTGTATTAAATAGAATCATTCAGATTTAAAGGTGCATGTTCAAAGTTAATGAAACTTGTCCAGCAGATAAAGTAGAGAATGGTGTTTAAGAAATTGTAATTTTAACCCTTTCCCAAAACAATACCGACATTTGAAGACTCTTTTGCAGATGACTTTAGAAAACCTTGTGGGAAAAGGAGGAATTGCTCGTAACGAGCAATTCTTCCTTTTCCCACAATGTTTTCTGAAGAATATTGTTCAATTTCATCACACTTTGAAATGTTGTCTGTAAACTCTTTCATTTTGGGACAGTCGAAAAATTTGTTGTTTGGGAAAGAGTTAAGAGGACAGTTGTCCTGCGGTAGAGCGTCACCCTCAGGACAAGGAGGGGGGTCATGGGTTCATTACCCATGAAAATTAGGGGTTGTAGGGGCAGGCCTTTCACTTATTTCCATACTGGTACAAGTACTGGTTGTTTATCCAGGAAGCAGAATTTGTTCAATGTTAACTTAAGTCGTTTGAAAAATGAACCAGGGAGTTTACCATTGCTTTAAGATGTTCTTTTTTCTGATGTTCATTTGATTAGATGAGTTCAAGGCTAGAGTGTGAATACTCTTAAATAAAGTTAAATAAGGAATCTTAACTGATTAAGGGCCCTGCATGGCCCAGTAGTTAAGGTGGTGGAATTAGAACTTGGGGGTTGAGGGTTCGAGCCCAACCCACACCTGGTATTTTGAGATTGACCGAGGACAAGTCACTTCTGAGCCCTAGTCTAGTACTGGTGAATCCAGGAAGCAGTTACATAACTTAAAAGTGTTGAGACAGTGTTAAACAACATACAAACTTAGCAGATCATGATTGAACATTTAATTGCAGATAAATAACTCTCCAATAGAAAGTCTATCATTAGTGGATGCAAGAAAGTTGATAGAGAAGTCCAAGGAGAGAATACAGTTAATCATCACAAAGAAGAAAGACGATAAAAAGAAAGATGATGGTAATTACACCGTTATTGTTCTATATGTACCTATATATTTATGACCTTGACCTTTTACTAATGGTATCATGGGGTAAAATAGATGGACAAGGTCATTGATGTTTGGTTATGTCAGGCTGAAAACTAATTGCGAGTTATTTATCTAGGTTGTTAAAATGTGGACGACAGTGGTAGAGGGGTAGAGTGTCGACTTCTTGTACTGAGTGTCCCTGGTATGATCCCCGTTGAAAATTACCGGGACTAGCTCTCAAATCTGTGAGAGTACTGGTTTAGTATCCAGCAAGCAGTCAATCATGAGATAATTTAATAAGCTTCAAGCTTCTGTCACAATGTAAAATAAGTTAAAACTTAAGTTGTTTTGTTTCACTATCAATGTAAAATGAATTTGTTTAAACTAAACTAAAAAGGATTTGTTTCGACAATTCCGAATTATTTTAAAGTATTTTTCATCTTTTAAGAAAAAAATGGGAAATCAGACAAAACAATCCAACAGCCTTTTCACAGCTTTCAAGACAAGTGGCATATCTCTTTTGCTGACTTTCTTTATTTCCTTTCCAAACATTGTGTTATAGTAACTCATTTGACTCTTCTTGTTAAGGCAATTTTTGTAATGTATGGAGAGGGATTGATGTAGCCAAGTTATTTTTTTAATAACATAGATACATGCAAATGATCTTTTGCATTTTGATGACAGCTGTAAAAAATGAAACATAATACTCACTAGAGATATATTTTACCTTACCCAGATTTGCAGCACCAAAGGCAAATTGTGGGGTGTTGTTGCATAACAGAAAGATTTATTGACACAATGTAAAATCCTGAAACAGAACAAGCAAACAAACAAACAGTGCCATGTTTGCTAGACTGTATGGAGTCCTTTACAATTGGGAAGAAATCATCATAGATGTGAATCAAACAACAATTAGAATATCTTTCATTCCAGTGATAGAGCGTCTGCCTCCGGATACAAGGGTCCTGGGCTCGAATCCAGTGAGATGCAGGTTCCACCTTGTGACCTATCATTAATCCACATTCTGTGCGAGTACTGGTTATGGTCCAGGAAGCAGAATTAAGAGCGATTAATCTTAGCTGTTAGAACTTGTTTTACTATTGATGTAAAATATAAGAGTTTAACCCAAACAATAAAGACATTTGACCAGTTTGTTGCAAACGAGTTTGGAAAATATTGTGGGAAAAAGGAGAAATTGCTCTCAATGAGCAATTTCTCCTTTTCCCACAATATTTTCTACCCAATAAGAAGATTAGTTTCCAATTTGATCAAATTTTGAAATGTCTTCTGCAAACTCTTTCAATTTGGGATCGTTGAAAATTTGGCGTGTGGTAAAGGGTTAAACTAAAACTATTCCAGAATATTCGCTTGGCTACGGGACCATGCAGAGTACATTACCAAAGCACTCGGAGAACATCAACGTGTACAGACCCCATTCCAACCCAGAAGAGGACCTGTATAAGGGACACATCTCGCCCAAGGACATTCCGCCCGGCGCCTACCCGCCCAACAGTCCCTTGTCCCGATATGACGGGCGATATATCTACGATCATGAGATGGTGCCCCCTAGACCCCCACTCCCCTCGGCTGTTGATTCTAGTAAGTCATAGAAATTCATTACCTCTCAGTTTTCCCCCTTTTATGGGTATTTGTGTCTGGTTGGAATTGAAAGAAACTGCAGATGACAAAACATGAATATTTCACATTTATTTCGCTGTTTTTTTTTCTGATTTTTTTTCTGCTGAAACTTAGGTGGTAGAAATGTCATTTTTATGTTTGTTTGTTGTTTTTTTTTTTAAATCTTTGTGACAAAAGGATTAGTTGCAGAAGGAGCAGGTTATACGATAGTTTATTTTTACAATGTTTGTTTGAAGTCTGTTGCAGCAGACATGACAAAGTGAGGTACTGTGAAGGAAACTTCCAACTTTGACATCATCCAGAATTTAAAATTTTTAACAAATGAAGAATGATGGCATATCTATTACACATTATATAGCAACCATTGCAGCAAAAGGATAAAAATTCTCTTTTGGAAGTGTTAGATAAGAAATTGCCTTGCAAGTATACAATGATATAGAGAAGACAATAATGCATTGTTGACATGGATCAATTTGAATTAATTTTATGAGAATTGCATCCAAACACATTTAGTACATTGTGCCTAAGTATTGCTCTACTTGTCTTTTTATAGATTCCCCTGTAAGTTCCCCAAGTCCTGTAAAGGAACATAAACGAAACGATGGTTACTACAGCGACAGGGAGGATTTGCGTCGACAGAAAAGTTACGGGAATTACGCAGAGGTACATGATGAAGCAGACATGGGAATAGTTCGAAGACATCACAACGAGTAAGTTTGTGTGAAGGTTAATGCTATCAACAAAGTGCAGTAGGATGGTCAGAATGATTTGTAATGAAAGCTGCTTGTTACATAGATATGAGGAAATTTGGAAGTTCAATATTGATTTTTTTGTAAAGTACAACAGCTGTACTAAGTACAACAGATGTACTGCAGAATAGTCATCCGAAGAATAATTAGATCATTTTTAATTCTTTAAAGTGTGTTTCCTTAAATTAACACGTATTGTAATCCAGAAATGTTGCAACACTTTTGAGATCTCCAGAAATACTTATGGTACATTGGTAAATTGGCGCTTCTTGAATTAATAATGCTTTCAATAGCTATGGATAGATGAAACGTATATTTTATAAAAATGAAAGTTATTGATAGAAAGTCTTCTTTTATTTCATTTGACCATGATGTTAATACTTAGATAACTTGGTGCTTCTTGAATTAATTACGCTTTCAACAACTATGGACAGATGAAAAGTTTGTCTTATAAAAATGAAAGTAATTAATATAAATTCTCTTTTATTTGAACTGACAATGATATCATTTATCATGTAATGTTTTAAACATTTTTCAGACGATATGTTGGCAAAAGAAAAGATATTCGCCCAGACCCGAGAGCTGTTACATTCCGTAAAGAGCCTGAACTTGGGCTCGGACTCAGGCTGGCGGGTGGTAACTCCACGGGGATATTTATAGCGTCAGTACAGCCAGGGAGTCCTGCTGAAATTCAGGGATTGACCGAGGGGGACCAAATCATCAAGGTATGTTACAAGACCGCAGAGTAATTAGATAAGCCAAGTTTAAACATCAACACTGTTAACTTTTATTGTCATTAATTTTTAATGGATACTAGAAAAAGTTATGAATGCCTCTGTGGCCTAGTGGTCAAAGTACAGTACTTGAAATTGCATGGCCTCTTAATTCTTGGTTACAGCATTGACTGACTTACATAGCAAATACAAATGGTTTTGTTTTGTTTATTTTTTGTTTTTATGTGTGCTAAACACCCGAATTGAAGTGTCTCAGCATAACAGTCGCATGTTTAGACAAATTATATTTTCATTCTCAATTAACTTTATAATCATTCTAAAGATAAAATGTTACCAAATTTTCAAATAACTCCAGAGTTTGATACATACTGTTGTTGCTGTATATTTCAGGCCAACGACAGGGATATTGTTGGTTTGACCAGAGAGGAAGCTGTAACCTATTTAACCAGTTTAGAGGGTCTTGTGACACTTACAGTGCAATATAAAAAAGAAGGTACAGTCTAACTTGTGTTAAGCCCTTTTAAGCAGCCAACCTGCCTTAAACAGCCACTACAGAAAGTCCCATTGTTGGATTTATAGTGAACATCAATTTGTGTTAAGCAGCCGACCTTTCTTAAACAGCCGATTTACTCTGTCCCATAGGCTGGCCTCTTAACACAAGTTTGACTGTATGTAACATTTCAAGGGTTCAGTGCAATACTATAGTAAGTGCTTCATGTTTATGAAGCACTTACTATAGTTTTGCACTGAACCCTCGATTTGATCTTATTGTTCAGGGGCTACTTTACGTCTACATTTACATGCAATAAGATCGTACAAGTTTTCCTGGCGTGTGAATCACAAAGATTGTCAAAACAAATATTTGCCTACTTTAGGAAGTCACAAATGTAAGTCTACTTTCAAATCCATGTGATTTATTGAAATTCATAATCTCTGTGCATGTGTTATCAATGAAAAGTCAAATCTCAATTGTCCGGCAGAGTTTAATGATTTTTTCTATCACATCATTTCCTTCCTCAGATTTCGACCGTATAATGACGAGCCACGAGGCAGGCGACTCCCTCTACATTCGGACCCATTTTAACCATGAGCAAGGGGAACCAGGGGAGTTGACTTTCGTACAAGGGGACATCTTCCACATTAAGGATACCTTGTTTAGAGGGGTACCTGGCTCCTGGCTGGCCATACGAATAGGCAGAAATAATCAGGAAACACAGAAAGGGATTATACCAAATAAGAACAAGTGAGTGAACAATTTATAACTTGTATGTTTATTTCTTTGAATATTCTGTCATTTGTACTTAGTTATTGGATTCATTGTTGGAAAAAGTGACCTATAGGCCCAACGTGGCTGGGTGTTGTATTATTGTATACCTAATTTAATATTTATACTTGACACATGTCACTATAGGCCCATCGTGGCCGGGTGTTGTATTATTGTATACCTAATTTAATGTTTATACATAACACATGTCACTATAAAGAAATATTCATTCATTTATTCATTCTATGAATCACAATTTATCATATCCTAAGATTTAATGCTTAAATTGCATTGATGGAGTAATATTCTTTGAAGGAGAAGCAACATATAATGTTGAAAAAATCTGATAAGCTTTAGTTTAAGTATAGTTTGATTAAAGACTAACATTTTCTAGTCATTTTGAAAACTTTAATTAATTTGCCTGCTTTTTATTTTGGTCAGGAAACCTTTTCCGAAGCTATTATTGGAAAAGAAATTGTGATAGAGAATGTTGCACAATGTTTCTTAAACAGGCAATGACCACTATTTTGATCTTGGATAACACTTTTTTCCATCCATTACAGTGCTGAACAATTGGCCATTTCCAGTCAGGCATCAGGGGAGGAGGATAAGGAGAACTCCCCCTCAAAGGGGCGGGGCTCATTATTCAAACGCAAAACAGCAAGGCGGTCCAAATCCCTCAGCAAAGACCACTGGGAAGATGTCATTTTCTGTAAGTGTTGATTTGATTGGTTGAGTTATGGTAACATGGTTACAGAGAAGAGGTATAAGATATTTAAGGTTAAATTAGAGAACCTTTCAATGGGGCGGGGCTTATTATTCAAACACAAAACAGCAAGGCGGTCCAAATCCCTCAGCAAAGACCACTGGGAAGATGTGATTGTCTGTAAGTGTTGACGCGATGTAAAACCATATAAGTAAATAAATAATAAAATTTGTTGAATGGTCTAATTGAGTTGAGTGGTATGGTAAATCATTATTGTGTTGTTAAGATGCAAACATGTCCAGAATCACATAGAATGGACAGATAGTGATTTCATAACTGAAATATATTTCTATCATTTAAATTATTGCAACCTCACCTACTTTATTCATATCTTATTACATATTGCGTGGAGGGAGAATCTTTCTGTAATCGTTTGCACTTATTTTACATTGGGACTTAATTTGCAATTATATACTGTTGGTTTAAGTATTATATTTGTTGCGTAGAACATAATTGTTTCTTTTCCCTGAGAAACCAAAGCTTTCTCAACAAACTTAACAAAGTAATGATTTCTTTACAATTTCGGCCATTTTAAGCTTTATTTCTGAAAAAATGAGGTAAATTGTTTAAGTTGGTGACATCAGTTTGTAGCTTGTGATCTAAAGATATGTTTTGTGAATATTTTTGTTTTGCTACAATATTTACTATTGTATTATAATTGGCGATTAAATTATTGATTCTGATTATATTATTTTCCATAAGTATATTATTTGCCACTATATTATTATTATTTGATGTTATTTTATTATTCGCAATTATATTTATATTTTCCATTATCATAATTTGCCATTATTTTATATTTTTGCTTTTATTTTATTATTCACCATTATTTTATTATTCGCCATTATTTTATTATTTGCCATTATGTTGTTATTTTCTGTTATTCTATTCACCATTATATTATTATTTGCTATTATTTTATAATTTGACTTTATTTTATTATTTACTATTATTTTATAATTTATTGTTATATTATTATTTGTCATTATATTATAGTTTACCATTATATTATTATTATTTGCCATTATATTATTATTGACTGTTATTTTATTATTCACCATTATATTATTATTTGCCATTGTTTTATACAGCTAGTCCTACTGGTAAGTTGCTGTCATAAAACCCAAAATATACAGAGAGACTTGAAGTCTTTTTTTTGTACCATAGCTTGTTTTCAATCAGTTAACTATTGTAGTCACCCACACTATCATCATGTTATTTTTTATTGTACCTTAGTTTGTTTTGAATCAGTTAATTTTTGTAATCGTTCACATTATTCTCTTTTACACAAATATAGTTATAGACTTCATACTGTCTCTCCTTTATGTTCATTATGAGTATAAAAAGAAATTTATCCACAAATTACCACTTTATAAAGAACCTACAACCCTTCCTGGGAATTTCTGAGTGGTCCCAATAAAAAGCAATAGCAGACAACAAAAAATTGCATAAAAAATAAGCCTCCGTGGCCTAGTGGTTAGAGTACAGAACTTGAAATCACATGGCCCCTCTCCGCCTGGGTTCAAATCCTGAGAGGGATATGGATTTTCATGAGAGGCAGTCTCCCGACTGACTTACGGAATGCCGATGGTTCTATCCGCCTTGACCAGCCCTTATGGGCAGTTGAGTATTGGGTCTTCCTCCATCATTAAGAGGCGGGCATTGCTACATAACTGAAACAATGTTGATGTGATGTAAATCCTATATAAAAAGAAATAAAAAAAAAAGACGCATGCATTTTTAAATAATGATTGATAGAAACAATTATGACATAAGGATGTGTTGCTCATAATGGGCAATTTATCCTTTGTCAAAGAGGTGTTTTAAGACCTCTACAACATACGACAAAGGTGAGGTAATATGGAATCAAGGTAAAACTGTGATAATAAACATCTTACACATAAAAAGAGGCTGTTCCTTAACCCTATCTCAATATGAAAGACTTTCAAATGATACTTAAAAACATTGTGACAAAAGCCGAGTTCAACCATGATCCAGAATTCTCATTCTGTGATTAAGACTTTTATTATTCTTTATTTTGTGGGGGTGGGAGGGTGTTTAACACTAGACAATCAGATGTTTTGTTGCCTTTTGTTAGCTCAAAAGAGGTACTGATACAGTAATCGTTCATCATCGTTATACCATTCAAAATGCTGTATGCCTTTTTTTTGTAATTTCATAGACATTTGTGACACTTTTTCGTCATGAAAGCACCCGCATGCATGAGTAGCTTTTCATTCCTCTCATCAAATTTTTCATCATTTTTTTTTCAAGAATTACAAGAAAAAGAGTCAAAGGCCCCACATCATCCATGCTTGAACAAGGCTCGATCTGCATGCGTTTGTGTCTCAAACTTTTAAGACTCACATTTTTATAGTGAGAAATCTGCAGGCTGCTAATTGTTGTGAGGAATCCATACTTTATTTTAACTCATTACCAAACGATAGACATTTGACCAATTTGTTGCAGACTCGGGAAAACATTGTGGGAATAGGAGAAATTGCTCTTAACAAGCAATTTCTCCTTTTCCCACAATGTTTTCTGTCCCATCAGAATCTTGTTTTTTAATTTTCATCACATTTTGAATGTCATCTGCAAACTCTTTCAATTTGGGACAGTCGAAAAATTGGGGTTTGTTAAAGGGTTAAACATATTTTATTTCTCAAATTCTTGCAGTGAATTACAAAAATACAAAATATACAAGACTTGGTTATGGCAGAAGCATCTGGCCACATGTTCTCACAACATTAGATTTGGACATTCTCGTTTATCTAGATGATCGAATTGGTCAATATGGAATATTAGGTCCATAATCTTCATACATAGATAAAACACTGTATGTTAGGAAAAATAACGTATTGTTGATCATGAACTAAACGATGCACAAAGCTTTTCATTTTTCATTTTCATGCATTTAGCTTTGCATCATGATTTTGTACTCTGGCACCTTTTCATCATTTAGATCACCCTGCACAAATTCTCATGTAGTATATCCTTATAATGTTATAGATTTTTATGAACAAATAAAATGTTCTCGGGTTCAGTTCATGATATAGACTTCTTTAGGGCCCCTCTCCGCGTGGGTTCAAATCCTGAGAGGGATATGGATTTTCGTGAGAGGCAGTCTCCCGACTGACTTACGGAATGCCGATGGTTCTACTCACCTTGACCAGCCCTTGTGGGCAGTTGAGTATGGGGTCTTCCTCCATCATTAAGAGGCGGGCATCGCTACATAACTGAAATAATGTTGATGTGATGTAAAACCCATATAAAAAAAAAAAAAATAGACTTCTTTCTGAAAACGAAATTATGATGCTTTGAAGATATTAATGATATTATTCCAAAGGGGAATGCATTCCTAATTGATCAATTACAAACTTTTTAAATTGAGCATGATACACAGTGAATGGAATAGTATAAACTCAATCCTCCATAATTATGGGAAATGTGACTGGTCCAAATTGACTGCAAAACCGGATAACAAAAAATAACATGATGGAAAATTATTTTTTATTTATGGTATGGGGTAGAAATTTTTTGAAATAAGATAGATTGCTAATAAATTAGAAACTGTTTTTAAATATAATGCAATATATTGTCTTTTACTAAGACCTGTTTTATAAACCAATGAAGATTTAACAGTTTGATTAACCAACAGAGTGACTTATACAGACTAGTTTTCATAACTAAAACAACAAACAAACAAAATGTTAAAAAGTACATTGCTATAAAACAAATGTGTTTTTTCAACTTGATTCTGGTATAAAGGGGTAATGTGGAGGACAGGGGTAGAGTGGCGGCCTCACGTTACGAGTGTTGTGGGTTCGAATCCTATGAGAAGCAGTTCCACCTTGCAACCTTTCATCAATCCACTGTTGGTCTGAGTACTGGTTATGTATCCAGGAAGCAGTATCGAGAGTGATAAATCTAAGTTGTAAGAATTTGTTTCACAATCAATGTAAAATAAATAAGTTTAAACTATAAAGATATACATTTGTAAAACATATTCTGATAATGATTAACATAGTTTCCTTTTTCTGTCAACAGCCCATTTACAGACCAAGTTCCCTGCATACGAAAGAGTGGTTTTGAAAGACCGTAAGTATCTAATACATTTTAGTATTCATATTCTATTTTTGAATTTAGGTAATTTCTATATGTGCACAACTCTTTACCACCTGCAGACGACATTTATTTTTTTTACTTGAAGCAGACAACTTTAATAGGTTTGTGAAGATGTGAAAAACTTGACAATTCTGCTGTTGTGATATGTGAAAAGGTTACAAACTGTGCCAAGCAATTTCTCCTTTTGACACAATGCTTTTTGAAAGTTGTCTGCTGAAAGATGCAAAATATGTGGCATCCAGTGTAGAAGAGATAATGTGTACTGATCAATTTCTATCCTGGCAATAAACGGACATCAATTGTAAAATGTTAATTGAATAATGATCAATAGATTAATACTACAAGACATTTCAGAGTCCTAGCCTAGTACTGGTCAAACCAGGAAAACTAACATAACTGAATAATGGTTGACATGGCATTGAACTCCATATACAATTAAACCAACAGACTTTTAGGTTGATCTTGGTCCACTTCACACAAATGGGCCGTCATCCTTCATTTTGCGGTAAAAAAAAATTGATTCCCACCTTTTCATGCATTCTTAATGAGTAATTCTTTTTACATCACAAAAACTAAAAAATGTTTTTTAATGTCTTATATATTGCTAGATTCATTTAAGATCAAACAATGTGGTTAAAATGATGTATTGACGTCATCATAGATCTAGATTGCTTCTCACTTGGATGTCATTGATAAACAGGCCAGTAACCCCCTTTATGCAGATTGTTGCCAAAATATCTAATGGTAAGTTGTTGTCACTGAGCAATTATATAGGAATCAAAGTTTTGATGTTGGCAATTTTTTTCAGCGGGTTTCGTACGGCCAGTTGTGATATTCGGCCCGCTAGCGGATGTAGCCAGGGAGCGTATTTTACAGGAAAATCCAGACAGATTCCAGAATCCTCGTAAGTATTACATTATTGCGACTTCATCATCAACAGCTTGCTTTATAATTGTCAATATCTGCTGAGGATGATTTTCTATCAATATCAAAAATTGGTCCAGCATTCCTGCAAAATATTTTTAAAAATATCTTTGAAATATTTTTGGGTTTACTGCATTATAGATAAGAGAAAATATTTCTAAAGCTACTTCTCTTTTTGCTTGTCCAAATCATGTATTGCATATCCTTTTAAGAATCGTCTCACCTGCAAATTATCCTTTATTAGATTTAAAGGTTTTGATATACCTAACGAGTCAGGTTCCAAGACATTCCTTAATCTTGAAATGGAAATGGGCCACTTTTCTTTTAGCAACATTTTGTCACAATGGTTTCTACCCAATATCTTAAAAAAAAATTTGTAATACTTTTATGCTACTTTTTGTTGAGTCAAATTTGGCATAAAATCTGGTCGAGTCAAATTTCCATACAGGAGAATATGTTGATACAACTGTAAACGAACAAAATATCTTTCAGAATTGTGATAACATGTCTTTTTTTCATTTCCAGCGAGTGAAAGTCACTCTGATGATGAAAGAAAAGGTCGTTCTGGCATTATCAGACTAGGTGCAATTAAAGAGATTATTAAAATAGTGAGTGCATTTTTTTCTTTTCATCAATTAGTATTGAGGGAATGGATATAACTGGCCATTTATCTGACTCTGTTAATTGATGCAATATCTTTATAAAAACATTACTTTTGTGGAATTTTTTCATTTTTTTTTCCCAGGAGAAAAAAAACAACACAGTTTACTTGTGGTTAAGTCTTTTTATGAGCAATGTGTACTACTTATTGATAATAGTTCTCCTTGGTTCATTTTTCTTCCTGTTTTTCTAGTAAAAATGTTGACTTGATGCCACGTTTTATTATAGTAATTGATAAAACATTTCCGAGTTATTTTTTTTGAGACCTAGTCTTTTTTCAAGAGATAACATTATTATCTTGATTCCATGTCCCTTTAACAAACGCTTAATGTACAACTGTCTCAAATTGAAAGAGTTAGCAGACAACATTTCAAAATGTGATGAAGTTGAAAAATATTCTTATGAGGTGGGGACAGAAAACAATTTGGGAAAAGGAGAAATTGCTCGTTAAGAGCAATTTCTCCTTTTCCCAAAATGTTTTCCAGATTCATTTGCAACAAAGTGGTCAAATGTTGTTATTGTTTGGTAATGGGTTAATGACATTAATAAAAGGTTTCCAATTTGTAACATCTTTTTTCAGAGAAAACACTGTTTACTGGACGTCACGCCACATAATGTAGACAGACTAAATTTCGCGCAGTTTTACCCGATAGTGGTGTTTCTCAAGGCCGACTGTAAGACAACAGTGAAGGAGTTACGATCAAAATGGGCGAAGGGGTCCAGTAAAAACCCAAAGAAACTCTACGAACAAAGTCTTAAACTGGATAAATTATATCAACATCTTTTCACTGGTGAGTGACTCGTTTTCTTTTGTATGAAACATTGTCTTTGTATAAGTGAAAGCAACATCAGATGGAAAGCATTGTGTATGTTAAACCCTTATAGTGCTGGAACCGACTTCATGCTTATACAAACAGGTTGGATCCAAGCCAGCCGCCAAGTGAACTATGATCTAACATGTTTCCTGAGTATCTTTCCTCATCAAAATTAAGGAGAAATTTGAGGTTTTGGAAAGCAGATCTAGACTTCCATCTGGTAGAATACCGTTAAACAGTCGCATTGAAACTCAATATCCTTTCATCAGATTACTTAGGTTTAGGTTTATTTTAGGTCTATTTTAGGTATACATCGTTCGGGGCTGGAACAATTCGTTGTATTGTAAAGTGAATAGTTCTGGCCCAGACTGAGAATAACAAAAACAGCCGAAGAATTCAGACAAAGGAAGGGAAATCAAAATGGCGAATTATGGGTTTTCTACCTTAACCAGAGTTAACCCTTTTTCAAACAACAAATTTTTCGACTGTCCCAAATTGAAAGAGTTTGCAGACGACATTTCAAAATGTGATGAAATTGAAAAGTATTCTTCAGATAGAGCAGAAAACCTTTTGGGAAAAGGAGAAATTGCTCGTTACGAGCAATTTCTCCATTTCCCACAAGGTTTTCTAAAGTTGTCTGCAACAAAGTAGTCAAATGTCGTTATTGTTTGGGAAAGGGTTAAGTTGGTTATTATAAAACAAACTGGACCATTGACCTTTGTGATCAAGTGTTGATAAGTTTCTATATTTCTCTTCAGCCACTGTGACCCATAATAGTTCGGAGAGCTGGTATAAAAAACTCCTTGAGATGATAGATCTACAACAACAACAACAGATATGGATGTCCGAGAAAAAGGTAAGAGAGTCAAACGGACTTGGCCCGGTCTAATTTCCTCCCATCTCCACCATGTTGAATAGCACCCGTTTGAATAGTTTCAGAGAGAAAAACTGTTCCCATACCATACTCTCTCGTGCCTGTGTTACCTATCTTAACTCAATCTATTTGGGGGGATTTAATATGCTGCATGACCAATCCATTTTAATTTAGATAAATTTCTACTTTTCCGACAATGTTTTCCAGAGTTGTCTGCAACACACTGGTCAAATGCCGCTTTTGTTTGGTAATGGGTTAAGATACTATCCGGGTTTATCAGTTTTGACTTGTTCAAATGTTTTCATTTAGTTGTTTTTATAAAAATGACTTATGCAAATGTTTTACTTAACCCATTACCAAACACTAATGACATTTGACCAGTTTTTTGCAGATGACTCTGGAAAACATTGTGGAAAAAGGAGAAATTGCTCTAAATGAGCAATTTCTCCTTTTCCCACAATGTTATCTGCTCTATTAGAAGATCACATTTTGAAATGTCATCTGCAAACTTTTTCAATTTGGGACTGTAGAAAATTTGGTGTTTGGTAAAGGGTTAACGACTCCATTTCTTATGTGTTTTTTTCAGCCTGACGAGGACATCAGTGATGACTACCTTTTCCCACTGTCAAACAGACTCAGTTTCTCCGGAAAGCCTGACAGTGACCTTGACATTCCGCGGGCCCTCGACGACCTTGACGGGTCGCCCACACATAAAAAACGTTTTCTAGTCAGATCCTCGTCCGATCCGAGCGTGAACACGACGGAGAGGATTCCTGGAATCCCTCCGTATCCGGATCCACCAAGATATCATCGATCTCCTAAGGTAAGTGTTCTTTAAACAGCGTCTTGATTAAGAAATGATTGCCAATGCAAACTATGAATTAACATGCTTTTTGAATTGGTAACTTCATACCCAGTCATAAAGTCTGATTAAAGAGCGTTTGTCTGGCTGAATTGGTTAGATCTCAATCTGGACCTGTTACTTCAAATCTTAATAAAACCCTGTCTGAAACAGTTATTTTGGCTACTATACAACTGGATTATATATTATATAATTTTTAAGTTATGTCTCGACCTCAGATATTTTTTATTTATTCTAATATTCTCTTTATTACAGATGCTGTACGAAGGTAATCAAAACTACCAGGATGTAGCCTATGATGATTCATACACACAGCGGTCGGAAGACCGATATTACCCATCATACTATGCAGATAATTATCCTCACGACAGAAACCGTGCCAACATCGACCCGTACGCCACAATCACGCCAAGCGAGAGATTACGAGGCAGAATTCCCTCCGATTCACAGTGGAATGGGTGAGTTAGAGTTTAAACTAGCCATGAAAAGGAGTATCTCACAGATTGATAGTTTAACCTTTTCACTACCAGACCTTGTAGAGTTTAACCTTTTCACTACCAGACCTTGTAGAGTTTAACCTTTTCACTACCAGACCTTGTAGAGTTTAACCTTTTCACTACCAGACCTTGTAGAGTTTAAACTTTTCACTACCAGACCTTGTTACTCTCTTGTATACCAAAGGAAATTGTAGAAAAAATGGGAAAAAGACAGAATTTACCCTTGCACTGTCTATAACAGATGCTCAAATGACGTCACTGATTCATAAACATCGATATCAAGCTCACAGGACACTATAAACCAACCTTCTATACTCTAACATGTACCTAGTGCTTCTATACACACAACCATATTAGGCCGTTTGTAAACAGCGGATATGGAAAATAAGGTGCTTAAAGTGTGCTGGATATATCCGGCACTATAGGTTGTGATAATCTTTATGAAATAGGATGTCATCATACGAGAGAATGACAACAAGGTTACATAAAGCTAGATTACGTTTTGACCTCGGTTTATAACCGTTTTGTAAAGATATGACACATTTTTCTTGCAGGTATTTAACCCAAACCAAACGATAACGAAATTTGTTGCAGATGACCCTTGAAAACATTGTATGAAAAGGGGAAATTGCTCTCTATGAGCAATTTCTCCTTTTCCCTCAATGTTTTCTTCCCTATTGATAGATTGTTTTTAATTTCATCACATTTTTAAATGTTGTCTGCAAATTCATTCAATTGATGACGGTAAAAGATTTGGTGCTTGGTAAAGGGTTTGACGTGTATTGTAAACAAAGATATTCTATGTTATTCAGTTGTAAAACCCATATAAATAAATAAGACTTTGGTTATGTTTATTTTTTTCTGCTTTCAGTTTGAATCAGACACAAGGTATATGGGTTTGAACCAAGTTTTGGGCGATCTTTCTTAAAACAAACCTGTTTTGAATATGAATCGATATAATATCACTCTGTAGACAACATTTCATTAATCGTTGTAGTTACGATGACCAGCCAAATCACGGGCCAAGGGAAGCAGTCTACTCCCGACCAATCACACGCCAGCATCAGCCTCCTCACTCGCCCTCCTCCCCCCATGAGCCTAGCTCGCCATCATACAATCAGCAAGTGAACTCACCGCCCCATTCACAGAGTAACTCACGTGTAAGTTGTCTCCCTTGTTTAGTGTGTCTCATAGTAAAGGGATCAAGAAATCTCCAAATCCAAATAAGATCCAAATTGGACCAAGATACGTTAAAAACTCTCATTCATAGAGTAACTCATAAGTCAGTTATCTCCCTTGTTTATTATGTCAGGAAATCTCAAAATCTGAATCGGTTTGCAAGACGTCTGAAAGCTTTCATTCACAGAGTAACTCATGAGTGAGTTAAGCACATCCCTTGTATAAATTCTTATCGATGTTGCTAGCAATACCAAAAGATGGGTGTCACAACCCAACTGAAATAACATTGATCTGTGGTTACATAGAGAATAATAAACTCCTTTTGATTCAGATTGATATCAAAATATGTCAAGAGAATGGGTTGTTATCAGGTTGAAAATATGAGTTGATTATTCTATTTATTTTATTCCACTACAGTAAATATATTTGCCAAGATACCTCCATAAACGCCAAATGAAATATAAAATGGGAGGAGCAAAGCAGTTAGCAACACCAATGACGTCATTTTTGCGTCCTATGCTGTCATTCACGCATAAGGATACATTTTAGAATACAAACATTTTAGTGTCATGTGCAAAAGTGTAGCCATGACTTTAATGCAAAGGAATGGTAAAAGAAAGTAGCTCTGTCAAAACTAGTGATGATATTCACTGTGACAGAATTGAAAATTAATACACTGAGAAATCCCAGAATTTCACTGATAGGAATATAATGAACACATAAATTAAATTAGAAAACTAAAGGCGATGTTCCCTAATATTTCAGCCTTACAATGACAGCTCTTCCTACTCCAGCGATTCCTTTTCAAAATACACGTCCCATCCTGCCAACAAACACGACGACTCCAAGTTACGCGAGAAAATGGGTCAACAGGCAGGCCAGCAATCAGGCGGTCAACAGCAGACTCGACCTGGTTACCGTAGCAATGACCCTTACAGGTTTACCCGGAGCACCGTGAACAAAGTCAGCACGAGCAACATCGATAAATCAAAATTGTCGGATCTGTCCTCGAAATACAGGTAAGTTTGTCTGTGTTTTTGTGCTTTTTTTTAGCCCTGACCCTCATTTGGAATGGGTTCAAAGCAACTGCAGTGAAAACGTTTAAGAGACCCTTGTAATGAGAAGAATAAATTGCTTGAAACTAATATTTTCTTCTATGTGTTAATGGTTTTTTTTGCCGTATATCACAAAGCAAGTTTTTTTTCTGTTCATTCTTCTTTTTTTTTGTTATTTTGGTTTGTTCTGTTTTTTTATGCCGAGGGATACTTGTTGTTTGTTTTCTGCAGTTGTTTTGATAATGAACCTGTTACAAAATATCCAATGAGGGAATAGGGCTATATGTAAATGTCGGCTATATATTTGCTTGTTGCCTGTCAGTCAATTTGTAACCTGTTTGACCTTATTCTTGCTTGATGAATATCTATTTTATCCTCATACTAGACATAAATTATTATAAGATGATATTATAAATGATGTTTCATTTAAACTATACAGAAAGTTTCTTCATTTGTGCTTAAAACTGTTTGCAGCTATTTAAAAGCCTGCTTTGTTTTAGAACAGCTTATCTTTTTGTCTCCAAATGTTTAGAAGACTTCAAACTTCTTTGCTGTATGTACGTTTAAACTATTCTACAAAATAAAATAGTTGTCCAACCTGTTGAAATTCCACATGTCACTATAATTTAGAATTTAACTTACGAATAGTTAAGTAACTTAAGTAACATAAGTACTTAAATGCACAATGCAAATTTACAAAGATACTTTAGGTTATAAATAATGCAGTTGTATTTACACTTTTTTGCTAACCAATATCACAGTTTACTTTAGCCTATGAATAGTCCAATTTTACATAAATAATTTACAATGAATAATGCAGTTTTACATAGATACTTATGGTACTAAATGATTCAATTTTACATAGATATTTTATGGCAGAAGTGCTTTGAATATGTGAAAATCTATTTAATAATTTTGATACATTACATAGTTCTTGCATTCTAAAAGTGCAATTATAGAGATAACATTAAACCTCATATTAACAAATAAACAATCTAACAATTTATTTATGTAGCATTTTGATTTGCTTGCAAGGCACTGCTTTACTATATATATACAGTATTAAGTTTGCTTGTCTGTCTTAAGATCTAATATTCACAACCCATTCCCTGGTATTTAGAAATCCAAATTAAAGTCCTATTTGAGTGTGACAACAGACCACAATAAGAAAGTATGAAAAACAACCTTTGTTTATACCAAGAAAAACACCCATAATGACAACATTTACTGCTCCTCGCAAGCAATTTCTCCTTTCTTCAAAGTAGTTTCTTGTATCTTAAACTGTCAGGCAAATTGAGTCAAGATGGAGTAAAGGGTTAAGCCATTACCAATCAATAACTACATTTGTCCGGTTTGTTGCAGATAACTTTGGAAAACATTGTGGGAAAAAAAGAAAATGGTCATTATTTCTCATTTTCCAACAATGTTTTCTGCCCTATCAGTAGAATATTTTCCAATATTTTCTGCAAACTCTTTCAATTTGGGACTTTCCAAAATTTGTTGTTTGGTAAAGGGTTAAATTGTCCAAATGCAGTGGAGTATCTTGAGTAGGTCGTTGAATGTTTTAAAGAACTGAGTATGCCTGCATCCAAAAATCCTAACCCTATATATAGAATCCACAATTCCTTACTCCATACTACCTCCTCTGATACATCTCCTACAGAAGTCTACGGAGACCATTGCAACAAAAGAAGAAATCCTTTGTAACAATGTCTCCCTAGTCCCGACTGACTTAGGATACCATTGGTTCTACCCAGCTTGACCGGCCCTTATGGGCAGTTTCATTTGGGGTCTTTTATCATGAAGAGTCAGGCATGCGATGTTAAAACTCATTTAGATATCAACAAATTGTCACAATGGTTTCTTCCAAAAAGCACCAAAATGTTATTTTTCATACTTTATAAAAGTCGTCTGCTGTTGCTCTTATTTTGGACCAGACCCAAATTCAGTGTGGTGGAATGGGTTAACACATTGCAAGAGAAAATTCAATTATCAAGAGTCTTCCGAGGTCAAGTATTGAAAATATTCTTATAAAAAATGAAATTGTTATGAACGATTTCTCCTTTTTATGGAAATAATTTCAATATTACCTGAGAAACATTTTTCAATTTTATATTTTTTTCAATCATATATCGAAGGTTCAGTGCAAGACTATAGTAAGTACTTCATAAATATGAAGCACTTACTATAGTATTCCACTGAACCCTCGAATATGTAATCTGCAAACCCTTTGAATTTGAGCCGTTGTAAACTTAATATCGTCTGTTAAGAAGTAGGACCATATCAGGTTATTCATTCATTATCCATGTAGCCTACAAGCATGGTATCACAAACTCTCTGCTTCCAATATATAACCAGTATTTATCAACATTTCCCCACCCATTCAATTTACAGGGGAGATGATCGCATGAAAAAACAACCGGGGTCCTCAAAATCAACATCCAGCGCCACATTACAAAGTCAGGGCTTTGAACCTGGTTCCCCCGATCAAATTGGGCACCAGCCAACTAAGCGAAAGGAACCCCCGCCGGTACCCATGAAGACATATAATATTAAAGATCGCGGAATTGAACCCGATGATCAAAAGATTCGAAATTATGAGAATACGAATTTAAGGTTAGTATATATTTTCAATTTTATTTTGAACTAACAAGCTTTGCTAGTTGTTTGCTCTGGATGATTTAGATAGTTTTGTTTTGAGATAAGGTAAAATAGCCATTTTATTATTGCTCTATATAAAAGGTTTTTGAATGAAATGTGTTGAATTTGTTTTTTTTAAATAATTGTTTTGTGTTGGTGAATATAGCTGACAATTTTCATGATCTATGTTTGACAATGAGAAAGATTTCATTGATTGAGTATCTTGAGGCATGTTGGTTTTTTAGATAATCACTAGGCTATTACTTTTTACTTTTAACCATATTTGATAACAGTAATGCCTTTGTGATATTTACTGCGTTTTTCTTTTATTTACTATGTGATTCAACAGCTTTCATTTTGAGTACATCTCAATTTTTCAAATTGTTCCTATGAGTTGGAAGAAGTTACTTTGTTTTGCCTTTTGTAACTTTTATTTTGTTTGGTTTACAACGGGTTGGAATACAGGGAACTATATTTTTTCACTTTACAGAGGGTATGAATATAGAGAGGCCAACCATTATAGCTCATTCCCTTGGCAGCAAGACAATAAACACAAAAGCATTCCAAATGATGGTGACCGTTACCAGCACCATGAGCAGCCGGTACCCCATTCTCAGCATTACAGATCTGAAGACCCATACGAGTGGGTTGCCCCTAGAAACCAACAGGGAAACCAGCGCACTCCTGGAAACGGAACCAGGCATGCAAATTACAGGGACGGTTCCCAGTCTATGAATCAAAATGGTCGCTCTTTTATGAATCAAATGTACATGGACCATTCCGAGTTAATGCGGATGAGGCAGGAACGAGAAGCGGAACAGTATGGCTCTCCGGTGGATAGGCCAAGGTGAGAGGTCATGGTAGTTCATAAAGGTCATTGTAGTGAAGTAGTCCCTACTACGTATTCATACTCTGTTAGACCGGCAGGCACTTTTTTGGTATCCTTACACAGATGGCATAGGTTTGATTTTTTCAATCATCCATATTGGATATGGTTAAGAGATAACTTAAGTTGGCAGACAACAATAAAGTCAATATGAAATACAGAAATATTTCCCCCCAATAGGATAGAAAGTATTCTTTGAGTTGAAGACATCGCTTATAATGTCCATTTCACTTTTTGTTTCTCTCATTAAATCATAAAGTCCTATTTAGTAAACCAGTAAAATTCAAAATCAACTTTAAGACAGATTTAAAATGGAGTGGGTTTTTTTTCTGTGTACCTTACTAAATATTTCTTATTTATCCTGATTGAAAATAAATCTGAGAAAATATTGCAGATAAAAAGAATTTGATCAATTTTTCTCATTCCTCAATGAATTTAGATTGTCATCTATTTAAAAATGCCAAAAGGTCATGTTAATGTCTTAGAGAGTAAATATTGCTTAGGTAACATTTCTGTAATTTTCATTCAAGATTTTGATTTCTATCATGTCCGCCTATAGTAGAATCTCTTTGAATATTTCTTTCTTTGTTTTATCAAATTCTCTCATCATTGTTTTTTTTTTCATTATTCATTAGTGCCAATTAGCTGTTTGAGTATGCTCAAGGGTTGTATGGTATTGAGAATGTTCAAAATCTCATTTATCCGATTGGTTGATTCACACTTGCTAATTTTCATATGTAAATGAATGAAACTTGACAGTCACCTGACAATGATAAGATAAACTGTTTATTCCCTGACTTTTGATTGGATTGACGTTTTTATATACTCTTTTTAAACATTGGCAGACTGATCAAAATTGAAAGCAAATTGAAAAAAGCACAACTTCAATTGTTATAGTGTAGAACTAGCTTATTGGGATTGAGTTAAAAAATTCTTTTGAATGAGATTCTTAAAAACACCTTTACTTATTTAGAGTGTGTGGGAGTGTCCATTGGCAAGACACTTCAGAACCCTAGCTTATTGCTGGTGAATCCGGGAAAGCCAGGGGTGCCAAAAACAATTGTCTGTGTTGCCCGGCTTGTCCAATGGCCTGAAGTGTATTTTTACTGAAATTTTCTATACAACCATGACACAGACAAGTGCAGTAAATGACTTGTGATTGGATTTTGCCATCGCATAAAACGGTAACATAACTAAAAAATTGTTGACACAAAGTTAAACTCCATATAAATAAGCAAAACAAATTAAATCAACTAACTTACTTATTTTATTTTCGAAAAAATCAGCTTATTTCTAGTTATCTAGTGACTTTTTGTGGTAGATTACGAAAGTAACTCAAAGCTCAATAAATGTTTGCTGGATGTGCTGTCTTCTGATTGGTTGTTTTTATGTGTCATGGCCATGTCTGTTCATTGGTTGTTATGTTTTAGTTATTGTTTGTTATGTTTTATGATTGGCTTAAACTGTTAGAAATGTTTTGCTTTCTTGTTAAATCTATATGTATTGGTCCTAGAAAAAAACCTTTCAAAAATATTGCATGCAAAACATATCTTGTGCGCATTGCACACACTGCGTTAGACAAATTGTTTGTACTGATGTCTTAACAACACATTTATGCTTATTGCCATTGTTAAATATGATTCTGTTTCCAACCTTTGCAAATTTCTTGCTTAACTAACTGCTGAATGGTTAAGTGTTGTTTAATTTCTTTGGATTGAAAATTATGTTTTCTGTTTAAAATAATGCCCGGAGTATGAATATGTTCTCCAACCACATTGATACAACTGAGACTCTGTTGAAATACGTTCAACCATTTTCAAAGAGATTGTAAAAAGAGATTCTCTTCTGGAAATTTAATCATTTTGACCTAGATTTACTGGTAGTTAGAAAATATTTAGGATTGATTGCAGAATACTCCATAATAAACATTATATACCAAGACTTTGAATGTGTTTGTTGTGTTTGTCTGTATATTTTATGCTTCTTAAAACCTATGGTTGGTAGGTCATTAGATTCATCGCATTGAGACAATTCAAATGAGTGCCCACAGAAAAAAGAGTTGCCAAATAACTTTTGAAGGGTTCTATTCTAAAGACTCTGACATGCTTTCTCACCTTGACACCCAACTAATGCAAGGTCTTAGTTCAAGGTCATATTTATATAAGAAAACAAGGTCAAGGTTTAAACGTTGGAAAAATCAATACTATCTTCCTATTGGTTAATATAGCTAAGTAAGCCTTCTATATCAAGGGTTCAGTGCAATACTATAGTAAGTGCTTCATATAATCTTGTGCAGAAACCTCCATATGAGTTTGACCTTTTTTACTGTTATCTTTTGTACCCTGTTTAGTAAGATATTTTAATATTGATCAGTGTTTTGTTGACCCCTTCTTTGTCCAAGAAAACTATAATAAATCCTATTTCATCTGTTCCGAATTCTAACAGAACAATTTAATATTTGTGTACTCTCCTAATTTGGTCCAAATCATGTATTTATATTTTGTATTCCCCCATTAAGACCTAACATGATTTGTCAATATTGGATATATTGCTACCAACATATCTTACACGTATTTCATGTTCTCTCATTAAATCCAAGATGATAAGGTACAACTATGTTCTACCACTTTGTCAAACATGGTGAAAACATGATTCATGTTCTCCCCAAACAAGGAGCAAACATGATGAGTCTTACTTTATATTCCAAACCAGGTCCGACATGATAAGGTACAACTATGTACTACCACAATTGTCAAACATGATGAATTCATAATTAATTTTCTCCTCAAACCAGGTGCATATGATAAAACCCAAATTTTATGTACTCCAACTATGTGCAACATGATAAAACCTAAATTTTATGTACTCCCACTATGTGCAACATGATAAAACCCAAATTTTATGCACTCCCACTATGTCCAACATGATAAATCCCAAATTTCATGTACTCCCACTATGTGCAACATGATAAAACCCAAATTTTATGTACTCCCACTATGTGCAACATGATAAAACCAAAATTGTATGTACTCCCACTATGTGCAACATGATAAAACCCAATTTTTTTTGTACTCCCACTATGTCGAACATTATAAGACCCAAATGTTATGTACTCCCACTATGTGCAACATGATACAACCCATATTTTATGTACACCAACTATGTGCAACATGAGAAAACCCAAATTTTATGCACTCCCACTATGTGCAACATGATAAAACCCAAATTTTATGCACTCCCACTATGTCCAACATGATAAACCCCAAATTTCATGTACTCCCACTATGTGCAACATGATAAAACCCAAATTTTATGTACTCCCACTATGTGCAACATGATAAAACCAAAATTGTATGTACTCTCGCTATGTGCAACATGATAAAACCCAAATTTTATGTACTCCCACTATGTCGAACATTATAAGACCCAAATGTTATGTACTCCCACTATGTGCAACATGATACAACCCATATTTTATGTACACCAACTATGTCCATCATAAAACCCAAATTTTATGTCCTACTATGTGCAACATGATAAAACCCAAATCTTTTGTACTCCAACTATGTGCAACATGATAAAAACCCAAATATTTTGTACTCCCACGATGTGCAACATGATAAAACCCAAATATTTTGTACTCCCACTACGTGCAACATGATAAAACCCATATTTTATGTACTCCCAATATGTGCAACATGATTAAACCCAAATTTCATGTACTCCCACTATGTGCAACCTGATAAAACCCAAATTTCATGTACTCCCACTATGTGCAACATGATAAAACCCAAATTTTATGTACTCCCACTATGTGCAACATGATAAAACCCAAATTTTATGTACTCCAACTATGTGCAACATGATAAAACCCAAATTTTATGCACTCCCACTATGTGCAACATCATAAAACCCAAATTTTATGTACTCCCACTATGTGCAACATGATAAAACCCAAATTTTATGTACTCCCACTATGTGCAACATGATACGGTCCAACTATGTACTTCCACTTTGTCAAAAGTAATGAACCCTACTTCATTTTTCAAACCAGGTGCAACATGATAAAACCCATATTTTATGTACTCCCACAATGTGCAACATGATAAAACCTAAATTGTATGTACTCCCACTATGTGCAACATGATAAAACCCATATTTTATGTCCTCCCACTAGGTCCAAACCTAATGGTCATGCCCCCAAGCACAGGTACTCACAGATTATTCCACCCAGGTGAGAATTGATTGGTTTTCAGTTGGTGCTAGCTTCTATTTTATCAGAGATCCAAATTAAGGGGAATGTACCGCAACAGAGCTTTTTCTCCTTTGAACTCTTTGGCTGCCGATTTGCTCACCTACTTCTCAGTGCAACACTTTTTCCTAGATTGCATACACTGTCAAACGATCTTTTTTCCTTAAAGATTGACCAAAACAAGCTTTTTTTCTTCTTTTTTTTTCATCATTTCTGGGTTTAAAAGTCTTAAATAAATGTGAGTTGCTGTAAAGCAATGTGACCGTCACATAAGTTGCAATATACAGATGTACAGTACTGAATGACCAATAGGTGAGACTAGCATTCCTTGTTGGTCTGGGTCTGAGTGCCGCTTGTGCCCTTAGTTTCGGGGAAGAATTCTTTGGCAAGCTACATCAGGGTACCGTTTTACTAAACAGTTTACGCTTAAGATTTGCGTAAGTCTAAAACAACAATTCCTCTTATTTCAATATTGGACGAAGCAATATTGCAAAGTAACACATCATTGGAATCGTCTCTCCGATACGCTTCCAATGAAGTGCCACATTGCAACATTGTACTTTCATTGAAGATAATATCAATGTTTATTAGTTTTGACTTACGCAAACATTTTCCGTAAGTTGTTTAGTGAAACGGGCCCCAGAGCTCTAGCTAAGTACCGGTGAATCAAGAAAAGTCGTAACATAACTGACAAATCGTTGGCATGTCGTAAAACTCCATATAAACAAATATTTTCAAATTAGATCAATTATGTTTCTCATGTTTCATCGATAGCCCTTATAGTGCTGGAACCGATTGTTCAATGGAACATTGTGCTTATACAAACTGGTTAGATCCAGGCCAGCCGTCAGGTAAATTGGCGCCTGGACTGTTATCTAACCTGTTTTCTACTCTTAGTATCTTTCCTCTTCAAATTTAAGCAGGTATTTAAGGTTTTGGAAAGCAGACGACACAAAAAATATTTTTAGAAAATTACCCATCATTCTAAGGGTTAGGCTGAGAAAAATCTGTATGTACTTCCCTTATTTTGGACTCTGACAGGTTTAACCTAACTTCTTTTATAATGGCATGATTTGTGTTGTGGTTTATTTTCTGTTTAACCAACCAAACAATGAATTAATCGGAACCACAGATAGCTCTAGATACTTTTGGAAGATATTGTGAGATATTTTTACAATACTTAACCCATTTCCAAACAATAACCACATTTGACCAGTTTGTTGCAGACGACTCTGGAAAATATTGTGGGAAAAGGAGAAGTTGCTTATAACAAGCAATTCCTCCTTTTCCCACAATGTTTTCTGCTCTATCAGAAGAAAGTGTTTAAATTTCATCACTGTTTGAAATGTCGTCTGCAAACTCTTTCAATTTGGGACAGTCAAAATGTTTGTGTTTGGTAAAGGGTTATGGCAAAAAATCCCCATCAGAGGTATTCCTCCAGACCTGTTATGCATCTTTTTTATGCTTGTAATTACATATATGATTGTTATCTCTTACTTGTGTATGTTTAGAAAAAATGAATATGCTTGTTGTTAAATAATTCATTTTAAATTGGTCCATCTGATCATTAACAAATAAACCATCATTTGGTGTGATGTTCTGTGGTGGTTTGTATCTCAGTTTTAAGACAGGGTTACCCTGTGCAAAGGTTAAAAGTTGTGTTAAAGCCCATACAGATTATTGAATAATTAGTAAGCTAGTGCCCTTGGGTAATACCGCACTTTGTCTTGGTGCAGTGGTTTCTGGACTCTTAATATACAGATGCATTTAAAAGTGGTAGATTCAGAACAATAAACGGAGTCAATATTGGTTTGAATATTTAATGGTACAGTCAAACTTGTGTTAAGAGGCCCGTCTATGGATCTGAGAAAATTGGCTGCTTAAGACAGGTTGGCTGTTTAACACAAATAAATGTACACTGGATGCAATGATGGGACTTTCTGTAGTGGTTGTTTAAGGCAGGTTGGCTGCTTCAAAGGATGGTTGCTTAACATGAGTTGAACTGTATGTGGATTTTTACTTTTCATGATGATAACACACAATATGCATGTTGGATTAGTTTACCTTTGGTGTGGTACAAGAGGTCTGGATAAGTGGATTATTCTTCCTGCTTTCTTTGTTATTGCTCCTTGAAAACTCTTATATTGTGGGTTCTCGTTAGAATGTTCTTGACGAGACAATTCTGATGATTGTCATGACGACAATTTTTATGATGGTTTCGACGAGACAATTCTAATGATTGCCTAGAGGAGACAATTCTAAATTATCGTATTGACAAGAAAATATCGAATGATCGTCTCAACGAGACAATTGTATTGATCGTTTCGATGAGACGATTCAATGATTACACACAAAATAATATACGTTTGATAGTTTTCGAAGTAATGCATGTCAAAGACCCTTTAAAGAGACCTCTTATAGTGCTTCTATGGTGTTTTACTGCATGATTTCTTTGATAACACTTTTCCTTACAGGCTCTTTCTTCCAATTAATGACAACTCTGTTTATATTTTTGACATTTTCAATAATAATAATTCCAATCTGGGTTGCCTTTGTCCATGGCTTCTAGAACTTTGATGAAGCTCTATGTAGTGCATACACTAAGATTCTGAGCAATTATTGGCCAAATGTTATGTTATACAATTCCTTTTTTTGTATGAATTCCAAAGTACAATAGCTGTTGATGTGCAATAAAACAATATTCATTCAATTCAACAATTATCCGAGAGCAAGACTTGTGCAATTCAAGTACTTAACTTCATTGAATAGCATTGATAGTGACAGAACATTGAGATGGCTTCTTTGTTGTTGATTAAATTTAAGACATTTGACTTACGAGAAATTTCCATTGATAGTCTCATTATATCAAGAGTTTTCTGTAAGGTTATTTTCCCATAAAGACATTTGTGCTAACTTCTTACAAGCTGAAACTAACTTCATGCTTTTGCAAACAGGTTTGATCCAGGCCAGCCGCCAAATTTATTGGCGGCTGGCCTGGGATCTAACCTATTTGCTACTTTTAGTATCTTTCTTCATCAAAATTAGATATTTGAGGTTTTGGAAAGCAGACGACACAAAAATCTATTTTTAGAAAATACCCCAGCATTCTAAGGTTTAAGTCTTTAAATAATGAAATCATGACTAAAGGCATTTCTTGTAGTCATAAATTATGTTTGTTTACTATTTTACATTTCATGTAGTTTATTATCTAAAAATAGGAGTGTTTTCTTCGTTGTAGCAATTTTGACTATAAATAGCTATGGGTTTTTGCAGAACTGATGATGAGTTAGAAAAATTAAAGCAGTCAAGAGTTCACTCTAAATCCTCGGACCACGTGGATAAGAAACCAACAACAAATTCTAAACATCCGACGAGTGAAAAGTTTTCCGCGTACAAAAAGCTGATTAGCCCAGGGCTTTATAGTACCCCTAAGTCAAAGTCACATGATGAGTTACGGTAAATCTGATTGGCTGTTGTTTGCAAGTTTTTATGTCTTGGTTTCGTTTTCGTTGTTTAGAATTGTTTTTTACTGTTTTTGTGGTGGTGGGGGCAAATGGTTGTAGACTGGATGATTTCTTTGATTTGTTCGATAAGGTTCGTTCAACCAATTGACCAGTCGCCAATAGGCCTCAATTTGAATATTCATAACAGATTACCCAATGAAATGGTGTACAAAACTCTGACAAACAGATGCACATGTGCTCGTAGTAAATATTGTTTTTAATGGCCCTATTTGCAGAAACAACTCTGATAAATATTGGGGCGGGGTTTTATCGGCTGGTCAATTGTTTGTGATGATGGAGGCAAATGGTAGAAGGCTAGATGATATACTTGTTTTATTTGTTCATTTGAGTTAAACTTTGTTCAACACAATTATGTCTATAATAATGATTTAAAAAGAATGCTGGTGTCATGCTTTGAAGAAAATAGAGAATTGTTTTTAACCCTTTCCCAAACAATAACGACATTTGACTACTTTGTTGGAGACGACTTTAGAAAACATTGTGGGAAAAGGAGAAATTGCTCGTAACAAGCAATCGTTCCTTTTCCCACAAGGTTTTCTGCTCTATCTGAAGAGTATTTTTGAATTTCATCACATTTTGAAATGTCGTCTGCAAACTCTTTCAATTTGGGACAGTCCAAAATTTGTTGTTTGGGAAAGGGTTTAAAAAGAAAACAGAAATATAGAAAGAAATCTTTCATAGCATAGTTGTACATGTTTCCCCACATGGCAATGACTGGTGTTTTAACCCTTTACCAAACACCAAACGGTATTAAGAAAAGAGTGAAATTCTTGATGTAATTGAGTTGAACTTTCTAGATAAGCTATGATTATTTTTAGAATAAAAAGTTAATAAAAAATCGTTTTAATGTGTACCTTTTTTACATTTATTTTATTCTAATCATGCAGTTATGTTTTCCTAGATCAAGATTAGTGTTTTTCTAAATATTTAGAATGACAAAAATTATAATTTCTAAAACAAAACGTAAAATGTTTGCGCTGAACAAACATTATTTGGAAAGGAGAAATTGCTTAATGAGCAATATTTTCTTTTGTTTTATTCATCCTCATAGTGAACATTTTTTTATTTTTATTTTCTAATAATATTATTCTAAAGAAGATTTTATTCATAATAGAATTTTGTTTAATTTCTTTTAAAAGATTGTGTTGGTGTTTGTTCTGGTGTTTGACAGTAGATAGATGGTGGAGGATTAATTTCCCTGTGTTTTAACCCTTATAGTGCTGGAACCGACTTTATGCTTATGCAAACAGGTTAGATTAAGGCCAGCTGCCAAGTAAAGTGGCGGCTGGCCTGTGATCCAACCTGTTTGCTACTATGAGTATCTTTCCTCATCAAAATTAAGCAGATATTTCAGGTTTTGGAAAGCAGACACCACAAAAATCTATTTTTAGAAAGTTACCCAGCATTCTAAGGGTTACTTACATTTTTACCCAACTGCAAATGTGAAGATGGTCACAAACTAAAAGGTTTCAGTGCTGACTATTGGTCAAGCATTTATAGCACAGTATAAGTTGATAAATAAATGCTGTGAGATGTAAGACTTCTTTACCTGCAATAAGAGAGATACATGAAATGTAATCTGGTGCAAGAAAGAATAGAAAAAGGATATCCATTTCCATGAACGATATTATATAATGATCACTACACTGACTAACAATACTTCTATTCTACCTGTATTCTATTCATGTAACGCTTCAATGTAGAATATTGGATAAATGTTTATCTTTATGAACTTATTTTACCATTTACACCACTTTTAGATTTGTTTTCATAACATTTGTGCTTGTACTGTGACATTGTACAACAAATGTTCAAATCGATGATGCCATATTGTAACTATGAGAGATGAGATATATTTTACAGATTTTTATGATTTCATTGGTTTACATTATTAAAACCTTCATATGATAGGAAATATTGTTGGAAGAATGTTCTTTCACATATCAGCTTGTCCCTTATTTTCCTGTGAGTTTATGAGTCACAAGCATTACACAGGTAAAACTAACTTCAGGATCGTATGACAAATTATTTTTTTCACAATGATTTCCATGTTTATTAAGGTAATCAGCTGCTACATTTGAAGTAGATTTTAAACTTATAAATACATATTTAACTCTGGGACTTATTCCAAAGGTTGAACTGTTTATTTCTTCATTTACTGGGTTTGTTTAGAAGCTAGTCTCAACATGTGATTTCAATTCTGTCATTATTTTATTCAAACTTCTGTCTCTGAGTACCTGCAGATTTAGATATAACTGTAATTAATATTTTAAGCCTTTATTTAGTCACTGAATTAATTTAACGGTAAGAAATAATAAGGGTTAAAGTTCGATTGAAAATCATCAAAACCCAATTTGGGCAAACAAATTTTTCATGTTACAGGCATGGTTGAAAAATCGAAAAAAAACAATAAAGACTAAGAAAATATCCTCTAAAAAGGATTATTATGAATTTAGACAATCCTAATAAATACAAACAACCTTTTTTAAAGGGATTATTGAAAACTTGAAAAACCCAATTTAGAAAACACTTTCTTGTGACAGGGGTTATTGATAACTTGAAGAAAAAAAAAAGAGACAAACAAACATTCTTGTGATAAGGATTATTGAAAATTTTGAAAAGAACAATTTCAGACAAACAAACTTTCTTGTGAAATGGATAAATGAAAACTTGAAAAACCCATTCCAGACAAAGTAAAGAATAAAAGAATTAAGCGCAAAAACTTTCTTGAGAAAAGGATTAGTGAAAATTAGGAAGAAAATGACATACAAACTTTTTTTTAAAATGGACAACTGAAAACTTAAAATAACCAAATTTAGACAAGCATAACTTGAAAACCCCAATTTAGACAAACATATTTTCTTGTTACAGGGATGATCGAGGATCGAATGGAGACCATCGGAGAATGGGTTCTGGGGAAACAACCGGTTCCCCAGCCTCAGACCAACGGGGCTCCCTCGCAGGAAGTGCTTTTGAGACGTACAACAAGCCATCATTGATGACTTCATTTGGTAAATCGGAAGTAGGTGCCCCGGGATCCCCAGTGAAATCTGACACAAGGGAAGTGAAGAAGTTATCTAGGTAAGTTTGGTAAATCATAAATTCTTAGATCACTTAACCCATTACCAAACAATAATGACGTTTAACCACTTTGTTGCACACTGCTTTTGAAAACATTGTGGGAAAAGGAGAAACTGCTTGTAACAAGCAAATTTTTCTTTTCCTACAATGTTTTCTGCCCCTTCAGTAGATTGTTTTCCAATTTCATGATACTCTGAAATGTCGTCTGCATACTCTTTCAATTTAGGACAGTCAATTTGGGACGTTTGGGAAAGGGCCAACTCAGTTGATAAAAATGTTTGAGAATTTGTTACTGATTTTATTAGAAAGAATCAGTACTTGACAATGATCAATTATGAAAACTTCAATAATGCTATGAAATATTGGATAGAAACCATGGTGACATATCTGAAAAAATGATAAAATGCTGGTTATCATTTTTTTACACAATGGTTTTGGAAGTTTTTTGGTACAAAAGAGTCTAAGTGAGTATTTAAGGAAGGATATGGTAGCAACTTTCTTTGTATTTAAGAATTTCAAACATATAAGATTATAAACATCCATTTACCCAATTACAACCTTGGAACATTTCTAGAACTCTAACCAAAACAATTGCAGTCTTCACACTTGTGTTAGAATTTGTCTTCTTAGTGCTTCTCCTATGCACATTTTCTCCGTGTTCTGATGAAATATTTAGGTGGTGGTATCTCAAGAACGATATGCCTTTTCAGGCTTGATCTTTTTACATAGAGACATGCTAGATAATTTTACTGGATCTAAAACAGTCCATCCTGCATACTGAGGGTTCAGTGCAAGACTATAGTAAGTGAATAAGTGAAGTAAGACAAAATGTGAAGCACTTACTATAGTCTTGCACTGAACCCTCAACATGGTGATATCAATCTTTCTTGTAAGGTCATACCAAAGACCAACAAAGATGGGTAGTATTGGCTTCCCTCCATGGCACTCTGGGTAATGGGAAATTTATTACTACATTTTGTACTTGAAAGTATGTTATGGATGAAAAGAAAGAGTAATACATGGTCTTTTTTTGTCCGTAACATCTAGTAATGAATTTCCTCTAATATGTTCAAGGGATGACACAGATCTTATTGAAAAAAAATCATGGGAAAAAAAAAAGTATTAAATCACGAACTTACAGGTCTATTCTATGCTCATTGTTTTTTATCAGGATACCCTCTTTGCTAAATGATTTTGTCTGTTGAAATATATTCAGTAATATAATCTTGTCATTATTATATGAATAACAATTACTAACATGTTCCATGATAATTGTGTTTTGTTCTGTCATTGTTGGAAGACTTTGCAGGAGTATATATGGCTCTGCGTGGTATACACATAAACTAGAAAAAGATAACAATTAATAGACTATATTATATTTATATATATTTATATAAGAATTAGTAAATTCACTTTGGGGCATGCAGGAATAACTCTACAAAACCATTTAGTCATGATTCAATTTGAATTAACCAAAATAAGTAGACTTTCGAAATTTAATGAAAAAGTTACATTTATTCTATCCTTCATTATCTTTACATCTAAAGAATTTTGTGATAGCCTTTGGGAAGATCAGTTGACTTGAACTCCAAAGAGAGGATGATTCTGTGGCCTAGTTGTAAGAGTAAAGAACTTTGAATCACATGACCCCTTTCCGTGTGGGTTCAAGTCCCATTGATGGCGTTTGAATTACTATGAGAGTTAGTCTGTGGGTTGACTTACGGAATGCCTATGGTTCTATACTACAAGGCTTGACCAGCCATATCAATATAAGGGTCTTTCTCAACCATTTCAAGCCATGCTTTGCTGTATAAATGAGGAATAAATGCTGTTTCGCTGGTACAATATGTCTCAAACCATTCTATCCTTAACAAAACACTAATGAGAGGGAGATGGTTATTTGCTGACTTTGGGAGTGTCCATGGTTTTGACCAGATGCTTATAAATAGGCAACAGTGGTACCTTGGTTGAGCGTCAGCCTTTTGCACCGATGGTCCTGGGTTCGAACACTGTTAGCAGCAAAGGAAGATTCCTGGGTCTAGCCCACACATTGGTGTGAGTTCTGGTTCAGTATCCAGGAACCAACAAGAGAATTCAATGAGCTTCAAGCTTCCGTCACAATTAATGTAAAATGAATAATTTTGAAGTTTACCCTTTACCGAACAATAATGACATTTAACCAGTTTGTTGCAGACAACGCAGGAAAACATTGTGGGAAAAGGAGAAATTGCTCTTAACGAGCAATTTCTCCTTTTCCCACAATGTTTCCTGCCCTATCAGAAGATTGTTATTCAGTTTCATCCCATTTTGTAATGTTGTCTGTTAACTCTTTCAATTTGGGACAGTTGAAAAATTGGCATTTGGTAAAGGGTTTACTTCACCAGATGGTTGATCATGCCCTGTTGGGCATTTGAGGAAACAATGTCTCCCTCTAACACTAAGTGTGTGTGGCATTCAAAAGAAATTTCTGAAAGAAAAATGTAAACATTATATTGATGTATGGTACTTGTTACACCATATCTATAGAAGCATGGAGGATATATCTGAGGAGGGGCATGAAAAGCTAATCAAAGACTTAGAGAATGACACAATAGAGGTGCATGAGCTCAGAGGCACTCCAAATGATAGACAAAGCCAACCATTGGTTGTGAGTGTGTCACATGACGTGTCACATGATGGGGATAGCCAATCAGACACCTGCAGTAACTCTACGCCTGACACGGTGGTCTTCAAGGGGTAAGGGGCATGTAGTTTGAAAGGCATGGTCCTAACCCTGATGCTCCCTAATTAATCCGCATGGCCTAATTCAATTGTCATAACGAGAAATGTCTTAACCCTTTCCCAAACAATAATGACATTTGACCACTTTGTTGCAGACGACTTGAGAAAACATTGAGGGAAAAGGAGAAATTGCTCGTATCGAAAACATTTCCTTTTCCCACAATGTTTACTGGCCTATCAGAAGATTATTTTCCAATTTGATCGTTCTTTGAAATGTCATCTGCAAACTCTTTCATTTTGGGTAGTCGAAAATGTGTTGTTTGGGAAAGGGTTAATCTTATTGCTTAGCTTCCATTGACCAAGCATTGTATAGCCCAGGATCCTTGGTCTAATCCAGTTTATTTGTTCCTCAGGGGTTTTGTTAGACAGATCATTAAAGGCACTTACTCAGATTTTGTGCTGTGGGAGTAATCAGTTAAAATTTGACATGTACAATCATTATCACTAAACCAACTACCATTTTCAATTCATTTACATAAAAGTTGCTGAAATTATGTGTTTTTTCATTAAATGGCATGAGATGAGCCTTTGAGCCTTACAGTGTTTCTCTGGGAAAGTAGGTTTATAAATAGACACAGCTTGCTAGCGTCACGTGACAAGAGTGGTTAAACGTTTCCAAAGACACATGTAACAAATGGTATCTAGAAAATACCACCTCTTATTCTAAGTTAAGATCAAAGCTGATGAAAATACCAGTTAAAATGGTTTGCAATATCTGCAATATGATTATTTTTCATCTTTGTTAACTACAATGGAATGCTTTTAATAATGGAGTCTTATGTTACTTTGCAAATCTGTGTTACCATTTTATCGGTAGACGGCAATTTATATTAACCCTTTTACAGTGCTGGAACCGACCTCATGCTTATGTTTCAAACAGGTTAGATCCAGGCCAGTCGCTAAGTAACCTGGCGGCTGGTCTGGGATCTAACTTGCTTTCTACTCTGATTAACTTTCCGCAACAAAAATAAGTAGATATTCAAGGTGTTAGAAAGCAGACGACACAAGGATCTATTTTAAGAAAATTACCAAGCATTATAAGTTAAAATCCAAATGTGTGAGATAGTCCTTTAAGATTGTTTGATCCCCAGCCTTTGATTATTCAAAAAACCTGCTTCTCCTTCATTGACAAGACTGTCAACCCTACTGTGTACCATTCAGGCTGCCAGTCAACACAGTCTTGACTAATCTGCATTGCTGAGCTAGATGCTTTAACTGTCTTTGTTCACTCTTAACCCATTACCAAACGATGACAACATTTGACCAGTTTATTGCAGACGACTCTGGAAAACTCAAATGAGCAATTTCTCCTTTTCCCACAATGTTTTCTGTCCTATAAGAAGATTATTTTTCAATTTCACCCCATTTTGAAATGTCATCTGCAAACTCTTTCCTGACTGACTAACGGCATGCTGGTGGCTCTATCCAGTTTGACCAGCCCTTATGGGCAGTTGTGGATAGGGGTCCTTCTCTATCCAGCTTAACCAGCCCTTTCAGGCAGTTGTGGATAGGGGTCCTTCTCTATCCAGCTTGACCAGCCCTTACAGGCAGTTGTGGATAGGGGTCCTTCTCTATCCAGCTTGATCGGCCCTTACAGGCAGTTGTGGATAGGGCTCCTTGTCAATCATTAAGAGTCAGGTATTGCAACATAACTGAAATAATGTTGATGCAATATAAAGCCCATATAGATAGATGAATCGACTTTCAAAGACCATACGATAAAGTCTTGTTTGATTAAGTTTAATTCATATAACCTTACCAACAAAGCCAAAGCCTGAGTCATTATAGAATGGGATATTCATAGCAAATTGGCAAAGTGACAAGGAAATGTCCTCAACAAAATGAAACATTGAAGACGTTGTGGTTGGAAATTTGCACTCAAAATCAAAGACGTCTATAGTTATCCTCGGGTCAAAACTATGTAACATAGTATATACCCCAAAACTATAGGCCCCCTTTTCTTAAAGTGCGCCCTCAATTGGCCCAAACATTATCATATCCAATGTCAGGACTTGTATGTATCCACATGGCATGACAATCTTACTATGACCCTGCATGACCTTAATCTATTTGCCGTAGACATTGTATATAGGAATTTGTGATGTGTCCAAACTGGTAGCAAGAGTAGACAATAAAAAGGAAATAAAAAGAACAGTTGTCGTTTTCTTTATGGTATTGGGTAGAAGCCCTTGTGACAATTGTGACAAGAGAATGAATTGTTTATCTTTAGCAATTTATCCTTTTGGCACAGCGAATTTTAAAGCTTTGACAATTAGATATGACAAAGTGAGGTATGATGAAGTACGGGAAAAACTTATTTGACTTATATGGTCTTTTTATATGCTTTATCGGAATAGCATATGCTTTATATGAATTTTTTTTTTTTTTTTTTTTTTTTTTTTTTAATTTCAGCTGCATAGCAGCCCATTTATTTCCAAAGACAGTAAATAACATAGAATATTTTTACACAATGACCCTTCAGCAACAACAACTAAAACAAAATATATATATATATATATATATATATATATAGATACACATGTACTGAGCCATTGTCTAATCAACATCTATGAGTAAAGCTGGAACAATTCCCCCAAATAAAAAAGTGTTATTAAAACTTAATTGCTAGGACTAATGAAGAGTACAGACATGAACTAGAAGGACTTATTTTGTTGCAGTCCTATACTGAGGCACATATTGTGAGGCTCCCTATTAACATTATTGTTCAAGGAATTGTCATATCCATGTATTGTAAAAGACATTGTATTTTACCAACAAATTCAAGTATGTACTGGTCACTAGTCTCAACCTATAAAGGTGTTATAGCTACAATTGGGTTAACCCAAAACATAGGTATACATCTTTTACTGTACTTGGATTTTATTATTTTTTTTTATATTATCAGCTAATTCAAAATTATAAAGACGTATTATCAAAAAATGTTCTCAGTAAACTTTTCAAAAGACTCAGGCCCAACCTCAAAACAAGTATCTGTGTTGTATTTTTCAAAAGAACTTATACCCAGATTAAACGTTTATATGAACTGTCCTATCAGTTGTATAAAGTTTGATAATGTTATCAAAAACATCAAATGATTATTATCCAAAGGCCATATCTAAATATGAATAGCACATGCTTTATATAAACAGCATGTTTCATCTGAAAAGGCATATGCTTTATACAAATAATAGTATATGATTTATTTGAATAGCATATACTTTATATGAATAGCATATGCTTAATAAACATTGTATATGCTTTATATTAGTATTACATACTTTATATGCATGAATAACATATACTTTTTATGAATAGCATAATGCTTTATATGAATAGCACATGTCTTATATGAATAGCAAGTGTTTAATATGAATAGGATATGCTTTATATGAATATCACATGTTTTATATGAATGAAATATGCTTTATATGAATATCACATGTTTTATATGAATTTAAAGATGCTTTATATGAGTAGCCAAAAGCTGTTTGGTGATCCTTGAGAGTCTTAAGGACTGGAATGCAAATACTCATCCATACTCAACCATGTGTAAAACTTTATAACTGTACAACAATCAATAGATTGGCATCATTTTACAGATTTCATGATTCAAATCAGAGTTAAAATGTTTTCGATGTTATTGGTAACTTTACATAAACGATTGCATCCTTTATTATTGCCATCTGCCTTTTACTTTCAATAATTAATTATTGAGCGATGAACTTGTACCTTGCTGTTAATAGTTTACTTCATATAATCTTTCATAGCATGTGCCCAGGATATTTTTCTTATATTTCTATACAATTTGTGTAGATGCATTTTATCATAACATAACATAAATTTTATTGGCATTAAACATTACATATTTATAGCCGTACAATTTTACATATAATTTTACATACAAATGGTGAAACATAAGAAAAGGAAAATAATTTACCAAGACGAACAGTCTAAGTATAGATAAGGATCTACAAAAATATGGTTTAAGGTTTATCAATGGTGTATAAGTTACAGAAGACAGTCGTCAAGTTACTTATGAAAGAGCCAAACCAAATACCAAATGTTTGACTGTCCCGAATTGAATAGAGTTTGCAGACGACATTTCAAAATGTGATGAAATTAAAACACAATCTTCTGATAGGGCAGAAAACATTGTGGAAAAGGAGAAATGGCTCATTATGAGCAATTTCTCTTTTTCCCACATTGTTTTCCAGAGTTGTTTGCAACAAAGTGGTAAAATGTCAGATGTTTGGTATTGGGTTAAGCCACTACAACATGGGCTTTCATATATACTTATTTATTATAAGCATGATTTTCTAACACAGACCTCTATAACGATATTTTCCAGGTTTGACCCCAATGATGACGTAGATGAGAACCACACCGTTGTCGCCACAGCACGGGGCGTGTTTAACAACAAGGGCGGGGTGCTGGAGTCGCCCGAGACGGGGGTCAGTATTGTTATACCACCTGGGGCACTAGAGGACAATATAGACCAGGAGATTTATTTTAAAGTGTGTCGGGACAACTCTATTTTACCACCGCTAGATAGAGAAAAGGGTAGGTTATTAATTCATCTATTTTAATGTGTGTCTGGACAACTCTATTTCACCACCGCTGGAGAGGGAAAAGGGTAGGATATTAATTGATCTACTCTAACCCATTACCCAACATTAACAACATTTTGTTGCAGACAACTCTGGAAAACATTGTGGGAAAATGAGAAATGGCTCCAATCAAGCAATTTCTCCTTTCCCCACAATGTTGTCTGCCCTATCAGAAGGTTATTTTTCAATTTCATCACATTTTGAAATGTCTTCTGCAAAATCTTTCAATTTGGGACTGTCGAGAAATTAACGTTTGGTAAAGGGTTAAAGTTTTTCGCGACAACTCTATATTACCATTGCTGGATAGAGAAAAGGGTAGGTTATAAACCCTTAGAATGCTTGGTTATTTTCTAAAAATAGATTTTTGTGACGTCTGCTTTCCAAAACCTTAAATAATGCTATTTTGACGAGGAAAGATACTCAGAGTAGCAAACAGGTTAGATCACAGGCCAGCCGCCAATTAACTTTGCAGCTGGCCTAAATCCAACCTGTTTGCAAAAGCATGAAGTTGGTACTAGCACTTTAAGGGTTAATTGTCAGAGCTTCACTAAAGATCTGGTTAAATGTTAAAAGGAGAATTGTTTTTTTATTGGAAATCTTTGTTGTGGGTTGTTCTTAAGAATGTGTCCATGAAATATGATATCATTAACAACATGAAGAATTATTTCTTGTTGGTTGTAATTCATTATTGCATTATTTTTTAATTTGATATATCTATTTCAAGAAAGATATAGTTATCATAGATTATCATAATAGATAGGATTCATTATTTTTTAACTTTGTTCCCTTATTCCCGTTCAGACTTCAGTCATAGAATGAGACAGTGAAGAAACCATTACCATTCATTTTAATTTGTTTTATATCAAGGCATTGTTATCACCGAATTTTGATAGAGAAAAGCCATTTTCTTTGAATTTAATTAGTTTTATTTCAAAGGAAGCATTTTTATTACAGAATTGTATTAGTTAGAAACCATTACCTTTTGTTCTATTTCAAGGGAGGCATTATTATTACAGAAATGTGTCAGGGAGTAACCATTATCCTTTGTTTTATTTATATATTTCAGGGGAGACATTGCTATCACCATTGGTAATGTGTGGACCTCATGGACTCAAGTTTAATCAGCCAGTAGAACTTCGACTGCCACATTGTGCTTCTGTTAACCCAGACACTTGGTCATTTGCGTTAAAGTCAAGTGATTCACCTTCAGGTAGGCAAAATGATGTTTTAGACGGTTTTCAATAATATTTATGTCTATTTAAGGAAGACTACCAATAATCGGCCATTTTGAAACATTGTCTTTCGTCGGATAACTTGGTAGGTCCTGCTTTGCCCAGTGGTTAAGTTGGCAGACTTGGAACTTGGGGGTCCCGGGTTCAAGCCCCAACGACATCTCTGGATTTGCGGGAGTGACCTTTGGCAAGTCGCTTCAGAGCACTAGCCTAGTACTGGTGGATCCAGGAAAGCTATTACATAACTGAAAAAATGTTGATACTATGTTAAACACTAAACAAACATCAGTCATTCGCAGCATACATGGTTTAATATGAATAGTGTCAGCTCAGACCAATTTTTTTATGAGAACGACCAAAGTAATCCGATGAAAAAATATGTTTCAAAATGGCAGAAAATGGGTATTCTACATTAAGAGTTATCCATTAGTCACATTCCTTCAAGTCCAGTGGCTCTCCCTTAGGTATTCAAAATATATGTTAAGGACAGTTGTTGAAGTCTAGAGCCTCAGCCTTGGAACATTGAGATCATTAAGTAGTTTTGTTACAGCAGTTTATAGGGTCTTCTGCAGCAGTTACATTGAAATGAGGCATTATGGGGACAGGAATCAATTCTGCTTGTCTATTGGTCATTTTGAAAAAAGAAGACAGTTTGCATAGTTGGTCTGGTATCTCAGTACTTGTGAACCGTTCCCTACAGTTTCACATCACACTGCAGTCTGTTGATTAATGTCAAAGTTGCCATTCTATGGGTCATTTCGTAAAGTGTTTAATTCATCAATCCTAAAATGAAATCATGTTGCGTATTGGGCAGCATTGATGCAGGGGTAAAGCGTCTGTCTCTTGCAGCTAGGGTCCCAGGTTTGAATCCCCGTTAGGTGAGGTGAAGATTGCCGGGACTAACCCACAAAACGGCACAATTAATGGTTTAGTATGTCATGGAGAGTGGCCATAAACAAGCTTTAAGTTTCCTTCACAATTGATGTAAAAATAATATGGTGAAAATGGTGAATATATATAATATGTTTCATGTTTTCTATTTGATTCCTTTTCAGGCCATCCTACCAAGTGGCAGAACATGAACTTAACGGAGCAAGAAGCCGCGGCGCAACAGGGGCGTGTAGGCAAGAACAGTGTGTCCGTACTTGTGGATCACTTCTGAAAAAGGATGATAGTTAACATAGTTGGTCTAGTATCTCAGTGCTGGTGTACCATTCCCTACCGTTTCACATTACGCAGTGCAGTGATGTCTCGTTAATCCGAACACGTCCGTTCCCAACAAAATTTCCGGATAACCGAATCATCCGGACTAATGAAGCGGAGCCTGTTCTTTTACACATTAAGACATAAACGGTGTCTTTGCATGTGTATGCTTATAACCCTTAAGCAAACGCCAAATTGTCGACCGTCCAAAATTTAAAGAGTTTGCAGACGACATTTCAAAACGTGATGAAATTCAAAAATAATTTTCTGATATGGAAGAAAACATTGTGGGAAAAGGAGAAATTGCTCGTCACGAGCAATTTCTCCTTTACCCACAATGTTTTCAAAAGTCGTCTGCAACAAACTAGTCAAATAATTCCGTTCCCTTACAATTTCATTTGGATTGCAAGACATCCGGATAATCGGGGTCCGGATGAACGAGGCTTCACTGTAGTTGGTTGATTAATCCGCTGGCATGTGTGGATGTTTGTTTTACATTGTTTAGGGGACTCTCAAAACAAAAAATTGGGGGCCCGTGCAAGACTATAGTAAGTGCTTCATGTTTATGAAGCACTTACTATAGTCTTGCGATAAACCCTAGATATATAGTGTGTCCGGACATGGGGACCATTTCTGCAACATTTACAGGAAGGTCTTGAATATAGTCGTAGCATTTCGATACATTTAGAGCATTTCTGCAATTTACAGGAAGGTTTTGAATATAGTTGCAGCATTTTGATATATTTAGACCATATCTGCAATTCACAGGAAGGTTTTGAATATAGTTGCAGCATTTTGATATATTTAGAGCATTTCTGCAATTTACAGGAAGGTCTTGAATATAGTTGTAGCATTTTGATACATTTTTTAGAGCATTTCTGCAATTAACAGGAAGGTCTTGAATATAGTTGCAGCATTTTGATATATTTAGACCATTTCTGCAATTTACAGGAAGGTTTTGAATATAGTTGCAGCATTTTGATATATTTAGTTACAGGAAGGTCTTTGATGTTGATAAAAAGCAATAGGATACATGTGGAACATTTACAGGAAAGTCTTGAATATTTTCAAAGCATTTTGTTAAATTGAGACCATTTCTGAAACACTTACAGGCAGGCCTGGACTATGATTGTAGCATTTTGTCATCATATCTTCATGAAGGGTTGAATGCAAGCATAAAATAAGTAACCTGTCTGTGCTGAAACACCTACAAGTGAAATTGTATTGTTGTACTGACCCAGGGATATTTTTTGAAATTAGAACAATGGGTTTTGGGGATGCATCTGATTTGAAACAATGAGTATTTTTGGAAAATAGTGGGTCCTTCTTTTTCGACAAAATTTGACTCAATGATTAAAACTTCTCTGACCACTTGGTAAAAGACACTTGTTTTACCTTTTTTGTCTCATATAAGGAAAAAGAACCTCTCCAAAAAGGAAGGTGATTAAAAACCTGAAAGTAAAAGCTTTACAAGTGATTCCAGCCATTGACATGAGTTTATATTTTCTTTCATTCAATGGGTTGGGTCCTGAGGAAGGCATACGAAATGAAACAATGGGTATTTTGAGATTTTAATGAGTAAAAGATGCAAAACCCATAGCAAAAATTATCCCTGCTGACCTCATGAATAATAATCATGGAATGTACATGAGAAGACTTCAGAACATATAGAATATAGTGAATTAGTGTAAGAAAAGCAGCGGAAGTGCTATGTAGACAATAGATGGTTCGTGTTGTGAATTGAAAATATCGGGCAAGGCATAGGAATATTTCCAGTGATCTGAAGGCAAAACAGATACTAATCAATAGCCAAGCCAGATAACATTTCCTATTCAAAGACACCAATCATCTATTCTATTTATCTTATTACCTTTATGGATACTAATAAACAAACAAAAAATGAGAATAGAACAAACAGGAATAGGAAACAAAATGGAAAACCAATTTAAGTGACAGTAAACAAATAGAAAATGATGTATACATGACATCACATGTCATGACATACTTTTAACGTCAAAACGCGTCACATGACTGTGTGTTATATTGTTAGTGTCGTTCATCACAGATGTTATACGGCACTTCGTTATTTTTTCCTAAGTGGCAGTGGTGACAGGATAACGTGGGGAAGGTTTTAAATTGTGAAGTAGAGAAAAAAAACATTAATCCTTATAGTGCTGGAGCGAACTTCATGCTTATGTAAACAGGTTGGATCCAGGCCAGCCGCCAAGTAAATTGGCAGATTGCCTGTGATCTAACCTGTTTGCTACTCTGAGTATTTTTCGTCATCCCAATTATGCAGATATTTAAGGTTTTGAAAGACAGTGAACACAAAAACAAGCTATTTTTAGAAAATTACCCAGCATTGTATGGAATAACCTATTACCAAACAATAACGACATTTGACCAGTTTGTTACAGACAACTATGGAAAACATTGTGGGAAAAGGAGAAATTGCTTGTTAAGAGCAATTTCTCCTTTTCCCACATTGTTGTTTGCCCTATCAGAAAAAGATTATTTTTCAGTTTTATCACGTTTTAAAATGTCGTCTGCAAAATTTGGGACAGTGTAAAATTTGGAGTTTTGTAAAGGGTTAAGACACATAGGTACAAGGTCCTTTATGCACAAATTGTTTCTTATTGGTCAGTTTAGTGAGTGTTGAAGCAGGTTGGGTCAAATTTCCAAAGCTTCATCTTTAGAAACCAAACAGAATTATTACTTTTGATATTATGTTTCATTATATTTTTATAAGTGTTTCTCACTATATATTTTTTATTTAAAATACCTTGTAGAAACATTGAATATATTTATGTACATTTTTGTTTTTACTTTTGATCATATCATTTTTGTTTACACCTTTTTTTTCTTTTTAAAGGTTTCCTTCATGAGCTCTCACTTAAATGCTGCAGACGGCTTTTAAGATTATCTTAAGAAGATAACTTTAGCAAATATTAAGACAAAGAAAATATTTGCTTGTTATACCATTCTTTCTTTGTTTTTCTATTTTCATTCTGAAAAAAGGAAATGTTCAAGGTATGCTGTATAGGTATGAGGCAATCAATTTTTTAACAGAATGTTAAAAGAAAAATAGAAGAAAAAAAAAGAAGAAACACAAATTAAAATGAAGGAATTTCATGTAAACCACAACTCTTTTTGCACAGTTGTTTCTATTCAATATCTCAAAGGAAATGCAACTTTTTATTTTATTATCGGTACTATGATTGCCATTTGCTGTATTGTTCAATTTGGACCTGTCGTCAAGTCGCAAAGTCTCACATATGGTTTAAGGTTGATAAAGAGAATTAAATTGAGAGGTAGTCAGACTCCTGACTGACTTATGGAATGCGGTTACTTCTACCTGGCATGACTAGCCCTTATGGGCAGTTTGGTATGGGATCGTCCTCCATCATAAAGAGTTGGACATCGAAACAAAACTGAAATAATGTTGATGCGATGTAAACCCCCATACAGATAATAAAAGACATATTAAGTGTATTATAATGAACAAGTAGTGAGGTTTTAGCAATATATAATAATGATCTCAAAAGCATAAATTATTGCTACATGACGTTGGTACATGTACATCATTAAAGTTTCATTTCAAAGCATTTGCAGATATTGTTCACCATTATTCACTGTCTGTTGCCCTCTTTGCATGAATAATTATGACACGGAATTCAAATTCAATTCAAATTCGTTTATTGTACTTAAGGCCACCGGCCCATATACATACATGTTAAAACAAACAAAGTACATTTAATGACAAATTTGATACGGCGCATAATAATGTGTTGTTATGGCTATTACACTTAAGTACACTTTAATTCCACTATGGTGACATCGTTCCAATAAAACGTAAACTTGCCTGAATATTCAATATTGGACAGTCTTCCAAACACAGTCGATAAACAAGCTTAACCAGCCCTTTTATCCAGTCTCTTTGAGGGTCGTGGGTTTGAATCCAGCGAGTAGTGGAAACTGCCTTGTGACTTTTCATTAATCCACACACTGAACGAGCACTGGTTATGTATCCTGGAAGTTGGAACGAGACTGATTTATTTAAGTTGTAAGAACTTGTTTCACAATCAATGTAGAATAGATAAGTTTAAACTAAATACCCTTGCCTTGTACTGGTAATTCCTAAATTTAGGCATTATGTAACTGAACAACTTAATACAGTCGTTAAACCTTATACTAAAATGAAGTAGGAAAAGTGTTGTCTGATGTATATTATTTAACCCATTACCAAACAAAAACGACATTTCACCAGTTTGTTGCAGACGACTTTGGAAAATGTTGTGGGTAAAGGAGAAATTGCTCTTAACAAGAAATTTCTCATTTTCCCACCATGTTTTCCACTCTATCAGAAGATTGCTTTTCAATTTCATCACTTTTGTCTTTTGCAAACTCTTTCAATTTGGGACAGTCGAAAATGTGTCGTTTGGTAAAGGGTTAACAAGCAATTTCTCCTTTTCCCACTATGTTTTCTACCCTATCAGAAGATTGCTTTTCAATTACATCACATACTGAAATGTCGTCTGCAATCTCTTTCAATTTTGAGACAGTTGAAAATGTGGCATTTGGTAAAGGGATAAAACATTAACAGTGTCCAGACTTATGGTCCATTTGCCATGGATGTGTTATTTTCAAAGTATTATTCAGTTTGGGTTGTGAGTGGTGTTTATTTAGTATTGAAAGGTTGAGTTAATTCTTGTTTATTTTGAAAGTTTATCATAAAACATTCTTTCCTTTTTCATTTTACTAAATACCTGTACATGTATATGAATTGATTAACTTTATCTTTTATATAATCATGCACTAAAGCCTGTTTAAAACCGATTGTTTAACATCTAACAGACATGTAAATATACAATTCACATTGACTTAAATGAGTTATCAACCAAATTCAGTTTGTATTAACTATTGACCAATATGATTATATTTCAAGAAAAAAAGAAGAAATTGCTATTGGAAGAAGAGAAAGAGGAAGTTTTTGAAGATCATCTTTTAACCCATCACCAAACAAAACAACATTTGATCACTTTGTTGCAGACAACTCTGGAAAACATTGTGGGAAAAGGAGAAATTGCTCTAAACGAGCAATTTCTCCTTTTCCCTCAATGTTTTCTGTCCTATCAGCAGGTTATTTCCAATATTCATCACAATTTGAAATGGCATCTGCAATCTCTTTCAATATGGGATAGTCGAAAATTTGGCATTTGGTAAAGGATTAAGAGATTATTAGCTTTATCTAACTATGTTTTGTTCACTGGTCAATTATATTACTTACAAGCCTTTGGATCAAAATGCAAACATGTCTCGCTTTCGATTTTGAATTGAATATCCCAAGGCTTTGAGTATACAAGCTTAATTGACCAATGAATGCTGAAGAAAGTGTACAACTGTTGTATTTTGTCAGCTCTTGTATACAAACTCTTCTTTAACCAATTACATGAACAATAACATTTGACCAGTTTGTTGCAGACTATATACACTCTGGAAAACATTGTGGAAAAAGGAAAAATTGCTCTTAACAAGCACAATGTTTTCTGCCCTATTAGAAGATATTTTCGAATTTCATCATAATTTGAAATGTCGTCTGCAGCTCTTTCAATTTGGGACAGTCAAAAATATGGTGTTTGGAAAAGGGTTAAACAATTTTCCCCTCGTTGGAATTTTAGGTGGGTTCAAATTTCGAGGCAACAGCAGACGATAATTATAAAGTTTGACACAATTATTTTGTTTCATTTCGAGTAACAATGTTTTTCAAAGATGTCAGCCGTAAAGGGGTATAATGGGTAGAGATTTCCTTATCTTGGTAATTCAAAGCACATGATAAACAAGATGATCCGAGACCATCAAGTTAACCAATATTTCATCATGAAAACCACCTAGTATATCCACAAATATTGAAATAATTGTTTGATATTCATCATGGATAGATTTTCTGATATTTTTTCGTTTAAATGATATCTGGACCAGAGATGGCTGTATTAAGAAGTTCCTGCTTTTGTAACAATAATTTCTCGACTTGTATACAGTAAATTAGTAAAGATATGCAGAGATAAAGGAAAGGGGTGAACCATATGTAAGTTTAATGAACAATGCAGATTTAATATGTGATGTTTATACAAACCCTGATCAATGAAAATATTATCAATGTTCTTTGTGTTGTGTTGATTTACAATATTTGTTTATTTTTTTCTTAATTATTTTATAAGTCATTTGATATTTACCAAGTTTTATAAGTAGATAGAGAGAATAAAGTATATTTGTAAGATAAACATAAATATTCCATCATTGTATTCATTATGCAAAAACTTCATTTATAATAGATATCATTATACATAGAATTGCATTCATTCCCATGTTATGTCATTGTTGTTTTCATTACGCATAACATTTCATTATTGTTTTATGTATGTTTATGTCAATGTGCACAGAAAAGTGTTTTTCATTATAAAGTCATAATTGATGTCACATTAATGTAACATTATGTTTTGCCCATGTAATACCATGATTGATTCCATTATGAATTAATGTTGGTCATTATGATTGATTATATTTTTCATTAATGTTGGTCACAATTACTGAATTAATTATGCATTAATATTGGTCACCATTATTAATTTCATTATGCATTAATGTTGGTCAACATTATTAATTCTATTATGCATTAATGTTGGTCAACATTATTAATTCCATTATGCATTAATGTTGGTCAACATTATTAATTCCATTATGCATTAATGTTGGTCACCATTAATATTGGTTTCATTATGCATTGATGTTGGTACCATTATTGATTGCATTATGCATTAATGTTGGTACCATTATTGATTGCATTATGCGTTAATATTGGTACCATTATTAATTTCGTTATACATTAATGTTGGTACCACTACAGGTTTAATTATGCATTAATGTTGGTACCATTATTGATTTCGTTATACATTAATGTTGGTACCACTACAGGTTTAATTATGCATTGATGTTGGTACCATTAATGTTGGTTTCATTATGCATTAATATTGGTCACCATTATTAATTTCATTATGCATTAATGTTGGTCAACATTATTAATTCTATTATGCATTAATGTTGGTCAACATTATTAATTCCATTATGCATTAATGTTGGTCAACATTATTAATTCCATTATGCATTAATGTTGGTCACCATTAATATTGGTTTCATTATGCATTGATGTTGGTACCATTATTGATTGCATTATGCATTAATGTTGGTACAATTATTGATTGCATTATGCGTTAATATTGGTACCATTATTAATTTCGTTATACATTAATGTTGGTACCACTACAGGTTTAATTATGCATTAATGTTGGTACCATTATTGATTTCGTTATACATTAATGTTGGTACCATTATTGATTGCATTATACATTAATGTTGGTACCATTATTGATTGCATTATGGATTGATGTTGGTACCATTATTAATTTCGTTATATATTAATGTTGGTACCACTACAGGTTTAATTATGCATTAATGTTGGTACCATTATTGATTGCATTATGCATTGATGTTGGTAACATTATTAATTTCGTTATACATTAATTAATGTTGGTACCACTACAGGTTTAATTATGCATTAATGTTGGTACCATTATTGATTGCATTATGCATTAATGTTGGTACCATTATTGATTGCATTATGGATTGATGTTGGTACCATTATTAATTTCGTTATACATTAATGTTGGTACCACTACAGGTTTTATTATGCATTAACGCTGTCCCCCATATATTTTTGTTGATGTCATTATGCATAAAAATTACCTTCCGATGTAATGACATGATTGATGTCATTTCATTGAAATATCATTTATTCCCATGTAATATCATATCAAATAACAGCAACAAAAAGAATATTATAAAAGAAATATAATAACAGAAACCAAACTGGCTGTTTGTTTTGTTTTTATTAGACCTGGTATAATACTATACTATACAATGTCTTTATTGCATTTAACAAATACACATTCTTTATAGAAAAACGGTACAATTCAACAAAAAAGTAAGTGAATCTTTGATGATGGGTCTTTAATGAAAGAATCCATATGACTTCTTTTCCACTCATTGGCTCGATTGTACACATATGTAACCAAGGTGAGGAAATCATGCAGCCAGACAAGAACTCGTATCCGGGGACCTCCGTAAACAGTCAACGGACTGAGCTCTCCGTGCATTTTACACATTTATCTTTACCTTATAAAACGAGACATTCACAACATACTCCCCGAGACACAATTGAAATTCGTCTCGAATTTCCTTGGAACGGCATTCCTTTGAGAACAAATTTGAAGTATCTACTTGGAAGCTATCGTTTGTCATTTACGTTTGGCGCCAATGTCACCAAGGTGAAATAAACATTGAGTTGACCCAGACCCTAAACGACTTCTTCATGATATGGGCAATTCCATTTCTAGGGCTCTAGGTGTGCTTTTTGTTATTCAATTATACATGAATCGAATTAAGTACAAGTAATTACTGTCATTGAACTATGTTGATAACTTAATTAACCCTTTACCAAACGCCAAATCTTTAAGTGTCCTAAATTTAAAGAGTTTGCAGACGACATTTCAACATGTAATGGAATTGAAAAAAATAATCTTCTGATATGACAGAAAACATTGCGGGAAAAGGAGAAATTGCTCTTAACGAGCAATTTCTTCTTTTCCCACAATGTTTTGCAGAGTCGTCTGCAACAAACTTGTCAAACGTCGTATTGTTTGGTATTGGGTTAAAGGAACTAAATCAATAACAAATAGAAAAGACATTTAAGTCTGAATCACTGTATGAGTTCTGCGACATCTTGGGCAATGACAGTTCTATCATCAGCGACACGAAAGCAGGTTTTCGGTCCTAACACGAAATGTTTTAATTAAATGTAAATATTGCGTTGGTTGTCCAACGGCGGTAAGAAAATGGAACTGAAAACAGGCAGAGAAAGTTCAAAAAAGCAGTGCAAGTAATAAATCATCTTGTTATCGGGTAAATGACATCGGCGTAGAAGAGATTACTTTTAAACGTTACAGATAAACATCTCGGTCGGTGACTTCGTCTGGCTCGAACCCACGAACATACTTATTGAGCTTTGCTTAATCATGTTAGCTAATTCGAAATGCACAACGTTTGCTTAATAGACAAGTATGGAGGTCAAAGAGCAATTAATATCATCTGTGTGTTACACTTGTACTATTTTGGTGCAACTGCTTTAATATTTAATACCATTAACCCTTAGACTGCTGGTCAATTTTCTAATAATATATTTTTGTGTTGTCTGCTTTCCCAAACCTTGAATATCTACTTAATTTTGATGAGGCAAGATACACAGAGTAGCAAACAGGTAAGGTCACAGCCTAAGCCCCAAATTTATTTGGCGGCTGGCCTGGATCTAACCTCTGCACAAGCATGAAATCGGTTCGAGCGCTATAAGCATTAACAACAATAATGACATCATTCAAGTTAGAATCAAAACCAAGACATTATTAGATCCCCGAATTGATATTTCTTTTTATGACAGTAATGGTAATTATAAACTTGAATTTATACCAAAGACCTAATTAACATTGTTTATTAGAACTTTGGCGTGATTAAGTCCTCTTACCCCTTTCCCAAACGCCAAATTATCGACTGTCTCAAATTCAAAGAGTTTGCCGACGACATTTCAAATTGTGAAGAAATCGAAAAATATACTTCTGATAAGGAGGAATTTGTGGGAAAAGGAGAAATTGCTTGTCACAAGCAATTTCTCGTTTTCCCACAATGTTTTCCAGAGTCGTCTGCAACAAAGTGATGAAATGCTTATTGCTTGGGAAAGGGTTAATGGATCAGTCAATTATGTCCATTTTAGTGAAGGATATCACATGAAATCGTTTTCAAGGATTATCTCCCTTGATAAATATACGCCATTTGCAAAACTAAACAACACAATTCTCGACCTAGAACTTGCCAACTTTACACCGCCTAAAACACCAAAAATAGGATACACGTGAGTTTCATCTTAACAATTATCGTACGCTATAATGTAATTTAAAGTTTGTTTCTTAATACAATGCTGTCTGTTCTCAACTTTGTCCGAATTTTCCGTTCTAACACAAGCTAAGCAAGGGCTTTGACACGTAAACACAAAATACCAACTGTTTATACGCACTTGTAAGTTTTACGTTGAATGCAAAATTTACACATATTTCGCCTACTGACGATTTCGCATACAATGCAACATAAAATAAACTCAGGTTTTCTTTCTTGAATTGGGAAAAGGTGCAGGCGTGTTGAATTTGGGTATGTTTTATCAGTGAAATTGCTAAATTTGGAAACCAAACAGATGGTATTTCTTTGAATTTTTGGGAAAACTGCATGATTTAAAGAAATTTCCTATTTGGTAGGTGCCTTTATAGCTTGCTATTTTATTAAATTTAAAGCTATGAAACCAATTCAAGAATTCACATACAAAGGAAATGTATAGCTCAATGCATTCCTCACCTCGATAAATCATACAATATTGTACATAAAGTTTGATGCAAGATAGAATCTGTATTTCTTCAAATGTAATGTGTGTAAATGATATCTATTTTCGGTATTATTATCATTATTATGGTATTTCAGTTGCCAAGATCTGTGTAAACTACACTCTCATATCTAAATTTTCCAAAACTTTGTCATACATGACTGTACCGTCCTGGAAAACAAACACCAAAAGAAATTTTTATAAGATATTGTAACAAACCGAGCAAATTAACCTCTCAAAGACGCAAACACATCCGATCAGTGAAAAACACTATCGTTCACTGAGCGGTTGTGTTGTCTCTACATATACCAGCATGTTCTCTCAAACAATGCATTAGGTTCCTAATTTGCATAAACGTTCAACGAATGTTACATAACTTCCACTTCCGAGAAGACTTGTCCCGACTTTTAGCCCTTGGGAAACACGTGGGGAAGGCAACTCCGATAGAAGGAGAAGTGTTAATCCCACCGCTGCCACCAGTGTAACGAACCGAGAAAATTAACCTCTCAAAGATGCAAACACATCTGACCAGTGAAAAACACTATCGTTCACTGAGCGGTTGTGTTGTCTGTATATATACCAGTATGGTCTCTCAAACGATGCATTAAGTTCCTAATTTGCATAAACGTTCAACGAATGTTACAATATTCTAATTTATCAATATTTACCATTATAATCAACAAAAAGTGTCATTTCATCATAGTTATTTTATTGACAGTCAGATATGGTTACATAAATAGTTTAAGAGAGGATTAATATAATAACTTTATATTTCCTATTAATAGACAAATTCTCTGATTGGTACGCGATAAAATGAAGGGTTTTCATTAACCCTTTCCAAAACAGTAACGATCTTTGACGCTTTTGTTGCAGACGACTAAAGAAAACATTGTAGGAAAAGGAGAAATTGCTCGTAATGAGCAATTTTTCCTTTTCCCAAAATGTTATCTGCCCTCTCAGAAGATTATTTTCCAATTTCATCACATTTTGAAATGCCATCTGCAAACTCTTTCAATTTGCAACAGTCGAAAATTTGTTGTTTGGGAAAGGGTTAAGACTTGAAGTAACAGATCCAGGTCTAGATCAAACCGAATCAGCCAGGCAACCTTCTTTTATCAGACTTCATGACTTGACATGAAGTAACCGATTCACAACCAATTTTAGCTCATGGTTTTCATTAGTAATCAGTTCTAAATGAAAACCCTGAACAAGTAAATAACCAAGAAAATCTCTGGCACACCAAGTGGTATTAATTCATGCTCTGGCATGACACATTCGAACAAAGACATAATTGTTCATTAAACCTTAATCAATTGCCAAATTTTAGACTGTCCCAAATTGAAAGAGTTTGCAGACGACATTTTAAAATGTGTCAAATTTGGTAAAAACAAACTTCTGGTAGAGCAGAAAAAATTGTGGAAGCATTGTTAAGGGCAATTTCTCCTTTTCCCACAATGATTTCCAGAGTTGTCTGCAACAAACTGGTCAAATGTCTGGTTAAAACATTGTAGGAAAGAAATTAATTGCAAAGAGCAATTTCTCCTTTTCCCACAATGTTTTCTGCCCTATGAGAAGATTATGTTTCAATTTCATCACCTTTGGAATTGTCGTCAGAAAACTCTTTGAATTTGGGACAGTCGAAAATTTGGTAAAGGGTTAAGGTTGCAGTTTTCTTGTGAAAACATTTGATAGAATGTCACCATGCCATTGATGCCCTTTTGTGACAATGCGGGCTCTGGTATTGAAAAGGAAAAGAAAAAGGAAAAATTGTTGGTCACGAGCAATTTCCAGATGTTTTCCAGAGTCGTCTGCAACACAGTGGTCAAATGTAGTTATTGTTTGGTAATGGGTTAACTCTTTTTTTAACAGGTTACCAGACCACATACAAAAACACCAGGTGAGCAGTAGTTCTAAAACGATGAAAATCATGAAACCACCAACCCCCCAAGGGATGTCACCGGTAGTGCGACTTCCTAAAATAAGCATGTGTGAAATCTGCAACGCCTCATTTGTCAACCAGAAAAATCTTATGGCACATCTACCCGTTCATTTCGACATTCCGGCCAACGTGAAACCAGTTGTGGAAATTCGGAGAGTTTTCGTTTGTGTTACCTGTAACTCACAGTTCAACACACAGAGCAATCTGGACGACCATTCGCTAACACATTCCAATCATCCTGCTCCTGCTGAGATGCCCCCTAACAATCATCTGAACTCTGTGATGTTTGACATGTCCCCTGATGTTCAAATGGACAATATAGCAATGTCCCCGGTGGTGCGAATAGCGCGGCTACTCAGTTGCGAAATATGCAATTCCTCTTTCACTAGGTTGGTCGATTTCAATAGACATACGGAAATACACAACGCCGATCGAGATAGAGAATATCATGAACAAGATGATATTCATACTGTTCGACTCCCGAGGTTATTTGTATGTGGTACATGTGATGCAGTGTTTACAGACGATAGGAATTTGGCCGAACATTCCCCATCAAATACAGACAATTATAGACAGTAAAGAAACTTATGGTTTAGAGGGGTTTTCCCATTTCCCATGATACATTACAAATGACCATTTTTACCTCTATAAACCATCTCACTGAAGAGTCTTATAAAATAGTCTTGTAATGAAGGAATAAATTGATACCTGTTTCATGATTTATAGGTATGGCCCAAAATTATACTTAAGAAAAGGGCATATAAGGCACTTCATATCTTAATTTTTTTTTTCGGGGGGGGCGGGGTTCATTAGGACTGTCTTTACATCATAGTTTTGACTTTTTTTTCATTGTTCCAGGTTTAAACCCTACCTGCTTTGCTGGTATAACTCTGAGTTTAAACTTATTTATTTTGCATCAATTGTGAAACAAGTTCTTACAACTTAGAATTATCACTCTTGATTCTGCTTCTTTGAAACATAACCAGTACTTTTGCCAAATGTGGATAAATGAAAGGTTGAAAGTGGGTCCCGCTTCTCAGGTGATTCGAACCAACAACCCTTGAGTCCTGAGGCCAATGCTCTACCTCTAAACTACTGCCCCCAACACTTCAGAGCCCTAGCCTAGCACTGCTGAATTCTAGGAAAGCTGCGATATCATTGATAAATTGTTGGAATGGGGTAAAATACCATACCAAAAAGAGACAAGCTACAAAGGGAAGATTCATCTTCACCAGACCACTGTTCCTGTGGTTATTTGAAATAGGAGATGTCAAATGTGGTTTATCCCTTTCCCAAACATCAAATTTTCGACTGTCCAAAATTGAAAGAGTTTGCAGACGACATTTCAAAATGTGATGAAATTGGAAAATAATCAATCTGATATGGCAGAAAACATTGTGGAAAAAGGAAAAATTGAGAAATTTACACGAGCAATTTCTCCTTTTCCCACAATGTTTTATAAAGTCGTCTGCAACAAAGTGGTCGAATGTACTCGTTATTGTTAGGGAAAGGGTTATACATGTAATTGAAGGCTCAATGCAAGACTATAGTTAATTAAGGCTTCATGTCTGTGGTGCTGTTACTATTTTCTTGCACTATATAATCTTGGTTTAAACTCTAAATATCTTTTATTCACAAAGATGTCATGATATGACTTTTCCTTGTTTTCAAACTGATAAAGTAAATTTGTACCTTTAATAACAGGGCTTGCACACAAAATCTCAAACATATGAAATGTAACATTTTCTTTTGTGAAAAAGGGGGAAAATGACATCAAAAGCAATTTCACCTCTTTGTAATGGTCGTTGCTGAAATTTTCTGCAGCAACTGGGTGTTATAAGTAAAGCTAGAGAAACAGGTAAAGTGACTGTTTCCTTGTTTCACTTAGTCAGGTACAATTGTTTTAAATTGAGGGATCAGTGCATTTCAATACAAGGGTTCAACGCAGGAATATATAGTAAGTGCTTCATATACATGAAGCACTTACTATAGTATTGCGTTGAACCCTCAAATTATAGTAAATGGTTCATGTTATAGTCATGTACTGAATCATTGATGTACTATTTAAGTTTACTGTTTATTTCAATATTTATGACAATTTCATTGCTTATGACAGCCCAATTCGAGGGGTCAACACAAGACTATAGCAAGTGCTTCACAAACGTGAAGCACTTGGTATAGTATTGCACTGACCCCTCAAATTGTGACTGGCTGTAGTATAGTATTTATTTATTCTTTGATGTGTATATACATTTTCTTTTCTCTTTCTTTTTGTAAGCTGTTTATTTTTGGATGTATTGATCAATTAATATAATTAATATATAGTTTCTTTTATCCCATTTTCTTGTATGTTTTTTGTTGAGCGATCCAGTGTTCTCAATTAGAGATTGCACAGGCCAAACAAAATCTTAACAGGCCATTCCGAGGTGGGGTCCATAGGGGTTCATAATATCTCCACGAATTTTAACCGGTCAAAACATCAATTGAAGCGGTCATGTTGGCCTGCTGCCTCTTCTTATTGAGAGCACTGGTCGTCCAAAGTGAATAGACATAGACATGTTTATTCAAGTATAGAGGCCATATGCCCATAGTACAACATACAGTAACATAATATACATATACAAGAGTGACAATCCACAAATACATTACAATAGTTCTTCAATTAGATTTCGTCTTAGTTCAAAGGCTTTTACAAGATATGTTGATACTTTGAATATGCTTGATTTATTATTACATTCCAAAATAGAATAAAAGGTTTGCTGATTTAGGTGTCTAAGCTGCAACAGTAGAACACAATGAAAGAAGTAGTGGACAGTTTTAGTAATTTCATGGTGTTTATGAAGACACCATGTGACACAAGTTGGCAATGTTGGTTTTCATGAATTTCTTCTTGTACCACAGGTTGATTTTTTTTTAAAAAAACTTTTGCTGTATTTCTATATAATCACAGACAATGTATGTCATACATAAAGGAAAGCTTTGTTTAATTTATTCCAAAATGGAATGAAAACCCTTACAGTGCTAAATGAGTGCTTGAACCGACTTCATGCTTATGCAAATGGTTAAGATCCAGGCCAGCCGCCGAGTACATTGGCGGCTGGTCTGTGATATAACCTGTTTTCTGCTTTGAGTATCATTCCTTTAATATCAAAATTAAGCAGATAATTAAGGTTATGGAAAGCAGACAAGAATCTATTTAAAGAAAATAACCCAGCATTCTAAGCGTTAAATATTTCTTTTCAAATCCTCTTGTTTCTCCTTTTCTAATGAAATATTTCCAAGGAGGCATTTGAATATAAATATATCCTTGACTTAACATTTTCTTTTTAACCCATTACCATACAAAAAAGACATCTGACATTTCTAAACATATGGCAGTTGTTGCAGACGACTCTGGAAAACATTGTGGGAAAAGAAGAAATTGCTCTTAGAGAGCAATCTCTCCTTTTTCCAAAATGTATTCTACCCTATCTGAAGATTATTTTTCAATTTTATCACATTTTGAAATATTGTCTGCAAACTCTTCCGATTTGGGAGAGTCGATAATTTGGCGTTTTGGTAAAGTGTTAACTTCGAGTCCCATGACTAAAATGGGGTTTCCTGTACAAACCTCAAGAAAAAGTGGACACAAAGCGTATTTGCCTTGTGCCTAAAATGAGCACATGTTTTCGCTTTCTCACAATGAATTTAATTTGATACCACATAGAAATCTGCAGTTTTTCAAACTTTTAAATAACTGTCTGAACTTTTGGTGAGATTCTAATAGTTTCTCTTTAGGGATTTACAGTATTGTAGTTTATTGGCATCGATGATTCTTTTTAGGGATTTATTGTATCAAAGTTGCTTAGCGTCGATCATTTGACATTAACAGGTTTATCTAAGCTTTTCATAACCGTCTTAATATGGTTATAACCACAGTAAGAGGTTGATATCTTGACTGAATTAGAGATTAACCTTAAGGAGCCAGTTTCATTTATACATTGCATAGTTTGTTACAGGGAAAAGCGTTAATGTTGTTTCATAAGGGAACTGGTTCCTCACATATCTATTCAACACAAGTGAAGAATATTGGCATGAAGTATAGTTTGTAACAGGGAAAAGCGTTAATGTTGTTTCAAAAGGGAACCGGTTCCTCATTTATCTATTCAACACAAGTGAAGAATATTGGCATGAAGTATAGTTTGTAACAGGGAAAAGCGTTAATGTTGTTTTATAAGGGAACTGGTTCCTCACATATCTATTCAACACAAGTTAAGAATATTGGCATGAAGTATAGTTTGTAACAGGGAAAAGTGTTAATGTTGTTTCAAAAGGGAACCGGTTCCTCATGTATCTATTCAACACAAGTGAAGAATATTGGCATGAAGGTAAGGACACATGACAACTAAACTATTTCCCATGGTAAGGGGCATCCGTGGCCTAGTGGTTAGAGTACAGAACTTGAAACCACATGGCCCCTCTCCGCCTGGGTTCAAATCCTGAGAGTGATATGGATTTTCATGAGAGGCAGTCTCCCGACTGACTTACGGAATGCCGATGGTTCTACCTGCCTTGATCAGCCTTTATGGGCAGTTGAGTATGGGGTCTTCCTCCATCATTAAGAGTCGGGCATCGCTACATAACTGAAATAATGTTGATGAGATGTAAAACCCATATAAAAAAAAGAATATATTTCCCATGGGATATTTGATATTCGACTTTATGTCTCTCCTGAGTACACTATGAAAACCCATTTTTATAAAAAGGGTGACATTTACACATTAAATGTACACTTCATGTGGCTTTTCAAAAGTATAATACAAAAACAATCCTCTAAATAGTCAACATGAGCCATTACATGAGCCACACCTGGTCATCCACACGATAAAGTGTATGGTTTCCCAGCCTCGATACTTAGGCCTCCATGAAATGTTACCTTTTAACCCTTTCCCAAACAATAACGACATTTGACCACTTTGCTGCAAACGACTTTGGAAAACATTGTGGAAGAAGGAGAAATTGCTCGTAACTAGCAATTTCTCCTTGTCCCACAATGTTTTCTGTCCTATCAGTAGATCAAACTTTTTCATTTTGGGATAGTCAAAAATTTGGCTTGTGGTAAAGGGTTAAAGGCTGAGTTTACCCCACCCCCCACCCCCCTAACTAAAATTCCTGTATCTGCACCCGAAATAGTCAACATGAGCTACAACTAATCATCTAGTCATCCACATGATAAAGTGTATTGTCTTCCAGGCTAGATATTAAGGCCTCCATGAAATTTTACCTTTTAAAGCTATTGGAATCCGAACAGAGTAATACCAATAATTTAGTTTTACATCGTATTCGTCACATTTTGTGGGCCTTTAGGCCAAGCGTCCACAACTGTGAAGGGTTCCTCAACTTTGTTAATTGGTAATACGATCTTCTTTGGCAAACATTTTAACCGCTATATATTTGAGAGAAAGGTTTATAGAATAACTGCGTCGCACAAGCAGTCCAGTCTCGCTATTTGGACCTTCTTCTCTGATTGAAAGTTTATTGTCTCTGATTGAAAGTTTATTGTCTGTGGTGTTTAGCACCGGGCTATCTGAGTCTAAGTTTTCATTGAAAGTTTTCATTGTTTCATTAAACACGAAATGTTTATTAGGTCTTTGCATACTCTCAATGATCTACGTATTAACAGAGACATAGATAACATGTTATCTATGTCTCTGGTATTAACGAACTATTTCATGACACTTTCTTCATACACGATACCCCCTAAAGAAAATAGACTGAATTAAAACAGCTCGAACATCGAAATACTGTACTTGATCATAACCCATGACGTTTGGAGAATATCGGGAACATATACAAACAGACTAGAAACCTAAGATAGATCTTTTAAAAATGGTCTTTTCTCAAATCGTTCGAATGAAGCTGAGATTTCGAAAACGGGACACAGAACTGGTCGATTCAATGAGTTTATGCGCGGTGTAACAGTGTGTAGAGATGTAGAGACTGGTATGGTTGCTTTCTAAACTTATTTAATGAGAGTAATTGGTTTATTGAGTATTGCTTTGAAAGTCGTTCAGGGTGCGTTTCAGTGGTCCAAGGGTAGAGCGACTTCTTCTTGACGCGAGGGGCGTGGGTTCGAATCCCGTGAGTAGCGGGATCCGCCTTGTGACCTTTCCTTAATTCACATCCAGAAGTGAAGTATCAAAAGTGATAGATCTAAGTTGTAAAAACTTATGGTTTCACAATCGATATAAAATTAATATCTTTAAACTAAACTGAACTAAGGGGAGTGAGTGTTTTGAACATGCATACATGCATGAATCTACGTAAATATGTGTGTGTCGAAGAGAATGTGTGTGCAGGGTGTGTGTGGGGTGTCTGTGTCTGTGTGTGTGAGTGCGATTGTATTTTTGCTAGCTTATTTCCATATTGCTTGTAAACAAATGTGCACATGTATGTGAGAAAGTTCGTATGTGGATGCTCGAGTTATCTGAATTTGATCATTTTGTTCATTGCTTATTATCGTTTTCTTAGTGTCTTTATGTATTATGCCAATCTTCTTATATATGGAGGAAATAATAACAATAATAATATTGGAGGTGAAACACCGAACGTGTTTTATACTTTATTGCTTATCAGCTTATATGGCCTATTCGAACCATTCCACTTTAACCCTTTCCCAAACAACACATTTTCGACTGTCCCAAATTAAAAGAGTTTGCAGACGACATTTCAAAAGGTGATGAAATTGGACAATAATCTTCTGATAGGGCAGAAACGAGCATTTTCTCCTTTTTCCACAATGTTTTCTAATGTCGTCTGCAACAAAGTGGTCAAATGTCGTTATTGTTTGGGAAATGGTTAATGAAACAATTATTGACAACCAATGCAATGAAGGGATTGTCGATAAAATATCGAGGTAACACGCTCCGTATTTGTATAGCTACAGAAAAGGCCTTTTTCAAATTGCATTGTTTCATTGACAATGGACTTGTCATGGTTTGAAGAAAAACAAAGAATTAAGTTTTAGAAAATTTAACTGGTCGTTAATATGTCGTACATTTAGGCGAATTTTTTTTAAAGTGAAAAAAACCCCGCTTTACAACAGATTATTCTTGGATGTTTTAATTGAAACAAATCATTCCCAAAATGTTATAAAAGAAGAAACCGTCGATCTAAATCAGCCTTTGTTGAAAGGCGAGTCGTACTATTTGACGCAGTTCAGATAACCCATTACCAAACAATAACGACATGTAATCACTTTGTGCAGACGACTCTTGAAAACATTGTTGGAATAGGAAAAATTGCTCAAACGAGCAATTTTTCACTTTCTCACAATGTCTTCTGACCTATCAAAAGATTATTTTCCAATTTCATCACATTTTGAAAGGTCGTCTGCAAACTGTTGCAATTTGGGACAGTCGAAAATTTGGTATTTGGGAAAGGGTTAAAGCAATCACGGGTTCCTATCTCGCAACGAAAAGCATTGAATATAACACCGTCCATGTCTGATAGAACGGCAGTCATAGAAAAAAGGAGTGACTGCTTAGATTATATACTCTAATAAGTAATGAATACACGGTGCCGTTATGCTCTATTACATATTTAAGCAAAATGTGCCTTTTAACATAGGCATTATCAAGTTAAGGTTAAAGTTGGGAAACAAAATAAGTGTTTGTGTGATAGTTATGTATTTGGATAATCGTTTGAATTTAAAAGTAAGCCTTTACAATTGCAAACTACCAAGTTAACATACACATATTTAAACAATTTTATTGTGGCGCGAATAGATAGACGTCTCATTTCAAAACACACAAAAGACCATTGTTAACATTCTTCGGGGAGTGGAATGCCAACTCTTTATTGTATACATTCGTCGGGGAGGTAAATACCGTTCTAAAGTTGACGCTTAACGCATAATGCAAAGGTTCTTGTGTTCTTAATTATAAAGGATGCGCCAATAAATGATCTCTTCTGTATCAAACATGTCCTTAGTAAACGTTTACCATGTTGCATTTCTTTAACAGAAAATAGGCAAAGCGGGTCTACTAACTCCATTTGACACAGGAGATAACTGAACGGTTACATTCAGCTCAAGAGAAGGATTTCACGTCATGTTTGTCGTCTATAGAACGACCTTTTTTGGATGGTTTGAAGGGCAAAGTTTTGTTAAGATAAACCTTAAAAATCTTCCTAAGCTGAGACAGTTCTTAAACTGTTCGATGTTTTTCTTTAACGCTCAAAATCATATTTCATCAATTTGCATCAAATGATTGTACAAGCGTCAAGTAGCGTTAAAACAATGGAACTTTTATCTTTTACATGCCTTTTGCTGTGTGATACAGATTCGATCGATTGCGAAGAGTTTTTACGTTCGGAAGGTTGGGGATAATTAACTGTCCCGTGGTATGCCAAACCTTTATGAAAGAGCTATAGAATATAAAGAATACTCCATTGTGAGTTTGAAATACGATCAGTATCAGGTGCGTCTACTTCATAACGCTTGATATCTTTCTCAATAAAGTAAAGTAATTTATAAACACCAGTTACAACAGCTACTACTTATTATTTAAGAATAAATGGCATGAGATGTCCTTCAAATCAATTTAGATTTCTTATAATTACGCCAAGGACAAGTGAATACTTTATACATACATTTAAAGAAGTTCATGGTAACTACGGATTGGAAGCATTTTGTGATACCTTTATAATATCAGAGAAGGGTTTGACGTTATAATAGTCGTCCAAATACCGGCGATATACGTGAAAATATTCAGGGAGAATGTGCCCGTCAGGATCCACATACCCTGTTCAAAGACAGCTCAATCTGTGTCAATCCTAAAACAGAGGTAGCAGGTGAAACCTCCACGTCTTGTCTAAAGCCGCAGGCAGGACCATCGGCGAAAGAAAATAAAATGGGACCACAGTCACATTGTAACGATACCTTAGGAATATATAGAGAAGGTCATTAGAAAAGTCTTAACGAGTAAGTTTTACACATGACGCGGTACCTCTTTATGACATTTGTCTTGTGTTCATTAAGGCGAACAATAGGCAATTGTTTTAAACGGATAGCATGTAGAGAACTTATATGGAAAGGCAATGAACCAAGTACAAAGCAGTCACGAACGTACAATAGATGATCCAAATTATATTTCAAAACAACGATAAACACGTGACTGTAATGGTGACGTTCGATTGGCTACAAACAAACGTGAGCCATGGATACAATCACGTGACGTATCCGTCTAATGCGCAGTTGTTGCGATGCTAAACACAGTTCCCTGCTCGAGCTTCGTCTGTTAGCAAGTCGTAGTATTTCACGCTGTTTAATTCGATATATTTCTGTTATTTAAGAGACACATTTTATCACAAACGCGTGTGCAAAAGCTGTACAGAAGGACTGGTGAATAAAGCATTGTTTAGTGTTATCTTAACCTGGAGGAAAGACCACACACAGTCAAACAAAACAAGTAAGTACATAAGTATATTATACTTAACTCTAGGAAATTATTTGTGAACTATGTATTCTATTAGTACACGCTGTACTATTCGTACCCCGAGGAAATTATTTGTAAAACTTGTATACTTTAAGTACTCGCTGTATTGTACGTTTAGTGTGATTGAATACTGTATTGTAACAAAAGGACACTTGTATAAAAACTGACTTTTTGTTACACTATTGAGTACCATATCCACTTTTATAAAAAAAAAAATTTGTTTAATTGTGTCATAACGGTCATGTTTATCAAAGTTCTAATTAGATTTTTATTCACTTACCAAATTAATTATAAGTTTATAGTATTGTATAAGAAGTTTGTCAGCGTTGTTGTGAAGCCCAAACTTTCGGAAAAGCTTAGGAACTCAGTATCTTGAGTTCCATAAAGGACGGTTAAGCATCATTTATATACACATTTACCGGAAGGAAGACAGTCAGTTAGATTCAGGTTCCTTCTGTCACAATGTTTTCTACAAAATATGAGAAACAAACCAATTTTGTAAAAGGTTAAATTATTCCTTTTGTCACAATGTTTTCGACCCAAGTTAAGAAAGAAAACATTTTTATAGAAGGTTAGGGTGTTTCTTATGTCACACTGTTTTCTACCCAAAATAAGTAAGAAACTATTTTTTTTAAAGTAAAAGATCAGAGTGTTGCTTATGTCACTATGTTTACCACCCAGTATGAGAAAGAAACCATTTCTTATAAAAGGTTAGATTATTCCGTATGTCACAATTGTTTCTATTAAAGAAAAGAAAGAAACCATTTTTGTAAAAGGTATAATTGTTCCTTTTCGCACAACGTTTTCTACCCAATATAAGAAATAACCAATTTTTATAAAGGTAAGAACGTTCCTAATGTAACACTGTTGTCTATCCAATTTAAGAAAGAAAGACTTTTGATAAAGGTTTGAGTGTTCCTTATGTCACAATGTTTTCTACCCAATATGAGAAAAACATATTTTTTTAAAAGGTTAGAAAGTTCCTTATGCCACAATGTTTTCTACCCAATATGAGAAAAAAATCATTTTTATAAAAGGTTAGAATGTTCCTTATGTCACAATGTTTTCTACCCAATATAAGAAAGAAACAATTTTGATAAAGGTTTGAGTGTTCCCTATATCATAATGTTTTCTACCCAATATGAGAAAAAACAACATTTTTACAAAAGGTTAGAATGTTCCTTTTGTCACAATGTTTTCTACCCAATTTAATAAAAAAAACATTTTTATAAAGGTTATATTGTCCATACTTCACAATATTTTCTA
>OX401421.1:4859710-4877210 GCA_947846245.1 Cerastoderma edule | reverse complement strand
TGGCAGAAGGAGGAATGATACAGGGAGAATCCGGCGTGCCTATCGAGCAAGAACAGTTGGGGATTGAAGAGATATTTGAGGAAACCATTGACACTGAGCCAAAAGAACAGCAAGAAACGGACAAACGCCTTGGATTTTGCGAGCCGTGTTTGATAGATGGTGTTATGAACGTTATTGCATTATATTTTTGTATCGTGTGTGGGAGGTATTTTTGTGAGAAATGTTTTACAGGGCATAATAGATCGCACACGTATATTCGCGCCGAGAGTAAAGATAGAGAGTTAGAAAGTGAGATAGCCGACTTTGTGAGTTTTATGATGAACGAGAGCGATGATGAGAGCGAGAAAAAGTTATTTGAAGATGACGTTTGTGTGTGTGATTATGTGGACATAAAACATGGATTAGATAAGGATAAGGATTGTAGTATAGATGGATTAACTGGATACGCGTATAAATGGTGGGTAGTCTGTGATACTTTTAATTCTTGTATCAAAGTCTTTAGTTTAGGGTCTAACGTGCTACAACGTTATATAAGGCTTGGGTCTTTACCTTTGGATGTTACGGAAATAATAGTCGAAAACAAAACGACTGAACAGGACTCAGCGTCCTGCAGTGAGACAACTATTTCCGAAACAGACAATAAACCGGATAGAAAACATTTGTTGGCAGTCGCGTGTCAAGGGAAACCTTTAATATTAATTATAGATTTGGGTAAAAACCCGGCCGTTATACACAGTAAAATCAAAACGGAGAAAGAATGTTATAGTATAGATTTTTATGACGGCAATATCTATATTGCCAGTTGGGAACCTTTACCCTATTCTCTCTATTCTGTATATATATTGTCTGTAGAAGGAGTCACGTTAAAAACATTCCAGACTGATATCCCCAATTGGTATTCTTACTTAACTGTTCTAAACGGGAATATTTACATGACATATCCCCGTAACCACAGAGTCGTTTGTTACAATGATGAGGGGCGAGTTCTGCACGAAATTAGAATTGACGGGTCACAGCCTCGAGATATTTGTGTTGACCGGAGTGAAGATAAAGTTTATGTTAGTTCACTCCGGCACAACAATGTGTACGAACTGGAGTCTGATCTGAGTCGATATAAACCAGTCTTAGATCAGACAACACCTTATATAGAGAGACCCTTCGCGATTTGTTTCTACAGTGATAAACTGTACGTCGGCCATGTGTCAGAGTCTCATGTTACTGTGGTCCGACTTCTGTAACCCCACCCTTCCATCACCCTCTAGTATATTAATATCATATAACCTTACATCAATGGTCACACATCATGTCGACATTCATAGTATGTTCTATTGTTACCATGGTTACCGTTTACTTACAGAACTTGAATGTGTTGGTATCCAATTGTGTGTATTCTATATGATATAGGTTACAATGTTTTAAGGTTTTTTTTCTTTTTTTTTGCACAAGTAGGTCTATAAACAAGGTTTTGTGGTTAGTTTAGAAATATTTTAATCATAAAGCACACATTAAATCAATATAATGTCATAATTTATCTCCATTTGATTTTTGTTCGTTTCATGGACCTACCATTGCTTACCATTACTCAAATACATCTTAAGACATACTTTTCTATTCTATAATCAATATTTGATACGTGACTGCAGATCGATATCATGCCGGCTGGCCATGTCGAAGACAAATATTATCTATCTGGTTAACACTGTTAAAGCATCGTTATTGTTTTTGCTCTCCATAAACGGTTATTGCGTGTTGTCCTTTTAGAGTAATTGCAGACTACCTATCGATTTATAATTAGATTATCATACTTTAATTTTCAAAAACTTTAACAAGTTTATGTCTTTGTAGTTAGAACATCTGAGTTTTATCACATCCTTTGATAATTCATGTTTTGTGTATGCGTGCCAGAGAGACGGGGCGAATATATGTGTGTGTATTATGTTAAAGTGTGCCCGTGCTTGATTATGTTTGAGTGTGGTAAGGTTTTTTTCGGGAGATAACATTATACATGTATGTTTAATATTGATGTTCTATTGTGACCATGGTTACCGTTCGTTAAGAATGTGAATGTGTTGGTTTCCAAGTGTACATAGCTTAGTATTCGTAAAAATAAAAAGGCGTACATGTCAGAATCGGGTAAGGGTCTAAATAGCCATTCGATGTTAAAATCTAGTACACTGACGTCATATTGTAAACATGATTACGTCACAGGGCCGTGACTGGGCCATGATTATGACGTCATTCGCCATTCAGGGAATTCCGTAGGTCTAGTTTGATTTAATTTCTTTGATGTTTGCAAAAACATTTTAAAAGATTCACGATCACTTTAAACATTTTATCAATAATGAAGCGTTAACGTTCTTGTTCTTTTAAGTCAATATGCATACATTTTATTATCTTTAATCAATACATATGATACGTGCGTGCATATCGATCGTGCCGGCTAGCCAAGTCGAGGAGAAATATTATCTTTCCGGTTGACACTGTTACACCAGCGTTACTGTTTATTGCTCACCATAAATTGCTATTTGCGTGCTGTTCTTTTAGAATAAATACAGACTACTTGTCATTTTGTTATTCGATCTCCAAACTTTCATGCTCAGAACTTTTAACAAGTTTATGTCTTTGTTATTTAATGCCTTTTTAGTTTGATAATTCATGTTTTGTGTATGCGTGCCAGAGAGACGAGCCGAATATTATGTGTGTGTATATTATGTTAAAGTGTGTCCGTGCTTGATTATGTTTGAGTGTGGTAAGGCTTTTGTGGGATATTTCATTATACATGTACGTTTAATATTGATTGTAACCAATGAAATAACAAATGAAATAAACACCATTAAACAGTTGTGAGTACTTTTTGCCTCTTTCGTGCATCCTTATTCACAACAAGAGTTCCAACCACCATCCGTTATTTTGACATAGAAAAAAGTGACCAAACCCACGACAGCGTACTATTGCATGAAAATAAAAATCTAGTGTCGAAAAAGTGTCGATCTGGAAACGTTTCTGCAAACTACAGTTCTATCCATATTAATGCTTTTTTCTATCATTTATATCTTAGATATATTGGTACTCGTCTGTCCTTTGAAGATAGAAATAATGATGAGCGTGGTTGACAAACGTCCAGCAACATATCCGTAAAGTGTTGAAATATTTCCTCTTGAAACGAATATGAAATATAAACAGTATACTTAACAAGTCCCTTGTGTTTTACACTCAGAAATACGAATTGTCCTAATTTATTCTCGTCAAAATAGGAAGCATGTCCAGTATATATACCCAGTTATATCCATACCAGATCCGTTTGTTTACACTTTTTCTTCAAACATCAATTGTGAAACAAGTTCTTTCATATTAGTTTAATCGCTCTTGATTTTGCTTCTTGAATATATAACCAGTACTCGTTTCAAAGGTGGATGAATGAAAGGTCGCAAGACGGACCCATCAACTCACGGGTTTCAAACCAACAACCCTGGTCCCAAGACCGATGCTATTCCACTGGACCACTATACTTTAATCCATTAGATGATATAACAATCATTGAGGCAAGAATCTGCAATATTTATCTTTGCTAGATCGAATGAACCATTCGAAAACCTACAAAGACACAGTTTTATCCCTCGGTGGTCGAAAACCTTGACATTAATTATAGGCAGTCCGAGATAGTTTATACGCTGTGTGTATAATTTACCAAAAACAGTCTGGGAAAAGTATGCAGGTAATATCAATACTATATCTCCTTTAGGCGGAGAGCGTCAGTGTTGGTCATTAAAAGGATGATTTACTATATATACAGTATTCATAACTGGTCTCTATTCGTTTATTCCCTTGACTAATGACATATGAGAGTTATCTGAAGGCAGCTCACGTACGTAATCTTAATGAGGCGAAAAGCGGCAGTGTTGGTCATGAAAAGGATGATTTACTCTATATACGATATTCCTAACTGGTCTGTGTATGTTTATTCCCTAGACTAATGACACATGAGAGCTATCTGTAAGCCGATCACGTATTGAATCCCCATAAGATGAAAAGCGTCAGTGCAGTCTGTGTGGAACATCCTCGCGATTCTCCCTGTTCTGTATCTATAATATCTGTAGAAGGAGTCACGTTAAAAACTTTCCAGCCTGATCTCCCCTCTTGGTCTGGTTCTTACTTAACTGTTCTAAACGAGAATATTAACATGAGGGATTAACTTTACGAATGAGTCCTTTGTTACAATGATGAGGGGCGGGTTCTACACGAAATTACAATTGACGGGTCAGGGCCTCTTGGTATTTGTGTTGACCGGAGTGAAGATGAAGTTTACGTTGGTTCATTCTTGCACAACAAAGTGCACGAACTTAAGTCTGATCTGAGTCGATATAAATCAGTCTTAGATCAGACAACACCTTATACGAGGAGTCCCGACGCGATGTGTTTCTACAGTGATAAACTGTATGTCAGCCATTTGCCAGGGTCAGGCTCTCATGTTACTGTGGTCCGACTTCTGTAACGGACGTATGTCAGTGTTGGTCATGAATCGGATCAATTAATTATAAACCTTCTTTACAAGAACGCATAGGCTACATGAAATTCCTGAACGTACGGACTATATGAGTTATCTGTCGGCCACTCATGTATTGAATCCCCATGAGGCGGAAAGTGTCAGTGTTTGTCATAAATTTGACAAATTAATTATAAACCTTCTTTACAAGTATGCATAGGCTACATGAAATCCCTGAACGTATGGACTATGTGAGTTATCTGACGGCCACTAATTTATCAAATCCCCATGAGATGTCTGTGTTGGACATAAATTGGACTAATTGATTATAAACCTTCATTACAAGTATGCATAGGCTACATGAAATCCCTGAACGTACGGACGTATGAGAGTTATCTGTCGGCCATTCATGTATCAAATCCCCATGAGGTGTAAGTGTTGGTCGTGAATTTGATCAATTGATTATGAACCTTCTTTATAAGTACGCAAAGGCTACATTAAATCCCTGAACGTACGAGCGTATGAGAGCTATCTGTCGGCAACTCATGTATTAAATCTCCATGAGGCGGAAAGAGTCAGTGTTGGTCATGGATTGGATCAATTGATTATAAATCTTCTTTTCAAAGACGCATGGGCAGTATGAAACACCTGAACGTACGGACTATGTGAGTTATGTGTCGGCCATTCATGTATTTAATCTCCACGAGGCGGAAAGTGTTTGTCATAAATTGGACTAATTGATTATAAACCTTCTTTACAAGTACGGATATGTTGCATGAAATCCGTGGACGTACGGACATATGAGAGTTTTCTGTCGGCCATTCGTGTATTAAATCTCCATGAGGCGGAAAGTGTCAAACTTGGTCAGAAATTGGACCAATCGATTATAAACCTTCTTTACAGGTACGCATAGGCTACATGAAATCCCTAAAAGTACGGACGTATGAGAGTTATCTGTCAGCCATTCATGTATAAAATCTCCATGAGGTAGAAAGTGTCAGTGCTGGTCATAAATTGGACCAATTGATTATAAACCTTCATTTACAAGTACGCATAAGCTACATGAAATCCCTGAACGTACGGACTTATGGGAGTTTTCTGTCGTGCATTCATGTATTAAATCTCCATGAGGCGAAAAGTGTTTGTCATAAATTGGACCAATTGATTATAAACCTTCTTTACAAGTAAGCATAAGCTACATGAAATCCCTGAACGTTAGGACGTATGAGAGTTATCTGTCGGCCATTCATATATTAAATCTCCATGAGGTGGAAAGTATTCGTCATAGATTGAAACAATTGATTATAAACCTTCTTTACAAGTACGCATAGGCTACATGAAATCCCTGAACGTACGGACATATGAGAGTTATCTGTCGGCCATTCATGTATTAAATCTCCATGAGGCGGAAAGTGTTTGTTATAAATTGGACTAATTGATTATAAACCTTCTATACAAGTCCGCATAGGCTACATGAAATCCCTGAACGTACGGACGTATGAGAGTTATCTGTCGGCCATTCATGTATTAAATCTCCATGAGGTGGAAAGTATTCGTCATAAATTGGACTAATTGATTATAAACCTTCTTTACAAGTACGCATAGGCTACATGAAATCCCCAGATGTACGGAGGTATGACAGTTATCTGTCGGACATTTATGTATTAAATCTCCATGAGGCGGAAAATATTTGTTATAAATTGGACCAATTGATTATAAACCGTCTCTACAAGTACGCATGGGCTACATGAAATCCCCAGACGTACGGACGTATCGTAGTTTTCTGTCTGCTAGTCATGTATTAAATCCCCATGAGGCGTCAGTGTTGGTCATGAATTGGATCAATTAGTTATCAACTTTCTTTACAAGTATACACAGGCTACATGAAACACCTGAACGTTCGGACGTATGAGAGTTATCTGTCGGCCACTCAAGTATTTAATCTCCATGAGGAGGAAAGTGTTTGTCATAAATTGGACGAATTGATTTTAAACCTTCTATACAAGTACGCATAGGCTACATGAAATCTCTGAACGTACGGACGCATTAATTGGACCAATTGATTTCAAACCTTCTATACAAGTACGCATAGGCTACATGAAATCTCTGAACGTACGGACGTATTAGAGTTATCTTTTGGCCATTCATGTATTAACTCTCCATGAGGCGGAAAGTGTTTGTCATTAATTGGACCAATTGATTTCAAACCTTCTATACAAGTACGCATAGGCTACACGATATCCCTGAACGTATAGAGGTATGAGAGTTATCTGTCGGTCATTCATGTATTAAATCCCAAAAAGGTGGAAAGTGTTTGTCATAAATTGGACCAAACGATTATAAATCTTCTTTTCAAGTACGCATAGGTTACATGAACTCCCTGAACGTGCAGACGTACGAGAGTTATCTGTCGGCCATCCATGTATTAAATCTCCATGAGGCGGAAAGTGTTTGTCATAAATTGGACTTGTTGATTATAAACCATCTTTACAAATATGCATAGGCTACATGAAAACCCTGAACGTACGGACGTATGAGAGTTATCTGTCGGACACTCATGGTCATTAGGACTAATTAATTCATATTCTTATCAAGTCCATAAACATTTATTCAATGGTGGGGAAAGTGTTAAAGTCGATCAGAAACCAGACCCAATTTATAAAACGTACAGCTTATAAAATAGTAAATAATCTCGAAGATCTTGAACATTAATAACTCATGAATCTAAAACCGTTTAAACGGGTTTTTTTAAACAACGTCTTTACTTAGATTAAGGTGTGAAATTTTAAATACTATCGTCACGTGGTTCTTCGGTAAAAAACATTTTCTGCGCAAGCGCATGGACGCATACATCATTTCTGTCAAGCGAAAATAAATGCAATGAGTAGGATAACAAACAGCGTAAATATTATTATTAAGTTAATTCTTACTTAATAAGATATAATCGTCGGTTGTCGGTTTATAATTACCATCTAGGCGTTTGCCATTCGGTGACCAAGACAAAACCGGGCAAACAAATAAGCTTTATTCATACATAGGATGTTAAGATCTTCCCGAAAAGTTGAAAAAGGTATTGTCAGAATAACGAGATAAAAACTTACCAGAACAAATGCCATTTCAAATCAAATTTCATATTATAAATTTCTTCCTGGAAATTTATTTTTTTATTGGCCAACTTTATTGATGTTATTCTAATTTCATTGAAGAATTCCCACATTTATTTATACACCAGCTTCCCCAAAGATGATCAGACAAACGCGACAGCTCACTTCACGTTAATTATCTAAAGCACACGGTTAAAGCAACTTATTAGTAAAGAAATGGAAAATGGTCTTTGGTTAAGTGAAAAGGATTGTTAATATCAATTTTTTGACTTTCTTTAACTCCAAATACACACATCTCTGAGAGAGTATCTTTAAAGGGACTTACTCAAAGGTTTGTTGTCTGGGAGAAATATACGTTAAAGATATGGCCATTAATCATTGTCACTAAACCAAATACCATTTTCATTTTCTTCACTTTTCAGTTGCTGAAATCCCTTGAGTTTGTTCAATAATGTCAAGTGAGCTTTTGCGTCTGTCAGTACTTCTATGGAAAAGCCGGATTTGAAACAAACGCAGGAATTCCCTCTTGTGGCCCTTGCTAACGTCACGTAACAAAAGGGGCTACACGTGTCCAAAGACACACGCGGTTATGATAAATTTTACGCTTTTCTAGTTTCGAACATTATTATTTATCAGAACATATATTTACCTTGACATAAAATGTAAATTTGACTCATATTGTACTGTTTTACAAGCGGAGTACCGGTCAGATGCATTTTTTGAGTTGCATCGGCGAGGGAGTATTACAAAATATCAATTCCGCGAGTTCAAAACTGAAAGTTTACCTATAGGCGATTGAATACAATAAGGACTGAATCTTTTTTTTTTCCAGATTTTTGATTACTTGTCTGGAAATGCAGAAAAATAGCAAAGGAAGACATACCTACATGTATCTTGAATACATTTTGTTTTGATGCGCAAACGCACTACCGGACGTTGCGCAACCGATTTCCTCATCATCACCATGATGGTGATCACCAGGCGTGTATCTCTAGTTAAGAAAGTGAAAAACCGGATAGAAAACATTTGTTAGCAGTCACGATTCCAGATGTACGTTATATATTGATTTTAGATTTGGGTAAAAACCCGGCCGTTATACACAGTAAAATCAAAACGGAGAAAGAATGTTTTAGTATAGATTTTTATGACGACAAGATTTATACCGCCTGTACAGAACTTTCTCGCGATTCTCGTTATTCTGTATCTATATTGTCTGTAGAAGGAGTCACGTTAAAAACATTCCAGACTGATATCTCCGAGATTTATTATGATCCTTCCTTAACTGATCTAAACGGGAATATTTACATGACAGATCCCCGTAACCACAGAGTCGTTTGTTACAATGATGAGGGGCGAGTTCTGCACGAAATTAGAATTGACTGGTCATGGCCTCGAGGTATTTGTGTTGACCGGAGTGAAGATAAAGTTTATGTTAGTTCATGGCATCACCACAACGTGTACGAACTTGGGTCTGATCTGAGTCGATATAAACCAGTCTTAGATCAGACAACACGTTATATGGAGGGACCCGAGGTGATTTGTTTCTACAGTGATAAACTGTACGTCAGCCATTTGTCAGGGTCAGAGTCACGGTCTCATGTTACTGTGGTCCGACTTCTGTAACCTCACCCTTCCATCTCCCCTCTAGTATATTAACATCATATAACCTTACATCAATGGTCACACATCATGTCGACAGTCATAGTATGTTCTATTGTTACCATGGTTACCTGGTTACAGCTAAACACTATGGAATAACTTGCATTCATTTTATTTCTTTTGTATATTTATAGAAAACATATAGTTTTTTTTTTATTTTTTTTTATTTTTTTTATCTGAATCAATATTAGACCCGTGACTGCAGATCGATACCATAATTATTGGAGTTGTCTACGACAAATGTTTTCTATCCGTTAAACAGTGTAACAGCAGCATTCATGCTCATTGCTCACCATAAATTGCATTTACATGCTGTCGTATTAAAGTTATTGCAGAATTCCCAACTATTTGTCATCCGTTAAAACACGTTGATACTCAGAAGTTGTAACTAGTTTGTGCCTTTCTAGTCACAACCTCTGGGTATACTCACAACCTTTGACAATTCATGTTTTGTGGATGTATGTGTGTGAAATTGGTGACATATGTGTAAGTGTGTTAAGTATGTGTGAGTGTTCATATAAGTGTGTATCTGTTTTAAAGTGCGTTTAACCATAACATGTTGATGTTAACAAATGAAAATAAAAATATTCTTTAACGATACTTTTCTTTTTTTGTACGTTTATAGATATAAATCATAAGTCCCTCTGGTATTTATCATGAAGGAAATAAATCGCCTAAGGTCATCTGGTATCGAAAAATGACATCATAAGTGTTAATCTTTACCAGGCTGTGCTTTCGCAATTTTAATTTGCACTCTCGCATATTTGTGACCATATGTCGTTACTTTATTTTCCCTATGTGATGAAAGCATTTAAGATGATTTCCTTACATGGCGTTAACCCTTTACCAACGTCCTATTTTCGACCGCCCCAAATTGAAAGAGTTTGCAGACAACATTTCAAAGTGTGATGAAATTGGAAACTAATCCCCTGATAGAGCATAAAACAGTGTGGGAAAAGGAAAAATGCTCGGTACGAGCAAGTTTTCGTTTTCCCCAACATGTTTTCCAGAGTTGCCTGAAAAAAAGTGATCAAATGTCGTTAAACCATTACCAAATAGTAACGACATTTGATCACTTTTTAACGCATCGTCAACATTTTTTCAGTAATGTTACGACTTTCCTGGATTTCCCCATACATGGCAGGAATCTGCAGAGTTTTGTAGAAAAACACTGCAGACGTGAACTTTGGAGTAGACTGCAGTCACATTGGAATTCACTAAACAACGTGTGTCCTATATGGTTTATACCTTAGATGTAGAATGCGTCATTGTTTATGGCCGCCAGAAGTAGAAAAACATAAAAACATACAAAGTGTTTTAATCGAAGATGATATTTTGATGATCTCTGAAGGACATCCACATATTTAACCCCATTATCGATGTATATCATATTCATTTAATCCCCATGAGGCGGAAATCTAAATGACATATTTATCATGACAAGACCCAAACAACTGACAAACCCAAAGTTCCCATGGGCTACGGTCGATGTAGGATATATACACATTTTTGTTCCCATGAGGTGGAAAGGCTGAACGCTATATAGTTCAAAACCGGACCAAAACAACAGACTGTTGTGGTCAGACACGTCGTAATAAACAAGATGATAACGAATTTAATCAACAATCCTTTATTTACGTTTGCACGGAATCTTGATCTTGTACCAACTCCCCTCCGGTAACATGACCAGGAAATAAGCTTATATGGTCAAAGGGAAATAACTCGTGCATCTCCTTATATAGTATCATATATTAGTTATCTCCCATTGACCATTAAATGATTACCGAACAAACAATTGACCGAAAACCCTATAGCTTCTCCTGACAATGGTCGATAAATATCAAACACATTTTTGTCCCAATAAGGCGGAAATCACAATTGTTGATCATTACAAATTTCAAACAACAGTTGATATTTTTCCCAACGAAAGTTTACCAGTATAAATCGGAAAATGCTTTTTGTTCCCAATTAGATTCTTTCGGAGCAAGTTTTGGATATAGAATTTTTCATAATGGCATTCTACCAGTTCAAGTCGGTGAATTAATTTTAATGTTAACCAGAACATAGGCGTAGGAGCTGGGGGGCCATGGGGGGGCCGCCCCCTCATGTCCAGACCGGGGGGCCAGAGTATACTTTGCCCCCCCCCCCCCCTCAATATTCACAATGGTAACTAACGTCATTTATGTTTGGCAATGGGTTAATTATAATAGCTGGTAAAAGTCTCATATCTTACAATGTTAAGAACAAGTTTTTGGATGAAATATATATATATTAATAGGTCTACATGTGTTGCTATTTTATGAATATCTAGTAACAGCGACAGTATAAATTAATAACATTTCAAGGACCACTGCGTTTGTATATTATTTCAACTCTTTACCCAAATCCACCCAGTTTTCTTCTTCGACATAGAAATGTGTTTCGGACGACAGCTCGGGGCTAATTGAAGGGGTATTTTTTCTTTTACTTTTTTTTCAAAAGTCTCATTGGTAGCATTATTTCTTAAATCATTATCATTATTTCATTATTATTAACCGCTTCATTCAATCTTTTGTTTAGAGTTTTAATCTCCATACTTTGAGTGAGAAATTGAGAAAAGAAACGGATCTTACTTTATTGTTTCCCGAGGTCGCGGACGTGTAAAAAATATCGCAGCGATGAATATAACTAAATGTTTTTTTTTTATCAAAAACAGTTTGCCAAACTAAGATAAATAACACTTAATGCAAACTCGACAGGTCGTGTTATTTTACCATCGGAACACGAAATAAAAACTGTCAGCCTGGAACACATGCTAGGCTGTATTGCACATTTCCGGACATTTAAACTGTAAAATGTATTCCCTTATTTCACAATACCCAACCTTTTCCACATCTATTGCAGATTTCTTTTGAAACCTCTGTGGCAAGATTGAATATTACTCATATCAAGAATATAGAAACAGCTTGGGTTCCAACTTTTAACTATATTGTGAAACATAAATGGTATTGGTCTACAAAACACCCAACCATCGACCTACAAACCAAACCACAAAACACCCAACCATTGACCTACAAACCAAACCACAAAATACCCAGCCATCGACCTACAAACCAAACCACGGAACACCCAGCCATTGACCTACAAACCAAAGCACAAAATACCCAGTCATTGACAAACAAACCACAGAACACCCAGCCATTGACCTACAAACCAAACCACAGAACACCCAGTCATTGATCTACAAATCAAACCAGAGAACACCCAGCAATTGACCTACAAACCACAAAACACCCAGCAATTGACCTACAAACCAAACTACAGAACACCCAGTCATTGACCTACAAACCAAACCACAGAACACCCAGCCATTGACCAATAAACCAAACCACAGAACATCCAGCAATTGACCTACAAACCAAACCACAGAACACCCAGACATTGACCTACAAACCAAACCAAAAAATACCGAGCCATCGAACAATAAACCAAACCACAGAACACCCAGCCATCAACCTTCAAACCAAACCAAGGAACATCCAGCCATCGACCTACAAACAAAACCACAGAACACCCAGCCATTGACCTACAAACCAAACCGCAGAACACCCAGCCATTGACCTACAAACCAAACATCAGAAGACACAGCCATTGACCTACAAACCAAACCACAGAACACCCAGCCATTGACCTACAAACCAAACCACAGAACACCCAGCCATTGGCCTACAAACCAAACCACAGAACACCCAGCCATCGACCTACATCAACTAACAACACCAAACTACAAAACACCCAGCCATCAACCTACAAACCAAACCACAAAACCCCCAGCCATCAACCCACAAACCAAGCAACAAAACACCCAGCCATCGACCAACAAACCAAACCACAAAATACCCTGCCGCTGGCCTATTAAAACGCCCATTCTCCGAAAATTAATACAAGTTCCAGCTTTAGTCGAATATTCTCGACCAGTAGCTAGAAACTATATGTCTAATGAAAGCTACAATCAAAGTTGGGCCATAGGTCTTTCCAGTGACATGATTTGCATATCAGGACACATTGGCAGATGCACAGGCTGTCGAAGTATAACATAAACGAACTTCAAACGACAAAAAGCGTAAGGGAGTTTTGAACGTATAAATTGCAACATTCTTTCAAATAAAAAACCTCACACTCACACTTGAATACACACAAAGCGTTATAGGATAGTATATCTTGCATAAATTCATCGTTATGGTAATGTAGGTATGAGGAAAGTGAGGAGGGGGGGGGCGTAAACTCTCACGCTTGACGCAGAACAAGTGTAGCGCCTTGATGAACGTTAAGAAGTTACGCGGCCATGACGTCTAGCGATTGATCCAGCAAACGACCTGTTTACGCGGATATACGTTAACTCTTTACCAAACGCCAAGTTTTCGACTGTCCCAAATTGAAAACGTTTGCAGACGACATTTCAAAATGCGATGAAATTTGGAAAATAATCTTCTGATAGGGTAGAAAACATTGTGGGAAACGGAGAAATTGCTCGTCACGAGCAATTTCTCCTTTTCCCACGATGTTTTCCAGAGTCGTCTGCAACAAAGTGGTTGAGTGTCGCTATCGATTGGTAATGGGTAAAACGCCCAACGAGCATCAAGGCACGCCATTCACTGACTCACTACCGACTGTTTAGGTTGTACGTGAGGAAAGAATTGGAGAAAATATACACACAAAGCGCGCTCTCCCTGTCGATTATTTGCGAGTTTTGCTTGGAAATATACAGTTTTTCTGTGGGAAATATCCATCGATTTGGTTGGCTTCGCGGGAAAGGAAACTTCAAGAGGGATATTTCTTTTTCTCTTGTCTGCGTTTGAGACGAAAATCGACGAGTGTTTGGCTGGTGGTTGTTTTTGACTTAGTACAAACAGGAACCACTTCTATAACTGGAAATCATGGTAAGTTATGGCTTATTCTTTAAAGCATAATTCGGGGGGTGGGGTGGGGTCTTGTTCGTCACTGCGCGAATAAGTTTCTTCGCTGAATTAATTAATTAATTAATTAATTTAACTGTGATTAATCTATTTCTCAACGGAAATCCAATTTGACGAACTTGTGTTATGGGGATTAACAGCATCTTCACTTAATGGAGCGAAAGAGTTATTCGGAATGATAACAATATCATCTTTTATTAGAATAGCTTTTGATATCATATGCAATTGCGAAGAAATGTAAGTTTTTTTCTCAATATTGAATCTCGCCTGCTGTCGGTTTTTTTCGCTTACATCCTCTCACATAAATTACCATATGGATCGTTAATCATTTTTACTCGTTGTCATTCTTTTTACATGGCGTCGACATATTCCCTTGAAATTGCATCGATTTCATCATAAGTAAGGAAAGACGAAACAAAAACTGATCTAACCACAAGCCCTTTGCTATCCAATTACCGTACTCATAGGCGTAGCTAGATCATTAGTAGGTGTAGGCATTTTTGGACTAAATGGCTTCAGCACGCTAGCGCATTGAATTTACACACCACCTTTTGAGGGTCGTCAGTTTATCGATACACAAACATGGATCTAACCCCAATTACTCATTAACATCCGCCTACACGTTGCGGAATAATACCTTCTTGGAACTAGGAATATAGTCCGGATTTACTCACTTTGTTTTGCTCTTTACAATTACTGTCAATTTTTTTTTCGGTCATGGACTCAACGAGAGTCAAAGGCGAGAGTTTGCTAGGGGGAACTGGGGTGCCAAAGTTTCAGAGGCCAAATTGTCGCAATTTGGGGGGGGGGGATTTGCGGTGTAATACAATTATGTTTAACCTCACATATTTTACCTTGACTGTATTATTGTAATAATCTTTGGACTTTTTTAATGTTTTCATTTTATCTATCTATCTTCCTTACGGGGACTCAGACATTTTCCTGGACAATGTGTACGCAATTGCGTTTCTTGAGTACAGATAGCAGTTTCACGCCTGGTACTTGACAAGTGATTAGAACCATTGACATTCCAGAAATCAGCCGGGAATCTCAAGATGTGTATGGGTTATGGGTTAAGAAATGTCCGTGTTTTGAGTAGAGAACATTTACTATTACAGACGATATCTTAATCCATTACCAAACAATAACGACATTTGACCAGTTTGTTGCAGACGACTCTGCAAAACATTGTGGGAAAAGGAGAAATTGATCTTAACGATTTTTTCTGCCTTATCAGAAGATTATTTTCTAATTTCATCCCACTATGAAATGTCGTCTGCAAACTCTTTCAATTTGGGACAGTCCAAAATGTGGCGTTTGGTAAAGGGTTGTACTTTTTAAGGGCATGTAATTTAGACATCCTGGTCCTTTTAAGGGTTACCTAGAGCCATTATGTTGATAAAGGCGTTTTTACCAAAAGTCAATGATTTCTTGACCTATTGCATCTATAGGAAGGAGATATCTATCATACTTATTGGAAGTGAATTTGCCTTTTATAGTAATATCACCAATCTGAACACATCGGGTTAATCCAATGAAATCACCTCTGAAATAATATGGATGACGCCATATTGTTTCCCGCGAGAATGACGTCACTTTACTTTCGTTTTTAAAAATATATCCTAGATGTGAACCCTAAAAAGTCGTTAAAATTGATTGAGGAAACAAGTATACATGTCACAACAACAAGTTCGCCATTTGGTATGAGTTACTGATAAAAAAAAAATGATTAAAAAGGATCTCCAACACTTTCATACACATTGAACTACTTAACGTGCACGCTTAGAAAATGTGTTAATTGCCGGAGGCCGATTTACCCGAAAAATTGTAACCCTACACTTATATCGGAGGTCTATTTCACAGCTCACGGAAATACCCGAGTAGTTCATGATATCACTAGTCTTAGATCGCATAGATATCATTTCCCTTTGTGAAGACGTTAGTCAGTGGTTGATATTTCAAAAACATACAATAGCAAAGCATCCTGGGGTCAGAGTAGTTCCGATGTTAATTAATCAATAATACAAATTGTCATGGTTATTTGTTACCATGGTTATTGATGTCATGTTCTCCATACGTATTTGTTTGAAATCCCGTCTGCTTCTATCCAGAGCACTGTGTAATTGGATATGCTCGTACTAGCCAGGCAGAGATTTGTTTCTAAATTAAATCAATGGGCTTTTTTGACAAAAACTTAAAAATCAATGAGGTTATTTTTTCATATAGAAAAATGATTAGAATGAATGAAAGTAATGAGTTTTGGGGAAATTTTATGAGATTTTTTGGGCCAAATATTATCACTGCTGTTTAGGATATTTTACCATTTGCGATTCTTTTCATTTAGCGATGATATATATACTGGGGCTTAAAGGAGACATTTACCCATTGTATTTTTAAAAGAATTATCGCAGGAACCCTTTATTGTGGGTACTCAATAGAATTGTCTCACCGATACTATTCTAATGAGTACCAACAATATAGTGTTTAGAGAAGCAATAAAGAATTCAGCAAGGGAGATATGCCTTTTTGTATGGACTTGATTTATTCAAGTGTATGAAGATGCGTTTCATAACCTTCCTAGCTCTTATTACAGGATAAACGCTTAACCATTTACCAAACAATAACGAAAATTGCTAAGTTTGTTGCAGACGACTCTGGAAAACCTTGTGGGAAAAGGATAAATTGCTCTAGACGAGCAATTTCTCCTTTTCCCACAAGGTTTTCTCCCCTATCAAAAGATTATTTTTCAATTTCATCGCATTTTGAAATGTCGTCTGCAAACTTTCAATTTGGAGCAGTCGAAAATTTGGCGTTTTGTAAAGGGTTAAACGTTGCAGGATATAAGTAGGTGCACTGTGCAATTGAATAGAAAGTAGACCGTCCCAGCGATCTCTTTTCGCAGTTTCCTCCCCAAAAAGACTCTCAGAAAAAAAGCATTTCACTGATATTCATTTAAATCGTTTAATGGATGCCATTCTAAGGAGTACAGCAACAAAGGCTTGAGTTGAGAGAGCAATAAGGAGAATATACCTCTCAAGCTCTCTCACTATGAGTATTTAGATGTATACATGTTAACCCTTATAGTGCTGGAACCGACTTCATGCTTGTGCAAATAGGTTAGATCCAGACCAGTCGCCAAGTGTATTGGCGGCTGGCCTGTGATATAACCTGTTTGCTACCCTGAGTATTTGTCCTCGTCAAAATTAAGCAGATATTAAAGTTTTTGGAAAGCAGATGACACAGAATGTTATTTCTAGAAAATTTCCCAGAATTCTAAGGGTTAAACAATACAGCTGTGC
>OX401421.1:4816292-4859210 GCA_947846245.1 Cerastoderma edule | reverse complement strand
GCATTCCAAACGATGGTGACCGTTACCAACACAATGAGCAGCCGGTACCCCATTCTCAGCATTACAGATCTGAAGACCCATACGAGTGGGTTGCCCCTAGGAACCAACAGGGAAACCAGCGCACTCCTGGAAATGGAACCAGGCATGCAAATTACAGGGACGGTTCCCAGTCTATGAATCAAAATGGCCGCTCTTTTATGAATCAAATGTACATGGACCATTCCGAGTTAATGCGGATGAGGCAGGAACGAGAAGCGGAACAGTATGGCTCTCCGGTGGATAGGCCAAGGTGAGAGGTCATGGTAGTTCATAAAGGTCATTGTAGTGAAGTAGTCCCTACTACGTATTCATACTCTGTTAGACCGGCAGGCGCTTTTTTGGTATCCTTACACAGATGGCATAGGTTTGATTTTTTCAATCATCCATATTGGATATGGTTAAGAGATAACTTAAGTTGGCAGACAACAATAAAGTCAATATGAAATACAGAAATATTTCCCCCCAATAGGATAGAAAGTATTCTTTGAGTTGAAGACATCGCTTATAATGTCCATTTCACTTTTTTTTTCTCTCATTAAATCATAAAGTCCTATTTAGTAAACCAGTAAAATTCAAAATCAACTTTAAGACAGATTTAAAATGGAGTGTTGTTTTTTTCTGTGTACCTTTCTAAATATTTCTTATTTATCCTGATTGAATATAAATCTGAGAAAATATTGCAGATAAAAAGAATTTGATCAATTTTTCTCATTCCTCAATGAATTTAGATTGTCATCTATTTAAAAATGCCAAAAGGTCATGTTAATGTCTTAGAGAGTAAATATTGCTTAGGTAACATTTCTGTAATTTTCATTCAAGATTTTGATTTCTATCATGTCCGCCTATAGTAGAATCTCTTTGAATATTTCTTTCTTTGTTTTATCAAATTCTCTCATCATTGTTTTTTTTTTCATTATTCATTAGTGCCAATTAGCTGTTTGAGTATGCTCAAGGGTTGTATGGTATTAAGAATGTTCAAAACTCATTTATCCGATTGGTTGATTCACACCTGCTAATTTTCATATGTAAATGAATGAATCTTGACAGTCACCTGACAATGATAAGATAAACTGTTTATTCCCTGACTTTTGATTGGATTGAAGTTTTTATATACTCTTTTTAAACATTGGCAGACTGATCAAAATTGAAAGCAAATTGAAAAAAGCACAACTTCGATTGTTATAGCGTAGAACTAGCTTATTGGGATTGAGTTAAAAAATTCTTTTGAATGAGATTCTTAAAAACACCTTTACCTATTTAAAGTGTGTGGGAGTGTCTGTTGGCAAGGCACTTCAGAACCCTAGCTTAGTGCTGGTGAATCCGGGAAAGCCAGGGGTGTCAAAATCAATTGTCTGTGTTGCCCGGCTTGTCCAATGGCCTGAAGTGTTTGTTACTGAAATTTTCTATACAACCATTACACAGACAAGTGCAGTAAATGACTTTTGATTGGATTTCGCCATCCCATAAAACGGTAATATAACTAAAAAATTGTTGACACAAAGTTAAACTCCATATAAATAAGCAAAACAAATTAAATCAACTTACTTATTTTATTTTCGAAAAAATCAGCTTATTTCTAGTTATCTGGTGACTTTGTGGTAGATTAGAACATTTCGAAAGTAACTCAAAGCTCAATAAATGTTTGCTGGGTGTGCTGTCTTCTGATTGGTTGTTTTTATGTGTCATGGCCATGTCTGTTCATTGGTTGTTATGTTTTAGTTAATGTTTGTTATGTTTTATGATTGGCTTAAACTGTTAGAAATGTTTTGCTTTCTGGTTAAATTTATATGTATTGGTCCTAGAAAAAAACTTTCAAAAATATTGCATGCAAAACATATATTGTGCGTATTGCACTCACTGCGTTAGACAAATTATTTGTACTGATGCTTTAACAACACATTTATGCTTCTTCTTGCCATTGTTAAATATGATTCTGTTTCCAACTTTTGCGAATTGCTTACTAAACCAACTGCTGAATAGTTAAGTGTTGTTTAATTTCTTTGGATTGGAAATTATGTTTTCTGTTTAAAATAATGCCAGGAGTATGAATATGTGCTCCAACCACATTGATACAACTGAAACTCTGTTGAAATATGTTCAACAATTTTCAAAGAGATTGTAAAAAGAGATTTTCTTGTGGAAATTTAATCATTTTAACCTAGATTTGCTGGTAGTTAGAAAATATTTAGGATTGGTTGCAGTATACTCCAAAATAAACATTATATACCAAGACTTTGAATGTGTTTGTTGTGTTTGTTTGTATATTTTATGCTTCTTAAAACCTTCTTTTGTTGGTAGGCCATTAGATTCATCGCATTGAGACAATTCAAATCAGTACCCACAGAAAAAAGAGTTGCCAAATAACTTTTGAAGTGTTCTATTCTAAGACTCTGACATGCTTTCTCACCTTGACTACCAACTGATGCAAGGTCTTAGCTCAAGGTCATATTTATATAAGAAAACAAGGTCATGGTTTAAACGTTGGAAAAATCAATACTATCTTCCTATTGGTTAATATAGCTAAGTAAAACCTTCTATATCAAGGGATCAACTATGTACTTCAACTTTGTCAAATATTGTGAACCCTACTTCATTTTTCAAACCATGATAAAAACCGAAATTTTATGTACTCCTACTATGTCCAACATGATAAAACCTAGATTTTATGTACTCCCACTATGTCAAACATGATTAAACCCAGATTTTATGTACTCCCACTAGGTGCAACATGATAGAACCCAAATTTTATGTACTCCAACTATGTGCAACATGATAAAAACCCAAATTTTATGTACTCCCGATATGTGCAACATGATAAAAACCCAAATTTTATGTACTCCCAATATGTGCAACATGATAAAACCCAAATTTTATGTACTCCCACTATGTGCAACATGATAAAACCCGAATTTTATGTACTCCCACTATGTGCAACATGATAGGTCAAACTATGTATATTCCACTTAGTCAAAATTATGAACCCTACTTCATTTTTCAAACCAGGTGCAACATGCTAAAACCCATATTTTATGTCCTTCCACTATGTGCAGCATGATAAAACCCATATTTTATGTCCTTCCACTATGTGCAGCATGATAAAACCCATATTTTATGTCCTCCCACTATGTGCAGCATGATAAAACCCATATTTTATGTCCTCCCACTATGTGCAGCATGATAAAACCCATATTTTATGTCCTCCCACTATGTGCAGCATGATAAAACCCATATTTTATGTCCTTCCACTATGTGCAGCATGATAAAACCCATATTTTATGTCCTCCCACTATGTGCAACATGATAAAACCCATATTTTATGTCCTCCCACTATGTGCAACATGATAAAACCCAAATTTTATGTACTCCCACTATGTGCAGCATGATAAAACCCATATTTTATGTCCTTCCACTATGTGCAACATGATAAAACCCATATTTTATGTCCTCCCACTATGTGCAGCATGATAAAACCCATATTTTATGTACTCCCACTATGTGCAGCATGATAAAACCCATATTTTATGTACTCCCACTATGTGCAACATGATAAAACCCATATTTTATGTCCTTCCACTAGGTCCAAACCTAATAGTCATGCCCCCAAGCACAGGTACTCACAGATTATTCCACCCAGGTGAGAATTGATTGGTTTTCAGTTGGTGCTAGCCTCTATTTTATCAGAGATCCAAATTAAGGGAAAGTACCGCAACAGAGTTTTTTCTCCTTTGAACTCTTTCGCTGCCGATTTGCTCATCTACTTCTTAGTGCAACACTTTTTCCTAGTTTGCATGTATTCACTGTCAAACAACCTTTTTTTTGCTTGAAATTGACCAAACAAAGCTTTGTTCTTATTTTTTTTTCATAACTGGGTTTAAAGGTCTTAAATAAATGTGAGTTGCTGTAAAGAAAGCAATGTGACATCACATAAGCCGCAATACACAGATGTACAGTACTGAATGACAAATAGGTGAGACTAGCATTCCTTGTTGGTCTGGGTCTGAGTGCCGCTTGTGCCCTTAGTTTCGGGGAAGAATTCTTTGGCAAGCTACATCAGAGTACCGTTTTACTAAACAGTTTACGCTTAAGATTTGCGTAAGTCTAAAAAACAATTCCTCTTATTTCAATATTGGACAAAGCAATATTGCAAAGTAACACATCATTGGAATCGTCTGTCCGAGACGCTTCCAATGAAGTGCCACATTGCATCATTGTACTTTCATTGAAGATAATATCAATGTTTATTAGTTTTGACTTGCACAAACATTTTCCGTAAGTTGTTTAGTGAAACGGGCCCCAGAGCTCTAGCTAAGTACCGGTGAATCAAGAAAAGTTGTAACATAGCTGACAAATCGTTGACATGTCATAAAACTCTCCATATAAACAAATATTTTCAAATTAGATCAATTATGTTTCTCATGTTTCATCGATAGCCCTTATAGTGCTGGAACCGATTGTTCAATGGAACATTGTGCTTATACAAACTGGTTAGATCCAGGCCAGCCGTCAGGTAAATTGGCGCCTGGGCTGTTATCTAACCTGTTTTCTACTCTTAGTATCTTTCCTCATCAAAATTAAGCAGGTATTTAAGGTTTTGGAAAGCAGACGACACAAAAAATTGTTTTTAGAAAATTACCCATTATTCTAAGGGTTAGGCTGAGAAAAATCTGTGTGTACTTCCCTTATTTTGGACTCTGACAGGTTTAACCTAACTTCTTTTATAATGGCATGATTTGTGTTGTGGTTTATTTTCTGTTTAACCAACCAAACAATGAATTAATCAGAACCACAGATAGCTCTAGATACTTTTGGAAGATATTGTGAGATATTTTTACAATACTTAACCCATTTCCAAACAATAACCACATTTGACCAGTTTGTTGCAGACGACTCTGGAAATAATTGTGGGAAAAGGAGAAATTGCTTATAACAAGCAATTCCGCCTTTTCCCACAATGTTTTCTGCCCTATCAGAAGATTGTGTTTAAATTTCATCACTGTTTGAAATGTCGTCTGCAAACTCTTTCAATTTGGGACAGTCAAAATTTTTGTGTTTGGTAAAGGGTTATGGCAAAAAATCCCCATCAGAGGTATTCCTCCAGACCTGTTATGCATCTTTTTTATGCTTGTAATTACATATATGATTGTAATCTCTTATTTGATAACAAGTTCCTTCATTGTGTATGTTTAGAAAAAATGAATATGCTTGTTGTTAAATAATTCATTTTAAATTGCTCCATCGCTGATCATTAACAAATAAACCATCATTTGGTGTGATGTTCTGTGGTGGTTTGTATCTCAGTTTTAAGACAGGGTTACCCTGTGCAAAGGTTGAAAGTTGTGTTAAAGCCCATACAGATTTTTGAATAATTAGTAAGCTAGTGTTAAGAGTCGGGCATCGCTACATAACTGAAATAATGTTGATGTGATGTAAAACCCATATGAAAAAAAAATAATTTAAAAGTGGTAGATTCAGAACAATAAACGGAGTCAATATTGGTTTGAATATTTAATGGTACAGTCAAACTTGTGTTAAGAGGCCGGTCTATGGACCTGAGAAAATTGGCTGCTTAAGACAGGTTGGCTGTTTAACACAAATAAATGTACACTGGATGCAATGATGGGACTTTCTGTAGTGGTTGTTTAAGGCAGGTTGGCTGCTTCAATGGATGGTTGCTTAACATGAGTTGGACTGTATGTGGTTTTTTACTTTTCGTAATGATAACACACAATATGCATGTTGGATTAGTTTACCTTTGGTGTGGTACAAGAGGTCTGGATAAGTGGATTATTATTCCTGCTTTCTTTGTTATTGCTCCTTGAATACTCTTATATTGTGGGTTCTCGTTAGAATTTTCTTGACGAGGCAATTCTGATGATTGTCATGACGACAATTTTTATGATGGTTTCGACGAGACAATTCTAATGATTGCCTAGAGGAGACAATTCTAAATTATCGTATTGACAAGAAAATATCGAATGATCGTCTCAACGAGACAATTGTATTGATCGTTTGATGAGACGATTCAATGATTACACACAAAATAATATACGTTTGATAGTTTTCGAAGTAATGCATGTCAAAGACCCTTTAAAGAGACCTCTTATAGTGCTTCTATGGTGTTTTACTGCATGATTTCTTTGATAACACTTTTCCTTACAGGCTCTTCTTTCCAATTAATGACAACTCTGTTTATATTTTTGACATTTTCAATAATAATAATTCCAATCTGGGTTGCCTTTGTCCATGGCTTCTAGAACTTTGATGAAGCTCTATGTAGTGCATACACTAAGATTCTGAGCAATTATTGGCCGAATGTTATGTTATACAATTCCTTTTTTTGTATGAATTCCAAAGGACAATAGCTGTTGATGTGCAATAAAACAATATTCATTCAATTCAACAATTATCCGAGAGCAAGACTTGTACAATTCAAGTACTTAACTTCATTGAATAGCATTGATAGTGACAGAACATTGAGATGGCTTCTTTGTTGTTGATTAAATTTAAGACATTTGACTTACGAGAAATTTCCATTGATAGTCTCATTATATCAAGAGTTTTCTGTAAGGTTATTTTCCCATAAAGACATTTGTGCTAACTTCTTACAAGCTGAAACTAACTTCATGCTTTTGCAAACAGGTTTGATCCAGGCCAGCCGCCAAATTTATTGGCAGCTGGCCTGGGATCTAACCTATTTGCTACTTTTAGTATCTTTCTTCATCAAAATTAGATATTTGAGGTTTTGGAAAGCAGACGAAACAAAAATCTATTTTTAGAAAATACCCCAGCATTCTAAGGTTTAAGTCTTTAAATAATGAAATCATGACTAAAGGCATTTCTTGTAGTCTTAGATTATGTTTGTTTACTATTTTACATTTCATGTAGTTTATTATCTAAAAATAGGAGTGTTTTCTTCGTTGTAGCAATTTTGACTATGAATAGCTATGGGTTTTTGCAGAACTGATGATGAGTTAGAAAAATTAAAGCAGTCAAGAGTTCACTCTAAATCCTCGGACCACGTGGATAAGAAACCAACAACAAATTCTAAACATCCGACGAGTGAAAAGTTTTCCGCGTACAAAAAGCTGATTAGCCCAGGGCTTTATAGTACCCCTAAGTCAAAGTCACATGATGAGTTACGGTAAATCTGATTGGCTGTTGTTTGCAAGTTTTCATGTCTTGGTTTCGTTTTCGTTGTTTAGAATTGTTTTTTTACTGTTTTTGTGGTGGTGGGGGCAAATGGTTGTAGACTGGATGATTTCTTTGATTTGTTCGATAAGGTTTGTTCAACCAATTGACCAGTCGCCAATAGGCCTCAATTTGAATATTCATAACAGATTACCCAATGAAATGGTGTACAAAACTCTGACAAACAGATGCACATGTGCTCGTAAATATTGTTTTTAATGGCCCTATTTGCAGAAACAACTCTGATAAATATTGAGGCGGGGTTTTATCGGCTGGTCAATTGTTTGTGATGATGGAGGCAAATGGTAGAAGGCTAGATGATATACTTCTTTTATTTGTTCATTTGAGTTAAACTTTGTTCAACACAATTATGTCTATAATAATAATTAAAAAAGAATGCTGGTGTCATGCTTTGAAGAAAATAGAGAATTGTTTTTAACCCTTTCCCAAACAATAACGACATTTGCCTACTTTGTTGGAGATGACTTTAGAAAACATTGTGGGAATAGGAGAAATTGCTCGTAACGAGCAATTGTTCCTTTTCCCACAAGGTTTTCTGCTCTATCTGAAGACTATTTTTGAATTTCATCACATTTTGAAATGTCGTCTGCAAACTCTTTCAATTTGGGACAGTCCAAAATTTGTTGTTTGGGAAAGGGTTTAAAAAGAAAACAGAAATATAGAAAGAAATCTTTCATAGCATAGTTGTTCATGTTTCCCCACATGGCAATGACTGGTGTTTTAACCCTTTACCAAACACCAAACGGTATTAAGAAAAGAGTGAAATTCTTGATGTAATTGAGTTGAACTTTCTAGATAAGCTATGATTATTTTTAGAATAAAAAGTTAATAAAAAATCTTTTTGATGTGTACCTTTTTTAAATTTATTTTATTCTAATCATGCAGTTATGTTTTCCTAGATCAAGATTAGTGTTTTTCTTATTTAGAAAGACAAAAATTATAATTTCTAAAACAAAACGTAAAATGTTTGCGCTGAACAAACATTATTTGGAAAGGAGAAATTGCTTAATGAGCAATATTTTCTTTTGTTTTATTCATCCTCATAGTGAACATTTTTTTTATTTTTTTTTCTTATAATATTATTCTAAATAAGATTTTATTCATAATAGAATTTTGTTTAATTTCTTTTAAAAGATTGTGTTGGTGTTTGTTCTGGTGTTTGACAGTAGATAGATGGTGGAGGATTAATTTCCCTGTGTTTTAACCCTTATAGTGCTGAAACCGACTTTATGCTTATGCAAACAGGTTAGATTAAGGCCAGCTGCCAAGTAAAGTGGCGGCTGGCCTGTGATCTAACCTGTTTGCTACTATGAGTATCTTTCCTCATCAGAATTAAGCAGATATTTCAGGTTTTGGAAAGCAGACACCACAAAAATCTATTTTTAGAAAGTTACCCAGCATTCTAAGGGTTACTTACAAATGTGAAGATGTTCACAAACTAAAAGGTTTCAGTGCTGACTATTGGTCAAGCATTTATAGCACAGTATAAGTTGATAAATAAATGCTGTGAGATGTAAGACTTCTTTACCTGCGGTAAGAGGGATACATGAAATGTAATCTGGTGCAAGAAAGAATAGAAAAAGGATATCCATTTCCATGAACGATATTATATAATGATCACTACACTGACTAACAATACTTCTATTCTACCTGTATTCTATTCATGTAACGCTTCAATGTAGAATATTGGATAAATGTTTATCTTTATGAACTTATTTTACCATTTACACCACTTTTAGATTTGTTTTGATAATATATGTGCTTGAACTTTGACATTGTAATGTTCAAATCGATGATGCCATATTGTAACTATGAGAGATGAGATATATTTTACAGATTTTTAAGATATTTCATTGGTTAACATTATTAAAAACTTCATATGATATGAAATATTGTTGGAAGAAAGTTATTTCACATATCAGCTTGTCCCTTATTTTCCTGTGAGTTTATGAGTCACAAGCATTACACAGGTAAAACTAACTTCAGGATCGTATGACAAATTATTTTTTTCACAATGATTTCCATGCTTATTAAGGTAATCAGCTGCTACATTTGAAGTAGATTTTAAACTTATAAATACAGATTTAACTCTGGGACTTATTCCAAAGGTTGAACTGTTTATTTCTTCATTTATTGGGTTTGTTTAGAAGCTAGTCTCAACATGTGATTTCAATTCTGTCATTATTTTATTCAAACTTCTGTCTCTGAGTACCTGCAGATTTAGATATAACTATAATTAATATTTTAAGCCTTTATTTAGTCACTGGATTAATTTTACGGTAAGAAATAATAAGGGTTAAGGTTCGATTGAAAATCATCAAAACCCAATTTGGGCAAACAAATTTTTCATGTTACAGGAATGGTTGAAAAATCGAAAAAAAAAAATAAAGACTAAGAAAATATCCTCTAAAAAGGATTAGTGTGAATTTGGACAATCCTAATTAATACAAACAACCTTTTTTAAAGGGATTATTGAAAACTTGAAAACCCCAATTTAGAAAACACTTTCTTGTGACATGGGTTATTGATAACTTGAAGAAAAAAAAAGAGACAAACAAACATTCTTGTGATAAGGATTATTGAAAATTTTGAAAAGAACAATTTCAGACAAACAAACTTTCTTGTGAAATGGATAAATGAAAACTTTAAAAACCCATTCCAGACAAAGTAAAGAAAAAAAGAATTAAGCGCACAAACTTTCTTGTGAAAAGGATTAGTGAAAATTAGGAAGAAAATGACATACAAACTTTTTTTTCAAAATGGATAATTGAAAACTTAAAATAACCAAATTTAGACAAGCATAACTTGAAAACCCCAATTTAGACAAACATATTTTCTTGTTACAGGGATGATCGAGGATCGAATGGGGACCATCGGAGAATGGGTTCTGGGGAAACAACCGGTTCCCCAGCCTCAGACCAACGGGGCTCCCTCGCAGGAAGTGCTTTTGAGACGTACAACAAGCCATCGATGATGACTTCATTTGGTAAATCAGAAGTAGGTGCCCCGGGATCCCCAGTGAAATCTGACACGAGGGAGGTGAAGAAATTATCTAGGTGAGTTTGGTAAATCATAAATTCTTAGATCACTTAACCCATTACCAAACAATAATGACGTTTAACCACTTTGTTGCACACTGCTTTTGAAAACATTGTGGGAAAAGGAGAAACTGCTTGTAACAAGCAAATTTTCCTTTTCCTACAATGTTTTCTGCCCCTTCAGAAGTTTGTTTTCTAATTTCATGACACTCTGAAATGTCGTCTGCATACTCTTTCTATTTAGGACAGTCAATTTGGGGCGTTTGGGAAAGGGCCAACTCAGTTGATAAAAAAGTTTGAGAATTTGTTACTGATTTTATTAGAAAGAATCAGTACTTGACAATGATCAATTATGAAAACTTCAATAATGCTATGAAATATTGGGTAGAAACCATGGTGACAAATCTGAAAACAGGATAAAATGGTGGTTATCATTTTTTTTACACAATGGTTTTGGAAGTTTTTTGGTACAAAAGAGTCTAAGTGAGTATTTAAGGAAGGATATGGTAGCAACCTTCTTTGCATTTAAGAATCTGCAACAGATAAAATTGGAAGTTTTTTGGTACAGCAGAGTTTGATACAATATTTTAAAAAGGAAATGGTAGCAACTTTCTTTGTATTTAAGAATTTCAAACATATAAGATTAAAAACATCCATTTACCCAATTATAACAACCTTGGACCATTTCTAGAACTCTAACCAAAACAATTGCAGTCTTCACACTTGTGTTAGAATTTGTCTTCTTAGTGCTTCTCCTATGCACATTTTCTCCGTGTTCTGATGAAATATTTAGGTGGTGGTATCTCAAGAACGATATGCCTTTTCAGGCTTGATCTTTTTACATAGAGACATGCTAGATAATTTTACTGGACCTAAGACAGTCCATCCTGCGTACTGAGGGTTCAGTGCAAGACTATAGTAAGTGCTTCACAATATGTGAAGCACTTACTATAGTCTTGCACTGAACCCTCAACATGGTGATTTCAATCTTTCTCGTAAGGTCATACCAAAGACCAACAAAGATGGGTAGTATTGGCTTCCCTCCATGGCACTCTGGGTAATGGGAAATTTATTACTACATTTTGTACTTGAAAGTATAGTCTGGATAAAAAGGAGTAGTACATGTTATAGGGATCATGGGATTTTGCGAGAAAATGAATGAAAAAAGGGGCCTCCGTGGCTTAGTGGTTAGAGTACAGAACTTGAAACCACATGGCCCCTCTCCGCGTGGGTTCAAATCCTGAGAGGGATATGGATTTTCTTGAGAGGTAGTCTCTCGACTGACTTACGGAATGCCGATGGTTCTACCCGCCTTAACCAGTCCTTATGGGCAGTTGAGTATGGGGTCTTCCTCCATCATTAAGAGTTGGGCATCGCTACATAACTGAAATAATGTTGATGTAAAGTGAAAACCCATGAAAAAAAAAATGAAAAAAAAATATCACAAACCTTTAGGTCTGTTTTCGTGTTTTGCTCTTTGCTTCTACCAAGATTTCCTCTTTGTTGAAATATTTTGTCTGTTGAAGCATATTCAGTTTTATAATCATGTATGAGTTATATTTATTATTATTACATAAATAACAAATACTAACATGATCGATATCAATGGTGTGTTGTTATGTCATTATTTAAAGACTTTGCAGCAACATTTATGGGACTGTGTGGCTTACACATATACTAGAAAAAGATAACAATTAATCAACTACGTTATATCTATATATATTTGTACAAGAATTTGTAAATTTACTTTGGGGCATGCAGAAAAACTCTACAAAACCATTTAGTCATGGTTCAATGTGAAATAACCAAAATAAGTAGACTTTGGAATTCAATGCAAAAGTTACATTCATTCTATCCTTCATCTAAAGAATTTTGTGATGGCCTTTGGGAAGATCAGTTGACCTGAACTCCAAAGAGAGGATTCTGTAGCCTAGTTGTAAGAGTAAAGAACTTCGAATCCCATGACCCCTTTCCGTGTGGGTTCAAGTCCCAGTGATGGCATTTGAATTACCATGAAAGGTAGTCTCTGGGTTGACTTACGGAATGCCTATGGTTCTATACTACAAGGCTTGACCAGCCATATCAATATAAGGGTCTTTCTCAACCATTACATTACAATCCAGGCTTTGCTGAATAAATGAAGAGTTAATGATGTTTCGCTGGTACAACGTGTCTCAAACCATTCTATCCTTAACAAAACACTTATGAGAGGGAGATGGTTATTCGCTGACTTTGGAAGCGTCCATGGTTTTGACCAGATGCTAATAAATGGGCAACAGTGGTACCTTGGTTAAGCGTCAGCCTCTTGTACCGATGGTCCCGGGTTCGAACACCGTTAGCAGCAAAGGAAGATTCCTGGGACTAGCCCACACATTGGTGTGAGTTCTGGTTCAGTATCCAGGAACCAACAAGAGAATTCAATGAGCTTCAAGCTTCCGTCACAATTAATGTGAAATGAATAAGTTTAAAGTTTACCCTTTACCAAACAATAATGACATTTAACCAGTTTGTTGCAGACAACGCAGGAAAACATTGTGGGAAAAGGAGAAATTGCTGTTAACGAGCAATTTCTCCTTTTCCGACAATGTTTCCTGCCCTGTCAGAAGATTGCTATTTAGTTTCATCCCATTTTGTAATGTTGTCTGTTAACTCTTTAAATTTTAAGACGGTCCAAAATTTGGCGTTTGGTAAAGGGATAACTTTACCAGATGCTTGATCATGCCCTGATGGCATTCCCGGAAACAAAGTTTCCCTCTAACACTAAGTGTGCGTGACATTCAAACATTTCTGAAAAAAAAATGTAAACATTATTTTGATGTATGGTACTTGTTACACCATATCTATAGAAGCATGGAGGATATATCTGAGGAGGGGCATGAAAAGCTAATCAAAGACTTAGAGAATGACACAATAGAGGTGCATGAGCTCAGAGGCACTCCAAATGATAAACAAAGCCAACCATTGGTTGTGAGTGTGTCACATGACGTATCACATGATGTGTCACATGATGGGGATAGCCAATCAGACACCTGCAGTAACTCTACGCCTGACACGGTGGTCTTCAAGGGGTAAGGGGCATGTAGATTGAAAGGCATGGTCCTAACCCTGATGCTCCCTAATTAATCCGCATGGCCTAATTCGAATGTCATAACGAGAAATGTCTTAACCCTTTTCCAAACAATAATGACATTTGACCACTTTGTTGCAGACAACTTTAGAAAATATTGAGGGAAAAGGAGAAATTGCTCGTAACGAAAACTTTTCCTTTTCCCACAATGTTTACTGGCCTATCAGAAGATTATTTTCCAATTTGATCGTTCTTTGAAATGTCGTCTGCAAACTCTTTCATTTTGGGTAGTCGAAAATGTGTTGTTTGGGAAAGGGTTAATATTATTGCTTAGCTTCCATTGACCAAGCATTGTATAGCCCAGGATCCTTGGCCTAATCCAGTGTATTTGTTTCTCAGGGGTTTTGTTAGACAGATCATTAAAGGCACTTACTCAGAGTTTTGTGCTGTGGGAGTAATCAGTTAAAATTTGACATGTACAATCATTATCACTAAACCAACTACCATTTTCAATTTATTTACATAAAGGTTGCTGAAATTATGTGTTTTTTCATTAAATGGCATGAGATGAGCCTTTGAGCCTTACAGTGTTTCTCTGGGAAAGTAGGTTTATAAATAGACACAGCTTGCTAGCGTCACGTGACAAGAGTGGTTAAACGTTTCCAAAGACACATGTAACAAATGGTATCTAGAAAATACCACCTCTTATTCTAAGTTAAGATCAAAGCTGATGAAAATACCAGTTAAAATGGTTTGCAATATCTGCAATATGATTATTTTTCATCTTTGTTAACTGCAATGGAATGCTTTTAATAATGGAGTCTTATGTTACTTTGCAAATCTGTGTTACCATTTTATCGGTAGACGGCAATTTATATTAACCCTTTTACAGTGCTGGAACCGACCTCATGCTTATGTTTCAAACAGGTTAGATCCAGGCCAGTCGCTAAGTAACCTGGCGGCTGGTCTGGGATCTAACTTGCTTTCTACTCTGATTAACTTTCCGCAACAAAAATAAGTAGATATTCAAGGTGTTAGAAAGCAGACGACACAAGGATCTATTTTAAGAAAATTACCAAGCATTATAAGTTAAAATCCAAATGTGTGAGATAGTCCTTTAAGATTGTTTGATCCCCAGCCTTTGATTATTCAAAAAACCTGCTTCTCCTTCATTGACAAGACTGTCAACCCTACTGTGTACCATTCAGGCTGCCAGTCAACACAGTCTTGACTAATCTGCATTGCTGAGCTAGATGCTTTAACTGTCTTTGTTCACTCTTAACCCATTACCAAACGATGACAACATTTGACCAGTTTATTGCAGACGACTCTGGAAAACTCAAATGAGCAATTTCTCCTTTTCCCACAATGTTTTCTGTCCTATAAGAAGATTATTTTTCAATTTCACCCCATTTTGAAATGTCATCTGCAAACTCTTTCCTGACTGACTAACGGCATGCTGGTGGCTCTATCCAGTTTGACCAGCCCTTATGGGCAGTTGTGGATAGGGGTCCTTCTCTATCCAGCTTAACCAGCCCTTTCAGGCAGTTGTGGATAGGGGTCCTTCTCTATCCAGCTTGACCAGCCCTTACAGGCAGTTGTGGATAGGGGTCCTTCTCTATCCAGCTTGATCGGCCCTTACAGGCAGTTGTGGATAGGGCTCCTTGTCAATCATTAAGAGTCAGGTATTGCAACATAACTGAAATAATGCTGATGCAGTATAAAGCCCATATAGATAGATGAATCGACTTTCAAAGACCATACGATAAAGTGATGCTTGATTAAGTCTAATTCATATAACCTTACCAACAAAGCCAAAGCCTGAGTCATTATAGAATGGGATATTCATAGCAAATTGGCAAAGTGGAAATGTCCTCAACAAAATGAAACATTGAAGACGTTGTGGTTGGAAATTTGCACTCAAAATCAAAGACGTCTATAGTTATCCTCGGGTCAAAACTATGTAACATAGTATATACCCCAAAACTATAGGCCCCCTTTTCTTAAAGGCACATAAAAGGAGATAAGTACAAATAAATTACTGAAAAAAGAAATGGAGTTCTTTTATTATGTTCATAAAAGTCATGAGAATTAATTTACAAATGCATTTAGACTCTATTAAAAAAGTTCCTTTCACATAAGTTATTTTGTGCTTGAAATATAGTTGTCTCCAATTCAATCATGTTTATCAACAACCTGTTTGTTTACATATTCAAAATAACGAATTTTGATTGGTCGGTTCAAATATTTGTGTATCAACTGTCAAGGTCAAAGGTGAAAAATGAGGCAAGATCTGAAATATTAAACTTGCTAATCTAGGTTATTTCTGGTAGACTATGTAACATAGTATTGACCCCAAAACTATAAGCCCCCTTTTCTTAAAGTGCGCCCTCAATTGGCCCAAACATTATCATATCCAATGTCAGGACTTGTATGTATCCACATGGCATGACAATCTTACTATGACCTTGCATTACCTTCTATTACTAATCTATTTGCCGTAGACATTGTATATAGGAATTTGTGATTGGTCCAAACTGGTAGCAAGAGTAGACAATGAAAAGGAAATAAAAAGAACTGTTGACGTTTTCTTTATGATATTGGGTAGAAGCCCTTGTGACAATTGTGACAAGAGAATGAATTGTTCATCTTTAGCAATTTATCCTTTTGGCACAGCGAATTTTAAAGCTTTGAAAATTAGATATGACAAAGTGAGGTATGATGAAGTACGGAAAAAACTTATTTTACTTATATGGTCTTTTTATATGCTTTATCAGAATAGTGTATGCTTTGTCTGAATAGCACATGCTTTATATGAATAGCACATGCTTTATATAAACAGCATGTTTCATCTGAAAAAACATATGCTTTATATAAATAATAGTATATGATTTATTTGAATAGCATATGCTTTATATGAATAGCACATGCTTTATATAAACAGCATGTTTCATCTGAAAAAACATATGCTTTATATAAATAATAGTATATGATTTATATGAATAGCATATGCTTAATATACATTGTATATGATTTATATGAGTATTACAAGCTTTATATGAATAACATATACTTTTTATGAATAGCATAATGCTTTATATGAATATCATATTCGTTATATGAATACCACATGCCTTATATGAATATCAAGTGTTTAATATGAATAGTATATGCTTTATATGAATATCACATGTTTTATATGAATAAAATATGCTTTATATGAATATCACATGTTTTATATGAATAAAATATGCTTTATATGAGTAGCCAAAAGCTGTTTGGTGATCCTTGAGAGTCTTAAGGACTGGAATGCAAATACTCATCCATACTCAACCATGTGTAAAACTTAAAAACTGTACAACAATCAATAGATTGGCATCATTTTACAGATTTCATGATTCAAATCAGAGTTAAAATGTTTTCGATGTTATTGGTAACTTTACATAAACGATTTTATTCTTTATTATTGCCATCTGCCTTTTACTTTTAATAATTAATTATTGAGCCATGACCTTGTACCTTGCTGTTAATAGTTTATTTCATATAATCTTTCATAGCATGTTCCCAGGATATTTTTCCTGTGTCTTATATTTCTATACCATTTGAGTTTGCATTTAGATGCATTTTATCAATGGTGTATAAGTTACAGCAGACAGTTGTCAAGTTACATCTGAAAGAACAAAACCAAATCCATGAAAAGATAAAGACTTCAATGGTTTGTTAAAATGATTGAAATTGAGATGAAATCATAAATTGAAAATATTTACTGCTGCAAACCAATTCATTTTTGACAGACCAGTGTTGTTGAAAGATTCAAAACGATACCATAGATAAGAGTAGTCTATACGAAACTGAACAGTGGATAAAACCTTCCCAAATGGCAAAAAATGATAACAAAATGATGAGCCTGGGGCTTGCAGCCACAATGCAAGGCTTCTTTAACCCTCCACCAAACACCAAATGTTTGACTGTCCCGAATTGAAAAGAGCTTGTAGACGACATTTCAAAATGTGATGAAATTAAAACACAATCTTTTGATAGGGCAGAAAACATTGTGGGAAAAGGAGAAATGGCTCGTTATGAGCAATTTCTCCTTTTCCCACATTGTTTTCCAGAGTTGTTTGCAACAAAGTGGTAAAATGTCATTATTGTTTGGTAATGGGTTAAACTACAACAACATAGGCTTTCATATATATACCTATTTATTATAAGCATGAGTTTCTAACACAGACCTCTATAACGATATTTTCCAGGTTTGACCCCAATGATGATGTTGATGAGAACCACACCGTTGTTGCCACAGCACGGGGCGTGTTTAACAACAAGGGCGGGGTGCTGGAGTCGCCCGAGACAGGAGTCAGTATTGTTATACCATCCGGGGCACTAGAGGACAATATAGACCAGGAAATTTATTTTAAAGTGTGTCGGGACAACTCTATTTTACCACCGCTAGATAGAGAAAAGGGTAGGTTATTAATTCATCTATTTTAATGTGTGTTCGGACAACTCTATTTTACCACCGCTGGATAGGGAAAAGGGTAGGATATTAATTGATCTACTCTAACCCATTACCCAACATTAACAACATTTTGTTGCAGACAACTCTGGAAAACATTGTGGGAAAAGGAGAAATGGCTCCAATCAAGCAATTTCTCCTTTCCCCACAATGTTGTCTGTCCTATCAGAGGGTAATTTTTCAATTTCATCACATTTAAATGTCTTCTGCAAAAGCTTTCAATTTGGGACTGTCGAGAAATTAACGTTTGGTAAAGGGTTAAAGTTTTTCGCGACAACTCTATATTACCATCGCTGGATAGAGAAAAGGGTAGGTTATAAACCCTTAGAATGCTTGGTTATTTTCTAAAAATAGATTTTTGTGACGTCTGCTTTCCAAAACCTTAAATAATGCATAATTTTGACGAGGAAAGATACTCAGAGAAGCAAACAGGTTAGATCACAGGCCAGCCACCAATTTACTTTGCAGCTGGCCTAAATCCAACCTGTTTGCAAAAGCATGAAGTCGGTACTAGCACTTTAAGGGTTAATTGTCAGAGCTTCACTAAAGATCTGGTTAAATGTTAAAAGGAGAATTGTTTTTTTTATTGGAAATCTTTGTTGTGGGTTGTTCTTAAGAATGTGTCCATGAAATATGATATCATTAACAACATGAAGAATTATTTCTTGTTGGGGGTAATTCATTATTGCATTTTTTTTTAATTTGATATATCTATTTCAAGAGAGATATAGTTATTATAGATTATCATAATAGATAGGATTCATTATTTTTTTCCTTTGTTCACTTATTCCCGTTCAGACTTCAGTCATAGAATGAGACAGGGAAGAAACCATTACCATTCATTTTAATTTGTTTTATATCAAGGGAGGCATTATTATCACCGAATTTTGATAGAGAAAAGCCATTTTCTTTGAATTTAATTAGTTTTATTTCAAAGGAAGCATTTTTATTACAGAATTGTATTAGTTAGAAACCATTATCTTTTGTTCTATTTCAAGGGAGGCATTATCATTACAGAAATGTGTCAGGGAGTAACCATTATCTTTTGTTTCATTTATATATTTCAGGGGAGACATTGCTATCACCATTGGTAATGTGTGGACCTCATGGACTCAAGTTTAATCAGCCAGTAGAACTTCGACTGCCACATTGTGCTTCTGTTAACCCAGACACTTGGTCATTTGCGTTAAAGTCAAGTGATTCACCTTCAGGTAGGCAAACTGATGTTTTAGAGGGTTTTCAATAATATTTATGTCTATTTAAGGAAGAATACCAATAATCGGCCATTTTGAAACATTGTGTTTCCTCGGATAACTTGGTAGGTCCTGCTTTGCCTAGTGGTTAAGTTGGCAAACTTGGAACTTGGGGGTCCCGGGTTCAAGCCCCAACGACATCTCTGGATTTGCAGGAGTGACCTTTGGCAAGTCGCTTCAGAACACTAGCCTAGTACTGGTGGAACCAGGAAAGCTATTTCATAACTGAAAAATTGTTGATACTATGTTAAACACTAAACAAACATCAGTCATTCGCAGCATACATGGTTTAATATGAATAGTAACAGCTCAGACCATTTTTTTAATGAGAACGACCAAAGTAATCTGATGAAAACATATGTTTCAAAATGGCAGAAAATGGGTATTCTACATTAAGAGTTATCCATTAGTCACATTCCTTTAAGTCCAGTGGCTCTCCCTTGGGTATTCAAAATATATGTTAAGGACAGTTGTTGAAGTCTAGAGCCTCAGCCTTGGAACATTGAGATCATTAAGTAGTTTTGTTACAGCAGTTTATAGGGTCTTCTGCAGCAGTTACATTGAAATGAGGCATTATGGACACAGGAATCAATTCTGCTTGTCTATTGGTCATTTTGAAAAAAGAAGACAGTTTGCATAGTTGGTCTGGTATCTCAGTACTTGTGAACCGTTCCCTACAGTTTCACATCACACTGCAGTCTGTTGATTAATGTCAAAGTTGCCATTCTATGGGTCATTTCATAAAGTGTTTAATTCATCAATCCTAAAATGAAATCATGTTGCGTATTGGGCAACATTGATGCAGGGGTAAAGCGTCTGTCTCTTGCAGCTAGGGTCCCAGGTTTGAATCCCCGTCAGGTGAGATGAAGATTGCCGGGACTAACCCACAAAACGGCACAATTAATGGTTTAGTATATAGGAAGCAATCAAAGAGAGTGGCTTTGAACAAGCTTTAAGCTTCCTTCACAATTGATGTAAAATAAATATGGTGGATATGGTGAATATATATAATATGTTTCATGTTTTCTATTTGATTCCTTTTCAGGCCATCCTACCAAGTGGCAGAACATGAACTTAACGGAGCAAGAAGCCGCGGCGCAACAGGGGCGTGTAGGCAAGAACAGTGTGTCCGTACTTGTGGATCACTTCTGAAAAAGGATGATAGTTAACATAGTTGGTCTAGTATCTCAGTGCTGGTGTACCATTCCCTACAGTTTCACATTACGCAGTACAGTGATGTCTCGTTAATCCAAACACATCTGTTCCCAACAAAATTTCCGGATAACCGAATCATCCGGACTAATGAAGCAGAGCCTGTTCTTTTACACATTAAGACATAAACGGTCTCTTTGCATGTGTATGCTTATAACCCTTAAGCAAACGCCAAATTGTCGACCGTCCAAAACGTGATGAAATTCAAAAATAATTTTCTGATATGGAAGAAAACATTGTGGGAAAAGGAGAAATTGCTCATCACGAGCAATTTCTCCTTTACCCACAATGTTTTCAAAAGTCGTCTGCAACAAACTAGTCAAATAATTCCGTTCCCTTACAATTTCATTCGGATTGCAAGACATCCGGATAATCGGGGTCCGGATAAACGAGGCTTCACTGTAGTTGGTTGATTAATCCGCTGGCATGTGTGAATGTTTGTTTTACATTGTTTAGGGGACTCTCAAAACAGGAAATTGGGGGCCCGTGCAAGACTATAGTAAGTGCTTCATGTTTATGAAGCACTTACTATAGTCTTGCGATAAACCCTAGATATATAGTGTGTCCGGACATGGGGACCATTTCTGCAACATTTACAGGAAGGTCTTGAATATAGTCGTAGCATTTCGATACATTTAGAGCATTTCTGCAATTTACAGGAAGGTTTTGAATATAGTTGCAGCATTTTGATATATTTAGACCATTTCTGCAATTTACAGGAAGGTTTTGAATATAGTTGCAGCATTTTGATATATTTAGACAATTTCTGAAACAGTTACAGGAAGGTCTTTGATGTTGATAAAAAGCAATATGATACATGTGGAACATTTACAGGAAATTCTTGAATATTTTCAAAACATATTGTTAAATTGAGACCATTTCTGAAACACTTACAGGCAGGCCTGGACTATGATTGTAGCATTTTGTTATCATACCTTCATGAAGGGTTGAATGCAAGCATAAAATAAGTAACCTGTCTGTGCTGAAACACCTACAAGTGAAATTGTATTGTTGTACTGACCTAGGGATATTTTTTGAAATTAGAACAATGGGTTTTGGGGATGCATCTGATTTGAAACAATGAGTATTTTTGGTCCTTCTTTTTCGACAAAATTTGACTCAATGATTCAAACTTCTCTGACCACTTGGTAAAAGACACTTGTTTTGCCTTTTTTGTCTCATATAAGGAAAAAGAACCTCTCCAAAAAGGAAGGTGATTAAAAACATGAAAGTAAAAGCTTTACAAGTGATTCCAGCCATTGACATGAGTTTATATTTTCTTTCATTCAATGGGTTGGGTCCTGAGGAAGGCATACGAAATGAAACAATGGGTATTTTGAGATTTTAATGAGTAAAAGATGCAAAACCCATAGCAAATATTATCCCTGCTGACCTCATGAATAATAATCATGGACTGTACATGAGAAGACTTCAGAACATATAGAATATAGTGAATTAGTGTAAGAAAAGCAGCGGAAGTGCTATGTAGACAATAGATGGTTGGTGTTGTGAATTGAAAATATCGGGCAAGGCATAGGAATATTTCCAGTGATCTGAAGGCAAAACAGATACTAATCAATAGCCAAGCCAGATAACATTTCCTATTCAAAGACACCAATCATCTATTCTATTTATCTTATTACCTTTATGGATACTAATAAACAAACAAAAAATGAGAATAGAACAAACAGGAATAGGAAACAAAATGGAAAACCAATTTAAGTGACAGTAAACAAATAGAAAATGATGTATACATGACATCACATGTCATGACATACTTTTAACGTCAAAACGCGTCACATGACTGTGTGTTATATTGTTAGTGTCGTTCATCACAGATGTTATACGGCACTTCGTTATTTTTTCCTAAGTGGCAGTGGTGACAGGATAACGTGGGGAAGGTTTTAAATTGTGAAGTAGAGAAAAAAAAACATTAATCCTTATAGTGCTGGAGCGAACTTCATGCTTATGTAAACAGGTTGGTTTCAGGCCAGCCGCCAAGTAAATTGGCAGATGGCCTGTGATCTAACCTGTTTGCTACTCTGAGTATTTTTCTTCATCACAATTATGCAGATATTTAAGGTTTTGAAAGACAGTGAACACAAAAACAAGCTATTTTTAGAAAATTACCCAGCATTGTAAGGAATAACCCATTACCAAACAATAACAACATTTGACCAGTTTGTTGCAGACGACTATGGAAAACATTGTGAGAAAAGGAGAAATTGCTTGTTAAGAGCAATTTCTCCTTTTCCCACATTGTTTTCTGCCCTAAAAGAAGATTATTTTTCAGTTTTATCACGTTTTAAAATGTCGTCTGCAAAATTTGGGACAGTGTAAAATTTGGAGTTTTGTAAAGGGTTAAGACACATAGGTACAAGGTCCTTTATGCACAAATTGTTTCTTATTGGTCAGTTTAGTGAGTGTTGAAGCAGGTTGGGTCAAATTTCCAAAGCTTCATCTTTAGAAACCAAACAGAATTATTACTTTTGATATTATGTTTCATTATATTTTTATAAGTGTTTCTCACTATATATTTTTTATTTAAAATACCTTGTAGAAACATTGAATATATTTATGTACATTTTTGTTTTTACTTTTGATCATATCATTTTTGTTTACACCTTTTTTTTCTTTTTAAAGGTTTCCTTCATGAGCTCTCACTTAAATGCTGCAGACGGCTTTTAAGATTATCTTCAGAAGATAACTTTAGCAAATATTAAGACAAAGAAAATATTTGCTTGTTATACCATACTTCCTTTGTTTTTCTATTTTCATTCTGAACAAAGGAAATGTTCAAGGTATGCTGTATAGGTATGAGGCAATCAATTTTTTAACAGAATGTTAAAAGAAAAATAGAATAAAAAAAAAGAAGAAACACAAATTAAAATGAAGGAATTTCATGTAAACCACAACTCTTTTTGCACAGTTGTTTCTATTCAATATCTCAAAGGAAATGCAACTTTTTATTTTATTATCGGTACTATGATTGCCATTTGCTGTATTGTTCAATTTGGACCTGTCGTCAAGTCGCAAAGTCTCACATATGGTTTAAGGTTGATAAAGAAAATTAAATTAAGAGGTAGTCTCCTGACTGACTTATGGAATGCGGTTACTTCTACCCGGCTTGACTGGCCCTTATGGGCAGTTTGGTATGGGATCTTCCTCCATCATAAAGAGTTGGACATCGAAACAAAACTGAAATAATGTTGATGCGATGTAAACCCCCATACAGATAATAAAAGACATATTAAATGTATTATAATGAACAAGAAGTGAGGTTTTAGCAATATATAATAATGATCTCAAAAGCATAAATTATTGCTACATGACATTGGTACATGTACATCATTAAAGTTTCATTTCAAAGCATTTGCAGATATTGTTCACCATCATTCACCGTCTGTTGCCCTCTATGCATGAATAATTATGACACGGAATATTCAATATTGGACAGTCTTCCAAACACAGTCGATAAACAAGCTTAACCAGCCCTTTTGTCCGGCCTCCTTACTTGAGGGTTGTGGGTTTGAATCCAGTGAGTAGTGGAAACCGCCTTGTGACTTTTCATTAATCCACATACTGCATGAGCACTGGTTATGTATCCTGGAAGTAGAAACGAGACTGATTTATCTAAGTTGTAAGAACTTGTTTCACAATCAATGTAAAATAGATAAGGTTAAACTAAATACCCTTGCCTTGTACTGGTAATTCCTAAGGTTAGGCGTTATGTAACTGAACAACTTAATACAGTCGTTAAACCTTATACTAAAATGCAGTAGGAAAAGTGTTGTCTGTTGTATATTATTTAACCCATTACCAAACAAAAACGACATTTCACCAGTTTGTTGCAGACGACTTTGGGAAATGTTGTGGGTAAAGGAGAAATTGCTCTTAACAAGAAATTTCTCATTTTCCCACCATGTTTTCCACTCTATCAGAAGATTGCTTTTCAATTTCATCACTTTTGTCTTTTGCAAACTCTTTCAATTTGGGACAGTCGAAAATGTGGCGTTTGGTAAAGGGTTAACAAGCAATTTCTCCTTTTCCCACTATGTTTTCTACCCTATCAGAAGATAGCTTTTCAATTACATCACATACTGAAATGTCGTCTGCAATCTCTTTCAATTTTGAGACAGTTGAAAATGTGGCATTTGGTAAAGGGATAAAACATTAACAGTGTCCAGACTTATGGTATATTTGCCATGGATGTGTTATTTTCAAAGTATTATTCAGTTTGGGTTGTGAGTGGTGTTTATTTAGTATTGAAAGGTTGATTTAATTCTTGTTTATTTTGAAAGTTTATCATAAAACATTCTTTCCTTTTTCATTTTACTAAATACCTGTACATGTATATGAATTGATTAACTTTATGTTTTATATAATCATGCACTAAAGCCTGTTTTAAATGGGTTGTTTAACATCTAACAGATATGTAAATATACAATTCACATTAACTTAAATGAGTTATCAACCAAATTTCGTTTGTATTAAATATTAACCAATATGATTATATTTTAAGAAAAAAAGAAGAAATTGCTATTGGAAAGAGAGAAAGAGAAAGTTTTCGAAGAACATCTTTTAACCCATTACCAAACAAAACAACATTTGATCACTTTGTTGCAGACAACTCTAGAAAAACATTGTGGGATAAGGAGAAATTGCTCTTAACGAGCAATTTCTCCTTTTCCCTTAATGTTTTCTGTCCTATCAGCAGGTTATTTCCAATTTTCATCACAATTTGAAATGGCATCTGCAATCTCTTTCAATATGGGATAGTCGAAAATTTGGCATTTGGTAAAGGATTAAGAGAATATTAGCTTTATCTAACTATGTTTTGTTCACTGGTCAACTGTTGTATTTTGTCAGCTCTTGTATACAAACTCTTCTTTAACCAATTACATTAACAATAACATTTGACCAGTTTGTTGCAGACTATATACACTCTGGAAAACATTGTGGAAAAAGGAAAAATTGCTCTTAACAAGCAATTTCTCCTTTTCCCACAATGTTTTCTGCCCTATTAGAAGATATTTTTGAATTTCATCATAATTTGAAATGTCGTCTGCAGCTCTTTCAATTTGGGACAGTCAAAAATATGGTGTTTGGAAAAGGGTTAAACAATTTTCACCTCGTTGGAATTTTAGGTGGGTTCAAATTTCGAGGCAACAGCAGACGATAATTATAAAGTTTGACCCAATCATTTTGTTTCGTTTCGAGTAACAATGTTTTTCAAAGATGTCAGCCGTAAAGGGGTATAATAGGTAGAGATTTCCTTATCTTGGTAATTCATAGCACATGATAAACAAGATGATCCGAAACCATCAAGTTAACTAATATTTCATCATGAAAACCACATAGTCTATCCACAAATATTGAAATAATTGTTTGATATTCATTGTGCATAGATTTTCTGATATTTTTTCGTTTAAATGATATCTGGACCAGAGATGGCTGTATTAAGAAGTTCCTGCTTTTGTAACAATAATTTCTCGACTTGTATACAGTAAATTAGTAAGGATATGCAGAGATAAAGAAAAGGGGTGTACTATATGTAAGTTTAATGAACAATGCAGATTTAATATGTGATGTTTATACAAACCCTGATCAATGAAAATATTATCAATGTTCTTTGTGTTGTGTTGATTTACAATATTTGTTTATTTTTTTCTTAATTGTTTTATATGTCATTTGATATTTACCAAGTTTTATAAGTAGATAGAGAGAATAAAGTATATTTGTAAGATAAACATAAATATTCCATCATTGTATTCATTATGCAAAAACTTCATTTATAATAGATATCATTATACATAGAATTGCATTCATTCCCATGTTATGTCATTGTTGTTTTCATTACGCATAACATTTCATTATTGTTTTATGTATGTTAATGTCAATGTGCACAGAAAAGTGTTTTTCATTATAAAGTCATAATTGATGTCACATTAATGTAACATTATGTTTTGCCCATGTAATACCATGATTGATTTCATTTTGCATTAATGTTTGTATCATTATTAGATTAATTATGCATTGATGTTGGTCACTATGATTGATTATATTTTTCTTTAATGTTGGTCACCATTACTGAATTGATTATGCATTAATATTGGTACCATTATTAATTTCATTATGCATTAATGTTGGTCAACATTATTAATTCCATTATGCATTAATGTTGGTACCATTATTAATTTCATTATGCATTGATGTTGGTACCATTATTGATTGCATTATGCATTAATGTTGGTACCATTATTGATTGCATTATGCATTAATGTTGGTACCATTATTAAGTTCATTATACATTAATGTTGGTACCACTACAGGTTTGATTATGCATTAATGTTGGTACCATTATTGATTGCATTATGTGTTAATGTTGGTACCATTATTAATTTCGGTATACATTAATGTTGGTACCACTACAGGTTTAATTATGCATTAATGTTGGCACCATTATTAATTTCGGTATACATTAATGTTGGTACCACTACAGGTTTAATTATGCATTAATTTTGGTACCATTATTAATTTCGGTATACATTAATGTTGGTACCATTATTAATTTCGGAATACATTAATGTTGGTACCATTATTGATTGCATTATGCATTAATGTTGGTACCATTATTGATTTCGGTATACATTAATGTTGGTACCATTATTGATTGCATTATGCATTAATGTTGGTACCATTATTGATTGCATCATGCGTTAATGTTGGTACCATTATTAATTTCGGAATACATTAATGTTGGTACCATTATTGATTGCATTATGCATTAATGTTGGTACCATTATTAATTTCGGTATACATTAATGTTGGTACCATTATTGATTGCATTATGCATTAATGTTGGTACCATTATTGATTGCATTATGCCTTAATGTTGGTACCATTATTGATTGCATTATGCACTAATGTTGGTACCATTATTAATTTTGGTATACATTAATGTTGGTACCACTAAAGGTTTAATTATGCATTAATTTTGGTACCATTAATTTCGTTATACATTAATGTTGGTACCACTACAGGTTTAATTATGCATTAATTTTGGTACCATTATTAATGTCGGTATACATTAATGTTGGTACCATTATTGATTGCATTATGCATTAATGTTGGTACCATTATCAATTTCGTTATACATTAATGTTGGTACCACTACAGGTTTAATTATGCATTAATTTTGGTACCATTATTAATGTCGGTATACATTAATGTTGGTACCATTATTGATTGCATTATGCATTAATGTTGGTACCATTATCAATTTCGTTATACATTAATGTTGGTACCACTACAGGTTTAATTATGCATTAATTTTGGTACCATTATTAATGTCGGTATACATTAATGTTGGTACCATTATTGATTGCATTATGCATTAATGTTGGTACCATTATCAATTTCGTTATACATTAATGTTGGTACCACTACAGGTTTAATTATGCATTAATTTTGGTACCATTATTAATGTCGGTATACATTAATGTTGGTACCATTATTGATTGCATTATGCATTAATGTTGGTACCATTATCAATTTCGTTATACATTAATGTTGGTACCACTACAGGTTTAATTATGCATTAACGTTGTCCCCCATATATTTTTGTTGATGTCATTATGCATAAAAATTACTTTCCGATGTAATGACATGATTGATGTCATTTTTCATTGAAATATCATTTATTCCCTTGTAATATCATATCAAATAACAGCAACAAAAAGAATATTATAAAAGAAATATAATAACAGAAACCAAACTGACTGTTTGTTTTGTTTTTATTAGACCTGGTATAATACTATACTATACGATGTCTTTATTGCATTAAACAAATACACATTCTTTATAGAAAAACGGTACAATTCAACAAAAAAGAAAGTGAATCTTTGATGATGGGTCTTTAATGAAAGAATCCATATGATTTCTTTTCCACTCATTGGCTCGATTGTACACATATGTAACCAAGGTGAGGAAATCATGCAGCCAGACAAGGACTCGTATCTGGGGACCTCCGTAAGCATTCAACGGACTGAGCTCTCCGTGCATTTTACACATTTATCTTTACCTTATAAAACGAGACATTCACAACATACTCCCCTACACAATTGAAATTCGTCTCGAATTTCCTTGGAACGGCATTCCTTTGAGAACAAAATTGAAGTATCTACTTGGAAGCTATCGTTTGTCATTTACGTTTGGCGCCAATGTCACCAAGGTGAAATAAACATGCAGAGTTGACCCAGACCCTAAACGACTTCATCATGATATGGGCAATTCCATTTCTAGGGCTCTAGGTGTGCTTTTTATTATTCAATTATACATGAATCGAATTAAGTACAAGTAATTACTGTCATTGAACTATGTTGATAACTTTATTGACCCTTTACCAAACGCCAAATCTTTAAGTGTCCTAAATTTAAAGAGTTTACAGACGACATTTCAACATGTAATGGAATTGAAAAAAATAATCTTCTGATATGACAGAAAACATTGCGGGAAAAGGAGAAATTGCTCTTAACGAGCAATTTCTTCTTTTCCCACAATGTTTTGCAGAGTCGTCGGCAACAAACTTGTCAAACGTCGTATTGTTTGGTATTGGGTTAAAGGAACTAAATCAATAACAAAGAGAAAAGACATTTAAGTCTGAATCCCATCACTGTATGAGTTCTGCGACATCTTGGGCAATGACAGTTCTATCATCAGCGACACGAAAGCAGGTTTTCGGTCCTAACACGAAATGTTTTAATTAAATGTAAATATTGCGTTGGTTGTCCAACGGCGGTAAGAAAATGGAACTGAAAACAGGCAGAGAAAGTCCAAAAAAGCAGTGCAAGTAATAAATCATCTTGTTATCGGGTAAATGACATCGGCGTAGAAGAGATTACTTTTAAACGTTACAGATGAACATCTCGGTCGGTGACTTCATCTGGCTCGAACCCACGAACATACTTATTGAGCTTTTCTCAATCATGTTAGCTAATTCGAAATGCACAACGTTTGCTTAATAGACAAGTATGGGGGTCAAAGAGCAGTTAATATCATCTGTTTGTTCCACTTGTACTATTTTGGTGCGACTGCTTTAATATTTCATACCATTAACCCTTAGACTGCTGGTCAATTTTCTTATAATATATTTTTGTGTTGTCTGCTTTCCCAAACCTTGAATATCTACTTAATTTTGACGAGGAAAGTTACACAGAGTAGCAAACAGGTAAGGTCACAGCCTAAGCCCCAAATTTATTTGGCGGCTGGCCTGGATCTAACCTCTACACAAGCATGAAATTGGTTCGAGCACTATAAGCATTAACAACAATAATGGCATCATTCAAGTTAGAATCAAAACCAAGACATTATTAGATCCCCGAATTGATATTTCTTTTTATGACAGTAATGGTAATTATAAACTTGAATTTATACCAAAGACCTAATTAACATTGTTTATTAGAACTTTGGCGTGATTAAGTCCTCTTACCCCTTTCCCAAACGCCAAATTATCGACTGTCTCAAATTCAAAGAGTTTGCCGACGACATTTCAAATTGTGAAGAAATCGAAAAATATACTTCTGATAAGGAGGAATTTGTGGGAAAAGGAGAAATTGCTTGTCACAAGCAATTTCTCGTTTTCCCACAATGTTTTCCAGAGTCGTCTGCAACAAAGTGATGAAATGCTTATTGCTTGGGAAAGGGTTAATGGATCAGTCAATTATGTCCATTTTAGTGAAGGATATCACATGAAATCGTTTTCAAGGATTATCTCCCTTGATAAATATACGCCATTTGCAAAACTAAACAACACAATTCTCGACCTAGAACTTGCCAACTTTACACCGCCTAAAACACCAAAAATAGGATACACGTGAGTTTCATCTTAACAATTATCGTACGCTATTATGTAATTTAAAGTTTGTTTCTTAATACAATGCTGTCTGTTCTCAACTTTGTCCGAATTTTCCGTTCTAACACAAGCTAAGCAAGGGCTTTGACACGTAAACACAAAATACCAACTGTTTATACGCACTTGTAAGTTTTACGTTGAATGCAAAATTTACACATATTTCGCCTACTGACGATTTCGCATACAATGCAACATAAAATAAACTCAGGTTTTCTTTCTTGAATTGGGAAAAGGTGCAGGCGTGTTGAATTTGGGTATGTTTTATCAGTGAAATTGCTAAATTTGGAAACCAAACAGATGGTATTTCTTTGAATTTTTCGGAAAACTGCATGATTTAAAGAAATTTCCTATTTGGTAGGTGCCTTTATAGCTTGCTATTTTATTAAATTTAAAGCTATGAAACCAATTCAAGAATTCACATACAAAGGAAATGTATAGCTCAATGCATTCCTCACCTCGATAAATCATACAATATTGTACATAAAGTTTGATGCAAGATAGAATCTGTATTTCTTCAAATGTAATGTGTGTAAATGATATCTATTTTCGGTATTATTATCATTATTATGGTATTTCAGTTGCCAAGATCTGTGTAAACTACACTCTCATATCTAAATTTTCCAAAACTTTGTCATACATGACTGTACCGTCCTGGAAAACAAACACCAAAAGAAATTTTTATAAGATATTGTAACAAACCGAGCAAATTAACCTCTCAAAGACGCAAACACATCCGATCAGTGAAAAACACTATCGTTCACTGAGCGGTTGTGTTGTCTCTACATATACCAGCATGTTCTCTCAAACAATGCATTAGGTTCCTAATTTGCATAAACGTTCAACGAATGTTACATAACTTCCACTTCCGAGAAGACTTGTCCCGACTTTTAGCCCTTGGGAAACACGTGGGGAAGGCAACTCCGATAGAAGGAGAAGTGTTAATCCCACCGCTGCCACCAGTGTAACGAACCGAGAAAATTAACCTCTCAAAGATGCAAACACATCTGACCAGTGAAAAACACTATCGTTCACTGAGCGGTTGTGTTGTCTGTATATATACCAGTATGGTCTCTCAAACGATGCATTAAGTTCCTAATTTGCATAAACGTTCAACGAATGTTACAATATTCTAATTTATCAATATTTACCATTATAATCAACAAAAAGTGTCATTTCATCATAGTTATTTTATTGACAGTCAGATATGGTTACATAAATAGTTTAAGAGAGGATTAATATAATAACTTTATATTTCCTATTAATAGACAAATTCTCTGATTGGTACGCGATAAAATGAAGGGTTTTCATTAACCCTTTCCAAAACAGTAACGATCTTTGACGCTTTTGTTGCAGACGACTAAAGAAAACATTGTAGGAAAAGGAGAAATTGCTCGTAATGAGCAATTTTTCCTTTTCCCAAAATGTTATCTGCCCTCTCAGAAGATTATTTTCCAATTTCATCACATTTTGAAATGCCATCTGCAAACTCTTTCAATTTGCAACAGTCGAAAATTTGTTGTTTGGGAAAGGGTTAAGACTTGAAGTAACAGATCCAGGTCTAGATCAAACCGAATCAGCCAGGCAACCTTCTTTTATCAGACTTCATGACTTGACATGAAGTAACCGATTCACAACCAATTTTAGCTCATGGTTTTCATTAGTAATCAGTTCTAAATGAAAACCCTGAACAAGTAAATAACCAAGAAAATCTCTGGCACACCAAGTGGTATTAATTCATGCTCTGGCATGACACATTCGAACAAAGACATAATTGTTCATTAAACCTTAATCAATTGCCAAATTTTAGACTGTCCCAAATTGAAAGAGTTTGCAGACGACATTTTAAAATGTGTCAAATTTGGTAAAAACAAACTTCTGGTAGAGCAGAAAAAATTGTGGAAGCATTGTTAAGGGCAATTTCTCCTTTTCCCACAATGATTTCCAGAGTTGTCTGCAACAAACTGGTCAAATGTCTGGTTAAAACATTGTAGGAAAGAAATTAATTGCAAAGAGCAATTTCTCCTTTTCCCACAATGTTTTCTGCCCTATGAGAAGATTATGTTTCAATTTCATCACCTTTGGAATTGTCGTCAGAAAACTCTTTGAATTTGGGACAGTCGAAAATTTGGTAAAGGGTTAAGGTTGCAGTTTTCTTGTGAAAACATTTGATAGAATGTCACCATGCCATTGATGCCCTTTTGTGACAATGCGGGCTCTGGTATTGAAAAGGAAAAGAAAAAGGAAAAATTGTTGGTCACGAGCAATTTCCAGATGTTTTCCAGAGTCGTCTGCAACACAGTGGTCAAATGTAGTTATTGTTTGGTAATGGGTTAACTCTTTTTTTAACAGGTTACCAGACCACATACAAAAACACCAGGTGAGCAGTAGTTCTAAAACGATGAAAATCATGAAACCACCAACCCCCCAAGGGATGTCACCGGTAGTGCGACTTCCTAAAATAAGCATGTGTGAAATCTGCAACGCCTCATTTGTCAACCAGAAAAATCTTATGGCACATCTACCCGTTCATTTCGACATTCCGGCCAACGTGAAACCAGTTGTGGAAATTCGGAGAGTTTTCGTTTGTGTTACCTGTAACTCACAGTTCAACACACAGAGCAATCTGGACGACCATTCGCTAACACATTCCAATCATCCTGCTCCTGCTGAGATGCCCCCTAACAATCATCTGAACTCTGTGATGTTTGACATGTCCCCTGATGTTCAAATGGACAATATAGCAATGTCCCCGGTGGTGCGAATAGCGCGGCTACTCAGTTGCGAAATATGCAATTCCTCCTTCACTAGGTTGGTCGATTTCAATAGACATACGGAAATACACAACGCCGATCGAGATAGAGAATATCATGAACAAGATGATATTCATACTGTTCGACTCCCGAGGTTATTTGTATGTGGTACATGTGATGCAGTGTTTACAGACGATAGGAATTTGGCCGAACATTCCCCATCAAATACAGACAATTATAGACAGTAAAGAAACTTATGGTTTAGAGGGGTTTTCCCATTTCCCATGATACATTACAACTGACCATTTTTACCTCTATAAAGCATCTCACTGAAGAGTCTTATAAAATAGTCTTGTAATGAAGGAATAAATTGATACCTGTTTCATGATTTATAGGTATGGCCCAAAATTATACTTAAGAAAAGGGCATATAAGGCACTTCATATCTTAATTTTTTTTTTCGGGGGGGGCGGGGTTCATTAGGACTGTCTTTACATCATAGTTTTGACTTTTTTTTCATTGTTCCAGGTTTAAACCCTACCTGCTTTGCTGGTATAACTCTGAGTTTAAACTTATTTATTTTGCATCAATTGTGAAACAAGTTCTTACAACTTAGAATTATCACTCTTGATTCTGCTTCTTTGAAACATAACCAGTACTTTTGCCAAATGTGGATAAATGAAAGGTTGAAAGTGGGTCCCGCTTCTCAGGTGATTCGAACCAACAACCCTTGAGTCCTGAGGCCAATGCTCTACCTCTAAACTACTGCCCCCAACACTTCAGAGCCCTAGCCTAGCACTGCTGAATTCTAGGAAAGCTGCGATATCATTGATAAATTGTTGGAATGGGGTAAAATACCATACCAAAAAGAGACAAGCTACAAAGGGAAGATTCATCTTCACCAGACCACTGTTCCTGTGGTTATTTGAAATAGGAGATGTCAAATGTGGTTTATCCCTTTCCCAAACATCAAATTTTCGACTGTCCAAAATTGAAAGAGTTTGCAGACGACATTTCAAAATGTGATGAAATTGGAAAATAATCAATCTGATATGGCAGAAAACATTGTGGAAAAAGGAAAAATTGAGAAATTTACACGAGCAATTTCTCCTTTTCCCACAATGTTTTATAATGTCGTCTGCAACAAAGTGGTCGAATGTACTCGTTATTGTTAGGGAAAGGGTTATACATGTAATTGAAGGCTCAATGCAAGACTATAGTTAATTAAGGCTTCATGTCTGTGGTGCTGTTACTATTTTCTTGCACAATATAATCTTGGTTTAAACTCTAAATATCTTTTATTCACAAAGATGTCATGATATGACTTTTCCTTGTTTTCAAACTGATAAAGTAAATTTGTACCTTTAATAACAGGGCTTGCACACAAAATCTCAAACATATGAAATGTAACATTTTCTTTTGTGAAAAAGGGGGAAAATGACATCAAAAGCAATTTCACCTCTTTGTAATGGTCGTTGCTGAAATTTTCTGCAGCAACTGGGTGTTATAAGTAAAGCTAGAGAAACAGGTAAAGTGACTGTTTCCTTGTTTCACTTAGTCAGGTACAATTGTTTTAAATTGAGGGATCAGTGCATTTCAATACAAGGGTTCAACGCAGGAATATATAGTAAGTGCTTCATATACATGAAGCACTTACTATAGTCTTGCGTTGAACCCTCAAATTATAGTAAATGGTTCATGTTATAGTCGTGTACTGAATTATTGATGTACTATTTAAGTTTACAGTTAATTTCAATGTTTATGACAATTTCATTGCTTATGACAGCCCAATTCGAGGGGTCAACACAAGACTATAGCAAGTGCTTCACAAACGTGACGCACTTGCTATAGTATTGCACTGACCCCTCGAATTATGACTGGCTGTAGTATAGTATTTATTTATTCTTTGATGTGTATATACATTTTCTCTTCTCTTTCTTTTTGTAAGCGTTTATTTTTGGATGTATTGATCAATTAATATAATTAATGTATAGTTTCTTTTATCCCATTTTCTTGTATGTTTTTTGTTGAGCGATCCATCGTTCTCAATTAGAGATTGCACAGGCCAAACAAAATCTTAACAGGCCATTCTGAGGTGGGGTCCATGGGGGTTCTTAAAATCTCCATGAATTTTAACCGGTCAAAACATCAATTGAAGCGGTCATTTTAGCCTGCTGCCTCTTCTTATTGAGAACACTGGTCGTCCAAAGTGAATAGACATAGACATAGACATGTTTATTCAAGTACAGAGGCCATATGCCCATAGTACAACATACAGTAACATAATATACATATACAAGAGTGACAATCCACAAGTACATTACAATAGTTCTTCAATTAGATTTTGTCTAAGTTCAAAGGCTTTTACAAGATATGTTGATACTTTGAATATACTTGATTTATTATTACATTCCAAAATAGAATAAAAGGTTTGCTGATTTAAGTGTCTAAGCTGCAACAGTAGAACACAATGAAAGAAGTAGTGGACAGTTTTAGTAATTTCATGGTGTTTATGAAGACACCATGTGACACAAGTTGGCAATGTTGGTTTTCATGAATTTCTTCTTGTACCACAGGTTGATTTTTTTAAAAAAGGTTTTGCTGTATTTCTATATAATCACAGACAATGTATGTCATATATAAAGGAAAGCTTTGTTTAATTTATTCCAAAATGGAATGAAAACCCTTACAGTGCTAAATGAGTGCTTGAACCGACTTCATGCTTATGCAAACGGGTAAGATCAAGGCCAGCCGCCGAGTACATTGGCGGCTGGTCTGTGATCTAACCTGTTTTCTACTCTGAGTATCATTCCTTTAATATCAGAATTAAGCAGATAATTAAGGTTATGGAAAGCAGACTACACAAGAATCTATTTAAAGAAAATTACCCAGCATTCTAAGCGTTAAATATTTCTTTTCAAATCCTCTTGTTTCTCCTTTTCTAATGAAATATTTCCAAGGAGGCATTTGAATATAAATATATCCTTGACTTAACATTTCCTTTTTAACCCATTACCATACAAAAACGACATTTGACATTACTAAACATATGACAGTTGTTGCAGACGACTCTGGAAAACATTGTGGGAAAAAAAGAAATTGCTCTTAGAGAGCAATTTCTCCTTTTTCTGAAATGAATTCTACCCTATCTGAAGATTATTTATCAATTTTATCACATTTTGAAATATTGTCTGCAAACTCTTCCGATTTGGGAGAGTCGATAATTTAGCGTTTTGATAAAGTGTTAACTTCGAGTCCAATGAATAAAATGGTGTTTCCTGTATAAACCTCGAGAAAAAGTGGACACAAAGCGTATTTGCCTTTTGCCTTAAATGAGCACATATTTTCGCTTTCTCACAATGAATTTAATTTAATACCACATAGAAATCTGCAGTTTTTCAATCTTTTGAATAACTGTCTCAACTTTTGGTGAGATTCTAATAGTTTCTCTTTAGGGATTTACTGTATTGTAGTTTATTGGCGTCAATGATTTCTCTTTAGGGATTTACTGTATTGTAGTTTATTGGCGTCAATGATTTCTATTTGGGGATTTACAGTATTGTAGTTTATTGGCGTCGATGATTTCTATTTAGGGATTAACTGTATTGTAGTTTATTGGCGTCAATGATTTCTATTTAGGGATTTACTGTTTTGTAGTTTATTGGCGTCAATGATTTCTATTTAGGGATTAACTGTATTGTAGTTTATTGGCGTCAATGATTTCTATTTAGGGATTAACTGTATTGTAGTTTATTGGCGTCGATGATTTCTATTTAGGGATTTACTGTATTGTAGTTTATTGGCGTCAATGATTTCTATTTAGGGATTTACTGTATTGTAGTTTATTGGCGTCAATGATTTCTATTTAGGGATTAACTGTATTGTAGTTTATTGGCGTCAATGATTTCTATTTGGGGATTTACAGTATTGTAGTTTATTGGCGTCGATGATTTCTATTTAGGGATTAACTGTATTGTAGTTTATTGGCGTCAATGATTTCTATTTAGGGATTTACTGTATTGTAGTTTATTGGCGTCTATGATTTCTATTTAGGGATTAACTGTATTGTAGTTTATTGGCGTCAATGATTTCTATTTAGGGATATACAGTATTGTAGTTTATTGGCGTCGATGATTTCTATTCAGGGATTTACTGTATTGTAGTTTATTGGCGTCAATGATTTCTCTTTAGGGATTTACTGTATTGTAGTTTGTTGGCGTCAATGATTTCTCTTTAGGGATTTACTGTATTGTAGTTTATTGGCGTCGATGATTTCTATTTAGGGATATACAGTATTGTAGTTTATTGGCGTCAATGATTTCTCTTTAGGGTATACAGTATTGTAGTTTATTGGCGTCTATGATTTCTATTTAGGGATTTACTGTATTGTAGTTTGTTGGTGTCGATGATTTTTCTTTAGGGATTTACTGTATTGTAGTTTATTGGCGTCGATGATTTCTCTTTAGGGATTTACAGTATTGTAGTTTGTTGGCGTCAATGATTTCTCTTTAGGAATTTACTGTATTGTAGTTTGTTGGCGTCAATGATTTCTCTTTAGGGATTTACTGTATTGTACTTTGTTGGCGTCATTTCTATTTAGGGATTTATGGTATCATAGTTGCTTAGCGCCGATCATTTGACATTAACGGGTTTATCTAAGCTTTTCATAACCGTCTTAGTATGGTTATGAGCACAGTAAGAGGTTGATACCTTGACTGAATTAGAGGTTGGCTTAAGGAGCCAGTTTCATTTATACATTGCATAGTTTGTTACAGGGAAAAGCGTTAAAGTTGTTTCATAAGGAAACCGGTTCTACATTTATCTATTCAACACAAGTGAAGGATATTGGCATGAAGTCAAGGACACATGACAACTAAAATATTTCCCATGGTTAGGGGCATCCGTGGCCTAGTGGTTAGAGTACAGAACTTGAAACCACATGGCCCCTCTCCGCCTGGGTTCAAATCCTGAGAGTGATATGGATTTTCATGAGAGGCAGTCTCCCGACTGACTTACGGAATGCCGATGGTTCTACCTGCCTTGATCAGCCTTTATGGGCAGTTGAGTATGGGGTCTTCCTCCATCATTAAGAGTCGGGCATCGCTACATAACTGAAATAATGTTGAGATGTAAAACCCATATAAAAAAAAGAATATATTTCCCATGGGATATTTGATATTCGACTTTATGTCTCTCCTGAGTACACTATGAAAACCCATTTTTATAAAAAGGGTGACATTTACACATTAAATGTAGTCTACCTGTGGCTTTTCAAAAGTATAATACAAAAACAATCCTCTAAATAGTCAACATGAGCCATAACATGAGCCACACCTGTCATCCCAGCCTCGATACTTAGGCCTCCATGAAATGTTACCTTTTAACCCTTTCCCAAACAATAACGACATTTGACCACTTTGTTGCAAACGACTTTGAAAAACATTGTGGAAAAAGGAGAAATTGCTCGTAACTAGCAATTTCTCCTTGTCCCACAATGTTTTCTCTCCTATCAGTAGATCAAACTTTTTCATTTTGGGATAGTCAAAAATTTGGCTTGTGGTAAAGGGTTAAAGGCTGAGTTCCCCACATGATAAAGTGTATTGTCTTCCAGGCTAGATATTAAGGCCTCCATGAAATTTTACCTTTTAAAGCTATTGGAATCCGAACAGAGTAATACCAATAATTTAGTTTTACATCGTATTCGTCACATTTCGTGGGCCTTTAGGCCAAGCGTCTACAACTGTGAAGGGTTCCTCGACTTTGTTAATTGGTAATACGATCTTCTTTGGCAAACATTTTAACCGCTATATATTTGAGAGAAAGGTTTATAGAATAACTGCGTCGCACAAGCAGTCCAGTCTCGCTATTTGGACCTTCTTCTCTGATTGAAAGTTTATTGTCTCTGATTGAAAGTTTATTGTCTGTGGTGTTTAGCACCGGGCTATCTGAGTCTAAGTTTTCATTGAAAGTTTTCATTGTTTCATTAAACACGAAATGTTTATTAGGTCTTTGCATTCTCTCAATGATCTACGTAGTATTAACGAACTATTTCATGACACTTTCTTCATACACGATACCCCCTAAAGAAAATAGACTGAATTAAAACAGCTCGAACATCGAAATACTGTACTTGATCATAACCCATGGCGTTTGGAGAATATCGGGAACATATACAAACAGACTAGAAACCTAAGATAGATCTTTTAAAAATGGTCTTTTCTCAAATCGTTCGAATGAAGCTGAGATTTCGAAAACGGGACACAGAACTGGTCGATTCAATGAGTTTATGCGCGGTGTAACAGTGTGTAGAGATGTAGAGACTGGTATGGTTGCTTTCTAAACTTATTTAATGAGAGTAATTGGTTTATTGAGTATTGCTTTGAAAGTCGTTCAGGGTGCGTTTCAGTTGTTCAAGGGTAGAGCGACTTCTTCTTGACGCGAGGGCCGTGGGTTCGATTCCCGTGAGTAGCGGGATCCGCCTTGTGACCTTTCCTTAATTAACATCCAGAAGTGAAGTATCAAAAGTGATAGATCTAAGTTGTAAAAACTTATGGTTTCACAATCGATATAAAATAAATATCTTTAAACTAAACTAAACTAAGGGGAGTGAGTGTTTTGAACATGCATACATGCATGAATCTACGTAAATCTGTGTGTGTCGAAGAGAATGTGTGTGCAGGGTGTGTGGGGGGTGTCTGTGTCTGTGTGTGTGTGTGAGTGCGATTGTATTTTTGCTAGTTTATTTCCATATTGCTTGTAAACAAATGTGCACATGTATGTGAGAAAGTTCGTATGTGGATGCTCGAGTTATCTGAATTTGATCATTTTGTTCATTGCTTATTATCGTTTTCTTAGTGTCTTTATGTATTATGCCAATCTTCTTATATATGGAGGAAATAATAACAATAATAATATTGGAGGTGAAACACCGAACGTGTTTTATACTTTGTTGCTTATCAGCTTATATGGCCTATACGAACCATTCCACTTTAACCCTTTCCCAAACAACACATTTTCGACTGTCCCAAATTGAAAGAGTTTGCAGACGACATTTCAAAAGGTGATGAAATTGGACAATAATCTTCTGATAGGGCAGAAACGAGCATTTTCTCCTTTTCCCACAATGTTTTCTAATGTCGTCTGCAACAAAGTGGTCAAATGTCGTTATTGTTTGGGAAAGGGTTAATGAAACAATTACGGACAACCAATGCAATGAAGGGATTGTCGATAAAATATCGAGGTAACACGATCCGTATTTGTAGAGCTACAGACCAGGCCTTTTTCAAATTGCATTGTTTCATTGACAATGGACTTGTCATGGTTTGAAGAAAAACAAAGAATTAAGTTTTAGAAAATTTAACTGGTCGTTAATATGTCGTACATTTAGGCGAATTTTTTTCTAAAGTGAAAAAAAACCCGCTTTACAACAGATTATTCTTGGATATTTTAATTGAAACAAATTATTACCAAAATGTTATAAAAGAAGAAACCGTCGATCTAAATCAGCCTTTGTTGAAAGGCGAGTCGTACTATTTGACGCAGTTCAGATAACCCATTACCAAACAATCACGACATGTAATCACTTTGTGCAGACGACTCTTGAAAACATTGTTGGAATAGGAAAAATTGCTCAAACGAGCAATTTTTCACTTTCTCACAATGTCTTCTGACCTATCAAAAGATTGTTTTCCAATTTCATCACATTTTGAAAGGTCGTCTGCAAACTGTTGCAATTTGGGAAAGTCGAAAATTTGGTATTTGGGAAAGGGTTAAAGCAATCACGGGTTCCTATCTCGCAACGAAAAGCATTGAATATAACACCGTCCATGTCTGATAGAACGGCAGTCATAGAAAAAAGGAGTGACTGCTTAGATTATATACTCTAATAAGTAATGAATACACGGTGCCGTTATGCTCTATTACATATTTAAGCAAAATGTGCCTTTTAACATAGGCATTATCAAGTTAAGGTTAAAGTTGGGAAACAAAATAAGTGTTTGTGTGATAGTTATGTATTTGGATAATCGTTTGAATTTAAAAGTAAGCCTTTACAATTGCAAACTACCAAGTTAACATACACATATTTAAACAATTTTATTGTGGCGCGAATAGATAGACGTCTCATTTCAAAACACACAAAAGACCATTGTTAACATTCTTCGGGGAGTGGAATGCCAACTCTTTATTGTATACATTCGTCGGGGAGGTAAATACCGTTCTAAAGTTGACGCTTAACGCATAATGCAAAGGTTCTTGTGTTCTTAATTATAAAGGATGCGCCAATAAATGATCTCTTCTGTATCAAACATGTCCTTAGTAAACGTTTACCATGTTGCGTTTCTTTAACAGAAAATAGGCAAAGCGGGTCTTCTAACTCCATTTGACACAGGAGATAACTGAACGGTTACATTCAGCCCAAGAGAAGGATTTCACGCCATGTTTGTCGTCTATAGAACGACCTTTTTTAGATGGTTTGAAGGGCAAAGTTTTGTTAAGATAAACCTTAAAAATCTTCCTAAGCTGAGACAGTTCTTAAACTGTTCGATGTTTTTCTTTAACGCTCAAAATCATGTTTCATCAATTTGCATCAAATGATTGTACAAGCGTCAAGTAGCGTTAAAACAATGGAACTTTTATCTTTTACATGCCTTTAGCTGTGTGATACAGATTCGATCGATTGCGAAGAGTTTTTACGTTCGGAAGGTTGGGGATAATTAACTGTCCCGTGGTATGCCAAACCTTTATGAAAGAGCTATAGAATATAAAGAATACTCCATTGTGAGTTTGAAATACGATCAGTATCAGGTGCGTCTACTTCATAACGCTTGATATCTTTCTCAATAAAGTAAAGTAATTTATAAACACCAGTTACAACAGCTACTACTTATTATTTAAGAATAAATGGCATGAGATGTCCTTCAAATCAATTTAGATTTCTTATAATTACGCCAAGGACAAATGAATACTTTATACATACATTTAAAGAAGTTCATGGTAACTACGGATTGGAAGCATTTTGTGATACCTTTATAATATCAGAGAAGGGTTTGACGTTATAATAGTCGTCCAAATACCGGCGATATACGTGAAAATATTCAGGGAGAATGTGCCCGTCAGGATCCACATACCCTGTTCAAAGACAGCTCAATCTGTGTCAATCCTAAAACAGAGGTAGCAGGTGAAACCTCCACGTCTTGTCTAAAGCCGCAGGCAGGACCATCGGCGAAAGAAAATAAAATGGGACCACAGTCACATTGTAACGATACCTTAGGAATATATAGAGAAGGTCATTAGAAAAGTCTTAACGAGTAAGTTTTACACATGACGCGGTACCTCTTTATGACATTTGTCTTGTGTTCATTAAGGCGAACAATAGGCAATTGTTTTAAACGGATAGCATGTAGAGAACTTATATGGAAAGGCAATGAACCAAGTACAAAGCAGTCACGAACGTACAATAGATGATCCAAATTATATTTCAAAACAACGATAAACACGTGACTGTAATGGTGACGTTCGATTGGCTACAAACAAACGTGAGCCATGGATACAATCACGTGACGTATCCGTCTAATGCGCAGTTGTTGCGATGCTAAACACAGTTCCCTGCTCGAGCTTCGTCTGTTAGCAAGTCGTAGTATTTCACGCTGTTTAATTCGATATATTTCTGTTATTTAAGAGACACATTTTATCACAAACGCGTGTGCAAAAGCTGTACAGAAGGACTGGTGAATAAAGCATTGTTTAGTGTTATCTTAACCTGGAGGAAAGACCACACACAGTCAAACAAAACAAGTAAGTACATAAGTATATTATACTTAACTCTAGGAAATTATTTGTGAACTATGTATTCTATTAGTACACGCTGTACTATTCGTACCCCGAGGAAATTATTTGTAAAACTTGTATACTTTAAGTACTC
>OX401421.1:4528792-4808792 GCA_947846245.1 Cerastoderma edule | reverse complement strand
TGGAATAACTGGATACGCGTATAAATGGTGGGTAATATGTGATACTTTTGGCAATATCAAAGTCTTTAGTTTATGTTCTAACGTGCTACAACGTTATATAAGGTTTGGCTCTTCACCTTGGGATGCTACGGAAATAATAGTCGAAAACAAAACGACTGAACAGGACTCAGCGTCCTGCAGTGAGACTACTATTTCCGAAACAGACAATAAACCGGATAGAAAACATTTGTTAGCAGTCGCGTTTCCATATGAACGTCAAATATTGATTATAGATTTGGGTAAAAACCCGGCCGTTATACACAGTAAAATTAAAACGGAGAAACAATGTAGGAGTATAGATTTTTATGACGGCCATATTTATATCGCCTGTTTGGAACGTTCTCTCGATTCTCCCCGTTCTGTATCTATATTGTCTGTAGAAGGAGTCACGTTAAAAACATTCCAGACTGATTTCCCCAAGTGTCCTCACTTAACTGTTCTAAACGGGAATATTTACATGACAGATCACGAGAACCACAGAGTCGTTTGTTACAATGATGAGGGGCGAGTTCTGCACGAAATTAGAATTGACGGGTCATGGCCTCACGGTATTTGTGTTGACCGGAGTGAAGATAAAGTTTATGTTAGTTCATTCCGGCACCACAATGTGTACGAACTGGAGTCTGATCTGAGTCGATATAAACCAGTCTTAGATCAGACAACACGTTATATGGAGGGACCCTGGGCGATTTGTTTCTACAGTGATAAACTGTACGTCGGCCATTACTCAGAGTCAGAGTCTCATGTTACTGTGGTCCGACTTCTGTAACCTCACCCTTCCATCTCCCTCTAGTATATTAACATCATATAACCTTACAACAATAGTCACACATCATGTCGACAGTCATAGTATGTTCTATTGTTACCATGGTTACCTGATTACAGCTAAACACTATGGAATAACTTGCATTCATTTTATTTCTTTTGTATATTTATAGAAAACATACAGTTTTTTTTTATTTTTTTTTATTTTTTTTATCTGATATTAATTCAAACATTCTTTTACTTGTGAATTATAAATGTGTTATAAATCTAGAATCAATATTAGACCCGTGACTGCAGATCGATACCATAATTATTGGAGTTGTCTACGACAAATGTTTTCTATCCGTTAAACAGTGTAACAGCAGCATTCATACTCATTGCTCACCATAAATTGCGTTTACATGCTGTCGTATCAAAGTTATTGCAGAATTCCCAACTATTTGTCATCTGTTAAAACACGTTGATACTCAGAAGCTGTAACTAGTTTGTGCCTTTCTAGTCACAACCTCTGGGTATACTCACAACCTTTGACAATTCATGTTTTGTGAATATATGTGTGTGAAATTGGTGACATATGTGTAAGTGTGTTAAGTATGTGTGAGTGTTCATATACGTGTGTATCTGTTTTAAAGTGCGTTTAGCCATAACAGGTTGATGTTAACAAATGAAAATAAAAATATCCTTTAACGATACTTTTCTTTTTTTGTACGTTTATAGATATAAATCATAAGTCCCTCTGGTATTCATCATGAAGGAAATAAATCGCCTAAGGTCATCTGGTATCGAAAAATGACATCATAAGTGTTAATCTTTACCAGGCTGTGCTTTCGCAATTTTAATTTGCACTCTCGCATATTTGAGACCATATGTCGTTACTTTATTTTCCCTATGTGATGAAAGCATTTAAGATGATTTCCTTACATGGCGTTAACCCTTTACCAACGTCCTATTTTCGACCGCCCCAAATTGAAAGAGTTTGCAGACAACATTTCAAAGTGTGATGAAATTGGAAACTAATCCCCTGATAGAGCATAAAACAGTGTGGGAAAAGGAAAAAATGCGCGGTACGAGCAAGTTTTCGTTTTCCCCAACATGTTTTCCAGAGTTGCCTGAAAAAAAGTGATCAAATGTCGTTAAACCATTACCAAACAGTAACGACATTTGATCACTTTTTAACGCATCGTCAACATTTTTTCAGTAATGTAACGACTTTCCTGGATTTCCCCATACAAGGCAGGAATCTGCAGAGTTTTGTAATAATACACTGCTGACGTGAACTTTGGAGTAGACTGCAGTCACATTGGAATTCACTAAACAACGTGTGTCCTATATGGTTTATACCTTAGATGTAGAATGCGTCATTGTTTATGGCCGCCAGAAGTAGAAAAACATAAAAACATACAAAGTGTTTTAATCGAAGATGATATTTTGATGATCTCTGAAGGACATCCACATATTTAACCCCATTATCGATGTATATCATATTCCTTTAATCCCCATGAGGCGGAAATCTAAATGACATATTTATCATGACAAGACCCAAACAACTGACAAACCCAAAGTTCCCATGGGCTACGGTCGATGTAGGATATATACACATTTTTGTTCCCATGAGCAGGAAAGGCTGAACGCTATATAGTTCAAAACCGGACCAATACAACAGACTGTTGTGGTCAGACACGTCGTAATAAACAAGATGATAACGAATTTAATCAACAATCCTTTATTTACGTTTGCACGGAATCTTGATCTTGTACCAACTCCCCTCCGGTAACATGACCAGGAAATAAGCTTATATGGTCAAAGGGAAATAACTCGTGCATCTCCTTATCTAGTATCATATATTAGTTATCTCCCATTGACCATTAAATGTTTACCGAACAAACAATTGACCGAAACCCCTATAGCTTCTCCTGACAATGATCGATAAATATCAAACACATTTTTGTCCCAATAAGGCGGAAATCACAATTGTTGATCATTACAAATTTCAAACAACAGTTGATATTTTTCCCAACGAAAGTTTACCAGTATAAATCGGAAAATGCTTTTTGTTCCCAATTAGATTCTTTCGGAGCAAGTTTTGGATATAGAATCTTTCATAATGGCATTCTACCAGTTTAAGTTGGTGAATTAATTTTAATGTTAACCAGAACATAGGCGTAGGAGCTGGGGGGCCATGGGGGGCCGGCCCCCCAATGTCCAGACCGGGGGGCCAGAGTATACTTTGCCCCAATATTCACAATGGTAACTAACGTCATTTATGTTTGGCAATGGGTTAGTTATAATAGCTGGTAAAAGTCTCATATCTTACAATGTTAAGAACAAGTTTTTGGATGAAATATATATATATTAATAGGTCTACATGTGTTGCTATTTTATGAATTAATAACATTTCAAGGACCACTGCGTTTGTATATTATTTCAACTCTTTACCCAAATCCACCCAGTTTTCTTCTTCGACATAGAAATGTGTTTCGGACGACAGCTCGGGGCTAATTGAAGGGGTGTTTTTTCTTTTACTTTTTTTTCAAAAGTCTCATTGGTAGCATTATTTCTTAAATCATTATCATTATTTCATTATTATTAACCGCTTCATTCAATCTTTTGTTTAGAGTTTTAATCTCCATACTTTGAGTGAGAAATTGAGAAAAGAAACGGATCTTACTTTATTGGTTCCCGAGGTCGCGGACGTGAAAAAAAAATCTCGCAGCGATGAATATAACTGAATGTTTTTTTTATCAAAAACAGTTTGCCAAACTAAGATAAATAACACTTAATGCAAACTCGACAGGTCGTGTTATTTTACCATCGGAACACGAAATAAAATCTGTCAGCCTGGAACACATGCTAGGTTGTATTGCACATTTCCGGACATCTAAACTGTAAAAATGTATTCCCTTACTCAACAATACTGCACCTTTTCCACATCTATTGCAGATTTCTTTTGAAACCGCTGTGGCAAGATTGATTATTACTCATATCAAGAATATAGAAACAGCTTGGGTTCCAACTTTTAACTATATTGTGGAACATAAATGGTATTGGTCTACAAAACACCCAACCATCGACCTACAAACCAAACCACAAAACACCCAACCATTGACCTATAAACCAAACCACAAAATACCCAGCCATCGACCTACAAACCAAACCACGGAACACCCAGCCATTGACCTACAAACCAAAGCACAAAATACCCAGTCATTGACCTACAAACCACAGAACACCCAGCCATTGACCTACAAACCAAACCACAGAACACCCAGTCATTGATCTACAAATCAAACCAGAGAACACCCAGCAATTGACCTACAAACCGCAAAACACCCAGCAATTGACCTACAAACCAAACTACAGAACACCCAGTCATTGACCTACAAACCAAACCACAGAACACCCAGCCATTGACCTACAAACCAAACCACAGAGCATCCAGCAATTGACCTACAAACCAAACCACAGAACACCCAGACATTGACCTACAAACCAAACCACAAAATACCCAGCCATCGAACAATAAACCAAACCACAGAACACCCAGCCATCAACCTTCAAACCAAACCACGGAACACCCAGCCATCGACCTACAAACAAAACCACAGAACACCCAGCCATTGACCTACAAACCAAACCGCAGAACACCCAGCCATTGACCTTCAAACCAAACCACAGAAGACACAGCCATTGACCTACAAACCAAACCATAGAACACGCAGCCATTGACCTACAAACCAAACCACAGAACACCCAGCCATTGGCCTACAAACCAAACCACAGAACACCCAGCCATCGACCTACATCAACTAACAACACCAAACCACAGAACACCCAGCCATCAACCTACAAACCAAACCACAGAACACCCAGCCATCAACCCACAAACCAAGCAACAAAACACCCAGCCATCGACCAACAAACCAAACCACAAAATACCCTACCGCTGGCCTATTAAAACGCCCATTCTCCGAAAATTAATACAAGTTCCAGCTTTAGTCGAATATTCTCGACCAGTAGCTAGAAACTATATGTCTAATGAAAGCTACAATCAAAGTTGGGCCATAGGTCTTTCCAGTGACATGATTTGCATATCAGGACACATTGGCAGATGCACAGGCTGTCGAAGTATAACGTAAACGAACTTCAAACGACAAAAAGCGTAAGGGAGTTTTGAACGTATAAATTGCAACATTCTTTCAAATAAAAAACCTCACACTCACACTTGAATACACACAAAGCGTTATAGGATAGTATATCTTGCATAAATTCATCGTCATGGTAATGTAGGTATGAGGAAAGTGAGGAGGGGGAAGGGGGGGGGGGGGGTAAACTCTCACGCTTGACGCAGAACAAGTGTAGCGCCTTGATGAACGTTAAGAAGTTACGCGGCCATGACGTCTAGCGATCGATCCAGCAAACGACCTGTTTACGCGAATATATGTACGTTAACTCTTTACCAAACGCCAAGTTTTCGACTGTCCCAAATTCAAAGAGTTTGCAGACGACATTTCAAAATGCGATGAAATTTGGAAAATAATCTTCTAATAGGGTAGAAAACATTGTGGGAAACGGAGAAATTGCTCGTCACGAGCAATTTCTCCTTTTCCCACGATGTTTTCCAGAGTCGTCTGCAACAAAGTGGTTGAGAGTCGCTATCGATTGGTAATGGGTAAAACGCCCAACGAGCATCTAGGCACGCCATTCACTGACTCACTACCGACTGTTTAGGTTGTACGTGAGGAAAGAATTGGAGAAAATATACACACAAAGCGCGCTCTCCCTGTCGATTATTTGCGAGTTTTGCTTGGAAATATACAGTTTTTCTGTGGGAAATATCCATCGGTTTGGTTGGCTTCGCGGGAAAGGAAACTTCAAGAGGGATATTTCTTTTTCTCTTGTCTGCGTTTGAGACGAAAATCGACGAGTGTTTGGCTGGCGGTTGTTTTTGACTTAGTACAAACAGGAACCACTTCTATAACTGGAAATCATGGTAAGTTATGGCTTATTCTTTAAAGCATAATTCGAGGGGTGGGGTGGGGTCTTGTTCGTCACTGCGCGAATAAGTTTCTTCGCTGAATTAATTAATTAATTAATTAATTTAACTGTGATTAATCTATTTCTCAACGGAAATCCAATTTGACGAACTTGTGTTCTGGGGCTGAACAGCATCTTCACTTAATGGAGCGAATGAGTTATTCGGAATGATAACAATATCATCTTTTATTAGAATAGCTTTTGATAGCATATGCAATTGCGAAGAAATGTAAGTTTTTTTCTCAATATTGAATCTCGCCTGCTGTCGGTTTTTTCGCTTACATCCTCTCACATAAATTACCATATGGATCGTTAATCATTTTTACTCGTTGTCATTCTTTTTACATGGCGTCGACATATTCCCTTGAAATTGCATCGATTTCATCATAAGTAAGGAAAGACGAAACAAAAACTGATCTAACCACAAGCCCTTTGCTATCCAATTACCGTACTCATAGGCGTAGCTAGATCATTAGTAGGTGTAGGCATTTTTGGACTAAATGGCTTCAGCACGCTAGCGCATTGAATTTACACACCACCTTTTGAGGGTCGTCAGTTTATCGATACACAAACATGGATCTAACCCCAATTACTCATTAACATCCGCCTTCACGTTGCGGACTAATACCTTCTTGGAACTAGGAATATAGTCCGGATTTACTCACTTTGTTTTGCTCTTTACAATTACTGTCAATTTTTTTTTCGGTCATGGACTCAACGAGAGTCAAAGGCGAGAGTTTGCTAGGGGGAACTGGGGTGCCAAAGTTTCAGAGGCCAAATTGTCGCAATTTGGGGGGGGGGGATTTGCGGTGTAATACAATTATGTTTAACCTCACATATTTTACCTTGACTGTATTATTGTAATAATCTTTGGACTTTTTTAATGTTTTCATTTTATCTATCTATCTTCCTTACGGGGACTCAGACATTTTCCTGGACAATGTGTACGCAATTGCGTTTCTTGAGTACAGATAGCAGTTTCACGCCTGGTACTTGACAAGTGATTAGAACCATTGACATTCCAGAAATCAGCCGGGAATCTCAAGATGTGTATGGGTTATGGGTTAAGAAATGTCCGTGTTTTGAGTAGAGAACATTTACTATTACAGACGATATCTTAATCCATTACCAAACAATAACGACGTTTGACCAGTTTGTTGCAGACGACTCTGCAAAACATTGTGGGAAAAGGAGAAATTGATCTTAACGATGTTTTCTGCCTTATCAGAAGATTATTTTCTAATTTCATCCCACTATGAAATGTCGTCTGCAAACTCTTTTAATTTGGGACAGTCCAAAATGTGGCGTTTGGTAAAGGGTTGTACTTTTTAAGGGCATGTAATTTAGACATCCTGGTCCTTTTAAGGGTTACCTAGAGCCATTATGTTGATAAAGGCGTTTTTACCAAAAGTCAATGATTTCTTGACCTTTTGCATCTATAGGAAGGAGATATCTATCATACTTATTGGAAGTGAATTTGCCTTTTATAGTAATATCACCAATCTGAACACATCGGGTTAATCCAATGAAATCACCTCTGAAATAATATGGATGACGCCATATTGTTTCCCGCGAGAATGACGTCACTTTACTTTCGGTTTTGAAAATATATCCTAGATGTGAACCCTAAAAAGTCGTTAAAATTGATTGAGGAAACAAGTATACATGTCACAACAACAAGTTCGCCATTTGGTATGAGTTACTGATAAAAAAAAATGATTAAAAGGATCTCCAACACTTTCATACACATTGAACTACTTAACGTGCACGCTTAGAAAATGTGTTAATTGCCGGAGGCCGATTTACCCGAAAAATTGTAACCCTACACTTATATCGGAGGTCTATTTCACAGCTCACGGAAATACCCGAGTAGTTCATGATATCACTAGTCTTAGATCGCATAGATATCATTTCCCTTTGTGAAGACGTTAGTCAGTGGTTGATATTTCAAAAACATACAATAGCAAAGCATCCTGGGGTCAGAGTAGTTCCGATGTTAATTAATCAATAATACAAATTGTCATGGTTATTTGTTACCATGGTTATTGATGTCATGTTATCCATACGTATTTGTTGAAATCCCGTCTGCTTCTATCCAAAGCACTGTGTAATTGGATATGCTCGTACTAGCCAGGCAGAGATTTGTTTCTAAATTAAATCAATGGGCTTTTTTGACAAAAACTTAAAAATCAATGAGGTTATTTTTTTTTATATAGAAAAATGATTAGAATGAATGAAAGTAATGAGTTTTGGGGAAATTTTATGAGATTTTTTGGGCCAAATATTATCACTGCTGTTTAGGATATTTTACCATTTGCGATTCTTTTCATTTAGCGATGATATATATACTGGGGCTTAAAGGAGACATTTACCCATTGTATTTTTAAAAAAATTATCGCAGGAACCCTTTATTGTGGGTACTCAATAGAATTGTCTCACCGATACTATTCTAATGAGTACCAACAATATAGTGTTTAGAGAAGCAATAAAGAATTCAGCAAGGGAGATACGCCTTTTTGTATGGACTTGATTTATTCAAGTGTATGAAGATGCGTTTCATAACCTTCCTAGCTCTTATTACAGGCTAAACGCTTAACCATTTACCAAACAATAAGGAAAATTGCTAAGTTTGTTGCAGACGACTCTGGAAAACCTTGTGGGAAAAGGATAAATTGCTCTAGACGAGCAATTTCTCCTTTTCCCACAAGGTTTTCTCCTCTATCAGAAGATTATTTTTCAATTTCATCACATTTTGAAATGTCGTCTGCAATCGTTCAATTTGGGGCAGTCGAAAATTTGGCGTTTGGTAAAGGGTTAAACGTGGCAGGATATAAGTAGGTGCACTGTGCAATTGAATAGAAAGTAGACCGTCCCAGCGATCTCTTTTCGCAGTTTCCTCCCCAAAAAGACTCTCAGAAAAAAAAGCAATTCACTGATATTCATTTAAATCGTCTAATGGATGCCATTCTAAGGAGTACAGCAATAAAGGCTTGAGTTGAGAGAGGCAATAATGGGAATATGCCTCTCCAGCTCTCTCACTATGAGTATTTAGATGTATACATGTTAACCCTTATAGTGCTGGAACCGACTTCAAGCTTGTGCAAATAGGTTAGATCCAGATCAGTCGCCAAGTGTATTGGCGGCTGGCCAGTGATATAACCTGTTTGCTACCCTGAGTATCTGTCCTCGTCAAAATTAAGCAGATATTAAAGTTTTTGGAAAGCAGATGACACAGAATGTTATTTTTAGACAATTTCCCAGAATTCTAAGGGTTAAACAGTACAGCTGTGCAGCTTTTTTTACAAGGAAAACGATTAACGTTTCAGCATATCAGAAGACGAAGTCATCAATGATAAAAACAAACCCAACCCAGCCCTCTCTTAACTCTTTACCAAACGGCAAATTTTGGACTGGCCCAAATTGAAAGAGTTTGCAGACGACATTTCGAAATGTGATGAAATTGAAAAATAATCTACTGATAGGGCAGAAAACATTGTCGGGAAAAGTGTAAAAAATGCTCATTACCAGCAATTTATCCTTTTGTCACAATGTTTTCCAGAGTCGTCTGCAACAAAGTGGTGAAATGCCGTTATTGTTTGGTGATGGGTTAATGCAGATATAAGTATTTTTGCAGCGGTCGATATGATTCAACATAGACACAAAATGCGAAACTGCTTTTTAATGAGCAAATTCTCATTTAAAAGATATTTTCTGAAGAAACAGTTGCCATATAATGATAAGTTGCTCAATAAAGCAATTGATCATTTTGTCTCAGTGGTTTCTAAAGTCAAATATGGGATATGCGGTAAACTGATATGTTATGGATGAAGGAGTAAACTGCAGCCGTGTATGTATCTTTCGTCCGATGAATCAGCCAAGTGAATGTAGGTCGTCTCAACATACTTGAATTCTCTACCACCTGAAGGGTCGTGAACTCTTCACTTTGAGGAAATTCTCGTTACCCCACCCCCTTATTCTTAAAGGCTCATAAAAGGAGATTAATGCCATATCAAACTATATCATTTGGTAAACTTTTGGTCAGATTCACTAGAAAACACAATCAGCAGATTAAGCACAACTTAAACGTGAAAGTCAACCACACAATATCAGGAATAATCCGTCAATTTCATGATAATTGTTTATTTTGTCGTTGCCTTAATTGGACGTTTATGCTGACATGGTCTTTCGGATCCATTGCGATAAAATGGTAACTTGTTCCTAATAAGCAAGTTGTCAATTGACCAATATAGTTTATTTAATCATTTTAAGTCATAATTCATATTTGTCGTCTGCTAAAATACAAATTCTGCACACGTCGTCCTTCTCTAGTCATCTTTCACAATCGTCGTCTGCTGCAGTTATATTCTAAATATGTCGTCTGCTTTGATAGTTATTTATAGATTGAAATTTCCGGGGGAAAATCCTAGGGGAAAATAACATATTTGCTTGAGAAGGCAATGTATGTTCTCCATCGATCTAGGATACCGAAGTGCATTAACCCTTTCCCAAACAATAACGACAGTTGACCACTTTGTTGCAGACAACTTTAGAAAACATTGTGGGACAAGGAGAAATTGCTCGTAACGAGCAATTTTTCCTTTTCCCACAATAATTTTTGCCCTATCAGAAGATTATTATCCAATTTCATAACATTTTGAAATGTCGTCTGCAAACTCTTTCAATTTGGGACAGTCGAAAATGTGTTGTTTGTGAAAGGGTTAAGCCCATATTCTAATCAAAACATGCTCTTCTATCGCTTAGCGTATTCAATTTTTTCATAGCAGACGGTTTAGAAACTTTCCTGACAAATTGTAGAAATCGCTCGTGATGAGCAGTTTCTAGTTTCTTCAACACGTCACGATGGTCATTAGTGGAATTTGATCAAGAACGGATCATATTTACGTTGTATCCTGTTTTCGTCTGCTGATAGATCCAGATTTGACCAGTAATAACAGCATCATGATGTAGGATGATAATTTCATCCGTATTGACAAAGCAATCGCAGTATGTTTCCTACAGCTGTGACTGGGACCGTGTTAACGCTTTACCAAACAATAACGACATTTGACCAGTTTGTTGCAGACGACTCTGGAAAACATTGAGTGAAAAAGAGAAAATGCTCTTAACGAGCAATTTCTTCTTTTCCAACAATGTTTTCTGATCATTCAGAAGATTTTTTTTCAAATTCATCACAATTTGAAATGTCGTCTGCAAACTCTTTCAATTTGGGACAGTCGAAAAATGTGCGTTTGGTAAAGGGTTAAACATGGCAACATCCTGTTCGTGATATATAGGATTTTATTATAGACAAACAATACCAAACAGCTTTGGTATTGTAACGATTCGAGCAAATGAATCCCTAAAGGAAACATACACACCCGATCAGTGAAAAACACAGTCGTCCACTCGGCGGTTGTGGTGTCTATATATGGTAATACACCTGTTACTTTTGAAATCTTGAATTCCCATTTGCTCCAATGTTAAATCAGGCATTTTCAAGACTCTGCTGAGTGAAGAATAGTATTTTCTACGCTGAGCTATATACAGAAATATCAAGTTGGGCCATTAAACTCCCAGAAACTGTAATAAAATGGACACCTCAATCGTCTATTTTTTTTCTACGGAGCAAAGTGTACTAGTACCGTCCGAAAATCAGTGCACTAGCTGTCAAATCTAGGCGAGGTACCGGCATTTGTGTTCATACATCCCAAACAAATAGTCCTGCAATAGGCAATCAAAACAGACTTTGAGAGCATTGCAGGACTATCATCTTTACAGGAAACACATCAGTGTAATACCAGCACATCTCTTAATAACAAAACTATGCACCACATGTCAGAATATAAAATTTCTAAATGGGACTACTTTTAGGTACTACGACCCTGAAGTACTCCGTAAGAGGTGCGAGACCTTATATGCCAGAATGTTCTCTACAGTAATGCATTAGATTCCCTAATTTGCATAAAACTTCAACAAACGTTACAGTATAGTGGTCCAAAATACCAATCTTGAAATCACATGGCCCCTCTCCACGTTGGTTTATATTAAGATATGTATAAATTTGTGCGCTGATTAGAGGTAGTCTCCAGGCTGACGTACGGAATGCAAATGGTTTTTTTCAGCTTGAGCAGCACTATTCGGCACTCAAATTTGCCCCCACCTCCCCTTGAAATGAGATGCTCGTTAAGATTTAATAAAATGATGTTGACGCGATAGATCACTCTAACAAGTTTATCTTATTACCCTTTATGTGCTGGAAACGACTTTATGCTTTCGCAAACACGTTAGATCCAGGCCAGCCGCCAAATAAATTGGATTGCTAGCCTGTGATCTAACCTGTTTGCTACTCTGAATAGCTTTCCTCATCAAAATTAAGCAGATATTTAAGGTTTTTGAAAGCAGACGGCACAAAAATCCAATTTGCTTGGCGACCGGCCTTGAGCTAACCTGTGTGCATAAGCATGAAGCCGGTTCGGGCACTGTAAGGGTTAATACTAAAAGGCCTTGTTTTGGAGAAGATAGGCTCTCGTGATTAAAATAGACGTGTAAAACCGGTTGATGCGCACTCAGCTGTGAATGAGTCATGTCACGTGATAGTTTTCCAGGCTGTTGATCGACTGTCACGTGGTTACCCAGTCCCTCATGGTGGATTACGGGAATGGTCCAAATTGAGAACTTTTGCAGACGACACTTATTAACACGATTTTGTTTATGTTTGTGATATGCGTAAGACGTTAAAGTTATAAATAGAAGAAGATATTTGTCTAGTGTGGCTGATTCCTTTCTTCTGTTACCAATTTCTTGAATCTACTATAAAAGGTGCATCAATAAAACTACGGTGTACAGAATGGACCGAAATTGTAAATGGAGGTTGACCTACATTTGAAATTAAGGTAGACTGCTAAATTTAAGGGTGGACCTATAAATTTAGCGGTGTACCGTTATTTTAAATGGAGGTGAACCTCCATTTACAATTTCGGTCCACTTTGTACACCATATAAAGCGGATATATTCACATGTATCAAGTTAATGGATATAAAAGATGCTCTTGATATTAATATACCTGTAAAACCGGTTGATGTTTTGTGAGTTGTGAGTGACTCATGTCTTTTTAAAGCTAACATTTCCGTAATCTATATGCAACGTGTCGATAACTAGAGACAAGAGTAGCATCATTTCTCTAATTATCATCTCATAGTTCAACGTTCTCATTTGCATCATTGTTGGTGTCAGATCTTGATCATTGCCATGGAAATAAATATCCTGAAACAAATAGTTGACACTTATTTATGATCAGGATCTTACCATGCATTACTTGGTGTGATTTAAAGACGGGTTTGTCACGAATTTAGATCTAGTATTGCCTAGGCTCGTGTCATTTCTTTCTTCGCCCAAAGTCAACAATGGTGATAATTAGAACTATGAACTGTGAGATGATAATAAGAGAAACGCTGCTACGCTATCGTCTAATAACCACAAAACATATCGAGTGCTTATATGAAGATTATAGTATACTACGTTGCTCATTTATAAATATCAAGCAGATATCGTAAAAATGAGTGTTATCTCGGGAACTGTGTACGACCTGAGTAAATCATTCAATTAGACACAGACTCGTCAAGGTAGGATCATTTTCCAATAATAGACTTTTGTGTCTTCTGCTTTCCAAAACCTTAAATATTTGCTTAATTTTGTTGAGGAAAGATAATGAGATTAGCAAACAGGTTAGATCACAGGCCAGCCGCCAATTTACGTGGCGGCTGACCTGGGTCCAACTTGTTGCATAAGCATGAAGTCGGTTCATGCATTACATGGGTTAATAAAAGTTGCTAGAGTTTACACCGCCTCAACATAGGTGAACTATTGTCATTCCGTTTGTCAAAAAGGAGACTACCGCTTATCAGAATCAAATAATACCACTACCTTAAATGATTTGAAACCACCTGAAGACGGGTCATGTGGTTTCAATGTCTGTAGTTAAACAACTAGATCACAGAAACAACTCGGTTCCAGCACTATTAAGGTTAATAACGATATATGTTTTATATCGAGAATTAAGGGTAAGACCTTCCCATAGGTGAAGGGCAAAGCTTAGTGTTACAAAGAACCACTGAAACACCTTCGGGGCACATGTAATGGCTATTAATATGCAAACAGTCGTAATTAAACACACACTGACTTAACCCATAACCAAACAATATCGAAATTTGACGAGTTTGCTGCAGACGACTCTGGAAAACATTGTGGGAAAAGGAGAAATTGCTCGTGGCGAGCAATTTCTCCTTTTCCCACAAAGTTTTCTGACCTATCAAAAGATTGTTTTTTCAATTTCATCACATTTTGAAATGCCGTCTGCAAACTCTTTCAATTTTGGACAGTCGAAAATTTGGCGTTTGGTAAAGGAGTTAAGCATGTGTTCCCGCTTTAGAGTCTCGCTTTGGTGCGGACTAAAACATAAGTATACATTACTCACCGTATTTATGAATAAGTAAACATGTTAACCGTATCATATTCGTTAACGTGTTGGAATGTACCGACGTGTTGTCTGTTTGTTATGTTTTTTACACTGCGTCAACAATTGTTCATTTATATCGGATGCCATATTCGTTTTAAATTCGCGTCAACAATTGTTCATTTATATCGGATGCCAGATTCGTTTTAAATTCGCGTCAACAATTGTTCATTTATATCGGATGCCATATTCGTTTTAAATTCGCGTCAACAATTGTTCATTTATATCGGATGCCAGATTCGTTTTAAATTCGCGTCAAAATTGTTCATTTATATCGGATGCCAGATTCGACCTGGATGAAAGAAGGTCCATTGATATGAACTGTTCGTAAGCGCTAGTTATTACTGTAAAAGTATCGGAATTACGTAACTAAGAGATTATATCATGAAAATTGAAATCTACCGCCACCGCGATTTGAACCAATCAGGAAAGCACATTTCCAATTTCAAGTTTTGTATAACTCTAAACGTTACAGGACCTTTAGGACGTTTGCCATTAGGAAAGCCCATTGACAACATGTAGATATTTCACGTCTTTAACCTTTTTCCAAACAACACATTTTCGACTGCCCGAATTAAAAGGGGTTTGCAGACGACATTTCAAAATGTGATGAAATTGGAAAATAGTCTTATGATAGGGCAGAAAACATTGTGGGAAAAGGAAAAATTGCTCGTCACGAGCAATTTCTCCTTTTCCCACAAGGTTTTCTAAGGTCTTCTGTAACAAAGTGGTCAAATGTCGTAATTGTTTGGAAAAGGGTTAAAAAAAAAAGGATGCACCATTCACAATCGTTAAGAATATAAAATCCTATCATGTACGAGTGTACACGAACAGTTTCCATCGCCAATCTGCCACGTTTTTTTGTCTTTTCAGCGTGAATGTTTGAGCATCCATGTCGGCCAAGCCGGAGTCCAGATCGGCAATGCATGCTGGGAGCTGTACTGCCTGGAACACGGGATCCAGCCCGATGGTCAGATGCCCAGCGACAAGACGATTGGAGGGGGAGACGACTCCTTTAACACCTTCTTCAGCGAGACGGGACACGGGAAACATGTACCGCGGGCCGTGTTTGTTGATCTGGAGCCCACAGTCATAGGTAAACAAGTTTAACCCTTTACCAAACGCCAAGTTTTGGATTGTCCAAAATGGAAAAATTTGCAGACGACATTTCAAAATGTGATGAAAAAAACATTAAAAGAAACTAACAACACGTCTGTATAGGTCCAAGGCAATATCAAGCCGACTTCAAAAAAAGTGAACAGGTGACATTGTCTAAATGCAACGATAGGTAACTCTGAGCAGAACCCCTTATCTCAGGTATGGTTTACGTCAAACGTAATATAAAGCCGAGTTAAGGCTAAATACGTCAAGAGCAATTTCTCCTTTTCCCACAATGTTTTCCAGAGTCGTCTGCAACAAACTGAAAAAATGCCGTTGTTGTTTGGTAATTGACTAAAGTCTGATAAAGAGGACATTAATTAAATGGATTTAATCTATTTATAGACGAGGTGAGGATGGGAACCTACCGAGAGCTTTTCCACCCGGAACAGCTGATCACCGGCAAGGAAGACGCGGCCAACAATTACGCCAGGGGGCACTACACCATCGGTAAGGAGCTTATCGACCAGGTCCTGGACCGGATCCGGAAGTTGGCCGACGGATGTACCGGGCTTCAGGGTTTCCTCATCTTCCATTCGTTCGGCGGAGGTACCGGATCGGGATTCGCCTCTCTCCTTATGGAGCGTCTCAGCGTGGACTACGGGAAGAAGTCGAAACTGGAGTTTGCCATCTACCCAGCACCCCAGGTTTGTTAGGTTATATTTGTGGTTTATAATGTCAAACGTATGAAAAGTTGGACAATGTGTTCAGTGAAAGAACTATTGTAGACTACGGGAAGAAGTCGAAACTGGAGTTCGCCATCTACCCAGCACCCCAGGTTTGTTAGGTTATATGTGTGGTTTATAATGTAAAACGTATGAAAAATTGGACAATGTGTAAAGTAAAAGAACTATAATTGTAGTCTACGGGAAGAAGTCGAAACTGGAGTTTGCCATCTACCCGGCACCCCGGGTGTGATGAGTTTCTCTTCTATTCTTATGCAGACGGGGGAATCACTTGACCAATCAATGTTTATGATCCTATGTCCGAATAAGATCGTAAACATTGGTCACGTGTTTCCCCCGCCTGTTATGATCACTTGACAAACATATGAAGAATCAGACAATGTGCACACATTATAAACAATCCATGGAAGCAATGAAGTAATAATATCATCAGGAAAACGAATATAGATTTGTCAAAATAAATTTTCATTTTCAGATAAAAATACTTTAATACATAAGAAAAAAATCTAAGATTATATTTTCTAATTGATATTTTCTCATAATTAACGGTACAATACATTCGGCCAATTGATACCTCGCGAGAATACCGAAAAACGTAAGCAAAAATAATTGCGGCAGTGTGACCTTTTTCATGAATTTGTGAGAAAAAAAACACGACCAAACAAAAGTTGTCAATATCAATAGTTGAAAATAAAAATTATCGTACTTTAACCCTTAACCAAATGCAAATTTTTGACTGTGCCAAATTTTGCAGATGACTTCAAAATGTGATAAAATTGGAAAACGACCATCTGATAGGGCTGAACATGTTGTTGGAAAAGGGGAAATTGCTCGAAAAGAGCAATTTCTCCTTTTCTCACAATGTTTTCCAGAGTCGTCCGCAACAAATTGGTCAAATGTCGTTATTGTTAATAGGTCACAAACAACCAAGTAAACGTTTCAATTGCTAAAAAGGTTCAAGTTAACTTTTCAATCGCCAATATTTCATTTCATTTATTTCCAGGTTGCCACCGCCGTCGTCGAGCCTTACAACGCTGTTCTTACAACCCACACGACGCTTGAGCACTCAGACTGCGCCTTCATGGTCGACAACGAGGCCATCTACGACATCTGCAGGCGTAACCTGGACATCGAGCGCCCCACCTACACCAATCTGAACCGTCTGATTGGTCAGATCGTCTCCTCCATTACAGCCTCGCTTCGGTTCGATGGTGCCCTGAATGTGGATCTGACGGAGTTCCAGACCAACCTGGTTCCCTATCCACGTATCCACTTCCCGCTTGCGACCTATGCGCCCGTTATCTCCGCCGAGAAGGCGTTCCATGAGCAGCTCACCGTGGCCGAGATCACCAACGCTTGCTTCGAGCCTGCCAACCAGCTGGTGAAATGTGACCCGCGCCACGGTAAATACATGGCCTGCTGTCTGCTGTTCAGAGGAGACGTGGTCCCCAAGGACGTGAACGCCGCCATCGCCACCATCAAGACGAAGAGAACTATCCAGTTCGTAGACTGGTGCCCGACCGGGTTCAAGGTCGGCATCAACTACCAGCCACCTACCGTGGTTCCCGGCGGCGATCTGGCCAAGGTACAAAGAGCCGTGTGTATGTTGAGCAACACCACCGCCATCGCTGAGGCCTGGGCCCGTCTGGATCATAAGTTCGATCTGATGTACGCCAAGAGAGCTTTCGTCCATTGGTACGTGGGAGAGGGTATGGAGGAGGGAGAGTTCTCCGAGGCCCGGGAAGATCTGGCCGCCCTGGAGAAGGATTACGAAGAGGTGGGAATCGACTCGCAGGATGGGGGAGAAGACGAAGATGAGGGAGAATATTAAGCAGGCTATGGACATATCTCTCTCTTTCAATGGGGAATCACATGGTCAGGTTTGAGGACAATATTGCCGCCACTACATGAATATTTCGGTTATAACGCCATCGAGGGGGAACACTGTTAATACTCGCTGAAACTGGCCGCATGAAAGGCGATGCAAAACGAGTACATAATAATGAAGATGTACTTGTTTGAAAACCGGAAACTAGGGTTCGGCAGCCATTTTTTTTTTCAAATCTGACCACGTGATCTCCCCCATTTCTTTTGTGTGTTGGGTATAGTGGATAGCATTACCGGCGCTACTCTTATTCTATTTAATGAGAAAGTTGAAATCGTCCACGTATATTTTGTTTTAAATACTAGAGAAAGGTTTAAAAACGTTAAGATTTGCTTTCATTTCAATGGCTTGCCTCTGTAACCATAACTAACAACCAAACATATGATATACATGGGATTATTGTTGGGACGAGGAACTGCTCGCCCATATGTGATCATTTTCTCCTCTCACATATATATCTGGTATATTTGCTACAATTTCCGAGGAATATGCTTTACTTTTATGGAAACGAAAATTATGATACGATAGCTATTTCAAATCCAGTGAAAGGAATTGTTGGTCCAAAAATACGTTTCTTAAAAAGGCACATGAATGCTAATCTAAATGAAAAATAATAACAACAACAAAGCCACATACAAAAATAGACTGTCAAACTATTTGTTATATTATCTTTTACTGCTCGAAAACATTGAACAGTATGTATGACATAATGCTGTATTCTACAACCACACACTGGTGAGATTTCACAGAAATTAAATATCTTTCAGATTATATGTTTCGCTTGTTTGTTAATAAACCCCCTCCCGAGACAAAAACACAGAGTGTGTCTATGCCTATATCGGAATTCCATTTTTCAACATTTCACATAATTGTGCAGAGACATGCCTTAGTTGATATACAGTATTATCTCTATACCTCGAAGTTCAAGGGACAATATTCGACATAGAGAGAGTTCGACGTATAGATGTCTGGAATATAAAGAAATAGAAATATAGAAAAGAATGTTTCGGGCCACTGTATTTACTTTGACATACAGAAGAGTTTGACAACCAGAAGTTTGAGATATAGATATTCTTTTGCACATTCTACTTTTGTCGTGAACTTGTGCACATGACAATATGAGTTAATACGACTTTTATTTTATTGTACATGTAGTTTACATTGTCTGGCTCATGGTCAACAGAAGACACAAGATTTATCAGTCAAAACTAACCAATCCATGAAGAGCTATTGGTATTCTATGAGCCAACAGGCAGGGTATTTCATGGACTTTGGAGTTTAACCTTAAGAATGCTGGGTAATTTTCTAAAAACAGATTTTTGTGTCGTCTGCTTCCCCAAACCTTAAGAATATGCTTAATTTTGATGAAGAATGATACTCAGAATAACAAACATGTTAGATCACAGGCCAATTGGCGGCTGGCCTGAATCTAACCTGTTTGCGTAAGCATGAAGTTGGTTCCGGCACTAAAAGGGTTAAAGATAAGCAGATAGCACAGTTTGCTATATTGTCATACATGGATCACCATCGGCATTCTGTAAGTCAATTGGTAAACTACACAGTGTGATCTAATATGTTTACTACTCTGAATATCTTTCCTCATCAAAATTAAGCAAATATTATATGTTTTGGAAAGTAGACAACACAAAAACAAATCTATTTTTAGAAAATTATCCAGCATTCTAAGGATTGAAATGGGTCAAATTTGGGTTGGAAACTGAAAACAAGAATATGTTTCCAACAGACAATTTCATAATGAATTCTTGAAAAACAGCTTTCTTTCTGATTTAGGGTGGATATAATCATGACAAAAGCAGAAATCAAAAGATTGTCTCATGGTCACATAATTCTTTTGCTGCAGGTATATTCAAAGCTAATTATCCACATTTCACAATCAAGCCTTAGTTTATTCAGTATACAAACTAACACCATCACTCCATCATAAGTTCTTCTGTAGAAAGCTAAGCATCATGGTTTTGTAATGTTCATTGGCCTCGTGATTTCTTATTCCATGACGTTCGTGGGGGTAGACCTAAAACACAAATTGATGAATTACAGTTAAGCCTTTACCAAACGTCAAAGTTTCAATTGTCCCAAATTAAGAGTTTGCAGACGACATTTTAAAATGTGATGAAATTGAAAAATAATCTTCTGATAGGACAGAAAATGTTGTGGGAAAAGGAGAAATTGCTTGTTACCAAACGCAAAATTGTCTACTGTCCCAAATTGAAAGAGTTTGCAGACGACATTTTAAAATGTGATGGAATTTAACAATAATCTTCTGGTGGGGCAGACATAGTTATTTATGTCTCTGGGTGGGGCAGAAAACATTGTGCGAAAACCTTTCCCAAATTTCTCCTTTCCCCGTAATGTTTTTCCAGAGTTGTCTTCGACAAAGTGGTTAAATGTCGTTACTGTTTGGTAATGGGTCAAACCCATGTTGAGGAGGGTCTTCTTTTTTAATCTAGGTAATCTTGATTCAAGGCTGTGGAGTGTTTAACAAGATTGAACCCTTACCTGAAGTAAATGAGGTTTACAGGCTTTGATTAAAGCGTTCACAAGTAGCACTGTATGCTGAAAGTGTACATTCTCGTCTATCAGACCATGTACAATGAGCAGCCGATTCTCTCTGAAACAGGAAGACATAGTTAGCACAATTCTCAAGAGGGTGTGGAAAGAGAAACATAAGGACATAGTACCAGGGTATTTCCCAGGTCTTTTAAGCGCTGTGGGGCCCCTGCGTCTGAATTTCAAAATAAGCATTCCCCAAGCACCTTGATTTGAAAGGACAAGGCAGGCATCAACTTTAACCCTTTACCAAACGCCAAATTTTAGACTGTCCCAAATTAAAAGAGTTTGCAGACGACACTTGAAGACGTGATGAAATAGGAAAATAATATTCTGATAGGGCAGAAAACATTGCGGGAGAAGGAGAAATTGCTCGTCACAGGTAAATTATACTTTTCCCACATGTTTTCCTGAGTCATCTGCAACAAACTGGTCAAATGCCGTTATTGTATGGTAATGGGTTAAAGCCTGAGAATGCTGGGACATTTTTTAAAAAATAGATTTTTGTGACATCTGCTTCTTTCCAAAACCTTATATATCTGCTTAATCATGATGAGGAAAGATACTCAGAGTATCAAACAGGTTTTATCACAGGCCAGCCGCCAATTTACTTGGCGGCTGGCCTAGATCCAACATGTTTGCATAAACATGAAGTCAGTTCCAGCACTATAAGGGTTAAAGCCTAAAGTTTTGCATTATATTTGCGATGATAAGTAGAATACTAACTGACAAGGAATATCTCTATTATACTGTGATTTCCTCAGTATTTTGTTGCAGACGTATCAAAGAGGTATTAAAAGTAAATGGTAAATTCAATCACTCATTTAAAGTAGATTTGATACCTGAGAAAACAGGTAACGTCTCAACCAAATGTTTAAAGTTCAAAAGGAGCTTTAATTCTGTCTGATCTCAATAAAGATAAATGGTACATTCAATCACTCATTTAAAGTAGATTTGATACCTGAGAAAACAGGTAACGTCTCAACCAAATGTTTAAAGTTCAAAAGGAGCTTTAATTCTGTCTGATCTCAATAAAGATAAATGGTACATTCAATCACTCATTTAAAGTAGATTTGATACCTGAGAAAACAGGTAACGTCTCAACCAAATGTTTAAAGTTCAAAAGGAGCTTTAATTCTGTCTGATCTCAATAAAGATTTATGTTACTAAAGTAGATTTGATACCTGAGAAGACAGGTAACGTCTCAACCAAATGTTTTAAGTTCAAAAGGAGCTATAAATCTGTCTGATTTCAATAAAGATTTATGTTACTAGCTATTAAGTAAGCATATGAAGTTTAAAAGCAATTAATCTTTATAATTTAGGACATATTTTTCTTAACTAAAAGTTTAACACCAAAATAGAACATGGTTCAATTTAAGAGTAATACCGATTTACACAACTATATCTGCACATTTCCTTTACAGTTGTTTATAAGTGTTTGAAGATACATTGAGAAATGAGTGTAGCCTTAATTTTTTCTTTAATTAGACCCCATAAGATATGAAAAAACTCACAATATCTATTTCACAAACCGAAGGTTCAACACAAGACTATAGCAAGTGCTTCACAAACGTAAAGCACTTACTATAGTATTGCGCTGACTCCTCTAAGCAGATGAGCCAAAAACTGTCGATAAATGGTATCAACCAACCAACAAACAAACTTACTCATCCGGAAAACTATCGATATAGCTGAGTACACAGCCCTGTTGGTAACCGTATGTGTTGTTTTGTGGAAGATCCATGTATCGTTCAGTATACCCCGTATCATACAGCTTCCAGTCTACAACAGGGGCACCGGCTATTGCAACCTGCAACACAATCATATCATATACATGTATGTCAAAAGAACAACACAATTATACCATATACATGTATGTCAAAACGACAACAACACAATTATATCAAATACATGTACGTCAAAAGAACAACACACAATTATATCATATACATGTAAGAAATAACAACAACACACAATTATATCATATACATGTAAGTCAAAAGAACAACACACAATTATATCATATACATGTAAGTCATAACAACAACACACAATTATATCATATACATGTAAGAAATAACAACAACAACACAATTATATCATATACATGTAAGTCATAACAACAATAACACAATTATATCATATACATGTAAGTCATAACAACAACACACAATTATATCATATACATGTAAGTCATAACAACAATAACACAATTATATCATATACATGTAAGAAATAACAACAACAACACAATTATATCATATACATTCATGTCAAAACAACAACACAATAATAACAAATACATGTATGTCAAAAGAACAACACAATTTTATCATATACATGTATGTCAAAACAACAACACAATTATATCATATACATGTATGTCAAAATAACAACACAATTATAACATATACATGTATGTCAAAAGAACAACACAATTATATCATATACATGTATGTCAAAACAACAACACAATTATATTTTACCCTTTATCAAACGAACAATTTTTGACTTAAGTTATCAAACTAACTTTTAAACAGTGATGAAATGGAAACAATCTTCTGATAGGGCAGACAACATTGTAACAAAAGGAGAAATTGCTCGTCACGAGCAATTTCTCCTTTGCCAACAATGTCTTCAAGAGTCGTCTGCAACAAACTTGTCAAATGTCTTTTTTGTTTGGTAATGGGTTAACAGGTCTGGGGAAGACCTTGGTATAAATAAAATCCTTACCTTAAATACATCTGGGCGTTGGGCCAGTCCCATTAATGATATATATCCACCTGTAATGGAGGAAACATGAATTTGATTTTTTTTTTAAAATAGAATAGAGATTGGAAATGGAGATTAAAATAAAAAGCAGGCAGCACAAAATAATGCAGTTTCTTTTTAATATTATATTAAGTAGAAACCATTGTAACAAAAGTCTTGTCATGGGGATTTCTTACTACAGTGTCCCCTTTATACCACAAGCTCTGTACTCTAACCACTTGGACACAGTGGCCATGACATAAGGAATGAGAACTTGTTTCAAATAGACGAAAAATGATAAAGTCAACAACTGAACCCTAGATATGTTACTTTATCAATGCTGTCTTTAACTGTTTGCAGCTAAATCCTCGGACCAGGTAACACAAGTTAAAGTTGGGTACTGAACCCTAGATATGTTACTTTATCAATGCTGTCTTTAACTGTTTGCAACTAAATCCTCGGACCAGGTAACACAAGTTAAAGTTGGGTACTGAACCCTAGATATGTTACTTTATCCATGCTGTCTTTAACTGTTTGCATCTAAATCCTCGGACCAGGTAACACAAGATAAAGTTGGGTACTGAACCCTAGATATGTTACTTTATCAATGCTGTCTTAAACTGTTTGCAGCTAAATCCTCGGACCAGGTAACACAAGTTAAAGTTGGGTACTGAACCCTAGATATGTTACTTTATCAATGCTGTCTTTAACTGTTTGCAGCTAAATCCTCGGACCAGGTAACACAAGTTAAAGTTGGGTACTGAACCCTAGATATGTAACTTTATCAATGCTGTCTTTAACTGTTTGCAACTAAATCCTCGGACCAGGTAACACAAGTTAAAGTTGGTCACTGAACCCTAGATATGTTACTTTATCAATGCTGTCTTTAACTGTTTGCAACTAAATCCTCGGACCAGGTAACACAAGTTATAGTTGGGTACGGAACCCTAGATATGTTACTTTATCAATGCTGTCTTTAACTGTTTGCAACTAAATCCTAGGACCAGGTAACACAAGTTATAGTTGGGTACTGAACCCTAGATATGTTACTTTATCAATGCTGTCTTTAACTGTTTGCAACTAAATCCTCGGACCAGGTAACACAAGTTAAAGTTGGGTACTGAACCCTAGATATGTTACTTTATCAATGCTGTCTTTAACTGTTTGCAACTAAATCCTAGGACCAGGTAACACAAGTTAAAGTTGGGTACTGAACCCTAGATATGTTACTTTATCAATGCTGTCTTTAACTGTTTGCAACTAAATCCTAGGACCAGGTAACATAAGTTAAAGTTGGGTACTGAACCCTAGATATGTTACTTTATCAATGCTGTCTATAACTGTTTGCAGCTAAATCCTCGGACCAGATAACACAAGTTAAAGTTGGTCACTGAACCCTAGATATGTTACTTTATCAATGCTGTCTTTAACTGTTTGCAGCTAAATCCTCGGACCAGGTAACACAAGTTAAAGTTGGGTACTGAACCCTAGATATGTTACTTTATCAATGCTGTCTTTAACTGTTTGCAGCTAAATCCTTGGACCAGGTAACACAAGTTAAAGTTGGTCACTGAACCCTAGATGTTACTTTATCAATGCTGTCTTTAACTGTTTGCTGCTAAATCCTCGGACCAGGTAACACAAGTTAAAGTTGGGTACTGAACCCTAGATATGTTACTTTATCAATGCTGTCTTTAACTGTTTGCAGCTAAGTCCTCGGACCAGGTAACACAAGTTAAAGTTGGTCACTGAACCCTAGATATGTTACTTTATCAATGCTGTCTTTAACTGTTTGCAGCTTAATCCATATCACACAAGTTAGTTTAAGTCCTCATGTGTTTTACGATTGTGAAGTAAACTTAAAGCTTGTTCAAAGCCACTCTCGATCGCTGCTTCCTGAATAGTAAACCAGAACTTCACTTTGGTCAATTTGTGGCCTAGTCCCAGAAACTTTCACCTGGCCTTACAGGGAATCAAACCCAGGACCCTCGTTACAAGAGGCTGACTCTCTACCTCTGGACCACTGTCACCCTTAAAAGTCGGATGCTAAACCCCAGATATGTAACTTTATCAATGCTGTCTATTTCTGTTTGCAGCTAAATCCTTCGACTATGTCACACAAGTAAGGTCCAGTATAGAAGCCAATAATTGTTACTTTATCAATACTGTCTATTTCTGTTTGCAGCTAAATCCTTGGACCATGTCACATAAGTTAGTTTATGTCCTCATTTGTTTTACAATGATTGTGAAGGAAACTTAAAGCTTGTTCAAAGCCACTCTTGATCGCTGCTTCCTAAATAGTAAACCAGAACTTGGGTCAATTTGTGGCCTAGTCCCAGAAATTTTCAACTCGCCTAAAGGGGATTCGAACCCAGGACTCTCGGTACAAGAGGCCAACGCTCTACATCTTTAAAGTTGGGTACTGGACCCTAGATTTGTAACTTTATCAATGCTGTCCATTACTGTTTGTAGCTAAATCCTTCGACCATGTCACACAAGTTATAAACACCATTACCATATGACCACCCATGTATTGCTATCCTGGTCTCGTCTATAAAGTCTACCTGCGACATCAACCACTGTAAACCTTCAACTTGATCCTCCACCTCCGTGGTGCCCTGTAATTATAGTGGAGACAAACATACTGTTAGTTTGACTGTTTGGTCTAATGAGGTTTTACTACATCAGTTTTCAAGGTAGAAAGTTGCAGAACAATCAGAATGGGGTATAAATAAAGACTATAAACTTGCACAGTATCCAATTCTCCATATTGGAAATTATAATGCAGACCAAATTGAAAACAACAGCAGACAATATTTTCTTTATTATAATCAGGAGATACTAAAATAATCAATTGCCCATAAGCAGCAAATCTGTGTGTTACAGTGTTAAGATAAGTCTGCATTATATGCAGTTGGCTGGGTTGTTATAAAGTTAGGGGTTAGGTTTTGTCAAATCTTTTCTCACAGCCTCAACAATGGTGTTACATGAAATGCTCTTAAAAACACACACATTTGGAGAAACTTAAAGTATAAAGGCTCTTTGCAATTACCTGTCAATTACTGTCAATATTGCAGTTAAACAAAGTAACTAAGTATTAGCAAGGACCTTCCTATGTGTAGTTATGACCATTTCGAGAGTTCAATACAAGAGTAATAAGTACTTTACTTTCTTGAAGGACTTTCTGTAGTCCTGCATTGAACCCTAGACCTGGTAATTGATATAATTTTTCATACTTTACCCTTAGAATGCTGGGAAATTTTATAAAATTAGATTTTTGTGTCATCTGCTTTCCAAAACCTTAAATATCTGCTTGATTTTGAGTAGCAAACAGGTTAGATCACAGGCTAGCCACCAATTTACTTGGTGGCTAGCCTGGATCCAACCTGTTTGCAAAAGCATGAGGACGGTTCCACACTATAAGGGTTAAAACCACTACATGATCTAACATAAACAGCTCTTTGTATAGGTGCAACACAGTATATGGCCAAGTTAAAAAAATATAAACAGGTGATAAAGGATGAATGCAAAGGTAGGTAGATAACCGCAGGTATTCCAATCACCCCTTATCTCAGGTATGGTATCGTTCGATTGAAACAAACATCATACAAGACGGTGAACGACCTATACAGAGATTATACCAATCTGTTTTGAAATTGCTTTACGGAAATAAAATCTATATTGAGCTTACCATTCTGTTTTTTATATGGCTTTCAAACTTGATACCTCTATATGCCGAGCCTCGGCCATCTATCGCTACAACACCATAACCCTGCGATGCGAGCGTATGTAGACGAAGATATCTGAAATATATCATACAGTCCAACTTGTGTTAACGCTTTACCAAACACAAAATTTTCAACTGTCCCAAATTGAAAAAGTTTGCAGACAACATTTCGAAATGTGATGAAATTGGAAAATTATCTTCTGATAGGGCAGAAAACATTGTGGGAAAAGGAGAAATTGCTCGTTACGAGCAATTTCTCCTTTTCTCACATTGCTGTCCAGAGTCCTCTGCAACAATGTAGTTAAATGTCGTTATTGTTTGGTAATGTGATAAGCCACCATCCTTTGCAGCAGCCAAACCCGCCTTTAACAACCACTACAGTAAGTCCCATTGTTGGATTTATAGTGTACATTAACCTGTCTTAAGCAGTCGACCTGTCCTAACCAGCCAGTGTTCTCAGAGTCATAGGCTGGCCTCTAAACACAAGTTTGACTCCAAAATTATCATCATTATCACCAAGTTTGAAATGTGTTATCATAAAGATGTATATTTAAAATGGTAACATAACACCAAAATTAGATAATTATTATTTTTTTTTTTTATATATGGGTTTTACATTACATCAACATTATTTCAGTTATGTAGCGATGCCCGACTCTTAATGATGGAGGAAGACCCCATACTCAACTGCCCATAAGGGCTGGTCAAGGCGGGTAGAACCATCGGCATTCCGTAAGTCAGTCGGGAGACTGCCTCTCATGAAAATCCATATCCCTCTCAGGATTTGAACCCACGCGGAGAGGGGCCTTGTGATTTCAAGTTCTGTACTCTAACCACTAGGCCACGGAGGCCCGTGATAATTATTAGTCATTGAATTATGAACAAGCCATTCTATTGGACTTTAAGTCATATAATAATATCAAAAGAATTATCTTAATACAATGCTGGGCAATTTTCTGAAAATAGATTTCTGTGTCATCTGCATTCCAAAACCTTTAATTTTATCTGCATAATTCTAATAAGAAAAGATACTCGGAGTAGCTAACAGGTTAGATCACAGGCCTTGAATTAACAAGTTGGTTCAGGCATCATGAAGGGTAAGGGAAGCAGTTACACACACTACAGGGATAGTTTTACATGGCATTTCATTCATAGATTTAAAAAAAACCCTTAGTTTTCACTCATTTTTGATTTTTGCTACAAAAAAACCCATTCAATTTATTTGAGTCCCAAAAACTCATTTGTTCCAATTGGAAAATTATCACTGACACTGGTGGATAAACTCCTAACCTGAATCTGACCTGTTTGCATAAGCATGAAGTCGGTTCCAGCACTTTAAGGGTTAGCAAACTGATAAACTGACTTACTTGAGCCCTTTGAAAGAGTTTGAGACGAGTTGAGCGTGGGGTCCCCCATACACAAAGAGGACTGTGGGATACTTGACTCCTGGCGCCCTCTGGTGTGGAAGATAGTACATGCCGTGCATAGTGTAGCCCGATTTACTCTTGTAACTGAACAACTCCGGTGGAATGTAGTCCGTGCAAGCTGAAAGTAAATCACAATATGTTTATTAGTGGTAATATTCTTCAGATAGAGCAGAAAACCTTGTGGGAAAAGGAGAAATTGCTCGCCTAGAGCAATTTCTCCTTTTCCCACAAGGTTTTCCAGAGTCATCTGCAACAAAGTTGTTAAATATCGTCATTGTCTGGTAATGGGTTAAACAGGGCATTAAACCGTATTCATCTTAAGTACCAGTTTTGTATCCTGAACGAACTTTTAAAAGGTATAAGTTGATGAGTGAATTGATATCAGGGTTGTCATTAAGACCCGGCTGCCGGCTAATTGGACCACTTTAAATAACTTTTTGGTCTGCTCAAATAACAAACAAAAAATATGTGATCACAATCGAAAGTTGGTTTCTTACTTAAAAAATAATTGACAACCTTTAGTGATAATTGTACGAACTTGCTCCACAGTCAGTATCAAATTACCAAACGTCACATTTTCCACTGTTCCAAATTGAAACAGTTTGCAGAAGACATTTCAAATGTGATGTTATTGAAAAGTCATCTTCTGATAGAGTAGAAAACATTGTGGGAAAAAGGAGAAATTGCTCATTATGAGCAACTTCTCCTTTTCCCAGTGTTTTCAAGAGTCGTCTGCAAAAAACTGGTCAAATGTTGTTATTGTTTGGTAATGAGTAAAAGAAACAGATGCATATCAAAACTTATAATTTCACTATTATCTACGATTTATCAATAAAAAATAATGATTTCCCACAGTGTTTTCCAGAGTCGTCGGCACTGAATGAATGGTGTTTAAAGGCATTGACAGCTAAGCGCGCATTATGGTGATGTGGATGAGTGTATATTAAAAATACTAACAGGTTAAAATGTATTTGTTTAAAGAAAAAATAAATAAGAATTAGATAGAAAATTTGTAAAAAATTAATGATTGTTGATAGATTGTTTGTAATGAATGTGTGATATCAAATAAATAGTGTGTGATGAAAAAATGATATTGATAAATGTATATATATTCAAAACGAATCACAATCTATTGTAAACTCCAATCTCTTTGAGAAAGGAAAGAATTAATTCAATCCTGACAGTGTCAAAAAGCTCATAAATAGTGTTGACATTGAAATATCTTGCACGAATTCTTTGAAAATCAATGCAATCTAGCAATATATGTTTGATGGTAAAGGGTGCATTGCATGGAATGCATTCAGGTGCATCTTCCTTAGCCAAGAGCCAGGAGTGTGTAATGTGTGAATGACCAATTCGGATTCGTGCAATTGTAACTTCCTCTCTTCGTACGGACCTGTAAGAAGGGTGCCATTCTCAGAGGGTAGGCTTAATTGAATGCAATTTATTAAAAACATCAGCATTCCATTTTGATTGCCAGATGGATGTGATGTAAGTTAAAATAGAAGGTTTAAAATCAGTGTATGGTACTTTAAAATCTGAAATGGGAAGGTTAAGAGCTGATTTAGCCGATCTATCCGCATGTTCATTACCCATGATACCAGTGTGGCTTGGAAGCAAACAGAACACAAGTCTGTTTGAAGACAAAATATGAGAGATCCTTTGAATAATTTGGCATACCAAAGGGTTCTCCAACTTTTGATTTGATAAGGCTTGCAGTACTGATAGAGAATCAGAAAATATAATAAATTGGGTGGAATTTGCATTTTCCACCCGGTTAAGGGCTAGATCAATAGCCCTTATCTCTGCAGAGAAGATAGAAGACTTGTCTGGAAGGCGGCATTTCTTAACCCTTTCTCCATATACAGCTGCAGCTGCAACGAAATCACCGTCCTTGGATCCATCAGTGTATATAGGTTTGTAGGAAGAATATTGTTCTTTTATCTCTCTATATTTACTGTGAAAGATAGCTCTATCTGTTTCTGATTTCTTATCAGAGGTAAGATCAAATAAAAAGTTTGCTGTGTCCAGTGTCCATGGAGGTATGTCAGATAACTTGTACTGGGCTATGGAATCAGTGTCTACCCCAAGATTATCTATAATGGGCTCCATGTGAATACCAAATGGGGCAATAGCATTTGTTTTCTGTTGAAAAAGGCGTTTGTATTGGGGGTTAAAAACCACTCGATGAGTAGGGTTAAAAGGATTGGATTTCAATTTTAAAAAGTATTGAAGAGATAGTTTTTCCCTTCTGTAATATAGAGAAGGTTCATTAGCCTCTGCATAGAGGCTGTTAACAGGAGATGTTCTAAAGGCGCTTAGGGCAAGCCTTAAACATTGGTTTTGTATTGGATCTAGCAGCTGGAGATAGGATTTACGGTCTGATCCATACACTATAGAACCATAATCAAGTTTTGATCGAATAAGGGATCGATATAGCCTTAGCAGGACCTTCTTATCGGCTCCCCAATCTGAGTGTGCAATAACTCTAAGAATGTTCATTGCTTTTTGGCAATTCTTTTTAAGAGATTTAATATGAGGTAAGAATGAAAGCTTTTTGTCAAAAATGACTCCAAGAAATTTTAACTCTGGCACAACTTCTAGTTTAGTATTGCCTAGAGTCAGATCGGGGTCTGGATGCAATCTACGAAGATTGCAAAAATGTATACATTTGGTTTTCGTTTTGGAAAACTTGAACCCATTTTCATCTGACCATATTTGTAATTTATTAAGGCATTGCTGTAGTTGGCGTTCAATAATATCCATGTTTCTGGAACAGAAATAAATAACAAAGTCGTCTACATAAAGGGAGCAGTCAACTCCAGGGTTTATAGCTTTAACAATGCTATTTATCTTAATGCTAAAAAGTGTAACAGACAAAATACACCCCTGGGGAACCCCCATTTCCTACTCGCGAGCACCTGACAAGGTGTTCCCAACACGAACGCGGAAGAGCAGTTCATCCAGGAATGCTGCAATGAATATAGGAAGGCGGCCTCTGAGGCCAAAATCGTGTAAATCTTTAAGTATACCATGTTTCCAAGTGGTATCATATGCACTTTCCAAGTAAAAAAATACAGATACTACATGCTGCTTTTTAATAAAAGCTTCTCGAAGATACGTTTCGAACCGAACAAGATGGTCTAACGTACTTCGTTGTCGGCGGAAGCCACTTTGAACAGATACAATAAGGTTGTTCGATTCAAGAAACCAAACAAGCCTATCTTTAACCATCCGTTCAAGAGTTTTACAGATGCAACTTGTCAAGACAATCGGTCGGTAGCTGTTTGGATCTTTTGCATCCTTTCCTGAATTTGCAATTGGAATGACCAAAGCCTCTCGCCAGCTGGATGGAAATTCACCAATCTGCCAAACATTATTAAAAATATCGAGTAAAATAGAAAGGGATGAATGTGGTAAGTGCTTGAGGAATTGATAGTGAATTTGGTCCTGACCTGGAGAAGTGTCATGTGATTTCTTCAAGGCACATTGAAGTTCTTTAAGAGTGAAGAGTTTGTTGTAATGTTCTTCATTTTTAGAAGTAAAATTGAGCTTTGTTTTCTCCGCTCTTGTTTTAAAGGTCTGAAATTTTGTAGAGTAGTTCTCAGCAGAGGATTTTATCGAGAAAGTCTCTGCCAAGGTATCTGCTATGTCCTGAGGGTTATCTATTTCTTGGTTGTTTGAAGTGAAGTGACTAATATGAGATGGACCTTTGCCATTCATTTTACGAATCATGTCCCAAGTCTTTTTGGTTGAGGTGCGACTATTAAGTCTAGAGACATAATCTCTCCAGGACTTGCGCTTACTTGTTTTAATTGTGCATCTTGCCTTTGCACGGCGGATACGAAAGTTGTTAAGGTTTTCTTGTGTTGGTCTCAGGTTAAATTTCCTGAGAGACGCCTTTCGTTCCCTAACGGCATCCTTACATTCAGAAGTGAACCATGGTTTATCTGGACTTTTTGGATTTGTCGAGGTCTGAGTCATAGACTGTTTGGCTGCATCAAACAATAAAGAAGAAAAAAGGAAGGAAGGGTCCTCACAGTCCTCAAATGCATGATGAACAATATTCTGTTCACAAAGCATCTGGAATTTACTCCAGTTTGCTTTGGACAACTTCCATTTTTGAGGACGATCAAGGACTGAAGGTTTATTTTCATTTAAAATAATAGGGAAGTGATCACTTCCACAAGTGTCTTCTAAACATCTCCATGAAAAATCAGGGAGAAGTACTGGACTGCAAAAAGAAAGGTCAATAGAAGAATATGATCCTGAAGCTGGATGCAAATATGTTTTTGCACTTGGATCGTTCAGGAACGAAAGAGAATTTACAGACATAAAATTCTCTATTTGATCACCACGGCGGTTCGTATCTGTACAACCCCATATGGTGTTATGTGCATTAAAATCACCAACAAGTACAAATGGTTGAGGTAGTTGAGATATCAAATCATCAAGACTACCTTGGTGTAGAGGTTTATTTGGTGGAAGATACAAAGAGCACAGGGTAATAGTGTTATGTAAAGATAATCTCACAGCTACAGCTTGAAGGGAAGTATCAAGCTGTATGTGCTTGTGAGGAACATTATTATTAACAATGACAGATACTCCACCTTGGGCTTTATTGCCTTCAGTGTAAATCTTGTTATAGATAGAATGAAATTTGAGGGAGATAGTGTCATCCTCTTTCAAGAATGTCTCTTGAAGACAAAGTGCAGCAGGTTTGTGATTATCAATCAGAAGTGACAACTCATCAAAGTTGGCCTTCAGACCTCGACAGTTCCATTGGATAATTGGATTAGCCATTGCACTAAAAGGTAAAATTAAAAAAGGATAAAAAAGCATTCTATAATTAATTGCAGCAGATTAAAAAGTTAAGAAGCAGGTGACTTGGGGTCCTTGGTATTTGGTTTTTTACCCCAATCATCCAAAGAACCACCCCATATGGACTGCTCAACATCTGAAGAGTCACCTTCAAGGACCTCTTCAGTGTCCATTGCATCCAGAACTTCAAAATTGTTAGAAGTTGCAATGGGGGTTCTTGCGACAAAACTTGTCGCAGCACCTGAGTGTTCATCATTTGAACAAAGAGATTTATGTTTTTGAAGGTTTTTCCTTTCTTTCTTAGAAAGAGAAGGGTTTGCCTTTGATCCAGAAGATGGACCATTGGAAGAAGAAATAGATTTTTGTTGTTGTTTAGACTTTGATTCAGAGGCAGGTTGTTTAGCTTTAGTTGTTGATGCAGGTGTTGGTGCAGAAGTATCTTTTGGTGTAGTTGCAGGTTTTGGTGTGACAGTAGAAGGTTTTGGTGCTGATTGAGGTTTGGGTGCAGAAGTAGATGGTTTGGGTGCAGTTGCAGGTTTTGGTGTAGGAGGTGGTTGCTTTGCTATGTATGATGATAAAAGTGGTGCTGGGACCTTGCCCTTCAGCTCCTCTGCCATTTCTGGAAACTTCCCCAAAAGAAGTTTGAGGAGAAGATCACAGGTATGGCAGTCTTGCTTCGGGGAGGCTACTGCTGAGTAGCTGTTCCCACTGACAAGCCTTTCCCTGTCTTGCTTTTGTTGCAAGACAAGTTTGCGTGCTTCTGCAAAGGAAATGCCTTCCTTGTACTTGATGGTCAGGATATCCTTCTCATCTTTCCAAGTTTGACACTCCTTCGCATAGGCAACGTGACCAGACTTGCAGTTGAAACAGCATGCAGGTGCGGTGCAGTGTTCAGTGCTGTGATCTGCGCCTACAAATGCGCATTTAGCACAGACTGGTGTATTGGTGCATTTTGTGGTGTGGTGACCAAATCGTTGACATTTGAAATAACGAAGAGAGTTAGGAATGTATGTGTCGACTTTAAAGGATTCAAATCCAACTTTAAGTGTAGGTGGAACTGTGGGACATGAGAAAGTGATTATGTATGTGTTAGTGTTTTTCAACACTCCATCTCTTTTGACACTGATGCGTCTGATATCAGTAACAGACTGTGACTTCAAGTTGTCCTTGATGTTGTCAAGAGAGGAGCAGTAATGGAGGTCCTTGCAACGGATGACTCCCTTGCATGAGTTGAGTGATGGATGTGGGTTTACTTTGACTGCTTGTTTGAATAGCGTTTTATGTTTGAGTATGTTGATGGTTTGTTGCTTTGTGAAGCATTCAATGAGGATCGTGTTGTTTTTGAGTGTTTTGACTGATAACAAATGGTGATATGTGAGTAATTGGTTTGACTGAATCTTCTGCTTCAACCACAATAAATCGTGGAAAATTTAGTGGTGACGGAGAAGAATCTGCCTCTGAATCACTGTCAGAAAGGGTACGCTTGGCAGCTTTTTTATGGGATTCCATATTAATTTAAAAAGTTCACCATCCTTGGTCCCCGCCAACCATGGAGCCCAACAAGGGGACTTTATCTGGGGAAACCCATCGCAGATCAAGTCAGGGTTACAAGGATGGTATACTCAGGGTGAAAGGGCTAGACTGGACAAATGTGTCCCAAAAGATGTCATTCCAAGCAAGCGACATAAATTTGGGATGGTACAGAATGTCAATCAAACACCAAATCTTTCATCTGATTGACCCATGGGCCACCGTCACGGGGTACAAAAGGTAAAGAAGTTTCAAATAAATTTGAAAATATGTCGTATTGGTGGAAGATTGATGAAAAAAATATTAAGTTGCCCATGACAAGGCATGACCAGCCGATTGATCAGGTCGGGCCTTCCTGACCTATCGTTTAGCCCAAATTCAGGCCAAAGTGGTGTATTGAAAAAACAGGGTATTAACTAGCCTAACCCTGAATTCTCTCAACCACCAGGATCCCTCCATCAGGCGACACGAGTCGCAGCCCACGGCAAACGGGCAGGTACTTGGTGGGGTTCTACCACTCAGCAGCGCAGAGGCAGGACAATTTCTAACCCCCTGCCCTGCCATGGGGGGTAGAGCCGTCTGCAAGAAACTGGTCAAATGTCTTTATTGTTTGGTAAAGGGTTAATTAACAAAGGTCCACTTACGTGCTGATGGCAGTAGTATTCCGAGTGGTTGAGTCTTGATGCCTGATTGTGAATGAGAGATTTTATACACCGTGGACATTGGCGATACCGACACAGAACTGTACACATCCACATACATGGAGCAGTCCTGCAAAACAATGAAATAACGTGTATACAGGTGAAAGTTCGAGAATTTCCAAAACCTGAAATCTCTAGTTCTTTTTCCTGAAAAGGCATGTTTGCTGTATCGTTATATGGGAACATTGTCACAAAAAGCCTCCAAATTCTGAAAGTCAGAAACAATCCTGAACACGTTCACCCATGCTTTCACCAATTCAATTATATGATGTATTTAATCTAGTTAAACCCTCACACAATAATACCATGCCGAATCTGCTGTAAAGTACTTTTTTTGTATTTATATGGTTTTTACATCACATCAGCATTATTTCAGTTATGTTATGAATCCTGACTCTTTATGATGGAGAAGATCCTCATATTCAACTGCCTGTAAAAGGTTGGTCATGCTAAGTAGAACCATTGGCCTTCTGCAATTCAGTCGGGAGACTACCTTGTAATGAAAATATAAATGCAAGCAAGCAATTAGGATAGCAAAAGAACCAAAAATATCATAGCAGTCCATTAACCGAGTAGGGTTTTCTAATGTCTGGTAGAGTGTCTATAAGGATAGCAAAGGAATCAAAGATATCATAGCAGTCAATTAACAGAGAAGAGTTTTCTAATGTTTGGAAGTAAAAGTTTCTGTAAGGATAGCAAAGGAACCAAAGATATCATAGCAGTCCGTTAACAGAGAAGTGTTTTCTAATGTTTGGAAGTTGAAGTTCCTATAAGGATAGCAAAGGAATCAAAGATATCATAGCAGTCCATGAACAGAGAAGTGTTTTCTAATGTTTGGAAGTAAAAGTTTCTGTAGGATAGCAAATGAACCAAAGATATCATAGCAGTCCGTTAACAGAGAAGTGTTTCCTAATGTTTGGAAGTTGAAGTTCCTATAAGGATAGCAAAGGAACCAAAGACATCATAGCAGTCAATTAATAGAGAAGTGTTTTCTAATGTTTGGAAGTTAAAGTTCCTATAAGGATAGCAAAGGAACCATAGATATCATAGCAGTCCATTATCAGAGAAGTGTTTTCTAATGTTTGGAAGTACAAGTTTCTATAAGGATAGCAAAGGAACCAAAGACATCATAGCAGTCAATTAATAGAGAAGTGTTTTCTAATGTTTGGAAGTTAAAGTTCCTATAAGGATAGCAAAGGAACCATAGATATCATAGCAGTCCATTATCAGAGAAGTGTTTTCTAATGTTTGGAAGTACAAGTTTCTATAAGGATAGCAAAGGAACCAAAGACATCATAGCAGTCAATTAATAGAGAAGTGTTTTCTAATGTTTGGAAGTTAAAGTTCCTATAAGGATAGCAAAGGAACCATAGATATCATAGCAGTCCATTATCAGAGAAGTGTTTTCTAATGTTTGGAAGTACAAGTTTCTATAAGGATAGCAAAGGAACCAAAGACATCATAGCAGTCAATTAATAGAGAAGTGTTTTCTAATGTTTGGAAGTTAAAGTTCCTATAAGGATAGCAAAGGAACCATAGATATCATAGCAGTCCATTATCAGAGAAGTGTTTTCTAATGTTTGGAAGTACAAGTTTCTATAAGGATAGCAAAGGAACCAAAGACATCATAGCAGTCAATTAATAGAGAAGTGTTTTCTAATGTTTGGAAGTTAAAGTTCCTATAAGGATAGCAAAGGAACCATAGATATCATTGCAGTCAATTATCAGAGAAGTGTTTTCTAATGTTTGGAAGTACAAGTTTCTATAAGGATAGCAAAGGAACAATAGATATCATAGCAATCCATTAACAGAGAAGTGTTTTCTAATTTTTGGAAGTTGGAGTAAGGATAGCCTATCAAGCAGATTAGCAAGGAACAATAGATATCATAGCAGTCCATTAACAGAGAAATGTTTTCTAATGTTTGGAAGTAAAAGTTTCTGTTAGGATAGCAAAGGAACCAAAGATATCATAGCAGTCCATTAACAGAGAAGTGTCTTCTAATGTTTGGAAGTTGAAGTTTCTATAAGGATAGCAAAGGAACCATAGATATCATTGCAGTCCATTAACAGAGAAGTGTTTTCTTATGTTTGGAAGTAAAAGTTTCTGTTAGGATAGCAAAGGAACAATAGATATCATTGCAGCCCATTAACAGAGAAATGTTTTCTAATGTTTGGAAGTTGAAGTTCCTATAAGGATAGCAAAGGAACAATAGATATCATTGCAGTCCATTATCAGAGAAGCATTTTCTAATGTTTGGAAGTTGAAGTTCCTATAAGGATAGCAAAGGAACAATAGATATCATTGCAGTCCATTATCAGAGAAGCATTTTCTAATGTTTGGAAGTTGAAGTTCCTATAAGGATAGCAAAGGAACAATAGATATCATTGCAGTCCATTATCAGAGAAGCATTTTCTAATGTTTGGAAGTTGAAGTTCCTATAAGGATAGCAAAGGAACAATAGATATCATTGCAGTCCATTATCAGAGAAGCATTTTCTAATGTTTGGAAGTTGAAGTTCCTATAAGGATAGCAAAGGAACAATAGATATCATTGCAGTCCATTATCAGAGAAGCATTTTCTAATGTTTGGAAGTTGAAGTTCCTATAAGGATAGCAAAGGAACAATAGATATCATTGCAGTCCATTAACAGAGAAGTGTTTTCTAATGTTTGGAAGTAAAATTTTCTATAAGGATAGCAAAGGATAGCCAGCAGACGTGAATCATTTCCTACCTTATCAAATGTGACCATGTGACTGTATCCCAGTTCTGTGAGTCGTATTACATCACTTGGTGATGCATATGAAGTGACATACCTGAAACGACGAGAACTGACGTTTTAAAGTCATATCATGATGTTTGTCTACAACCTAAAGCCAATTTCAAAGATTATTTAGGTATATTGCAATGATCCTTGGACTCAAACTAGTGCTCATCCTTGATTGACCTTAAACTGACCTTCCAGAGCTATTCCTACCAAGAATAGCATCAAGGGAAGCAATGAATGCATTTGCGTTTCCTTCTGAAGTATCACCTGGAGAATTCTAAGTCCGCCACCTTAACCACTGGGCCAAGCAGGACCCGAGTGTGAGCATAAAACGGTATTCTAAGTTCAGTATTTCCTATACTAATGAGACAAATTTTATTTTGTGGGTTCACTTTAGAATCAAGTCATTATAACAATTCAAATGAGTACACACAATAAAAGAATAAAATAGGCAATGACGAAGTAAGCCATGTGAATATGCGTCTTATGTGGACTGGGTAGATAGTTCATCTTTCAGTTGTCTTCACCAATAAGCGTTACAATAATGAAATGATTATGAAACAATATATCAAATAAGGGAGGGGGGAATCAAGGTGCCTATACAGTCAAACTTGTGTTAAGAGGCCAGCCTATGGGAGAGAGTAAATTGGCAGTTTAAGACAGGTTGACTGCTTAACACAAATTGATGTACACTATAAATTTAACAATGAAACTTTTTGCAGTGGTTGTTTAAAGCAGGTTGGCTGCTTAAAAGGGTAGTTGCTTAACACAAGTTAGACTGTATTATATATAAATAAAAATGCATTTACAGAGGAATGTATCAAAGGGAATTACAACTGTTAATGAGATAAGAATAGAATATGAATATATTTACATGATTTCCCTTTACCCTCACCTGCATACCGGTACTTACTATAGCCATTATATCTATAGACGCTGCCTGGCCAAGGCAAATATCTAGTAGATAAACAAAAAAGTACACTTTGTAATTGGTTGATATGGTTTGTTTTTTTCAGTCACCATGACAGTTGGCACTCCTATCAATGCTCCTGGTAATTCAGAGTGTTTTTCTTAAGTTTGGGGGAATGGGGTCAGTTCCATTCAGGGGGAGAAATTCGCACATAAAAGGGGAAAAAGTGAACATTTTTGTCCTTTTTTTCCGATAACTTTTACTATGCTCTGATATGGTAAAATACATAAAGGTTGCGATAGATGTAGCAAAGCAAAAGTAGTGGTAGTGAACTGCCAGCAAACAATTCCCAAAATGGCTTTAAAGTGATTGAATGAATGAAAACAATCTACTTTACCTCAAAAAGCTTAAATGATTGGCGACAACTTCCGCAAAAACTCTTAGAGAGTTTGGTTTCAGGGCCAGTACAGCCAAAAACAAAGTATCAGAGTTGTTTTGTTTGAATTAAGTAATTTCTGAAATTCAGAATTTTAGAGAAAACAGCGCAATTTTCCCAATTTGTCCATTACCAGACCTATTCCCAAAATTTAAAAGAATTCACAGTGCTTTTCCACACATACAAACTTTATAATAAGTGAGAAAAATATATGACATGAACTAAATGAAACATCAGTTCAATGCAGACTACACAAGTGTCAATACTTACAAATGAGTTTCTAAAACACTATCTTTTCTACCAATGAAATAAATAAGCTGTCTCTCTTTATCTACAAAAGTCTGAAATAGAAAATGCATGAATCAAGTAAACTAACCACTTTCCTTAACAGGTACCTTCTCACGCAGAGTGTTACAGTGGGAATTACAAATGTCTAAAAGATCCTCAGCACCAAATAAATACAGGATAATCAACTCCTTTTCATTGATATCAAAAATATGTCACGAGAATGGGTTATCAGGTTGAAAAAACGAATTCGAAGAACGAGTTTTTTCTACATGATAACAACCCATTCAAGTGATATATTTTTGATATCTATCGAATGCATTTGATTATTCTATTTAGTTTATTCCACTATATGAAGTATATTTGCCAAAATACCTCCATAAACGCCAAATGTAATATAAAATGGGAGGAGCCAAGCAGTTAATAACGCCCATGACGTCATTTTTGCAACCTATGACGTCATTCATGCATATGGATATATTTTAGAATACAAACATTTTAGTGCCGTGTAAAAAAGTGCAGCCATGACTTGAATGCAAAGGAATGGTAAAAAAGTAGCCCCGTCAAAACTGATATCATCACTAGTGATGATATGACTTTTTGATATCATCACTAGTGACGATATTAACTGTGACAAAATTGAAAATTATTACACTGATAAATCCCAGTATTTCACTCATAAGAATATAATAAAGTACCATATTCAACATCTACCTTTTACAGGCGAGGGGAACCTTGTGATCATTTTTTGCGATCTTATGTCTGAATGAGATGGCCGCGCCACAGGTATACTTGCTTTTTCACCATTCTTTTGCCTATGATAGAAACAGTATATACCCTGCATGAGTTGACCACCAACTTTCTAGTTCTGGTCGTATATAATTACCCATTGTTTACAAGGGCATTACATCTAATACTCGGGAGAAAAATCGCAGTCGACAGGGGCAAATGACCTTAATACATCGCCCATTGACTGTGGTTTCCTGTTGAGGGTTAGATGTGACACCGCTATAAAGCGTAATCAACTACCTGCAGAATTTGAAAGTCGATCGTCAACTCATGGATAGTACACACACAATGTGGCTATCATCGGCAAAAGTTGGTGAAAAAATCACAAATACCTCTTTCATCATGGGTGCGGCCAATTTCTTCGGACATTATATCAAGGGTTCAATGCAAGACTATAGTAAGTGCTTCATAAACATGAAGCACTTACTATAGTATTGCATTGAACCCTCGATATCGTAACCATTGGTCGTGTTATACCCCCGCCTGTGTACATCCTGGCAGTCAGTATGCCAATCAATGCTCCTAGCATTTCCCTTATCAGAGATACACAATATTCCTTCCAAGCCATTGAGCCCTTTTCCATATGAATGTCATAGGTGAGAGAATATTTCACAAACCAATCATGCTGCATTGATTTACTAAGTCATCAGAAATAACAATGGCAAGCTAGGGTCTACTATTATTTACCCTATTTTACCCTATTTGTTTTGTTTTACATCAATTGTGATGGAAGCTTAAAGCTTGTTCAAAGCCACTCTCGATGACTGGTTCCTGGATACTACACCAGTACTCGGGCCAATTTGTGGGTTAGTCCTGGCAATTTTCACCTCGACTGACAGGGATTCGAATCCGGGACCCTCAGTACAAGAGGTCGATGCTCTACCACTGGACCACTGTCACCTACATATTGTTAGAGTGAATTTACTTTCAACTGTGCTAGAGAGGTTTGGATTGCAAGTCTGGAGATATAGCACATATAATGAGGGATTGGTTATGTTTTAATTAGTCCCTATATGGGTTGTATTAACCCTTTACCAAACGCCAAAATTTTGACTGTCCCTAATTGAAAGAGTTTACAGACGACATTTCTAAATGTAATGGAATTGGAAAATAATCTTCTGGTTAGACAGAAAACATTGTGGGAAAAGGAGAAATTGCTTGTTAATAGATTGTCAGAATAACGGATGGTTCCACTCAGCTCTACCCAACTGTCAAATCGGAGTTAAGTTGTTATTGAGCTGCGATGTTCAGGGTGTTCCTTGACCCCCAATTCATATAGTAAATGTTCCATAAATTCCTTGATATGACCCCTACAGATTAATATTTTCCATTCACAATTTGATATATAAGGGGTGAAAAAGTCCCCCAAATAAGCATAAATCAAGGAGTCAAAAGTTTCTCTAATTTACCCTTTACCAGACGCTAACAATATTTGGCTAGTTTGTTGCAGAAGACTTTAGAAAACGAGCAACTTCTCATTTTCCCACAAGGTTTTCTGCCCTATCAGAAAGTTATTTTTAAATTTCACCATATTTTGAAATGTCGTCCGCAAACTCTTTCAATTGGAGACAGTTGAAAACTTGGCGTCTGGTAAATAGTTAACATAGATAAAGTCCCCCAAATTAACATAAATCAAGGGGTCAAAAGTCCACATAATTAGAATAAATCAAAACGTCAAAAGTACCCAAAATTAGCAACAATCAATGGGTCAAAAGTCCCCAAAATTAGCATAAATCAAGGGATCAAAAGCCCCCAAATTAAAATAAATCAAAGACTCAAAAGTCCCCAAAATAAGCAACAATCAAAGGGTCAAAAGTCCCCCAAAATAAGCATAAATCAAGGGGTCAAAAGTACCCCAAATTAGCATAAATCAAGGAGCCAAAAGCCCCCCAAATTAGCATAAATCAAGGGGTCAAAAGCCCCCCAAATTAAAATAAATCAAGGAGTCAAAAGTCTCCAAATTAGTATAAATCAAGGAGTCGAAAGTCTCCAAAATAAGCATAAATCAAGGGGTCAAAAGTCCCCCAAATTAGTATAAATCAAGGGGTCAAAAGTCCCCTATATTAGCAAAGATCAAGGGCTCAAAAGTTCCCAAAGTTAGCATAGATCTTAGAGTCAAAAGTCCCCAAAATTAGCAAAATCAAGGGGTCAAAAGTTTCCCAAATTTACCCTTTACCAAACACTAACAACATTTGACTAGTTTGTTGCACGGGACTTTAGGAAACATTGTGGGAAATGGAGAAATTGCTCTAAACCAGCAATGTCATCTGCCCGATCAGAAGATAATTTTTAAATTTCATCACATTTTGAAATGTCGACTGCAAAACCTCTCAATATGGGACAGTCAAAAACTCGGCATATGGTAAATTATCGAAAATCAAGGGGTCAAAAGTTCCCCATTTCAGCAACAATCAAGGCGTCTAGGGAACCCCCTGAATGTTAAAGACCCAACTAAACAAACCATGGGAATTTGTGCTGATACCTCGCTCGACGATACCTCCCACTCTCCCTGTGTTATTGGATTTTCTTCTATAGTCTCGCACATCCATACATCTGAAGAAGAAAAAGAGAATTGAGATGTTTTCTGACAAGGGCTTAAAGCTGTTTGCTTTTTTCAACAATTTAAGAATGTTTTTCACTCGTAACTTCTTAGAACGAAGATTCATGAAACAAGCCTGAGAGAGAAATTCTGACTTGAGAGCGAATTTGCTCTTATGATCATTAATTAAACAGGCCCCTGAAATGTATCTCACAATCGTTATATAAAGTGTTTGTACCATACCTTCATGCTGTTCTGGTTCCCTGGCCATGAGGGGTGGTCTCTCTGGTAACACGGACCTAACCCTGTACAGGTGTCGGTACCCAGACTTCTCTGAGAGCCAGATAAAGTTGACTTCCTGTTCCGAGGCACTTGGAAGAAAATGGAGGTTGTCGTGGACCTAGATAATAAGTGAATATATAGCAATAAAAAATGCAAAAAATTTAACCAACAAATATAACCAGAAGTGACATTGATGCAAATTTTAGTTTGTGTGATTTCATTTGTGTGAATAGAAAAATTTATTTCAGCAATGCATATCGAGGGTTCAGTGCAATACAAAAGTAAGTGCTTCATGTTTATGAAGCACTTGCTATAGTCTTGCATTGAACCCTCGATATATTCTAATAGAGCTCCAGATATGGGGATGCATCTCAGTCTTTCTCATGCAATATCTAAAATATAATTTGATAAATTTCGTGCACAATTTTAAATAATAATCAAATGGAATATGCAAAGATGCCTTTCTGAAAGTCTCTGTTTTGGTCTTCTTTCTAAATCGAAAATGGTAGCACAGGTAGAGACAAAGAGCGTATTTAGGTTACGTTATATAACATACATAAAAGGCACCTTCCCAATTGGAAATTTCTTTAAAATCATGCAGTTTTCCCAAAAATTCAAAGTCATACCAGCTTTTAGGCTTCCCAATTCAGCAATCTCAGCGATAAAATTTCCCAAGTTCAACAGGCTTTGGCCTCTTCCAAATTGAACAAAAAAAGAGCCCTGAGGTATATTCTTTTAAAACAGCAATAAACCCTACACAAATTATAAACACAGTTTCTTCTTAAATATGTCTATTGTAATGTTATTTACAGGATGAGGTGAAAGGTTTTTTGCAGGCCATAAAAGGTTTATGTCTATATATGTGAAACCTTATTTGATTAGTTTAAGTCAATGGTGTATAAGAAAACCTGTACAAGATTGGTTTAAGTCTAGTGTATATAAGAAAACTTATATTTGTTTTGTTTGATTGGTTTAAGTCTAGTGTATATAAGAAAACTTATATTTGTTTTGTTTGTTAACCTGTACAAGATTGGTTTAAGTCTAGTGTATATAAGAAAACTTATATTTGTTTTGTTTGTTAACCTGTACAAGATTGGTTTAAGTCTAGTGTATATAAGAAAACTTATATTTGTTTTGTTTAAGTCCTTTGTATTAGAAAACCCTTAATTTGTTTTAGCCCAGTATAACTTTGTAAACTCTTTTTAATAGGTTAAATGCAGTATAAAATTGTTAACCTTTTCACTACCTATATCGCCTGATATATCAAATGAACTTCAAGCACCTTGTATACCATATCCCCCGTTGATAAACAGGGTAATATGGTTGTATGTATAGAAGCACTAGGTACATGTTAGAGTATAGAAGTTTGGTATGTAGTGTACTGCGAATCCATGTTTTCATAGTTAGTTACAGTTATATTGAGTTAATCAAGATTTTCATGAAGTTTCATTAAATTCTTTCTTTTTCCTACTTTTTCGACATATTCCCATGGTATACAAGAGGATAACAAGGTCTGATAGTAATTTCTTTTTTTTCTTTTATATGGGTTTTACATCACAACAACATTATTTCAGTTATGTAGCGATGCCCGACTCTTAATGATGGAGGAAGACCCCACTCTAAACTGCCTATAAGGGCTGGTCAAGCCAGCTAGAACCATCGGCATCCCGTACCTGGTAGTGAAAAGGTTAACTGTTTTCTCATTGGTCAAATTACAAGATACTCACGTTAACCCATATCTCTGACTCGTCCTTGTAAATAATATAGACAGGTGGATATTTCCTATCTCCCTCGCTGGTCATCTCTGTGTCCGTACTCGACTGGTCAATAAAACACTGGACCGGGATTAAAGCCAAGTTCAACATGGTCTGTTGTCTATTTAAGAGCTGGCATTGAACACTGAAAGGGTAACAAGAATACATGATAGTACTTGGCTTGTTGATAACCTGCCTAAACATATTAACCCTCATAGTGCTGGAACCGACTGCAAACAGGTTAGATCCAGGCAAGTCGCCAAGTAAATTGGCAGCTGGCCTGTGATCTAACCTGCTTGCTACTCTGAGTATATTTCTTCATCAAAATGAAGCAGATGTTTATGGTTTTGGAAAGCAGATGACACAAAAATCTATATCTAAAAAATTACTAAGCATTCTAAGGGTTAAAGATTTAGAGAAACTTGTGAAAACCCATCATAAAGCCCTCAATGAACACTCTACCACTGTCTGTTTAACAATTAAAATTCTAGGTATTTTATTTTCTAAAAATATATTTTTGTGTCGTCTGCTTTCTAATACCTGCTTAATTTTGTTGAGAAAAGATACTCAGAGTAGAAAACAGGTAAGATCACAGGCCAGCCCCCAAATTACTTGGATATAACCTGTTTGCATAAGCATGAAGTCGGTTCCAGCACTATTATCAAATCCAAAAACCATCTTTTTTAAATTCATCCGAAGCTGGGAAATAGTTATTAAAGAAGAGGAGAAGGAAATCTTATTTCAATGAAAGCATACCAAGCTTATTGTTGACAAAAAATATTACCAAATCTATATTTGCAGTCACCTTTCAGATTGTTATACACCATGATTATTACATACATACATATATCAGGCCTGCTTTTGTTAAGGAATGCCCAAGCCTGAAAATCATTACTTGAAGCCCGAATTGAAACATCTTCAATATGGACACAAAGAAGGAAGATTTAAAATCTCAAATCCTGAAATCAGGACCAGGCCTGAAAATTATCAAGCCAGATATATGTATAAAATAAGTTCATTCACTGTCACACACTCACACACACACACAGATTTTATCCTAACACATTGCAGGGTTGTCACTACGAGCATTCTGCCGGCCAATTTGGCTGGCCAAATGATTTTTTGGTCGGCTCAAATAACAAAATATATGATAGGTGGTCACAAGTTACACCTAAATTTTGTTGGGTGTTTGCTTCATTGGCCTCCTCAAATTCAAAGCTGGCCTCTTAACTCCAAAAACTAATGACAACCCTGCATTGAAAACTTACAACTTTCCATCAGGCGTAAACCCAGCCCTGATCAGGTACTCCATCATTGGAAATAACATGTCTAACGGCTGATATAAGGTTTTTATCACAGGTGCTTCAGAAATCTGTTTAAGAAAATATATAAAAATGCATCAGCTGTTTTGGGTTTAATGGTTATAGATATGGTTATACAGTGGACCCTCGTTTATCCGAACACTTTCGTTCCCAGGAGAAATGTTCGTATTAACGAATTTTCCGGAATAAAGAATATGCGAGTTACAGCGAAATGTTTACCTTTACATGGTGTCGGTGTATCATGATAATTACTATGAAGTAAGAAATACACAATTACTCTTTTTATTGAAGGGAAATATAAAGTGTGTTAAGGAAGTGTTTATTTGGTCAAAACGGATTTTTAAAAAAAATGGCAATTTGAAGCAATGTCTTTCGAGATGTTAAAATTCCTTAAGATAGCTCTGAAAAGAACTGTCTTCGTTTGGCTGTGGGTGTAGACATCTTCAAGTTGTATCTTCTTATTTCATTATCGAGAAATGAGATAGGTAGAGATTGTCGAGAGTTTATTTATAGGGAAAAGGAGCATATCGATTGAGTAATAAATGAAAATGATTGCCAGACATTGTCTCCCGATCGCTGTCTAAGCAGCCAATCAACACCTTTTACAAACTCAACTATCGACATGCGACCGTAATTACAATAATGTAAGACCAATCAACTGACAGAATGACCGATTAACAAACAATCAACACCTTCCAGTACACTACACTAGGTGACATGTTATGGTCAAGCATACGTGACAGTTTGCAAAACGTGTGAATGCCGTTTACAACAGAAGACCGATCCCTTCATTCGCAACTGTAACCGCAAAATAAACGATTTTACTGGTTTCCGGACTAGCCATACGCATATACTATGAAAAGTGACTGTTGGTTCCCGAATATTTTTGTCCGGTTCCGGAACGCGGATTTTCCGCATTAAACAGTTAAATTGATGAAGGTAAGATCCGTTCCCTTAAAATTCTGTTCGGATGGTGAATATTCCGGATAAACGACGTTCGGATTATCGCGGGTCCACTGTAGTATGTTTCTGACACAGGTCCTGTACCTGTTTTCTTCGTCAGTGCCGTACCAACATGTTTCAGTTTTGTAACAGCTTTCCTGGATACACACATCTAGGCTAGTGTTATGAAGTGACTTCCCAAAGGCCACTCCCACGAAACCAAAGGTCTCGGTGGGGCTCGAACCTGGGACCCCATAGCTCTGAGTCCACCACCTTAACCAGTGAGCCACGTAGATTTAATACTGTGATATCCTTCCCTCCCCTTGCTGATGTGTTGAACAAGCATGTATGAGGGAATGGACTACAAATATGCAATAAATATTTCGCAATCTGTAACTGATATCAACCCTAACAGTGCTGGAACTGACTTCATGCTTATGCAAAGAGGTTTGATCCAGGCCAGCCACCAAGTAAATTGGCAGCTGGCCTGTGATCTGACCTGTTTGCCACTCTGAGAATCTTTCCTCTTCAAAATTAAGCAAATATTAAAGGTTTTGGAAAGCAAACGGCATAAAAATCTATTATTAGAAAATAACCCAGCATTCAAAGGGTTAAGAACAAAATTGACTCTTTACTAAAATAAACCTTGCTTAACTGCATATACTTTAAGAACAAAATTGACTCCTTACTTTTATATACCTTGCTTAACTGCATATACTTTCAGAAGGCTATAGAAACCACTGTGACAAAAGGATAAATTTATACTTTTTATCACGGGTATAAAATATCTTTAAAAAAAATCAATATATAGAGAATAGATGGTTGGTGTCGTGAATCGGAAATGTTATCGGGCAAGGCGTAGGAATATTATCCGGTGAGCCGAAGGCGAAACGGATAATATTCCGATGCCGAGCCCGATAACTTTTCCCATTCAAAGACACCAACCATCTATTCTATTTATCCTGTTACCTTTATGTATTCTTTCAAACAAATAATATACAAATAAAACACAAGAAAGAATGAAAAATGTGTAGAGAATGATGTAACGTCATTTCGTTCTTATGACGTCATGATTTGTCGCGTGGATGTATTATATGGTTAGTGCCGGATATCACAAATGTTATATGGCACCTAGTTATACGTCCCAAAATGACACTAGTGACAGGATAAAACATTTTATTTTTTCCATGATAATATTCCTCACATGCTGTTATTTCAAACTCCAACCACAAGCAAATTCCAATGCTAGTTACCAGTGCTTATATTCGTCACATGATGTTATCTTAAACTCCAACCACACGCATATTCCAGTATAAGTTAACAGATTAACATTACCTGTCCATCTGACCTAATAGAAAACTCTACAATCTTAAGGCAACTTTGTGCATTATCTTTTCCTGGCCTCGGGTACCGGTATTCGTCAATGCCCCGTAACTCAGCGGGCGAGTAGATCTGTAAACATAGAACATTTGGACATAAGACTTCCATACTAAACAAATCTCATTTTGGTCTCATTGTTTTCAACCATTTCTAAGAAGTATTGAAGCCTTCTCTCTTTTTTCTTTTTTAAATGGGTTTTACATCACATCAACATTATTTCAGTTATGTAGCGATGCCCAACTCTTAATGATGGGGAAGACCCTTTACTCAACTGCCAATAAGGGCTGGTCAAGGCGGGTACAACCATCTGCATTCTGTAAGGAAGTGTTCTCTGGATCCCAACAACAACTTTCCTGTTGAGATCGGAAAATGACTTTTCCAGTTGTAATGCTATTCCTTTGCACTGGTTCCTATGGAGTTAACCCTTATAGTGCTGGAACAGACTTCATGCTTATGCAAACAGGTTAGATCCAGGCCAGCCGCCAAGTCAATTGGCTGCTCACCTGGGTTCTAACCTGTTTGCTACTCTGAGTATGTTTCCTCAACAAAATTAAGAACATGTTTAAGGTTTTGGAAAGCAGACGCCTGAAAAATCTGTCTGTAGAAAATTACCTGGCATTCTAAGGGTTAAATTGTGCTTTTTCCAAGCCACTTACTGCTTTCTCACAAATAGATCACTATGTAATAGCTTCATCAAGCAATGGAAGGAATATTTGGGACTCCCTTAGCTTTTTTTGTGACTTACAACCAACTTTCTTTATAATGATTGTCACTTGGATCCTGATAATAGACTCAAAATTTTCTAATCAATTTTTTATTTGGAAAAAAACAGCATATACATACCTTTGGCCAATACAATATTTACAACTATGTTACAGACAAACATATAAGTAACATACTCGAGGATGTTAAATATACAAACATGACTAAGTTGAAAAAATCCCAAAACATACAGAACACAATTTAGTCAATCTAACACACATAAATACAGAAAATGTAGATAAATCAAAAGATTGCTTCCATTTCACAAGGTAAATGCATTTAAAATATTTTCATTTCACCATTTAAAGCTCTCTTTTAGATAATGACAATAAAATGGAACAGGGAGGGGAAATCTCCAAATCCCAATATGTCCAAGAATCAGCAGGAAACCCTTCATACCTCTTCTTTGACACGGGGTAAACAATTAACAGATTAATTTTGCAATTTTGCAGTGTGTAGATTGTAATATTTGTCTATTATACGGACCTATTCTTTCATCAAATCTCAACTTGTAATCAGTACAACCAAAATTGGTCTCAAACCGACAAAATCAGCATTTTCCTGACTCCTGCTACAAGAAGGGTTATCACTTGACAATGTTTACAAAAAATGTCCGAACAAGATGGCCGTGCCACAAGTATATTTGCTTTTTTCAGCAGATTACTTTCGTTTCCACTATTTTATATAAGCCATATTCCAACCATCAACTTTCCGGCTCTAATAACCCATGGTTTATAACGGCGTTATGTTAAACACTCGGTAAAAAATCGCAGTCAATGGGAGATGTTTTTAGGTTATGTGCATCCCTTGACTTGAAATTCTCTGCAGGGTCGTGAAGCGAAGGGCATGGCCAAAATGGAAACAACATTCACCGGTGGTAACGAAAATTTGATCGTCAGAACGTGGCGCATATAAAATAGTGGAAAACAAAAGCAATTCGATGAAGAAATGCATAAATTACAGCTTTTCATTTGCAAATCTGTTTTATATGGTAAACATTGATCACATGATCTGGGCTAAGGAATGAGGTATTCTCACCTGTAGTATATCCACCATACTCTCATTCACTTCCTCGTACAGTATCCGATATGTACCGGGACCCGAGTGCGACTGTACTGGTTCCCACCAGTATCCAGTGTATCGCCCAAACTCCTCTTGTACCACAAACGACGGTACCCCACTACTCACTGGATCTTGCTCAATGTTACCTGTACCTGGGAACCAAATGTTTTAAACAAGGGTTTAATGCTGTTTTCAACTTCAGTTATGTTTGCAATGGTAATCTACCAATACTGCACTTGGGAATGGCATGTCTCACAAGAAAAAAACACAATTAAGAAAAAAAAAAGAGAAAGGGACAGCTAATTGATCCAAGTCTAAGGTCCCCTGATGTCACAACATTTTTTTTTATGAAAGTAAAGGAATACACATTTACTTAATATTTCATCAAGAGCAATTTCTCCTTTTCCCACATTGTTTTCTAAAGTCGTCTGCAACAAAGTGGTCAAATGGCGTTATTGTTTGGGAAAGGGTTAAACAAATGGCATCTGATACTAGCCACATCGCCACTCGAAATCCCCTTTAAAAAGTCATAACAAAAGAAAACAAAGATAGTGTACCAGACTTCCCGATACTCTGAGAGCCCCAGTAGGACAAAACTGAACACTTTCTTCTTCATCTATGTAAAAATCTGTCAATGCCAAAAGGGTCTCTGTCAGACCTCAGGAATTTCAGTCAGTCAAGGGCCTACGAAATTTTGTGAAGTCTCGTGTAGTGTCATAAATTCAGACTTGTGTTAAGAGGCCAGCCTATGGAAATGAGAAATTGGCTGTAAAAGACAGGTTGGCTGCTTAACACCAATTGATGAACACTATAAATCTAACAATGGGACTTTCTGAAGTGGTTGTCTAAGACAGCTTGGCTGCATATAAGGGTGGTTGCTTAACGTAAATTGGACTGTACCTTTATTACTGAAGGTCAGCCTGACCTCTTGACCTGTAGCTGTGTTGACCACATAGAGGTCATTTGAGTTCACAAAGGCCACCAGGTTAGAGTTTGTTGGGCAAACCTTTGGGTCCATTCGAGCACCGTCTTGGTTAGTATCTATCTTTTGCGGAAACAGTGTCTCGTCTGACTGGAATTAAAACGAAATGGTGAAGCTCATTCTCTCAAACCAGGGATCAGGAAATCTCCCAATCCCCATTGGCCCAAGAATCAGCCAAAAACCCTCCAATGTATCTTTCAGTGATAATTTTTGGCCCAAAAAATCTCATAAAATTTCCCTAAAACTCATTACTTTGATTCATTTTAATCATTTTTCTATAGAAAACCCCATTGATTTTTAAGTTTTGTTAAATAAAGCCCATTTATTTACTTAAGATCATTGGTATTTAACCATCCCCCCGCCCACCCCCAAAAGAAAAGATATCAATTCCTTTCAGGTATCTAACCATACATTATGATTTTTGTGACATTATTAAAATAAACGTTCTATTTGAAATAAAGTATAAAAAAAAAATATTTTGTTTCTGCGTTCTAAGTTTCAATAATTATTTTACAAATGTCCAATTGAAATGGAAGGTAAACATTATTCGAGGTCTGTTTGTCTTTTAACTCTTCAAGACGATTTCCGTGATGTCTAACAAAGCTATTTACTGTTTAAAAATCGCAAATTGTGAAATATTTCACATATTCAACCTATTACTCACAATCCTACAAGTATCTGAACTGAATGTGATTAATTTAATCATTTTTTAGTGGAAAAAGGATGGGACATGTACTTCTCAATCAAGCATACCAGTCTGTTTACAAATAACTCCCAATTTGACATAGGGGTAACAACTTATGGATTAATTTTTTATTCTGGAGACATTGTTCGGTGTGTTTTCCAATTTCATCACATTTTGAAAAGTCGTTTGCAAACACTTTCAATTTGGGAAGAGTTCAAAATTTGGTGTTTAGTAAGGGTTAAAATATGGTTGCAAACAGAAGAAAACCCACCCCAATACCTGACAGTGGTGCAGTGGTAGAGCGCCGGCCTCTTGTACCTAGGGTCTTGGGTTCGAATCCCCATCAAGCGAGGTAAAAATTGCCGGAACTAACCCACAAAGCGGCGCGAGTACTGATATCCAGGAAGCAGTCATCGAGAGTGAATTAAAAAAGCGTCAAACTGCCGTCACAATTGTTGTAAAATAAATAAGTTTACAAACTAATCCCTCGACAACTTACTGTGAGATCCTCATTGGTGCAGGTGAACAAAGAGTTGCATGCTGGGAACACAAACTTTCCCGTCTCTGTCATCTCGTAGGAGGTGATACCAAACGTGCCTAGCCTGAAACAGAGTATATTGCAGACATTACGAAATTTCCTAGGCCCTTGACTGACTGAAATCCCTCAGGTCTAACAGAAACCCACTTTGGTCTGGCAGATTTTTACATGACCGACAGAGAAGAAAGTGTTCAGTTCAGTCCTACTGGGGCTCTTAGAGTATCGGGAAGTCAGGTATTGTTGTCTATAATAAAGATAAGTATGTGTTCTTGCAGTGATTTTTTGGATGGTATATTTAGCGTTATTCGGCCCCATTCCCCCACATGTCTAGAGTATTTGTTTTGCCCCCAAATTTTGGGGAAAAAAAACCTCTCGAAAGTGTTATTCAATTTTAATCAATACCTCATTTAAATGTGTCTTTCATTACGAACATATTTACTATATTTGTACATAAAAATAATATGTTGACGTGACGAAAAAAAGAGTTGGAATAATGCTTTTCTCTCTATATATTGTGAATTATAGTGTTAAAACTTGATTTTGTTTATTTACTTTCTAAGCATAGAAAATTTTCCTTTTCCCCCTTTTAAGCATCAATTTTGCCCCCCTCATGGCAGCAGACCCCCTTCCCCCAAAACTGAAAAAAAAAACACTGGCTTGTTTTATTGGGTTAGTTACATTGAATCAATAGTATGCAGCAAGTCCTCACTTCCTAACTAGGTACCATATCCAACTTATACAGGGGTCATGAGTCAGAAACCCAGCTTGGCCCATATTTTTTCCGAGGCTTTATGAATTCAACGCTGATCAATTATATTCATCTGGGAAAGCAGTCAGTGATTAACCCTTTACCAAACGCCAAATTTTCGACTGTCCAAAATTGAAAGAGTTTGCAGACGACATTTTAAAATGTGATGAAATTGGAAATTCATCTCCTGAGAGGGCAGAAAATATTATGGGAAAAGGAAACATTGCTCGATACGAGCAATTTCTCCTTTTCCTACAATTTTTTTTTAGTCGTCTGCAACAAAGTAATCAAATGTCTTTTTTGTTTGGGAAAGGGTTAACAAAAACACTGTGAAGGAAAGCTAAGTTGAAAGAACTTGTTTTCACAATCAACGTAAAATAGATAAGTTTTAACTAAACCAGTGTTCTCAGTAAGATTTTTTTTAACAGGCCAAAACAAAATCTAAACAGGCCACCTGCAGTGGATCAATGGAGGGTTCTTAATATTTCCACGAATTTAAACTGGCCATAAGATAATTTGAGGCAGTCATTTTGGCCTACAGACTTTACGAAACTCTGTAGGCCCTAGGCCCTTTACAGCCTAAAATCCCTGGGGTCTGACAGAGACCCTCCTTGGTCTAACAGGTATTTACATAGACAAAGGAGAAAGTGTTCAGTTTGGTCCTAATGGGCCTCTTAAAGTATCTGGAAGTCTAATCTCCCCAAATTTGAACTGGCTAAAAAAATATCATTTGAGGCAGTCATTTTGGTCTGTGGCCTTTACTTAAAACGAATTTTGAATATGAACATAATTTAGATGTGTTGCTAAACTCCTTTCAGAATCATTTTATCAGGATTAAGATTGTCATCGCACTCCTTGAGAATACAGACAGGAAGGTTGGGCGAAAAAGAATTAATAGAAATGAACAATATTGTTTATGCTGTGATTCAAATGACATCGAAGATGAAATTCACTTTATTTGTGTCTGCATTTGTTTTAATAATCAACGCAAAAAGTATTTGAAGAAATTTTACTATAACAGAACAAATATGTTTGAATTTATTGAACTCATGAAATCAACAGATAAAAAAACACTATTTAGAGTTGCAAAATACGCAAAGGAAGCCTTTTCTCTCAGAAATTCAATTGTATAGTAGTTGTTGTTGTTTTTGTTCTTTTGAATTCTTCCTCATGATATGTATCTTTTTTCTTACACCATGTGATATATTTGTTTTTCATGCTCTGAATGAATGTTAATGTTCTTATAATGTACAAGTCGTAAAATAAAAATCTGTTCTGTTCTGTTCTTATTGAGAATACTGATAAACCCACCTCTTACGCTCCCTTAAGAGCTGTTCCTCCTTTGACATTTGCCCCATAGGAAGGGCGTTGAACGATTCGAGCAGGTTACACCAGTGCAGGGTAGGGGTAATCGTAGAGGGATTGCTCGGCACATTGGTGTACAGGAGGGTTGACTCACGCTGTTTGATAGGAATTCCCAGGAAATACAGTCTGAAAGGAGTCTCAATGTGTTGTTTTAAAGCTGTTCTGAACAATATTTTTGGGTTAAGGGATGTGAAGCATTCACTCATTCTTAGCCCATTGAATTTACATACCACATTTTGAGGTGTGCGGTAAAAATGCCAGTGGTAAAAATGCCATAGGTAAAAAAGCCAGAGGAAAAAATGCCATAGGCAACTATTTTTACCTCTGGCTTTTTTACCTCTGGCATTTTCATCACTGGCATTTTTACCTACATTCCATTTTGAGGCCTGCCGATTTATCTATCATAAACTTGCAACAAACCCCAATTACCTCACTGTGCGGACTAACACGTTTGTGGAAACTAGTTGTTATAAGGTAAAGGTTAAAGTAAAAAAAAAAGGTAAAATATCTACCATTTTAACCTTTAGAAAGCTGGGTAATTTTCCTAAAAATAGATTTTTGTATTTTGCTTTCCAAAATCTTTAATATCTGGTTAATTTTGTCGAGGTAAGATACTAGGAGAAGCAAACAGGTAAGATCACAGGCCAGTCGCCAATTTACAATCTTACCTGTTTGAATAAGCATGATGTCTTTTCCAGCACTTTAGTTTATATTGTTCTACCTACGGACAAAATACTTTATTACCCATTGGTACCAAGGTACCTGATTATTGTCCTTACTCACAACAAATCTACATGCACATTACAAATCTTTCCTGGTCTTTTCATTGCTAATTCCAGCATGGTGATGATCGTTGATGAAACGTCATTGTAATCTTGTCGGTTTTCTTACAAAATGACATAACTTCATATACTATCATATTGAAGGAAACCCTAAGATTTAAAGTCTAAAACTTTTTCCAAATGAATGAGGAATGAATATCAGGGATGACAAAATCTGATTTTGACTTACTTGTCCAAAAATGCCAAATCTTTGTCTGTACTTGTCCATTATAATGGTTAAATAGTAAATTATGATAAAAATATATTTGTCCGTAAAGGCTTTTGGACAAGCTAGGCTACACAGACAGTTGATTAAACCATCCATGGATATCCTACCAACCTAGTGTAAAACTTATTTATATTTGTTTTTGCAGTTAAAGACCCAGGGTACCATTTTACTAAACATTTTTTGCTAAAGATTTGCGCAAGTTCAAAACAACATCTCCCCTTTTTTTAATATTGGGCTGAGCAATAGCGCAAAGTTACACACTATTTAAATCGTCTCTCCGAGACGCTTCCAATGACGTGTCACATTGCAATATTGTGCAGTCATTTTTACAAGATATTGTCCATGCTTATCAGATTTGACCCAACAAATATTTTTCTTAAGTTGTTGAACAAATCGGTAACCAGGTGCACAGGTTGTTCCATCAACCTACCCAACACCTGGCTATTTGAGTAGCCATCCAAGCAAGACCATGCCTATACAGGGCTTTATTGAGTTATATAACAGACTCCCATAAAAGGCACATTCCCAATTGGAAATTTCTATAAAATCATGAAGTTTTCCCAAAAACTCAAAGTCATACCAGCTTTTAGGCTTCCCAATTCAACAATTTCAGCGATAAAATTTTCGAATTTAACAGGCTTGGGCTTCTTCCCAATTGAAGGCGAAAAAGCCCTTGGTACACAGGTTGTTCTATTAATCTACCCAACACCCGGCTATTTGCGTACCCGCCCAAACAAGATCATGCCTATAGTTTACCTTGTAACTGGTCCACTCTCAGTCTGCACTGTTCTGAAGGTGAAAGAAGATGGAACGCGACTCGCTAAACTGCTCACAAGCCTCCGAGTATCCTTAACCGATGTCTTAAACTCCTTCCATGTTTTCCCGTTCCTCTCGGCTTGGGTCAAAGGGCCAGCCTCTGCCATTGGAGGGTCTGCATGCGATTCTGAGGCCATTTCCTGTGATGTGTTGTTTGATATTTTGTTCAAGTTAATCCATTACCGACAAAACACTGTAATTATACACAAGAGAGTAATGAGAAACTTGTATGAGTCTATATATTTGTGTATTCTTCACAGCCTTAATTGTGATCGATTCAACAGAAGTGGAAATATCATTTTTGTTTTGTCAACGTCTAAAGGAATATGCTAAATGACTGTTAAGTTTATAAGGTCAGAGTTTAACCACATACAAAGCAATTTGAGGACAAACATAAAATGACCTGGAAATGTCGATGATCCCGAGATGTCGATGATCCGAAACTGTCGAGTTGACTGTATGGATCTGTCAGTTTACAGGATTACGATGACATATCAATCTATCCATCTTCGTTAACTGACCACTAGTCTTTCAAGTTATACAATTAAGAAAGACCAGTTTTCCTAGATTCTGCCTCCTGGATACATATGATAACCAGTTTTCACGCCGTTGATTAATGAAAGCTCGTAAAGTGGACAAGGCTACTCTTCACAAGCAACATAAAAAAAGTACAGTGAACCCTCGTTTATCCGGACCCCGATTATCCGGACGTCTCGCAATCCGAACGAAATTGTAAGGGAACGGAATTATTGGACCAGTTCGTTGCAGACGACTTTTGAAAACATTGTGGGTAAAGGAGAAATTGCTCATGACGAGCAATTTCTCCTTTTCCTATAATGTTTTCTGCCATATCAGAAGATTATCTTTGAATTTCATCACATTTTGATATGTCTTCTGCAAACTCTTTCAATTTGGGATTGTATAAGTAAATACCGCTCATACAGACCGTTTATGTCTTAATGTGAATAAGAACATGCTCTGCTTCATTAGTCCGGATTATTCGGTAAACCGGACATTTTGTTGGGAACGGACATGTTCGGATAAACAAGGCTTCACTGTACTTCACTATTCTCTTTTTTATTTATATTGCATGTTTAATGATCAAGAACCCAGACTTCCCGATACTCTGAGAGCCCCAGTAGGACCATACTTAGTCAAAATGATTTGACATGAAGATCACTTTCTAATTTCCGAAGGGGCAATCTAACGTCAAAATTTCGAACAATCCAAATAATGTCTGACTTCTTTTAATCTAATCTTCAGATTTATAGCACAAATGACCATTCAAAGCACAAATGGTCATTCAAAGTCAACTGATATGACAAGTATGCTAAATAAACTTATATACCTCCAAACAATGGCATCAATTGCCGTTAAACAACTAAAAACAAGAGGGCTATAATGGCCCTAGAACCGCTCACCTGAGATTACCACCTATTTGAAGAATAGTTAGAAACATTGCTTTTAACTTTTACACAGAGTTTCTTGTGCCTCTATGCACTGACCATTTTTCATTCCAATTTTACAAGTTTGACACTTTATGCTTGATGTGGGACATTAAAATGGTACATAATTCTTGCAATGTGGAAACTGAATATTTTACTTTTACAGATTGTGTATGTACAAAGATCAGCCTGTACTTTTGTCCAGTATGATCTATTGTTGCCATTTTGTTGTTATCATTTTGGCATATTTGGACATCTAAATTGATATTGATGTATTTTGTTAAAAATTCTACAATACAAGTATATAGTGGGAAAATTCATGTTTTTATAAAATATGTTTATAAAGTTTTAAATTTTACCATACATGTATATAGTGAAAACAAAACACATTCAAATGTCAACGCACCCTGGCGGCCATGTTTTTCGGGATATCTATTTCTTTTTAACAATCTTTAAAGAAGGGCCCCTAAAGAACATTCCTGTGAAATTATTATGAAGTCTGATTAGTGGTTTGTGACAAGAAGATTTTTTTTAAGGTTTTTACCAAATATGGGCATGGCAGCCATTTTGGTGACATGACTGATTTTTTTTGGAAAAAATCTTTATTCCCTCCAACTAGGGTGCTTCACATGATATCTCATTGGAATTTGCCCAGAGGTTTGGAAAAAAAAAGATGTTTGTAAAGTTATAAATTCTAGCAATCATGTATATAGTGATAACAAAAACACATTTAAAGTTCAACACAGCCTGGTGGCCATGTTTTTTGAGATATCAAAGTAGTTTGAACATCTTTTGAAAAGAGCCCCCTAAAGAACATTCCTGTGAAATTATTTTTGAGATAGTGGTTTCAGACAAGAAGATTTTTTAAAAATTGCAGAAATTCCCCTTTTTTCATGCCACAGCAACCAAAGTTCTGCATGGAATCAATTTTTGAACAACTTTTGAGGAGCATCACCCAATGGACATTCCTGTGAAGTTTGGTTAAGATTGGCCAAATGGTTTAGGAGGAGAAACTGTTTAAAGAAATTGTTGATGGCGCACATTGGAGGACGGACAACAAACATTGGGTGATCACAATAGCTCACCTTGTGCACTTTGTGCTCAGGTGAGCTAAAAACACTTATTAGGTTTCCCCATTCCAGTGTGCATGCGCAGAAAAAAATTATTGGGAGCAAAAAATTGTCAATTCATCTTTATTAAACCGTTCTTACAAAGTTAATATGCAGAATACCGAAATGTAAAGTGCATGGATTGATAAAAAATCACAACTGTTAGTAAAATAATTTGATAATTTTCAATAACAATGAAAATATGGCTATTCAAACAGTGCGACAAAATTTTTGTCACATTTGTCACATTTGTCCTCCATTAAATTAATGGTTCGAAAGTTTGACGAATAATATTCCCCGATACAAACATTTCTCAATATTTTCCCATCGCCTCATACTCGTCTGTGAATTAATGAAAGCTCGTAAATTGGACCCAGATACTCTGAGAGCCCCAGTAGGACCGAACTGAATACTTTCTTCTTTGTCCTACGGATCTTTTTGGGCCTGAGAAGTTTCGTTAAGTCTGAACGCGTTTGAATTGGAACGTGGAAATAAATGTTTAACTAAATGATTTGGTTCTGTCAACGAATTGCCAAAATTATGTTCCCCACCCACCGCGATAATCCACAATAAAGGGCCAACTTTGCAAAGATAAAATGAGATCGCTTTACAAAACCCACAGATATTAAGAACAAGACTTGTTGCATATTTCAAATATATTTTTCACGAGTGCCTCATTGTAACAACTAAAGATTACTTACCAGAAAAAATAGATGCAGGAATGCAGACCAAAGTTCCAAGGAAATGTCGGTTAGCTCCCTTGAGATTTATACTCTCCAATCTCCATGCTGTCACTCACAAAATCAAAGCGCCGAAAGAACTGAAGAACTTTTATGCGTTAAAAGCACGGTGATGGATTTGAGCTTCAAAGTTTGTGGCCTGTTGCCTTTCTACGCTTCAAGATCTATAAATTACCCTCATATTACATCGCCATCCACACAAGGGTTTCTTAGGAACATAGATTAGCCCAAACAAACCAGTATAAAAAACTCCTTCTTCGTAGAAACACTGGTGTCGTGGAACCATCTAGAAGACAGTGTCGTACGCATGCTGACAGTTAAGGGCATTAACGACGTCCCCCAAGACCACTTCTGAAGACTCATCCCCCGTAGAAATATACTAGAATTGGTCCTTTTGCGTAACAGAACAGACAAAGAGATCTCAATGAGCGCGCATTTGTAACTTCAAACGATTCGTTTTCGGGCTTCAGATAAGATGCTAGTGTGTTATACACAGAATCTAGTATTGATCTGTGACGCCAAACAGACATCTGACACACAGATATCTGACACACAGACATCTGACCTTCCATTTCTCCTTGAATACTCGGTTTTTGCTCATCTATGCTATCTTTCAAATTTCTTGTTGTTGTATGCTGTTTGATTTTGCTTCAGGTGGAAGTGGAACCAGTCACAGAGATTTACCCATATGTGGAAAACGTGAACTAATATAGATGTCAAACTACTTCATTCTTAAACAACCTTTATAAAACGCCTCTTTGATGAATGCTTGATTACAATGTGCTGTAAATTATTTAATTATAAGTATTTGTTGCAATGGTGACGGCATTTGGATTTTCATGAGAGGCAGTCTCTAGATTTACTTAAGGAATGCCGATGCACCACCGCATCTAACGCACCACTATGGTGCTGACGACTTGCCATGGTTCTACTCGGCCTAACCCGCCCTTGTTGGCAGTTGAGTATGTGGATTATTCCATCAATAAGATTAGGGCATCACAACTTTTCTGAAATGATGTTGATGCGATGTAAGTCATGTCAAGAACTGTATTTCTAATAACAAAGGGGAATCTAATGATATTGTATCTTAATCTTTTATCATTAGGAATTGAGGAAGTACTTTTTTCATCAACCAAGACACTTATTTCACTCAAACAGTGTCTTAGAGTTCACCTTATACTGCAAACATCGTATACATAAAAGAGTTCAAACGCCCAAAGTCCGGAAATCACAACAGCTTTGGCAGACGTGATATGTAAAGGAAACGATAATGAAAAGCGTAGAAAATCGATATGATCTGCTTCTTAAGCCGCTGATGACCGCGAGACGGTAAACTTTACGGTAATAATAGAATGAAAACAACGCGAGTAAATCCGGACTATTTTCTGGCCAAGTTCTCACGGAGGTGTTAGTCCGCGCAAAACCCTTTTCAATTGCGAATGGTTAAAGGAGTAATTGGGATTTAATACAATTTTTATTGATAAAACTGTAGGCCTCGAATGCTACATATCTTGATCCAAAAACGAGTTCGTCTAGACTGAATGTGCAATCTTCGGCCGCTGAATGGGTCACGAGTAATGGGCCTTTAATCAGATGTATACAAACGAAGATCATGTTGTTGGAAAATCACTCAATTAAGCTTGTTTTGATTAAATCGGTTCACGCTTGATTTGCTTGTTTTGCAAATTGAAAAGCGGCTGGAAAGTGACTTGGTGCGACTCAGCAAAACGGGTCGGTCATTATATTTTGTGTGACGGTCCTTTCGTCTTACTAACAGTATCGCATAAAAGAGATCGTTTCTTCTACATATGTAGTATAGTGTAGTTTTAAAAAGGTGTTATACGCCGGGGCCGATTTACCCGAAAAATTGTAACCCTACACTTATATCCGAGGTGTATTTCTCAGCTTACGGAAATACCCGAGTAGTTCCGATTGGATGGCGGTGGCACATAAAAGAATTAACCATATGTACTTTATTTGTAAAAAAAAATGAAAAGATTTTCGATTCAACTGGTCAGAAATCGACACATGAAGACATTATTACTGAATTAACTTCTATATCCAAAATAATATTTAAAAAAAATCATTTCAATTTATCCATTTAAATGGTGGTATTTACCGATATATAGTGTGGTAAGAGAATACCACTGTGATGAGTTTGTCACAATATGTGTTGGTGCTGGTTTTGAACTCAACATCATGAATCAAGCATGTATTACAGTTATATATACATGAAGTAAAATAAATCAATGAGTTTATGAGTGAAAAAACTAAAGGGGGTTAATGTCTGTCGTAAATAGTGTTAAATTGGTTTGGTCTTTTGATCAAGTTCTAGTTTTTGGATACCAGGCTCGTTGTTTAGGATGAAGTGCCCTTCGTACTAAACCAATAACGGCTACCTATTTATTAGTCAACCTCTCACAAATCAGTTTGGAATATTGTCTACGTAAAAATCTAACTATTTCATAATATAACATAAGTTTATTTCGATATTTTAACAAGTAATCTCAAATCACATTACAATAATACATGTATAATTTATACATACATACTTTTGAAATGGCATGTCTCGAATTTATACAGGTAAGAGTCGTACAATTTGTAACAATTACAACACAATACATGTATATGCAAGATTAGACAAGATAACAGAAATACACAAATGAAAAAGAGCTTACCATCCTAGTTGTATAGCCTACCAGTTCCCGAAGAAAGTTTAAAGTTAAAACTGCCTTTTTTTACATATATAACTTTATTATCCACGTCTTTAGATAAAAAAGGGGTCGAATTCATCCACCCTTTAACCTTACAAAAACATAATGCATATAATATATAACATATCAATAGATCTAATTTCTTAGACTAGAGCAAACATTAATTAGAAATTGTTATAATAAAGCTATATAAATTAATGAAAAAATGATTATTAGCATTTTTGAAATTAAGAACATATTGTAGACACTAGATATAAGTAAGCAATGGTTTGTGTCGGTATCATAGGGACTAACTCAGATATTTAGTTTCTTGGAGTAATAAATGTTAAAATTGTGATATTAACAATCATCTGAATCATTGTCACTAAACCAAAAACCATTTTCAACTTTTATACTTCTAACTAGCTGAAACCCGATGGTTTCGTTGAATAAAATGAAGTAAGCCTTCGCGGTTGCAAGCGCTTCTAATGGAAAGCCGGTTTATAAATCAACACAAGAATTATTTCTCGCACACCTTGCTAATGCCATGTAACCAAGAGCGGTTAAACGTTTCCAAAAAAAAAAACTATGTGACGATGATATCTTGATATAGCACCTCTTATTCTAAGTTTAGCTCATTCTTTACGAAATAAACCCGTTTAAATGGTTTGCAATATCTGCAATACAAATAATCTTTACCTTTTCTGTGCGATTCTAGACAGAGTTCAAAAACTGTCAATAATGTTGTCTTATGTTGCTTTAGAAAACTATGTTTTCATTTTATTGGTAAAAGGCAGTTTATTTTTATAAGTTGAAATCCAAATCCGTGAGATAGTCCCTTTGAATTAATCTATGAAGAAGTTGAACCTTTTTTCGGTTGATGGCGTTGTGCATACATACTTGGATTTACGGAGGTATGTTATTTTTCATTCTACGGTCTTGTAACCGGGATAAGCACCGGGCTCTGATTGGTCGAAACAAACACACCCTCCTTTGCAAGAGCGGCTGCAAGAGTTATCGTTCGTTCATTTCTGATGTTAGAATCGAGGGAAATAGAGGCAGTATATTGCAGAATTGGAGGGAAATTCTTGTAATTTTACATTCAATCGTGTGCTGTTTGGCTCAATTGTGTACTGTGTACTTACGGTCATGTTACAAGATCGTAGAATGAAAAATAACATACCTCATTTACGATGATAATGTTGGATGGTGAATAAACCATGTCACACACGTGAACGTTGTAACAAATGAAAATGATTAAGTCTTATAAACACAATAGTGGATTTCAATGTTCTTTTGGTGATGCCTAGAGGGTCCAGGACCCGTGTTCTTAAAAAAAAAGACGACTGCGTATCTAAACGTGAACCTTTACTTATGTCTATCTATGCCTCTGCTAAGTAAGACTAATTATTCTCAGCTGAATTATATAAATACGTCCCAGGATATAAGGAACACAAAATGCATCCTCCCGATACCCTAGTCAAGATAGTCAAACTAATTCGACGTGAAGATTGCTTTTATTTTCTGATGGGGCATTCTAACGTCGAAATTTCGAACGATCCAAATAATGTCGGACTTTTTTAAATTTAATTTTCGGATTAAAAGCACATATGGCCATTCAAAGTTAATTGACATGGCAAGATATGTTAGATAAACTTACATACCACCAAACAATGGCATCGATTACCGTTAAACAATTAAAAAACGCTTAATGGGTTTTCCCATTCCAGTGCGCATGCGCAGAAAAATAATAACGGGAGCAAAAAATCGTCAACTTACGTTAATTAATCCGTTCTTACAAATTGATATGCGGAATACAGGCATGTAAAGTGCATGGATTGATTAAAAAAGGATTAATTCACAACTGTGAGTAAAATAATTTGATAATTTTCAATACCAACGGAAATATCGGTCTTCAAACGGTGCGACACAATTTTTAATTTTTTAAATGAATGGTTCGAAAGTTTGACGTGACGGGACATAGATATTGCCCGATACAAAAATTTCTCAATATTTTCCGATCGCGTCAAATTAGTTTGACTACCCGATACCCCAATCGTAAAACCAGTCAAATACCATGCATTTTGCCACTTTTTGTCAAGGTACAGTCAAACTTGTGTTAAGCAACCATCCTTTTAAGCAGCCAATCTGCCTTAAACAACCACTACAGAAAGTCCCATTGTTTGATTTATAGTGAACATCAACTTGTGTTAAGCAGCCAACCTGTCTTAAACACACAATTTTCTCAGTTCCATAGGCTAGCCTTTTAACACAAGTTTGACTGTTAATGGATTGCCTGATAAATGATGCTACGCAAAGCTACCAAGTGGTAAAGTTTGCTGACGGTTTATTTGGATAAATTATCACAGTTTTTAGCTAGTGGTGCGGTTGCGGACTTTCGAATTGAAATTTTGAATTGTATCGGCGAGGAAAAATAAGGAAATCTCAACCAATTCCACTAGTTCAAAATTGAAACTTTACCTAAAAACGGTTGAATTCAATGAGGGTTGGATCAGCTTTTTAGATTTTTGATTACTTTTTGAAATTCATAAAAATAGCAAAATATTACCCTAAAAACGCTTAACCAGAAGTTGCGCAACCGATTTCCTCGTCAGCACTATGGTGGTGCGACAATCGTATCTACTCAGCAATCCCCGTAACAAGTCGGTAAATATGTTCTAGGGAAACTGTGAAATAAGGGATTTCATGAAATCCCTTAAAATTTCAGCGATTGCATGAAATCCCTAATTTACTTAGGGGTTTCTATGTCTCTGGTTTCGTGAAATCCCTAAAAATAATTTTAAACTTATTTTTAACTTTTTTTTGTTTCAAACTATTTTGCAAATAATACTCCTCGCGAGTTTTTGATCTGTCTTTAATTTCTGTTTGTTTAAGCTGCTCGATGATACTGTAGTACTTGTTTTTAGGGATAAGATACTTTGGAGTTTTGTTGTATTTCTCAATCAATAAACTGGCTCTCTATGGTTGACGGTAAGATCTTGACTATTCAAAGAACAGTAAGCTAATGATTTCAAAACAGAAAGAGCTGCTTAGCTAAGATAGGAAAACGCAGTGTAAAAGCAGTTGAGTAGATATTTTAATTGGCATATTACACAATACACTGCCCATCTACCCCTTTCGTGTATTAACTATGAATTAATACCTGGAGATAACTTGACAGGTAAGTGTCCCCTGCCATATGCCAAGCCCCTGTCATATCTCCCATACAGTATGAATACTAACCCTTTTATATAGCAAAGTTATTATTTACTGTCGTCTGCTGTAAATACACGAAAAAGGAGGAGGGGGTATTAATGAATTGAGCCACTTTAAGTTGCTTATATATTACACCAATAATTTCATAAAAGGTAAACTAAATAATTATTGTAATAAATTAAATCAAGGGCTTGGTTCAAAACTATTCAAGAAGTACAAACTAGTTGAGTATGTGCTTATTTTTAGAAGACATCTTAACTTCGATGGGTATACCAACAAATACTCAGAATTGAGCAGGCTCTTTGAGATTAAGCAAGATGTCATGCTTAGGTACGTTTCGAGAGCACGGGTCCTGATTAAGAACTATTTTCCTTTCTTTCGACGCTTCACATCATCATCATCATCATCATCGTTTTTGAATAGGCGAACGACATGTGCAATCACCATTACTACCATGCAAATGCCGATATAATTTCCAATATCTCTAGCCGGTTGCCCCGTGAAATTAACTTCGAAACTGCCTGTTTGTGCTTTAAAATTGTACCTTATCAGTCCTAAAAGAAAGAAAGAAAAAATTAATTAAAGAAAAAATGCACATGAAGTTAAACCACATACACTTTACTCCATAATTCTTCACTTTGATGCAAAGTTGCGGAAGATTTTAGAACCCACTAATGAACAATTAAACACATTAGACCCATGCATGTTCCTGGTAATCTTCACTGGTAGTGTTCAACTTCCCCGAAAGCCACATAATGCTTTCCTACGTAGCTTATTAGAGCAGTAGAGTGAGAATAAGCTATGTTGCACAAATGTTTAAAAGAAAATTGGCCCTAGTCGGGCCTTTTGCTCAAGACTCTTTTGGGAGATAACGGCGCCAAACCAAACACAGTATAAAAACAATTTTAAGGCAGAATACCCATAATCCGCCAATTTGAAACTCATTATTTGCAGATTTCTTCCAGCGTTCTCGGCATTCATCGGTCGGGGCCGAAATTATTCGGTTTAAGGCAAAATGATCTGGCACCGGCCGGTGCATGAAATAATGAGTTTCAAAATGACGGATTATTCCTTGATGTTATCAGATTAGAAAAGCACATCGACTTACGCTGCAGCTTTAGGTTGTACTTCCTTTTTGTCCATCGTCTACTCTTGTCCAAAAGGTACCCTGTTGATAAAGAAAAATCTGTCATCATCATCATCATCATCATCATCATCATCATCATCATCATCGTCGTCGTCGTCGTCGTCGTCGTCGTCGTCGTCGTCGTCGTCGTCGTCGTCGTCGTCGTCGTCGTCGTCGTCGTCGTCGTCGTCGTCGTCGTCGTCGTCGTCGTCGTCGTCGTCGTCGTCGTCGTCGTCGTCGTCGTCGTCGTCGTCGTCGTCGTCGTCGTCGTCGTCGTCGTCGTCGTCGTCGTCGTCGTCGTCGTCGTCGTCGTCGTCGTCGTCGTCGTCGTCGTCGTCGTCGTCGTCGTCGTCGTCGTCGTCGTCGTCGTCGTCGTCGTCGTCGTCGTCGTCGTCGTCGTCGTCGTCGTCGTCGTCGTCGTCGTTCGTCGTCGTCGTCGTCGTCGTCGTCGTCGTCGTCGTCGTCGTCGTCGTCGTCGTCGTCGTCGTCATCATTAATAGCAGTATAATTATCATTTATATCAGTGTCATCCTCATTTATATCGGTATTGTCCTCATTAACATCATTGTCATCATCGTTTGTATTACCCTTGTCATCTCGTTTGGCAATTAATCGTTGAAAATTAATTGACATCTACATACCTATTAGAATAATAAGTCCTATGCCCAGAGGCAAAACAAGGAAATAATCTTCAATCGCAATTGGATTTCTATCCACCCGTTTCAAACGAACCTCCTTAAATAACATCATACATGTTTGTATTTCGTGGTATTGTTGACATGTTGACTCAGTTTGTGATATCTAATATCTAATCTTTTTTATCCCCCGCTAGAAAACGCAATTTAACCCCCTTACTCCATAACATAATATCATACTTTAACGCAACTTCTTCAAATGTAGCTATATAATCCATTGCGAAAAATACACACTTTAACAATATTAGCATTCTTTTCCAACAACCTTTAAATTAGTCTGTCTATCCAATACGTTAAAGGGTTTATCATTCGTGCTATCTTTTTCTCTGACTACTGCTTCTTTAAATTCGTATCATCAATAAAAAGTCTAAATGGTTTGAACATCAATGTAAAAAAAAGACTAGATTATTGGCAGCTCCACAACGCCGTTTATAAATGTACAGAAAAGATATATATATTCTGCATTGCAGATAATGTAAACCGTTTATACATAGGCGTAGAAGCTGGGGGCCCTCCTATATCCAGACTGGGGGGGGGGGGGGGGGGGGGCAGAGTATAGTTTGCCCCTCGCCCCAATATTCACAATAGCAAATGAAGATATTTGAAAAGAAAAATGAAAGAAACGAAATTTAACAGCAGAATAAAAATAGATGTGTATTTTTGCGCTTTATCTTATACCAATTCGCCTTTTGAACAATAAACAAAATCTTTTAGAGGTCATCATCGCAAATGGCAATCTGAACACATCGGGTTTATCCAGAGACATAGATAACATGTTATCTATGTCTCTGGTTTATCCAATGAAAACTCAGCTCACAAAACTACTCGGGAAGTTTTGATTGACAAAAACAGTGGTGTAAAACGTGTTCTTAGAAGTTGGACTCAATAGTGTCTTCAATTGTTAGCTAAAGCTTTTAAAATAATCTAATTCTGATGTAAGTAACTGAAGCCGTGGGTGTGTCAGTCTGGTCGCTGCCAGATCAATAGATCAATACATTTGATTTCCGCGTGAGATCGAGACCTGGCATATCCTTTTTTTTTATTATTATTAAAGATACACATTTTAATACGCTTTCTTTTAATTCTTATAATGTTATTGAATTTGTAAATGCAGTCATGAAAAAGTTTAGGAACATTTATTCTTAGACCGGTCCTTATCTGAAGTTGCCCCCATGTTATGTTGAAAACGCTCCTACGCCTATGTTATATACATAGCGGTTTATTTAATAACCAACGAGCTAAACTTAGAATAAGATGTGCTATTTTTAGATTTTCATCACGTGGGTCTTCAGAAACGTTTATCATAACATAAAATAACATAACATAACATAATTTTATTAGAACTTAGGCACATAGGCCCATAGTTCAAACACGTTTACAATTACATGCATGAACATAAATAAACAATATAAATATGAATATCTATATCTATATATATCTATATATTTTTATACTTAAGAAAGTCCTTAATCACAATCTGTGTGTAGTTTAAAAGTACTAACTTTACAAAAATGTTAAAAATTTGCACATGCTCTTGTTAGCCAGGCCGTCCGTCCGTCCGTCCGTCCGTCCGTCCGTCCGTCCGTCCGTCCGTCCGTCCGTCCGTCCGTCCGACCGACCGACCGACCGACCGACCGTCTGTCACACTTGCTTTCCGACCACTAACTAGAGTTCCTTTTGACCCACAGTCTTCAAACTTCATTGGATGATTGGTCTCACTGAGTTACAGACCCCTATTGTTTTTGGGATTATTAGGTCAAAGGTCAAGGTCACTGTGACCATAAATGTAAAAATCATTTCCGACCAATAACGAAAGTTCCTTTTAACCCACAGTCACTTCATAGGATGATTGGTCTTTCTGAGTAACAGACCCCTATTGTTTTTGGTCACTCTGACCTTAAATGTAAAAACACTTTCCGACCAATAACTAAAGTTCCTTTTGACCCACAGTCTTCAAACTTCATTGGGTGATTGGTTTTACTGAGTTACAGACCCCTATTGTTTTTGGGGTCATAAGGTCAAAGGTCAAGGTCACTGTGACCTTAAATGTAAAAATCATTTCCGACCAATAACGAAAGTTCCTTTTAACCCACAGTCATTTCATAGGATGATTGGTCTTTCTGAGTAACAGACACCTATTGTTTTTGGGGTCTTTAGGTCAAAGGTCAAGGTCACTGTGATCTTAAATGTAAAAACGCTTTCCGACCAATAACTAGAGTTCCTTTTGACCCACAGTCTTCAAACTTCATTGAATGATTGGTCCTACTGAGTTACAGACCTCTATTGTCTTTGGGGTTATTAGGTCAAAGGTCAAGGTCACTGTGGCCTTAAATGTAAATACGCTTTCCGACCAATAACTAGAGTTCCTTTTGACCCGGAGTCTTCAAACTTCATTGGATGATTGGTCTTACTGAGTTACAGACCCCTATTGTCTTTGGGGTCATTATGTCAAAGGTCAAGGTAATTGTGACCTTAACTATAAAAATAATATATATATTTTTTAAATGTGAAAATCATTTCCGACCAATAACTAAAGTTCCTTTTAACCCGCAGTCTTCAAACTTCATACATGTATGTAATAACATGTTCCTTCCACATTACTCCAAACCACAACCTGGCCAATTCCCTCCACCTTCTCTCAAAACTACTTTATTGCTGAGCAGTGGGAAGACATAAGCTTTTTTCTAAAAAGCATCTTCTAGTTTTAAAAAATGTTTTGGTATTCTAATGGATATTTTTGAAAATTTAGCAACACATTATTTACACTTATTCTAGTTTTCTTGAATATACCCTTTTTTGCTTAAAAAAATTTCATCCATTTTGTATGCTGGTTCAATATATGTTTCTTAGGTATTACATTTCATCCATGTTTTACAGCTCATAATATTTTGTTCGTTAAAAGCTAGTTTGATATATGTTCTACAATTCATAATGTTGTGTTGTTAACCAAGTCACACTCCCCTAAAAATTTAAGGTGCTCTTCTGTCCATTCTTAGTTTGTGTATTTGTTTTATTTTCCAAGTTAGTTTTATCTCTGTGTACATATTTTCAAAACTAGTCACGTTTAACTTTATGTTGCATTTTAGAAGATGGTCATTTACATTTTGCCATTAATGTTAGGTTTTATCACAGTTTTATTTCTGTTATGCTTACTCTTCAAACAGGAAGGGCAGAGTGTTGTGTTTTGTGAACGCATTCTTTTATATTTCATTTCTCTAATTCTCCATCAAGCTTCTGGAGACAGAAGGGGGATATTATAGAAATGGCCTCCCGTCTGTCTGTCTGTTTGTCCATCCGTCTGCCTTATACACTTGGTGTCCATTCCATAATTTGTTTATTCATCAAGATTTTTTTAAGAACTTGGCACAAGTGTTCACATAAATCATACAATGTGACATGCAAAGACCAAGACTCCTGTCCCAAGGTCAATGTGACACTTGAAGGACAAAGGTTAACATAGTCAAAAATATGGTAATTTTTTTGTCAGATCCAAATTGTTTGCATTCATCAAGGGATTCTCAAATAACTTGGCACAATTGTTAACGGCATTGACATGATCTGTTGTGTGAAACACCGACATCCATACTTCAAGTTCAAGGTCACAAACGTCAAAGCTTTAAAATGTATTTCGGGTCCATTCCATAACTCATTTATTCATCAAGGGATTTTTAAAATAAAGTGGCACAAACATTCAACATAATGATGACATGTAATGCGAAACACCCACACCCTACCACCAAGGTCAAGGTCACACTTGGAGGTCAAACATTAACAATCTGTTGTACGGTATGTTTCGTGTCCAGTCCATTACATTTGCATTTGCACATCTCTTGGCACAATAGTACATGTACACTATAATAAGACCACTTTCCATGCAAAATAACCAGACCCCTTCAAGTTGAAGGTGTAAAATATTCAGTTTGTGCAAAATTGAAATAGGCGGAGGACATTGGTAACTCTGTAAACTTGTGATACAATATTTTTATTATGTTTTTCCAAAATTTACATATACTTAACCATAATATTTACAAAAATAGTGTTGTGAGGAAATAATTTGGTTTTCCCTCGCCAAATAGAGCAAATATAGCAATAGTGTCCCTCTGTATACAAGGAATTTAAGCACATGATTGTGTCTGTCTTCTACATCTCTCTGCCCCCTCCCTAATATTGGGAGAACAATTTGTTTTTGTGCTATCCAGAGATATGTCTGGGTGAACTGATGTCTGGAACTTCCTGAATCTTGTCGTCATATATATGTTTCCGCTTTTTAACTACCCAGAGCATCACTATAACCTGGTATGATTTTAAATGATTCCGATACTATACTCCCCCCCCCCCCCACACCCCACACCCCCATCCCCACCCCCGTCATGGTTACAGGTAGGGATAAACACCACTGCTTGATTTTTTTCATGTCAGATTGTTCACCAAAACATTACGCTTCCGTTTGATGCCTTGCATCAAACATTTTTCTTGTATCTTATATCGATTGTGAAACAAGTTCTTACAACGTATATTTATCACTCTCGAATCGGCTTCCTGGATACATTACCAGTACTCGCCCCGAATGTATTTACTTTATACCTGCAGCTGAATCGAGAATAAACCACTTTGGCTGAAGCAAAATCCGTGGTGAGAGCCTCATGTATCCAGATACAAGGCTCGTTGGCTAATCTTAGTTTAATTTAACTTATCTATTTTACGTTGATTCTAACGGAAGCTTCAAGCCTATAGAATCTTGTCTCGATGACTGATTCTTGGATACTAAACCAGTACTCGCGCCGGTTGGAGGGTTTGTCCCGGCAATTTTCCTTCGACTTACGGGGACCGATCCCGGGTTCCTCGGAACAAGAGGCTGACACTGAATAACGGAGTTACGTCTGCACCACAGTCGCCCATCTTGGTTCATCCTAGGCACCCAATACTTTTTCCTATTAATGTACAGGACTCATTTTTGAGTATTATCGTACATGTTCCCTGGTTTCTTACCAGTACTAGACTAGGAAATGTGTCTTGCGCAAGGACACTCCACGGTGAAATAATTGGTCGCCTTCTGGGATCGAACCCGGGGTTAAACGGTCTCTGGTCCCCGACGCTAAACACTACACATCCGCAGACACTCATGATACACTTGCGTCTTTTCATAAATTCGCAGACAGACATGAGGACAGGTTATGTATCCAGGAAGCAGAATCAAAAGTGGTACGTGTAAGTTTCAATAACTTGTCTTACGATCGATATATGATAAATTGATCAATGAAAACGTTTCGACAAACGATGTCATGGTACCATTTTCTATCTGTGCGGTGGCCTTCACCCGTTCCCAAACGCCAAATTTTCGACTGTCCCAGAGAAAGAGTTTGCAGACGACAATGCAAAATGTGACGAAAATATAAAATAATATTCTGATAGGATAGAAGACATTGATGGAAAAGGAGAAATTGCTCTCTACGAGCAATTTCTCCTTTTCCCACAATGTTTTTCATAGTTGTCTGCAACAAAGTGGTCAAATGTCGTTATTGTTTGGTAATGGGTTAATGCAAAGATCAAGCCCATGACCACCAGGGAATTTTTCAAAATCATCGCAGATGATTTTGAAAAAATAAACATCTGTAACAAGTCGTCTTGTCTAAGCGCATACATGTGCCGGTACGAGATTAACCCTATGTGGTAAAGTGCATTATTAGAAGACGATTAAATGTAAGTCAACATCTGTAAGACGCCAATTTGCAACACCAACTGATCAGTGAAGTTCTTCGTGGTCATTTATTCATCATCGGTCTGGAATACTGCATCTTTATCTATCTACACTGTTGTGAAAGGTAAATTCAACTACAGCCATAGAGCTATGCATATGTAATTTATGGTGATACGTATTGCTCCATTGCCCCTTTACTTGCTATGCATCTGCAGTCTGGTTTACTCGGTAATTTCCGACTTTGTCTGTACACAAACCGGAAAATGCCGAGTACGAAACAGACTGATGCGTATGAATAGTACCGAGTTTTCAGGCAAAGTCTATCAAAAAACTTCTTTGTCAAGATGAACAACATGTGTTGATGTATTTGTTTGCAATCAGACAACATTATACACCAAGGAAACCTTTCAAAACATTACGAAAGAGACGCACTAATTCACCGGAAGTACAAATATTTCCATGTTAGTTGTTGTTGTTCGGTCAAATGCAATGGCGCTTTTGAGACTATTGCGATACAAAACTTTACAAATTTAGTTACTTCTCGCGAATCTGACAGCTATCGAGTGTAGGAGACGGTGATTTCTAAGTGGGACAAACTGTAGCCGTCCAAAATGACAACCTCGTTTTCGCCATTCACCCCACCGATCGTCAAACGGCTGCTCGGATGGAAGAAGGGAGAAACCGAAAAAGAGGACAAATGGTCTGAGAAAGCCGTAAAAAGTTTAGTGAAGAAGCTGAAGAAGACTTCTGGCCTCGATGAGCTGGAGAAGGCCGTCACGCAGCAAGACCCCAACACAAAGTGCATCAAAATACCAAGGTAAACCTTTATTTGATGCCAATATTCTGTTTCTAAACATCCAGTATTTCTCTTGACTGGTTCTCCTTCACCTGCTGGTTGAATTCTGTAACTATATCTGTTCGGATACTTTGAATCAATCCAGAAAGGCTTTATGGACATGTCAGGTAATAAATTAACAAGAAATATTCTATGCTTGTTTTATGGAGATTTTCACTTTGTCAATAATTGGAATGCAAATATCGCCATACTGCTGTCCAGTAAGTTCAGTCAGAACTGTAAAGTCGCTGCCAATTATGTTGCCAAAGTTCAAGGAATAATCTTTCGTAAGCCATGCATGTCTACTATTTTGAAGATCATTCATGACTGTCCGACTAAGATATAGTTCATATGTTGATGTAAATTCATCTGATGCTGTTTGAATAGTGAAGACTGTGGTTGGTTACAGTGAACCCTCACTGATATGCACAGTACACGACCTTCCATCAGACGGAATAAAAGTGTTGTGTTCAACAAAATGCCAGAAGTTGACCCCTTGTTGAAACATTTGTCCTAATTGCTGTTTACAAACAAATTGTCTTAAATGGCTTTAACTGGTCGATACAATCCTAAAAGTCATAGAAGATGGACTGAAAAGCTATTAATATGATGATGTTTCTAGGACATATGCCTGACAAACATCATCAGAGACATAGATAACATGTCTCATTGAAAAAGAAGAAAGGGTATCAGTGTTTATTCTAGGCCGCGCGATCGCGCGATTCGCCCCCATTTTTGAAAAAGCGCCCCTGTTTCATATCCGTATGCGCGCTAAGGCGCCCCTATTCAATGAAAATCGTCTAGCTTATTGTTTAGAAAATATTCATAAACTAAAGAAATTGTTTTCCAATCATAAGTTGACAGATTAGTACGAAAATGCGTGGGTCCGACACCGTCACTCGATACTGATGCTTCGAAATATTGGAAACCCAAAATATTAACAGAGTTAAGTTTTCAATCTAAAAATAGAAATAATTTGCATAATTTATTTGGCTTACCCTGGTTACACTTCCGTTCTAGAAAGAAGTTACTTTACGGCGTTGTGTTCTAAAATTCTTTACGCTATGCATGTCACTATATGCCGACGTAGTTTATGAATAATATCGAGCATTATTTTCTTGTGATTATAAATGATTGATATCGCATTTTTGCGTGAATTCTTCGACGGTTATTTGGTATACTGTCTTGTAAAAAAACAATGGTTGTTTCTTTAATATTCGTTCCTATATGCAGCCAAACCCGTCTGGAAGTGAAAAGTTGTCCATTTTAATTGAACATTATGGCAAGGAAAAAGGTGAGCCTTTACAGGCACCTATTTTAGATGGTGAAAGTGCTAAACAAGAATATGCCCTGTTGAAAGAGCTGGTCTTGCAGCAGAAATATCCACGAGATCATTTTAACGTTTAATGGAAAATTATCTTCCAAAACCATAAGGATTTGTTTCCAAACCTGATAAAACTTGCCAACATTGCACTGGCTCTACCAGTGCAGACAACCATTTGCGAGAGAGGGTTCTCGGTGCAAAATATTGTTAAGACCTCCCATAGGAATAGACTCAATGACTTGAAACTCAGGACATTGATGACTATTGCTATTGAAGGTCCTAAAGTTAAAGACTTTGATGCCACGGATGCACTGGAAGAGTTTAAAAACAAGAAACAGAGAAGAATATTTTCAAAAATCCATTAAAAAGTAATAGAGTTAAACAAAGCATGGTGTTCTAGTGATTTATTTTATTTCCTTAATTCAGAGAAACAATTTTTCACACACCCCCTCCCTCCCCCCTATTTTCTAGGAATCCCCCCTGTTTTAGTAGGAGGGGGGTGAAATGCACCCCTACAAATCCATTTCTAGAATAAACACTGGGGTATGAATAAATGGTCCCAGACATTGTTCACATGGAAATAAACTGACCACTATGATTTTAATAATGAAAATTGATAAAGACTAAAGATTGACGTGATTGATACAAGCCAGATATTGAAATTAAATAGAACATATGCCGTCAAATAAACCACTGAGCTATTCCTGCAACTATTTGAATGGTAGGAATTTAGTCTACACCAAGTCAACTTTTCTAAAAATAGATTTGGACCGATGTTATATTTAATCAAAACAATAAATCCTTTATTTCAAAATATATCCAACTCATCATTGCAATCGAATATCAATCAACTTATGAATTTCCACTTCTTTCAAAAGTAGAACCATTAAGATAGAGACATAGACCTGATAAAGCTTATAACTAGATCTCGTAGTTTGACAGTTTCGGTAAAAACTAGCCCTATATTCGGATAAGACCCCTTTCGGGTGCCTCGAAAAATGCCGATATATTTCGTGTTTTATGAAGTTAGCCCAGGAGTAATTCTCGCTAAACATATATGCCAATGTAAATCAAATGCTAAGCTTAAATTTGATCAGTTTACCTTTTTGAAAAATGGGATTTATGATTGCAAAAGCCGCGAACGCTTCGAAATGTAATGTATTATTTACATCGTTCCGATGGAAAGTTTTACATGTTATTGTTACAAGATTGACAAAATATGGGAAGGTTCGAGTTAAAAAAAGTGTTTAAAAGGATAAATTATATATTTTCGGCATAATTTCTCTCTCTTTAATGTTTTTTTTCACAAGATTCCACATTGTTACTTTTCCCTTGTAACGTTGATATAGGAGATTTTACGTCAATTTTTGGAAGCAATTATTAAAAATAGAATATGAGCGCATTCGAGTACCACGACGATTTTTACATCATCTGTTCATAATTTTACAACGTTTCCAAAAATATATATTTCGTCGTGGTACTCGCTTGCGCTCATATCAAGAATTTGAGAAAACATGTCCAAAATCTTGCAAAAACGGTGAAAAGGACGAAACCATGATACCTTTGGAGGGTTATAAAAAGTGATTTTTTTTGTTAATATGATAAGAATTTATACTTTTCAAGTCATTTAAGCATTGATTTCAACAAAAAACGTCATATTTTTTTGTTAACACTAATTCTCATTTTTGGCAAAATTTGAGGCCAATAAATGGGGTTAGTGAACCTACCCCTTTAAACCAAAGATGGTATAACTAAAAGCTACGCTTTGAGTGACAAAATCAAAATGAATCTTTTATCTCAGATAACATCAAATCATATTGAAAGACTATACATTTCTGAATTCTTAGTTTTGTTATCTATTTTAGAAATGTCCGATAGATAAATGGAAAGTAAACAATCATGATCTTAGGTCTATTTGTTTTTACTCTCGTCAAGACTCCGGTATGATGATTTGAATAATTAATAATAGAGGATCGCAATTTGAATAGTACCGTTGCATCAACGAAGGAAGCGAACTATCAATATCAAAATACTTTACAAATTAACCCTCTTTAAATTCTCGCATTCTACCATGCATCATAAAACACTGGACGGAATGCGGTAAATAGTAATCGGTTTTCGTGGAACAACCGCATCGAGTCTAACTATCAAGTGTGTCGAGTTGTTTACACATAATAAAGACCCGATTAATACACGCCTCAGGCATTGTTTGACACGGGGATAACAATTAGTGGATTAATTTGGGGTTTTCGGAGATATTAACTGTTAAGTGTGTCAAAAGATATAACTGTCTGTAATGTCCGGACAGGTGGAAATATGGTAAAGTTGAATGAAAAAAAACATGCGCCAAGCAAATTCGCCAAATCGGGAAATCTTTCGCCAGAATGAAATAATATTTGCATTTGGCGCATTTGGCGACCGACAGCGTGAGCCCTGCACCTTTACAACATCAATTATATGAAAATTATGACTTTTACAGTGATCATTTTTGGCCCCCAAAATCTCATAAAATTTCCCCACAACTCATTACTTTCATTCATTTTAATCATTTTTCTATAGACAAACCATTGACTTTAAAGCTTTTGTCAAAAAAGCCCATTGATTTAATTCAGAAAAAAATCACTGCTTTTATAACTTTAATTGCTTTCCAAACCCAAATGTTTGCCCTTTTGCATCTTTTAAAGAAGTTGACATTAAACATAGATGAAATTAATTCTGTTGACAAACTACTGAAATTCTCGAATTGACATTCAATTTTGATCCAACACAAGAATGTTTTCAAAGCGATCTTCTCAGTCATTGAATATGCCTTTAACTAAAAGTCATATTGACATCTGACAACCGTAAGTTCAAAGAGGCTTGGAGGACAGGAAAAAGTTGGTTATAATATGACACCAAGATAAAGGTCATGTTTCTGCTATTTCAACTGTTGAATGTGAAAGAGGATTTAGTCCATAGATCCTAATGAAAACTGCACTTAGAAATAGACAGAACAAGAACAAACGAACATTTGAGAAATTCTTTATCAATAAAGATGGTTCTGTGATGAAGCATTTCTCCTTCTACAGAAGACTTTTTTGGCTTCAACTTATTGAATTTGGCTTTAATTCTTTAAAATTGACTCCAACTTGATGAATTTGGCGCAAGTGTTGGCGCTAGGAAAATTTTATCCTGAGAGAACCCTGCAAAGTAAATATGTGGAATACCGTCATGTTATGTGTATGGATCGATTAAAAAGGGTTTAATTTATAACTGCGATTAATGACCATTTGATATTTTACTTCAGTAATGGAGATATAGGTGTTCAAAGTTGCGACAAAAGTTTTGTTGCATCTCTCCACCTTAAATGAATCATTTAAATATTTGACGTGACCAATGAAAAGATTTCGCAATATTTGCCCATCGTGTTAAATAAGATTGACTAGGATTCGCCCTCTTTATCTGTCAGGTACATGAATGACAGGGATCGAAGGCCTCCATATTGAAACTGATTTTTGTAATTTGGAGAAGAATTTTGTCATTCTTGAGATTGGTGTAAATTGGATGAGTAATTTTTAGGGCGGTAGGGGTAGGGTTTTAGGGTTTTATTCAACTGTGTTTGAAGGAAAGGGGACTGTAACTGCAACTTGCTTGATAAGGCCTAAAAAAAATTTGTTTGTTAAGGGTAACTTGACCCTACCTAGCCAAACCTGCCTACCCTAAAGATTTTATTTGACCATTGGAAGAAAAAATCAATTGGCGCTGTATTTTTAACGTATCAATTTGAAACTTCTCGCGCATTTCTGCCAGGCCAGTTTATGAGTTGAAAAGACTGAGAACGTCTGACAAATGTGTGTTTATTTGTGTCGTCTATCAGTGCTTAAATCCGATAACTTCTGAAATTGCGTTTTGATGGGTGCTGGTCTGTGCCAAAAGACAGCTCTGTGTACAGTTTAACTATTTTCTTTAAAAAAAGAAATATATGCGTAAAAGTGAAGCTCTGGAAATATAATAAACTTGGCTCAAAACTTGATTAGAAATCATTGCCATGACAAAGGAAATTTTGTCTGAGAGCTGTTAATTCATTCCCTTATTACAGTTATGATCTCTACTCAATATGAAAAATAAAAATGTTACTTTTTATACTTTATTGTTGTCAGCTGTTTTAATAAAAAACAACAACAAAAAATGGGATTTCACCAACTTAAAAATAAAGAATTTGAAAATGGTACTTTGTTAACCCTTGTCTAGTTCATCTTGCAGGAATGTATGTACAGGTCGATATCTAAAGTGAAAAAGTGAACTGCTGAGTAAAACGGTACCTTAACCCTTTACCAAATCAATGTTTATATTATAAGAATATTTTATGGATTGGAATTTTCATTTGCCAACAGAATTCATGTAATTTTAATTTCAATGTGAAAATAAAGGGTAGATAGTATGAATAAATAACAAATTGTTATTTGTAATGATCAACAATTGTGATTTCCACCTAATTGGGATAAAAACGTGTATGATATGTATCGACCATTGTCAAGAGAAACTATAGGGTTTTCGGTTAATTGTTTGTTCGGTAAACATTTAATGGTCAATGGGAGATAACTAATATATGACACTAGATAAGGAGATGCATGAGTTACTTCCCTTTGACCATATAAGTTTATTTCCTGGTCAAGTTACCGGAGGGGAGTTGGTACAAGATGGAGATTCCGTGCAAACGTAAATAAAGGATTGTTGATCTGCAACAAACTGGTCAAATTTCCTTATTATTTTAAACAGTTTAGTAATGGGTTAGTTAAAGGCCCATTGAAGGAGATTAATGCTGTATCAAACTATATTATTTGCAGTGTGCGAAATTCGCACTAGCCCGATAGCCCGAGACTAGTGGATTTCGTTTCGGGCTATTGAATTCCTCCAGAGTGGTAGCCCGACTGGGCTAGTGATTATAACTGTACATATTATATATATGTAAGCATTTTACTAGGGAAAACAACTTCCTTTTTTATTCGTAAAAATTGGTCGAAAAACTGATAAGATATTTCGATTAAAAGATAGCAAATTTCGAGCACAGATCTGTTAGTTTAGGCTGGTTTCCGGTGTCTCATCTATCGAACATAGTGGAGTCAGTAGACAGCGAGGAACCAGTTAACTGATCGTGACATTGCGATGTATCCCAAACTGATATCAAAGTCAATAGACGCTTGGGATCTTCAAGCGATTGGTTTATTTGGGTACCATAGACGCTTTTTACTATTTGCAACAATAAGCGTCCGCTTTAAGACAAAATGAAGAAAAGCAAGCTAGACATCCGAGATTTTTAGGCCTGTTTCTCGTAGGTGGAGATGAATATTGAAGTTTTTGAAGTGAGCGATGTTGGTTTTGTTTTTCTGTCACCTTGATTTGCGAGATTTTACTGTTAACTATGCCATTTTCTGTGATGTTTTCTGTGACTTAGTCTGCGTTGTTTTTTGTTGCTGTCATTCAGGAAGATGTTACAGTTTAAACCTTTTGACTAGATCTGGCATCCAGATAGCTTTACTTACTTCAACAATAAAACTTTGATACTGTTGGAAATTGCATAAAAATATCTGATAAGACAGTAATGTGTGCATCAATGGCCCAACTGTGCAAAATGTAGATGCTTTAGTGAAGAAAGCAGTTCAGGGCTCAACCCAGAAGAAAACCAGCAAACCAGTTTCCTTAGTCAGAAAAGAGAAAGGCTTCATGTTATGAAGATATACAAATAATTATGGCTTATAGAAATAGATTGTACTTTACATAGACAGCATGATTTTTGTTTCTTTTCATAATATATATGGTACATATTCAGTTAAAAGGTAATTGAAGTGATGAGAGACTGAAAAGACTTTGCACACAATGACTTTCTTTTTTGTCACAATCTCATTGATATTTGTAAATCAACTGTTCCAATGTTTGTTGTTAGGCTTTTTAAAGAAGTATGTCTAAATGTTAATGTTGTTTCCTGAATATAACATTTTATTTCTTTTAAACACAATTCAGGCTAGTAAACTGTGGTTCGGGCTAGTGAAAAATCCCATCTGGTAGCCCGAATGGGCTAGTGGTTTAAAAATTGAATTTTGCACACTGTATTTGGTAAACTTTTGGACAGATTCAAACAATTTTCACCAGAAAACGCCATCAGCACAACTTAAATGTGAAAGTAAACCAGAAATAACCCAGATTAGCAAGTTTTATAATTCAGATTTCCTGATTCTTCACCTCTGACCTTGGCAGTTGATACACACATTTTATAACCAATCAATCAGAATTCGTTTTTTTGAATATGTAAACAAACAGGTTGTTGATAAACATGATTGAATTGGAGATAACTGTATTTCAAGCACCAAAATCACTTTTTTTAAATGAGTCTATTTAAAAATAGGGTCTCAATGCATTCCTAAACTAATTCTATTGAGTTTTTCGAACATAATAAAAGAACTCCATATATTTTTTCAGTAATTTATTTGTTCTCCTCTCCTTTAATGTGCCTTTAAGTGACAATGATTAGACATAAGTTTTTAATGTTCACTACTCCAAGAGCATATGTTTCTGAGCTAGTGCCTTTTGATACCTGGTGTGTTCAAAGAAAAAGAATGTTTTCTATCAACAGAATTTTGGGCCAATAATTGAAGCATTGGGTTTTCCAAGAACCTGAAAACAAGAGAGATAACTGTTGTGAGTCTTGATAGAATGATTTGGGACATTACCTCCCTTGAAGTCTTTTTTTTTCTGTCTCTCTTTCATTTACAACTTTCATTTTTATCTTTGGTCTAATGAAGAATGTTTTAACCCGTTTAGTACTGGAATCGTCTTCATGATTATTCAAACAGGTTAGATCCAGGCCGGCCGCCAAGTTAATTGGTGGCTAGCCTGTGATCCAACCTGTTTGCTACTCAGAATATCTTTCCTCAACAAGATTAATCAGATACATTTAAGGCTTTGGAAAGCAGATGACACATACAATCTATTTTAAGAGATTTACCCAGTATTCTAAGGGTTTAATATAAAATGCCTTTGACAAATCGATATTTTTGAAATATTAATAGCAAACCCTTTTGATAGGCTATTTTTAAATCTTTTCCATGCATTCTGTTTTAAATGGTTGTCGTACTTTGAAAACATAGATGTCTATAGTGGTAACGCTGGCTGCACCATTATTTTTTCAACAGTTAATGCTATTATACATTAAAGCAGCCAGTACCTTTGTGAAAACATAACAGTTCAGGATAGAAAATACACAGAGAATTGAAAGGTACACTGACAGCCACTATATAACTGAAAAACTGTTGAAAACTGCATACAACTCTACTTCAATTAATCTTCGTTTTGTTGTTTAAGCCAAATTATGAACAGTAGTGTATGTTTTGACATAATTGCAACAAAGTACTTTAAGAAATCACTTTAGAATTATTTCACATTTACTCACAATGGTTTACACCTAATATTTCAAAGAAAATTTTCTTTTTTTCTTCTTAACATGTGTCATACGGTTTTCAGTTTTCATATGAGAATGGATTAAAGGCACATGAAAGGATATGAGTACAAATAAATTATTTAAAAAATATGTGGAGTTATTCTATTATGTTCATAAACGTCATGTAAATTACCGTATATACTCGACTATAAGACGCATTGTTTTACATAGAATTTGGATAACAAAGTGGGGGGTGCGTCTTATAAGCAAAGTCAATCAACATCACATAATTTTTCAGCGTCATTTTAGTTTATTTTACCTTTGCCTAGAGAGATATGCAGGTTTGTTTACTTTTGTCCAACATGTTGCAAATGGCGGCCTTATAAGTAAGGGAAGTAACTAGGATAGTTGGGAATATATACCGGTATAACTTAGGTATGGTTAATGAGTATTTTTCAAAATGAGAAGATTGGTAGAATATATCATTTATTAGTTAAATTTATCATATCTTCTTATCTGTCAAGGTTTTCGTGACTATGGAAGGTCTGGACATTAAAACGGCGCCGACTTCCTAGGTGCATAAAATAACACTTACCATGCTGTTTATAACACCGGATGTCAAACTGTGATGTACATTGTAAAACCAGCGATAAGGGTCATTATCTGACTGTTTGACATTATGCAATTTGATTAAACTAACAACTGTGTTTTTAGCACCTTCCAATTTGCTAAGATTGTCACGGTCTGATTGGATTATAATTATAGATAATTCTCCCGGATTAAACCGGATCATACCGGTCTTCCCTATTCCAACCCTCTGAAACTGAGGTAAATTTCACCACCTGTCAAAATAAAACTAGAGTGAAATCGTAAGTTGCTTTTTTACTACAGCTAAAATAGATTAATGATGAAGATTGACAGAATATTTTTGAATGAGTTGCTAATTAAAAAACACCGTATCCCTAGATATCAAATAATGTGGGAAGACAACGTTACAGTTGACAAAACCCTTGCATCATTCATCGGTGTATGATCAATCTGTACGATCATCAAAAAGTAGATGCGACTTATAGTCGAGTCAACGCTGAATTCCCCTAATCTTAGATCAAAAAAAGGGGTGCGTCTTATAGGCAAGGGCGACTTATAGTCGAGTATATACGGTACCTTATGAATGCTGTGAGACACTATTTGGTAAACTCCTTTTACATTAGTTATTTTGTGCATGAAATATAGTTGTCTCCAATTTAATCATGTTTATTAACAATCTGTTTGTTTACATATTTAAAATAACAAATTCTGACTGGTCGGTTGAGGAATTTGTGTATCATGTGACCAGGTCAGAGATGAAGAATCAGGCAATCTGAATTATTAAACTAGCTAATCTGGATTATTTCTCATTGGCTTTCACGCTTTAGTTGTGCTGATGGGCTTTTTTGGTGATAATTATTTGAATTTGACTGAAATTTTACCAAATGATATAGTTTGATAAAACATTTATCTCCTTTCATCAACCTCGAATAAAAACAATGACAGCACTATGTGATGTCCAATATTGGATAGTGCTATTTTCCAGGGGTCATAAAGCAAGGTTTTACTGTCTGTATATTACAAGTAATCAGCATTTGGCTTTGACAGACATACCTCTGTCTGATTTTGATAGAGACCTGGCCAATCCCTGTTCCACAAACAGGTCTGTTGCTCTATGTTGACACAGGACAGCCGTGGAGATAGATTTGAATTTCATGAGAGCAAGTCTCCTTGGTAACTTTAACAGGAATGCTGAGGGGTTGCTGTGGCAAAGTGGTTAAACCATTACCAAACAATAATGACATTTGACCAGTTTGTTGCAGAACTGTTGTATAGAACTGAAACCACAATTAGCCCCTCTCTATGTGGATTTAAATGGACACTATATTTTGAATTAACCCTTATAGTGCTGGAACCGAATTCTTGCTTGTACAAACAGGTGAGATCACAGGCCAGCCGCCAAGTAAATTGGCGGCTGGCCTGTGATCTAACCTGTTTGCTACTCTTGAGTACCTTTCCTCATCAAAAGTAAGCAGATACTTAAGGTTTTAGAAAGCAGACGTCACAAAAATCTTCTTTTTTTTTAATTTTAAATTATCCATCATTGAAAGGGTTACGGTAATGGAGAGATTATCTACATTTCTCTGGAAGTAAATTGGCGGCTGGCCTGTGATCTAACCTGTTTGCTACTCTTGAGTACCTTTCCTCATCAAAAGTAAGCAGATACTTAAGGTTTTAGAAAGCAGACGTCACAAAAATCTTCTTTTTTTTTAATTTTAAATTATCCATTATTGAAAGGGTTACGGTAATGGAGAGATTATCTACATTTCTCTGGAATGCCTATGGAACTACATGGCTTGATCAGCCCTTGTTGCCCATTGAGCTTGGAATCAACCTTCACTAACCCTGATAGTGCTGGAACCTGCCTTATGCTTATCTTTAATAAGATTTTGGTGTTGTCTACTTTCCAAACCTTGAATATCTGCGAAATTTTGACGAGGAAAGATACTGAGAGTATCAAACAGGTTAAAACACAGGCCAGCCGCCAATTTACCTGTTTGCATAAGCGTGATTTCAGTTCCTGTACTGTAAAGGTTTAAGTACTCTGCATAGACTTTGTTGTAGCAAATAAAGAAACACAAATGATGAAACTTCTCACTATTCCTTCATGATTAGCGACAGTTTGCGCACTGTAAAGGTTAAGTGCTTTGCATGCAGTTTGTTGAAGGAAATGAACACGCTTACGTCATTAATGTTTTTTATTTCTCTGAAGGAAAAAAAATAAAAAAGAATGGAACAAAAATCAATGAACTTTGGCCTTCAATGACCCCCTGTTATACTAAAAGCCTGCTTGATTTAGTTTTTTTCCCCCTCACAGCTGGAACAAGGCCAAATTCTATTGCGCAATTTATAGATTTTTGCTTATGTTGAGAGGTTTTTTTTTTCCACCTATTGCCTGCGGTCTTTTAGTATATGAGAATTTGTAAACAACAGGGGAAGCTGCCTCCCAGATAATGTGGGACAATCCATGTCTACTCCATGTGAATTATCTTTAACCCTTTCCCAGACAATAACGACATTTGACCACTTTGTTGCAGACGACTTTAGAAAACATTATGGGAAAAGGAGAAATTGCTCATAATGTTTTCTGCCCTATTAGAAGATTACTTTCCAATTTCATCACATTTTGAAATGTCGTCTGCAAACTCTTTCAATTTGAGACAGTCAAAAATTTGTTGTTTGGGAAAGGGTTAACACATTCAGGGTGTTCCCTAGGATTTGTTTCAGGCACGAGGTGCTTGATGCTTGGAGAAGGATGTTTGCATAATAGCGGGTATGCCCTTCCTTTGTCATTTTCTTTTTAAGTATGCATCCCAAAATGGTAAGTTTCTAGGTACATTTTTGATTAAAAAGCCAAAAATCACAGTTTTTAAACCAAATCAAATGTATGAAACAATGTCAGAAGCACGTTGCCTGTGTACAGGACAAATTCAAAGCACTGTGGACAAATCCAGCTGCTGGGGGAGTGCTTATTATAAAATTCAGGCACTGTAGCACCACAGTGCTTAAAAGACATGGGGAGGACCCTGACGTTACCAACTAACGCCACATTTTTGCGTTTTACATCAGAAAAGACAATTTTCAAAAAGCATTGTGGCAAAAGGAGAAATTGCTTGTCATAAGCAATTTCCCCTTTTGCCACAATCCTATTTCAATCTATTCGCATATCAGAACAGCAGAACTGGAAGGTTTTTGACATGTTTACAAAGCTTCTCTAAAGTCGTCTGCCTCAAGTTAAAAAAAAAGTCGTCTACAGGTGGTAAAGAGTTAACCCATAGCCATCTATACCTCACTATTGTTGGGGAATACTATAGAAACCGTTGTCACAATTAATGGATAGATTGCTCTTAATCAGTAATTAGTTCCAGTGTTCTCAATAAGAATTGGTTGAACCAGCCAAAACAAAATCTGAACAGGCCACTTGAAGGTGGGGGGGTGGGGATGTTCAATGGAGGTTCTTAGCATATCTGCGAATTTAAACCGTCCAAAACATAATTTGAAGTGGCCATTTTGTCCTGCTGCCTGATCTCATTAAGAACACCGAGTTATTTTCTCTCATCTGAGGTTTTTTTTTCCTCATAAAAATTTAGCATATATTTAAGGTTTTGGAATGCAGACAACACAAAAATCTTTTCTGAAAATGACCAGCCATTCTAATGTTAAGGACTAACTAAAGTTTTGCATTGAACCGTCGAAACAAGTTTTGAAATTTTGCATGCCTCTTAGAAACCTATTTATCAAGACTTCTGTTGCATAAACTGCATTTCTTTTGATTCTGTAATCCCCAGCTTAAAGCCATACTTGCCCTCATTTACACTTAAATTATGAAAGTTCTAGGACAATTGAAAATTAGCTTAAAAGTATTTTCAATTCCCTTTCACAGAGGAATTGAGGCTGTAACACGTTCACATGATGCTTTAGAAAGAGTGAACTCTATAAAGTTTGTTTACAATTAGCGATAAAACAAGGTCACCCGAGATCCGTTGGGAACCAATAAAACCCAAGAAGTTCTCCATTTTGAATGTTCATGTTGTAATATTGTAATGATCCTGTGTTTATTTGCTATGATTCAACGTATTCTATCATAATTTATAACTCATATTACCCAGTTTTGCAGTTTTTCTGAGCGCTAGTATGCTTTTAAAGTTTGAGGGAAACTTGGGATTACAATGTTTTAACAGGGGGCCTCCGTGGCCTAGTGGTTAGAGTACAGAACTTGAAATCACATGGCCCCTCTCCGGGTGGGTTCAAATCCTGAGAGGGATATGGATTTTCATGAGAGGCAGTCTTCCGACTGACTTACGGAATGCCGATGGTTCTATACGCCTTGACCAGCCCTTATGAGCAGTTGAGTATGGGGTCTTCCTCCATCATTAAGAGTCGGGCATCACTACATAACTGAAATAATGTTGATGTGATGTAAAACCCATATAAAAGAAAAATGTTTTAACAAAAGCATCAGACCAACATTTTAAATCGTTCACACTCCAAGAACCAAGGGTTGCCATTAATTTTTGGACTAAGAAGCCAACTGTCCAATTTAGGAGGCCAAAGAAGCAAACACTGAAAAAAAATTAGGTGTTATAACTACTTCTTATGACGGCCTTTAAATTTTTTTTTAGGCGACCAAAAAGTCCTTTGAAGCGGTCAAATTGGCCACAGTTCGGCTACTAATGACAACTCTGAGTTCTCTGTGCGGAAAGGGGTCAAGAACATATATATTGTTTTGGATTGATTTTCCAAACACCTTTCTTGTAATCCTACTTTATTGTAGTGGGTACTCAATGGAAATATCTAACCGTTACCCTTACAACAAATTTTCGACCGTCCCAAATTGATAGAGTTTGCAGATGACATTTCAAAATGTGATAAATTTAAAAAATATTCTTCAGATAGAGCAGAAAACCTTGCGGGAAAATGAAAAATTGCTCGTCACGAGCAATTTCTCCTTTTCACGCAATGTTTTCTAAAGTCGTCTGCAACAAAGCGGTCAAATGTGGTCATTGTTTGGGATAGGGTTATGCTAATGAGTATCTACATTAACGGTCTAAGTAAGAATTTTTACAGTAAATAGGGGATATGTTGTGGAGTTAACAGAAAATATGATGTGAAAACAAGAGTCTTTATGTTGGGAGAATTTTTTGGCACCAAATGTATCATAATTCAGCAGCACTGGCACATGGTTGTTGCACCAAACACTGATATAACCCTTATAATGTTGAAAGCAATGTAAAACAGGAGCACAGTGGTCCAGGGGTAGAGTGTCTGCTTCTGGATGAGGTTCGTGGGTTCGATCTGCCTTGCGAACTTGCATTAATCCACATTTGACGCGAGTACTGGTTATGTATCCAGGAAGCAGAATCGAGAGTGATTTATCTAAGTCGTAAGAACTTGTTTCACAATCGATGTAAAATAAATTAGTTTAAACTAAATGTAAAACTTATAAAACTTATCAGTTAGCATTTGAGCATGTAATGTAATTCAGCGGTGATGAAAATCTGATTTTGTTTAACTTGTCCGTAAATACCAAATCTTTTGCTGCACTTGTCCCTATAATGGTTATATTGTTAATGTCGTTTTACTCATTACCAAACAATAACGACATTTCACCAGTTTGTTGCAGATGACTTTGGTAAGCATTGGCCGAAAGGAAGAAATCCCTTGTAACAAGCATTTTCTCCCTTTCCCACAATGATTTCCAACCTATCATAAGATCTTTTTCCATTCATCACATTTTGAAATGTCGTCTGCAAACTCTTTCATTTTGTGACAGTCTAAAATTTGGCATTTGGTAAAGGGTTAAAGCTTTTGGACAATCTGGGCAGTACGGACAATTGATTTTGCCATCCCTTCAAATATAGAATACACCAATGTTGTTACAAATAAGGTCATTATTGGTGACCCTCTTTCTAACGACTGGAGATTGGCATGACATAGTTTCTGGTAATATTGAATTAGTTTGGACATCTTGTGAATAATTGTTGTTGAATTTTTTACGTCTTCTTTGTTACTCGAGAAATTTTGAGACTTTATGAACATTAAAATGTCACACCTCTACTTTGGACAGCCAGATGAGAGAATAAGTCCAAAAAGGTTTGCCTCTACTTTTGAAAGGCGGAATTATACTACTCAATCAAGCCATGATGTATGTTAAGTTTCTTTTTGATATACATGTACTGTGTTAATTATGGAACTGTATTACTGCTTTTAAACAACCTTTACTCTTAGAATGCTGGGTAATTTTCTAAAAGTAGATTTTTGTGTTTTCTGATTTCCAAAATCTTAAATATCTGCTTAATTTTGAAACGCTGTTAAACAGGTCTACATTTAACCTGAATTCAAACTTACCAAAATCAAACTGAAAATACCTCAAATTTTAGTTGTTAGCAGATGATAAATTGTCATGTTCATTATGAAATCAGGTAGAAACAGTGATGTAGATAGGCTTACAGACAATTCATTTTCCTTTTTTTTCCATCACTGCAATAAATTGATACATCAGCTGCAGTTGCAATGGGGTACGGATTAAAACCAAGTTACACGTGTAGCACTGATAATTTTTGCCCCAAAAATTCTCGTAAAAATTTCCAAAAAACTCATTACTTTCATCCGTTTTAATCATTTTTCTATATAAAAACCCATTGATTTTTAAGTTTTGTTAAAAAAAGCCCATTGATTTATTTTTAGAAAAAAGTCACTGATGTAGTCAATTAGAGATGATTGATAATGGTTAAGAACTTAAAATTGACGGTAGTATACTGCCAGATTTGTAACAGAATGTTTCCTAGGATTTCTCTAGCACACGGAAGGCTTCTTTTCCATATTAAAGTTCCTTGTCATTTCTAGTGATTCATTCAGTAATCATGATTGGATATGGTCTTTAACCCTTTACCAATCAGTAAAGACAACTCTGGAAAACATTGTGGGAAAAGGAGGAATTGTTCGTACTGAGCAATTTTTCCTTTTCCAACAATATTTTCTGCCCTATCAGAAGATTACTTTCAAATTTCATCACATTTTGAAATGACTTCTGCAAATTCTTTCAATTTGGGAAAGTCGAAAATTTGGCTTTTGGAAAGGGTTAAAAAACATAGTTCGTCTTATGACACATTTCATATTGATCCATTCTGAAAAGTCTACTGATGGCAAGAGTGGAAAGGGTGATGAAAAGCAAATAAATCACCTATTGCTTTTGTATGATAGAAACTAGCCTTAGATTTACTGTCACAATGAAATGAATTTTACTTTTCCCACTTAAAAAAGTTGACTTTGAATATGAAATAAAGTTTTACTAGTTTTTGCGTGTCTTCTGCTTGCATTAAGTTGAAATTCTTATGAGATAAAGAATTGTCATTTTGTTTTATCTTGTGTAATGAAAGCATATTTGTCAAAAATTTTGTATTAAATGGTGATCACAAGTTTTGAAATTCATTAACATTTTGAGAGAACATTTAGATGATTCTGTTGTAAACGCTTTATAGCAGCAAACAAATTTAAGTAAACTTTTTGTTCAAACACATTGACACTAAACCAAATACCATTTTCAATTTCTTTACTTGTTTCTAAAATCCTATGCTTTCAATTAATCATGTGATTAACAAGCAATTACTCATTTTCCCACAATGTTTTTACTCTATTACTACTACTTTCCAATTTCATCACATTTTGAAATGTCGTCTGCAAACTCTTTCAATTTTGGACGGTCAAAAGTTCCAATCTCCGAGACTTTCCTTTTAAAAACTTCAAGACATTGTTTTTCTGATTTTTATTCTGTCTCTTATCCCTTTATCAAATGCCAAATTTTCGACTGTCCCAAATTGAAAGAGTTTGCAGACGACAATCCAAAATGTGATGAAAATGGAAAATAATCTTTTGAAGGGGGCAGAAAACATTGTGGGAAAAGGAGAAATTGCTCATTAAGAGCAATTTCTCCTTTTCCCACAATGTTTTCCAGAGTCGTCAGCAACAAACTGGTCAAATGTTGTTATTGTTTGTTAATGGGTTAAAGGCTCATGAAAGGTGGCTAATGCTATTTATTAAACTGTATTATTGGTAAACTTTTGGTCAGATTCGAATAGTTCAATTTTGGACAGTCAAACATTTGGCGTTTGGTAAAGTTAGAGGTCCTTTCTTTGAGATAGTCCTTTTAAAACTTGAAGACATCGTTTTTCTGATTTTTTTCCCTGTCTCACATAGCACTGTCTGAGATGTATTCCAGACGGTAGATGCCATTGTCCTGTCAATAGGCTTTTCTGTGTCAGTGACTCACAATATGACAAATTAAAAAAAAAAAGGAAAATACAGGATAAAAGCTTTACAAAGTACATGAAGACGATTTAAATGTATAATGTGACAGCTATCCTGAAATGTTGCCGTGTCGTCTTAAAAAAATTCCCACAAGTTGGACCGAGATTAATCCAAAAGGACCAGGCCCTCAGGGTTATCATTAATTTTTTGGAGTAAGAGGCAAACTTTCGATTTGAGGAGCACATTGAAGCAAAAACCCAACAAAAATTAGTTGTTGCTATTGACCACCTAGCATATTTTTTAGTATTTTTAAGCTGACCAAAAGACCTTTGAAGCGGTCAAATAGGCAGGCAGTCGGCTCTTAATGACAATCCTGCAAGCCCCAAAGCTTAACAGGGACTTCCCAAGGCTATTTTTCAGGCACTGGGGAGCTACATGCAGCAGGGATGTGGGGGTGTTTGGGGGTGGGGGGCATGGTTGAAGGATTTTTGGTTTATTTTAACAGGGACCCATTAACCCATTTCCAAAAAATAACGACATTCAACCGCTTTGTAGCAGACGACTCTGGAAAACATTGCGAGAAAAGGAGGAATTGCTCTTGAAGAGCAATTCCTTCTTTTTCCACAATGTTTTCTGCTCTATCTGAAGATTATTTTCTAATTTCATTTTGAGATATTGTCTGCAAACTCTTTCAATTTGAGTCAGTAAAAAATTTGGCGTTTGGTAAAGGGTTAAGGCATGGCTAAAAGGGACAAATATACGGCTCTCTGGCCGGTACAAGGTTATGGTGGTTTGCCATGTTGGATGGCTTGCTTAAGTAAGACTTTGGTTTCAGATCGTTCACATGAGTTTAATGTTGTTGCCTCGGACCTCTTTTAGCAATTCCAGACAGTTCTAAATTGCTTGAAAATGTTTTATTTGTTTTCCAATTGAAGATTTTCCTACAAATTTGGAAATTCCTCTACTGCAATTAATCTAAAGTGGTTCCTGAGACAGAGTGACTTTATAAGCTTGTATACCAGTTCAATTACTTAACTTAATGCTTATATTGCTGGGTAATTTTCTAAAAATAGATTTTTGTGTTGTCTGTTTTTCAAAACCTTGAATATCTGCTTAATCTTAATGAGGTAAGATACTCTAAGTAGTGAACAGGTTAGATCACATGCCAGCCACCAATTTACTCTTAGCCTTACTTCACGGTGACACTTGTTTAGATCAAGGAATAGCAGTGATAAGAATAGGATATTGTTGAATTTGATGTTTAATCTTTATAAAAAAAAACATGTTATTTAAGAATCAAGATTTTAATCTCAAACAAAGGATTTACAAATACGTGCATAAAATCGAAAGACAGCCTTTGAAACATAATTCTGCGGTATGCGCCGTGACAATAAATAGTAATTAAACTGAGACTGACATTTGACATATAAGATGGTGCATCATTCATCTTTGTTTCAAGAAATGGGCTGAATTTCCCCCAGAAGTAGAATAAACATATAAAGCAAGTTTTAAGCATAAAACTTGTAAACGGGGTTATCATTAAGAGCCGGCTGCCGGCCAATTTGACGTTTTCAAATGACTTTTTGGTTGACTCTTATAAAAGAAAAAATGATAGGTGGTCATAAGGAGCAACTAATATTGTTGGGTCTTTATTGTCCTCCACAGATTCAAAGTTGGCCTCTGACTCCAAAAATTAATGACAATTCTGAGTACCTGAATCAAAGGGCAATGTTTTTTAAATCTCCATTCTCCATGGTTGACCTTTCAGTTGTTGATTTACTTGATTAGAATAAAGAAAATGCATGTTACCACTGCCTGTGTAATACTAAAGGTTGCAATCATTTATAAACCCTTAGATTTCTAAGTAATTTTCTAATTATTGATTTTTGTATGGTCTGCTTTCCAAAACCTTAAATACCTGCTTAGTTTTGATGAGCAAAGATACTCAGAGTAGCAAACAGGTTAAATCACAGGACAGCTGCCAATTTACTTGGGGGCTGGCCAGTGATTAACCTGTTTGCACAAACATTAGTTAGTTCCGGCACTATACGGGTCAATTTGTTGAAAGTTTTAGGGCCTTTTTGTCTGACAGTGAAAGTAGATTATGTTAAAGAATGTTTTTTTAGTAGAAATGAATAATGGTAATAGTTTTGTGGTTAAAAGCTCTAGAATGTTTTGAAAAGTGTTTTTTTCTCTCTCTTTTATTTTGTAGCACCATTGAAAAAGAGGAAAAATATGCAAAAATAGTTGTCTGAATAGACATGTTGACAGACGGAGAAAAAATTAAGGATTATGTGTTCCTGAAACTTCTTTGAAATAAAAAATGACATGATGGGGAAAAAGAACTTTGATCCTCAAGGACAACAAATTCTTTAATATGGAAACCAAAGCTCAACCCTGTTGATAATTTACACTTATAAAACTATCAAAGTTCTTAAGTTGTGGATTTGAGTGTTACACTTTACAAAGTTCTTAATTTGTGGATTTGAGTGTTACACTTTACAAAGTTCTTAATTTGTGGATTTGAGTGACTTTTAAATATCACGAGAGAAAAGACGGAAAGACGAGGAAAAGCTAGCTTTACTCATGACTCTCTCTGTAGTCTCCTTTGTTGACATAAATAGTTTGTCCTCATTCTCCGGACACGAGTTCCAGACAAATATTTTCGAGGAGAATATTTCTTTTTCTCTTTTAACCCTTTCCCAAACAATAAAGACATTTGACCACTTTGTTGCAGACGGCTTTAGAAAATATTGTAGGAAAAGGAGAAATTGCTTGAACGAGCCATTTCTCCTTTTACCACAAGGTTTTCTGCTCTATCTGAAGAATGTTTCTCAATTTCATCACATTTTGAAATGTCGTCTGCAAACTCTTTTCAGTTTAGAACAGATAAAAATTTGTCATTTGGGAAAGGGTTAAGAAAGATTTTACATAATTCAAGGGTTCTGAGCAAGTTTACTTCGATTATTTGCTATGCCACATCAACAATTTTTTCAGTTATATTCCAGCTTTACTAGGATACTGACGTACTAGGCTAGAGCCTCTGAAGCGTCTTGCAAAGGCACACAACCACCCAAAGAGCGGTGCCCTTCGGAACAAACCAGTAGTGTCTGTGGTGCTTGAACCCAGAACCCCAAGTGATGCATGTCTATTGCCTTAACCAATGATCCAATATTTAGAGGACCCCTGGAACTTGTACCCGGTCCCAATTGTAGGTCACAGCAGCAAACAGTTTAACCCTTTACCAAACGCCAAAGTGTTGACTGCCTGAAATTGTTTGGTAATGGGTTAAAGCATTCCTCCATATGCCATTCTGGGACTTGTTTTAATGGGAAACAAAAGCAGACTACAACTTTATATTGCAAAAGATTTTTAAACATTTTCATTTTCATATTGTAAAGAAACCATTGTTTAGATGGAGTCTATACTTATTGTCAAAATGGTTTCTAAAGTGAAACTCACAATAAGTTGTTGACCAATAATGCAAAGGGATAAAGTATAAAGCATATACAGTCTAACTTGTGTTAAGCAGCCACCCTTTTAAGCAGCCAACCTGCCTTAAACAGCCACTACAGAAAGTCCCATTGTTAGATTTATAGTGTAATTCAATTTGTGTTAAGCAGCCAACCTGTCTTAAACAGCCAATTTACTCTGTCCCATAGGCTGGCCTCTTAACACAAGTTTGACTGTACATGTGTATTTGTGTTTTAAAGAAGAAACCATCACAACAAAAGAAGAAATTTTTATCACTGGTAGCCTGCTTAACTAGTGGTGTTCAAATGAGCGTGGATATGAAGTAAAAAGCTCTTCAGGATGAATATTTCATCATAACCATGCTGCTGTCTAATAACTCACAATTGGACGTCACTGTCTCTGCTAATTATATGTCTGACCACGTAGTTTGTCAAAGAGAAAACAAAAGAAATCCTGAGAGTGTGTCATTAATGATTTACCATTGTCCAGATTAATTAAGAAGTTGTTTCATCCTTAGCAATGGACTTAGATTGATTGTCTACGGGACTCCCGAGTTTTGAAAGTTTGACAACAATGCAGCTACAGTTTTCCCCAGGCCTTTCAACCCAATACCAAACAGTTCAGACATTTGACCAGTCTGTTGCAGACAACTCTGGAAAACATGGTGGGAAAAGGAGAAATTGCTGTTTACGTTCATCATTGGCGCAGATCAACCTCATGTTTTGAGGTTGATGGTTTATCCATCATCATGAATCAGTCAATACTACTTAACGGAAATAATTTTAACACAATGTTTAATCCTTTCATATAAACAAACAAAACCACCTAGGGTGCTTAAATGATGATTGGCCAGCCGGTATCTGGAAGGTTGATCATGAGTTTGAAACCAAGGCTGGGTAATGAAGACAATAAAACTGGCTGCCCTAAAATGTATTGTGGGAAATGAGTATAACATTTTGACTGGAGTAACCAGTTCTAGGTCAAAGAAATGATTTAATGGAACCCTATGCAATAACCCAAATTGTGTTGAAAGCAAGGTTAAAAAGCTAATGAACACATCAGTTCAGGGTTAGTGTTCCTTTGTTTTGAATTGCTTACCTATTTTCTTACTCTTATTTTTAGCTCACCTGAGCACAAAGTGCTCAAGGTGAGCTTTTGTGATCGCCCAATGTCTATCGTCCGTCGTGCGTCATGCGTTGTCAACAATTTCTTTAAATATTTTCTCCTCCTTAACCATTGGGCCAGTCTTGACCAAACTTCACAGGAATGTCCGTTGGGTGATGCTCTTATAAAGTCGTTCAAAGAAATTGATTCCATGCAGAACTTTGGTTGCCATGGCATGAAAAAAGGGGAATTTCTGCAATTTTTAAAAAATCTTCTTGTCTGAAACCACTGGTCATAATTTAAAATAATTTCACAGGAATGCTCTTTAGGGGGCTTTTCAAAAGTTGTTTAAAGAATTTTGATATCTCGAAAAACATGGCCACCAGGCTGTGTTGAACTTTGAATGCGTTTTTGTTTTCACTATATACATGTATGCTAAAATCTATAACTTAACAAACATCTTTTTTCCAAACCTTTGGGCCAATTTCAATGAGATATTATATGATGCATCCCTAGTTAAAGGGAATAAATATTTGCAAAAAAAAAATCAGTCATGTTACAAGAATGGTTGCCATCCATATTTGGTAAAAACCATAAAAAAATCTTCTCGTCAAAAACCACTGGTCAGATTTCAAAATAATTTTACTGGAATGTTCTTTAGGGGCCCTTCTATAAAAATTGTTAAAAAAAAATTTAGATAACTCGAAAAACATGGCCACCAGGGTGCATTGAAATTTGAACCTGTTTGCATTTCCACTATATACACTGTGTACTAGTTTTGTAGAATTTTTAACAAAATACATCAATTTCAATTTGGATGTCCAAATATGCCAAAAGGATAACAACAAAATGGCAACAATAGATCATACTGGATAAAAGTACGGGCTGACCTTTGTACATACACAATCTGTAAAAGTAAAATATTCAGTTTCCACATTGTAAGAATTATGTACCATTTTAATGTCCCACATCAAGCATACAGTCAAACTTGTAAAATTGGAATGAAAAATAGTTCAATGCATAGAGGCACAAGAAACTGTCTAAAAATCTCAGGTGAGCGGTTCTAGGGCCATTATAGCCCTCTTGTATTCACTTTTATTGTCACTTAATGATGAGAGTTGTCCTTATGCCATAAGACAATTTTCAATCAATCAATCATTCAATCAATCAAGTTATCAACCCACTTTCTAACAGGATTTTGTCACTTTTGTCCGAAAGTCCCGACCGATCAAATCTCAACTTGCAGTTGGTCAAGTACAATCAAAATCGGTCCAAAACCGAAAACTTGGCATTCCTTATCCCTGCTGAGAATGGCAGAAGTAATCCAAGGATTGAATCAGTCTCAAATGGTAGATTTTTGGTATTCTACCTTTAAGTAATGAATGAATGAAGGATGAAGAGCACAAAAAAAGCTGTTTCTGTGCCATTCTTTATGTCTTGATGCCATGTAAATAATCATAAGTAAAACCAATTTTCCAGGGTATCTGCCATTGTGATGTTATTTCTCAGACATAATCAAACTGAAGATTGTACTTTATGTGAATTGTTCTTGCTTTATTGCGCCAACTCTTTACTCTTTATGATTTATCGCCATTTTGTTGCACCTGCACAGGAAGCCACCACCTTTATATAACATCAGTTAACCCTTTACCAAACGCCAAATTTTCGACTGTCCTAAATTAAAAAAATTTGCAGAGAACATTTCAAAATGTGATGAAGTTGAAAAATAATCTTCTGATAGGACAGAAAACATAGTGGGGAAAAAGAAAAATTGCTTGTTACGAGCAATTTCTCTTCTGCCTACAATGTTTTCTAGAGCCTCCTGCAACAAAGTAGTTAGATATCGTTACTGTTTGGTAATGGGTTAACAGTAACTGTTATAGTGCTGTAGCCGACTTCATGCTTATGCAAACAGGTTAGATCCAGGCCAGCAGCCAAGTAAATTGGCGTCTGGCCTGTGATCTAACCAGTTTGCTACTCTGGGTATCTTTCCTCAACGAAATTTAGCAGATATTAAAGGTTCTGGAAAGCAGACGACACAAAAATCCATTTTTCCAATTTTGTCATGTTTTGAAATGTAGTTTGCAAACTCTTACAATTTTGGACAGTCGAAAATTTGGCGTTTCTTAAAGGGTTAAAGACTTACTGAATATCAATGGTTGTACCTGTCGTGACCAGCACTTATAGGCAGTCAAGTTTTGGTTCATCCTCCATTATAAATGAAACGTTGTTGGGGCAATATTAAACCATATAAACAACTAATAACAATTCCCCTTCATTTTTGAAAGTACACAGAAACAGAAAGCACTGCTTCAATTTGTCTTACATTTTGTTATCCATTTATTTTGTTTTAAGGACTCCATAGGGGTCTTTATATAATTAAATTGTTTGTTATATACTCATTTATTTCCACAAAATCACTGAAATAGTGTTAACCAAATAGAAAAAAGACAATTAAACTGGCAAGACTGCTAAGCCCTGCCTAGTACAGGAAAGCTGTAAAATAACTGAACTAATTACTGAAATACAGATAATGTTAACACAGCATGAAACCCCATAAAAACAAACACAATTAAACCAAATGGACAAGTAATATATTTGTAGTTCACAGCCCTGCCTTGTACTGATTAAATTCAGGAAAGCTGTAAAATAACTGCATTACCCATGATATTGACACAGCATTTAACCCCACATAAACAAAAAACAAACACAGTAAAACTGAATTAACAAGTTATATCTTTGTATTTCACAGTCCTGCCTTGTACTGATTAAATTCAGGAAAGCTGTAAAATAACTGCATTACCCATAATATTGACACAGCATTAAACCCCACATAAACAAAAAACAAACACAGTAAAACTGAATTAACAAGTTATATCTTTGTATTTCACAGTCCTGCCTAGTACTGATTAAATTCAGGAAAGCTGTAAAATAACTGCATTACCCATAATATTGACACAGCATTAAACCCCACATAAACAAAAAACAAACACAGTAAAACTGAATTAACAAGTTATATCTTTGTATTTCACAGTCCTGCCTAGTACTGATTAAATTCAGGAAAGCAGTAAAATATCTGAAATTATAACGGAAATACCCATTATGTTGACACAGCATTAAATCTCACAAAAACAAAATAACAAACACAATAAAACCAAATTAACAAGTTATATCTTTGCAGGGTTGTCATTAAGAGCCTGCTGCCAGCCAATTCGACCGCTCGAATAATTTCTTGGTCGGCTCAAATCACAAAACAAATTATATGTGGAAATAAGTAGTAGTTATGATACCTAATTTTTTATTGCTTCAATGGCCTCCTTGAATTGAAAGTTGGCCTCTTACTTCAAAAATTAATGATAAACCTGTCATTGTATTTTACAGGTCACTCGATGGTCGACTACAGGTCTCCCAGCGGAAAGGTCATCCGCACGTCATCTACTGCCGGTTGTGGCGCTGGCCGGACCTTCAATCACACCAGGAACTCCGTGCAATCGACTCGTGCGAGTACGCTTACCACCTGAAGAAGGAGGAAGTATGCGTGAACCCCTACCATTACACTCGCATAGAGGTACCTATGGGTCTGCAGGCCTTCGATAGTGAAAACAGCATCGATTCAAACAGTTCTTTACTGAGTAAGTGTTCTGTTATCTCTCTTAACCTAAATTACGAAAACAAAGAATCAATTCAAACAGTTCTTTACTGAGTAAGTGTTCTGTTAATAGCTTCAAAGTGATTTAAAAAGTGAAAACAGAATCGATTCAAACAGTTCTCTACTGAGTAAGTGATTCTGTTAATAGCTTAAATTTCACTTAAATAGTGAGAACAGAATCAATTCCAACAGTTTTTTACTGAGTAAGTGCTTCTGTTAATAGCTAAAATATCACTTAAATTGTGAGAACAGTTCTTTACTGAGTAAGTATCTTAGATATCACTTAAATGGTGAAAACAGTATCAAATTCAAACAGTTCTTTACTGAGTAAGTGACTCTGTTAATAGCTTAGATATCACTTAAATGGTGAAAACAGTATCAAATTCAAACAGTTCTTTACTGAGTAAGTGACTCTGTTAATAGCTTAGATATCACTTAAATGGTGAAAACAGTATCAAATTCAAACAGTTCTTTACTGAGTAAGTGACTCTGTTAATAGCTTAGATATCACTTAAATGGTGAAAACAGTATCAAATTCAAACAGTTCTTTACTGAGTAAGTGACTCTGTTAATAGCTTAGATATCACTTAAATGGTGAAAACAGTATCAAATTCAAACAGTTCTTTACTGAGTAAGTGACTCTGTTAATAGCTTAGATATCACTTAAATGGTGAAAACAGTATCAAATTCAAACAGTTCTTTACTGAGTAAGTGACTCTGTTAATAGCTTAGATATCACTTAAATGGTGAAAACAGTATCAAATTCAAACAGTTCTTTACTGAGTAAGTGTTCTGTTAATAGCTTACATATCACTTAAATAGTGAGAACAGAATCAATTCAAACAGTTCTTTACTGAGTAAATGATTCTGTTAATAGCTTAAATATCACTTAAATGGTGAAAACAGTATCAATTCAAACAGTTCTTTACTGAGTAAAGGATTCTGTTAATAGCTTAAATATCACTTAAATAGTGAGAACAGAATCAATTCAAACAGTATTTTACTGAGTAAGTGATTCTGTTAATAGCTTAAATATCACTTAAATAGTGAGCACAGCATCAATTCAAACAGTTCTTTACTGAGTAAGTGATTCTGTAGCTTAAATATCACTTAAATAGTGAGAACAGAATCAATTCAAACAGTTCTTTTCTGAGTAAGTGTTCTGTTAATAGCTTAAATTTCACTTAAATAGTGAGAGCAGAATCTATTCAAACAGTTCTTTACTGAGTAAGTGTTTTGTTAATAGCTTAAATGTCACTTAAATAGTGAGAACAGAATCAATTCAAACAGTTTTTTACTGAGTAAGTGATCTGTTGATAGCTTAAATATCACTTAAATAGTGAGAACAGTATCAATTCAAACAGTTCTTTACTGAGTAAGTGATTCTAATAATAGCTTAAATAACACTTAAATAGTGAGCACAGAATCAATTCAAACAGTTCTTTTCTGAGTAAGTATTCTGTTAATAGCTTAAATATCACTTAAATAGTGAGAACAGAATCAATTCAAACAGTATTTTACTGAGTAAGTGATTCTGTTAATAGCTTTAATATCGCTTAAATAGTAAGAGCAGAATCTATTCAAACAGTTTATTTTTACTGAGTAAGTGATTCTGTTAATAGCTTAAATATCGCTTAAATAGTGAGAGCAGAATCTATTCAAACAGTTCTCTACTGAGTAAGTGATTCTGTTAATAGCTTAAATATCACTTAAATAGTGAGAACAGAATCTATTCAAACAGTTTTTTACTGAGTAAGTGATCTGTTAATTCAAACATTTTTTTACGGAGTAAGTGATCTGTTAATAGCTTAAATATATTAACAGCTTAAATATCACTTGAATATTGAGAATGGTATCAATTCAAACAGTTCTTTACTGAGTAAATGATCTGTTAATAGCTTAAATATCACTTAAATGGTGAAAACAGTATCAATTCAAACAGTTCTTTATGGAGTAAGTGTTCTGTTAATAGCTTAGATATCACTTAAGTAGTGGGAACAGAATCAATTCAAACAGTTTTTTACTGAGTAAGTGATCTGTTAATAGCTTAAATATATTAAAGCTTAAATATCACTTGAATATTGAGAATGGTATCAATTCAAACAGTTATTTACTGAGTAAATGATCTGTTAATAGCTTAAATATCACTTAAATGGTGAAAACAGTATCAATTCAAACAGTTAACCAAATCAAATTCGAAATCATTTGAAGACACTTTTTGACACTGTTCTTACAACCTATTTTGTACCTTATATCAACTAATAAACTTATAAACGCCAAACTTTCGACTGTCCCAAACTGAAAGAGCTTGCAGACGACATTTCAAAATGTGATGAAATGAGGAAGTAACCTTCTGATAGGGCAGAAAACATTGTAGGACAAGGAGTCTTCTGCAACAAAGTGGTTAAATCTGGTTATTGTTTAGTGATGGGTTAAACTGTATCTTGAGGTGACGATGAAAGGGGAACAATGGGCATGTGTTCATGAAAACATCCAATAAACCGTTGGTACGGTTGGCACGTTCACCATAGGATTTGAAACACAAAAGGAATTAGAAATATATCAGTATGTGGATTGTAGAAAGGCTTGTCAGGGATACAGAGGATATTCATTTTCAGGAAACACTGATTTAACACTTAACCAAACACAAATTTTGGACTGTCCCAAATAGAAAAAGTTTGCAGACCACACTTCAAAGTGTAATGAAGTTGGAAAATAATCTTCTGATAGGGCAGAAAACCATGTGGAAAAAGGAAAAACTGCTCGAGACGAGCAATTTTCCCTTTTCCCACAATGTTTTAAGAGCAATTTCTCCTCTTCCCACTGTTTTCCAGAGTCATCTGCAACAGAAAAATGATCCCTTACCAAACAATAACATTTTACTACTTTGTTGCAGACCACTCTACCCCTTACTCCATACTATTTTACTTTAACATATCTACTGCAGCAGTCTATAGAAATCCCCAGTGGTTACGGTGCTGGACTTAAAACTTCGGGGTCCCAAGTTCAAGCCCAACTGACATCTCTGGTTTTGTGGGAGTTGACTTTGGCAAGTCACCACAGAGACCCACCCTTGTACTGATGGATCCCTGAAAGCTGTTACAAAACTGAATAAATCGAGAATAGATGGTTGGTGTCGTAAATCGGAAATGTTATCCGGCAAGGTGTAGGAATATTATCTGGTGAGCCGAAGGCGAAACGGATAATATTCCTACGCCGAGCCCGATAACAGTTCCTATTCAAAGACACCAACCATTTATTCTGTTTATCCTGTTACCTTACGTATTTTTTAAACAACAAAATAAAAATAAAACACGAGAAAAAAACACAAAAACAAAGTAGAGAATGACGTAAACATGAGGTTGTGTGTCATGGCGTTCTTATGATGTCATAACTTGCCAAGTGCATGGGTTATATGGTTAGTGCCAGATATCAAAAATGTTATACGGCACCTAGTTATTGTTCCCAAAATGGCACTAGTGACAGGATAATTGTTCATACAGCGTTAAACACTTCAAAAAGAAGTCTTTAGAAATCACCATAACCAAAGGATAAGGAGGCCTCCAGGGCCAATTGATTATAGTACAGAACAAATCACACAGCCCCTCTCCACTTTCCCTTAAATCCTTGGTGCTATCTAAGATACTATCTATGTGTATAATATATGACTTACGCAAATATTTTCCTTAAGTTGTTTAGTAAATCCTGGTGACCACATTTGTATTATCATGAGAGGCAGTCTCCAGACTGACTTACGGAATCCTGATGGTTCTACCCGGCTTGACCAGCCCCTATGGCCAGTCAAGTATGGGTTCTTTCTCCAGCATCATGAGTCTGGCATCGCAACATAACTGAGATAATGTTCATGCGATGTAATACCCTTATAAAATAAACGAAAATAAATTACAAAGGGTTGACTGCTTATGAGCAATTTTAGTCTACATGTGAACAAACTGTACTTGTTTTATTTTTCCCATCCTTCGAAAGAAGCATCGTTCTATTTCAATCTTGATGTCATTCCCATGATCTAAAGCAAGTTGCAGTGATAATTTTACCTCTGCGTCCCGCGTCAAATACACATTAAAATTGCTGGGGACACATCATTTCAAAAGATATGTGTCCAGCCAGAAGCATTCTCATCTGCACAAGTAATGTTCACAATGTAGTAGACATAATAAAGCATGCTGTCTCATGCTTTCTTTCTATCAAATCTGCATTGTTTTGAGTCATTTAAGCTAAGATTATCATTAATAACAAGTGTTATACTATTTGACATGATTTTATAGCTTGGATCATTGGTACTCGGACGCATAGTTTTACCCTTGGACACATAGTTTCAAAAGAGGTGTGTCCAAAAGGACACGATAACTTTCATTTCTAAAATTAACACTGGATTGTAAAAACTAAGTTCCTTACGAAAGTTAAGGAATTACTATACCCTTGCAATGAATGGCTGAAAACTCTTTCAATTTTGGAAAAAGATCTATTGTGATCAATGGTCTTAAAAGATTTGACCTATTTCTCCATGGACACTTCTTTGAATAAATACAAATTTAAAATGATGCCTCAACATTCTTATGTCGTAACTTTGGTTAGTTGCTCTGGTAGAAAATGAAAGCAACTATAGATAGCAAATATTACATTGTAAATATAATATTTGCTTAGGATCACAATGGGTTGAAATCATTGTGGCAAAAGGAGAGATTGCTTATCACAAGAAACATGTACTTGTTTCACAGTGGTTTCCAAAGTATTTCAATTCCATTCCAGTGTGTTTAAGTAAGTTATTTTGGAGTGATGGGTAAAAAAAAATGGGGGGGGGGAGAGAAAAGTTATAGTGTAGAAGCTTGTAGATTAAAGGATACTTCAAAACACCTTTGAAATCACCGATGATATGCCATGTTTATTGAATTACTTTCACGTTAAGAAATACAATTTCCAGAAATTGTGGAAAATTTTCTTGGTGCTTTGATGGTTAGCTGTCAAGGGAAATATGGAGGGTTTAATGCAAGACTATAGTAAGTGCTTCATAAACAGGAAGCACTTACTATAGTATTGCACTGAGCCCTTGATATATATCCAGGCCTTTTTCATGTCATATAACAGGAACCCATAAAAGGCACTTTCCCAATTGGAATTTTTTTTTCAAAATCAAAATTACCCCAGCTTTTTGGTTTCCCAATTCAGCAATATCATCATACAATTTCCCCAAATCAATAGGCCTAGTCCTCCTCCCTATTTGAAGTAAAAAGGCCTGATACCTCTCTCTCTTCATTTCTTAACCCGGTCTGGCCTATAGTGGTTGGAAAAACTCATATTTGGTTTGGTAAGATAATCAAAGCACTGATATCGCTGAAGGACTAAGGTGCGTTTAAAGTAAAGCAAGATGATTTAGGATACATTTGAAAATTTCTTTGGGCAACATCTTGAGGAAAACAGCTGCTCCTTTTACCACCATTACTATAATAATTATTTCTGTGAACAGAACTGAACGATAGTCTATTTTTCGAATATCTGGACATTTTACAATTTCCCATGAGGCAACAGTTATAATAATATAGAGCAAAACAAAGCGAGCAAATCCGGACTACACTTCTAGTTCCAAGAAAGTGTTAGTCCGCACAGTGAAGGCGGATGTTTAATGAGTAATTGGGGTCAGACCATTGTTTGTGTATCGATAAAGTACCGTCCCTCAGAAAGTGGTATGTAAATTCAATGGACTAAAGTGCTGACGCACCCTTAGTCCAAAAATGGTTTTAAGTAAAGAAGGTTTCTCTGTTATCCTATAAAATATAACTTGACTGACTACTCATTTTATGAGAAGCTTCTGTTGCCCCCAAATTGGACATGTCACAAACACCATATCAAGGAATAAGTTCAACCCTTACAAGTAAATTTAAGATTCAAGGACTTAATCATGAACTTGATAAACATTCATGAACGTTCAATGGCCATTCATGAACACAAAGCTCTTCTTAACTTATTCATTTACTTTAAGAAAATGTTCATGATGTTCATGAACATGACTCAATGTATAATATGGACTTAATGTTAATTCATGAAAAAGTTCTGTGTTCATGAATGGCCATTTGATATTCATGAATGTTCATGAATAAGTTCTTGAATCTTCCACAAGGAAAGACTACATGCTTCACATTTGTGAATTACTATGATATAGCCTTGCTATGAACCCTCAATAGGGGGGGGGGGGAAGGGGGGGGATTGGATTAAAATGTAATTAGACTGTAATTCCACAAATCATACAGATGAGGAAGTTTCCACCTTGTCATTGTATGTTGTCAATTACTCATGTGGAGTAACTTTAAAACAATCATTATGCTCATTGTGGTTATTTTACCTTTTGGCGCAAAGGTCAATAACCTGGGTGAAAATAGATTTGTTTAACTAGGAAAGAATTTCAGGGAAACTTTTTTTAACTTGCGTTTTGTTGCCTAGCGGTTAGAGTACAGGGGCCCGTTTTACTAAACAGTTTACGCTTAAGATTTGCGTAAGTCTAAAGCAACAATTCATCTTATTTCAATATTGGACGAAGCAATATTGCAAAGTGACACATCATTGGAATCGTCTCTCCGAGACGCTTCCAATGAAGTGCCACATTGCAATATTGTACTTTCATTGAAGATATTATCCATGTTTATCAATTATGACTTACGCAAACATTTTCCGTAAGTTGTTTAGTAAAACGGACTACAGAACTTGAAATCAGATGGCCCATCTCCCTGTGGGTTCAAATCCCCGTGATATCTCCCTGTGGGTTCAAATCCCCATGATATCTCCCTGTTGGTTCAAATCCCCTTGATATCTCTTTGTGGGTTCAAAGCCCCGTGATATCTCCCTGTGGGTTCAAATCCCCGTGATATCTCCCTGTGGGTTCAAAGCCCCGTGATGATATTTGGATTATCATTAGAGGTAGTCATCCGTCGACTTACTACATGCCGATGACTCTACCTGGCTTAACCAGTTTCATAAAGGCAGTTTAGTATGGGGTCTTCCTCTATCAATAAGAGTTGGGCATTGCAACATTTCTAAGATAATGTTGACGCTGTGTAAAAAAACACCATATAAATCACAAAAATATTTTTGTTTCTCAAGATAGGTCCTTTTTTAACCTCTTATCTCATTTGCTGATGTTTAAGATCAGGCAGGAAACCAATTAATTAAGAAACCACTGTAAGAAAAGCAAAGATTGCTTGATGACGAGCATTTTATCTTTATGTCACTATGCTAACAATGCAAAAGAAAAAATGACGGTCTTTTATAGCTTAATAATTCTAAGGTGGTTGACATGTCATGAGGATATGAAAGGTTCTTGGGAGTATACTTTTGCAGAACTTAAAGGTCCCGGGTTCAAGCCCTACTGATATCTCTGGTTTTGTGGGAGTCGCCTTTGGCAAGTCACTTCAGAGCCCTAGCTTAGTACTTGTGGATCCAGGAAAGCTGTTACAAAATTTAAAGATTGTTGATACGGTACTTGCTAAGTGGACCCCTATGGGACCTGTGTCAGAAATAACTTAAACTTCACTTAAGACCCTTCAGAGCCCCAATGTTTTACTATTGAATTCCAGGAAAGCTGTAACAAAATTGAAAGATTGACAAAATATTAAATCTGGGACAATAATAAACAAGGTAAAATGTTACTTTTTCATTATCCATAGTAATCTTTCAGACTATGCGAATGAAATACAGACTTTACCAGACTGTTGATCTGGTAATTTTGATAGATTTACAGGACCAAATGGATTTTTTACCAGACCAAAAAATATTGTACTTTAAACAATGAACAATGAGCATCTTTGGCATAAATAAGGTATAACTACAATACAGTAAAAATATTTCGTCATGAAGATTGGTTCTTTTTTTCTGATGCGGCAATCTTATGTCAAAATTTCGAATGATCCAAATAGTGTCAGATTCTAAATTCAGTTTTTTGGATTTAAAGCACAATAACGCCATTTAAAGACAATTGGTTTAGACAAAATAAACCTACATACTGCCAAATAGTGGCATCAATTGCTGTTAAACAATAAAAAAGAAGCGCTAAATAAGGTTTTTCACACTACAGTGAGCATGCGCAATGGAAGTTTATCGGATGCAGAAAAATCGTCACCTAGTGTCAATTGAACTGTTCTTACAAAGTAAATATGATGAATACCAACAAGTTATGTGTATGGATCGGTTAAAAAGGGATTAATTCATAACTGTGAGTAATGCCATCTGATATTTTACTGTAATAATGGAAATCCGTCTTCAAATGTTGCAACAAAAATGTCATTATTTTGTCGCAGCGTCCTCCATTAAATGAATCGTTCGAAAGTTTGACATGACGAGAGATATTGCCTGATGCAAAATTTTCTCTATATTTCACAATATTGTTTAATCAGTTTGACTAAACTACAATATATCAATCATTTACTTTATTTCAATTTTCCCTTGCATATTCGAACAGATTTTTCCAGAGATCATCTTCGTTTCTTGTTACATTTAATTATAGTAGCGAATGAAGTTTACAGCAGCTGGTTTCCGAATTATGGCCACATTGACCTATCTTTCATGCAATGCAGGGTAAAACAAGAGCTTGAGCCTATTTTTGTCACAATCTTTCAATACCGACGTTGATAAACCGGGATACCACAAATGACGTCATTTGAATGGCTCAGCTTAATTTGCCTGGTAACCTCACTTATAACCATTCAATGCGGTGAAAAAGTACAAATTAATACAAATCAGTCAAATAAATAGATGCTCGCAGGGGGAAGTGAAAGGAAGTTCCCAACTGAAAACGGTTACCGGACAATCGGACCGTCATTTTTGAAAAACACGTCAGACCTAAATTTTAACTGAACTAGTCTGGCAGTCCGACGTAGTTTCGCTATGACTGATCTTTATCTTTTTTTTTCAGTTCTAAAGCTTAGATTGATAAACAAAATTTATGCTTATGCAAACATGTTAGATCCAGGCCAGTGCCAAGTAAATAGGCAGCTAGCCTCTGATCTTACGTGTTTGCTACTCTGAGTATCTTTCCTTATCAAAATTAAGCAGGTAGGTTTTTAAGGTTTTGGAAAGCAGACAACACAAAAATCTATCTTTAGAAAATTACCCAGCATTCTAAGGGTTAAGCAATTACTGGGACTGGGTTTTAAATGAAACATGATTTATTGCACAAGATGAAAGGGGCTCAAACAGAAAGAATAGATATTGTAATAAAAATTGGAGGACATGACTTAAATAGAAAAATAATAAGGGTTATACTGTAAAAAGGAGTAATTTGCTTGTCTACAAAATTGAAATAGTGACATAATTTCAAGACATTTCTCCAATATAAGAGAAATTAGTGTTTATAATGGAGTAATTTGCTTGTTTGAAAATTTTTAAGTAATGACAGAATTTCAAAACAATACCCACAAAGCACAATAATTTGTTTTTTCAAAAAGAAATAGTTGCTTGTACCATGTGGATCTAAATGTCTTTATTGATGTGAAGTGTGGGGATATTATAGCTGAAGTAATGTTGACATTGTGTAAAATACTAATGGATAATCTTAAAACAGTGTCAGTAATACAGTAGGGAAGGTTATTGAACTTTTGATGTAGCCCAATTCACACTTAATTTTTTCTCTAGGTGAGAAAGAAAAGAAATCTGAAGAAAACCTGTAATGATTCATTAGTCTTTATTTCCTGTCAGACAATAGTTGTCACATCAAATCCAGCCATACTGATGAAACAACTTTGAACTATCAATGCTTTTGGAATGTCAAACTTGTGTGTTCGTAATTATTCTAGCTGCATTGTTTTAAGAGTAAATGCAATATGACTTTGTTATGGTTTCAATATTAGATTGAGAAATAAGGTTGCAAATCAGGGTCTTGTAATGTTATGCATTATTAACAAAAATTCAATGCCAACACTGCCTTGAACATGCAAAGTGCCAACATTGTCTCATACATGCAATGCCAACACGGGCTCAAACATGATATGCCAAAGTATGGCTTAAACATACAATGCCAATGCTGGCTCAAACATGATATACCATCTATGACTTAAATATACAATGCCAACACTGCCTCTAACATAAAATGCAATGCCAACACTGCCTCTAACATAATATGCAATGCCAACACTGCCTCTAACATAATATGCAATGCCAACACTGCCTCTAACATAATATGCAATGCCAACACTGCCTCTAACATAACATGCAATGCCAACACAGCCTCAAATATGCAATGCCAGCTATGGCTGAAACTTTCAATTACAAGAGTGAATCAAACATGCAATGCCAACACTGCCTCTAACATAATATGCAATGTCGACATTGCCTAGAACATGAAATGCCAACACAGTCTCAAACATGTAATGCCAACTATGGCTGAAACTTGCATTTACCAACAGTGAATCAAACATGTATTGCCAACACCGTATCAAACATGCCATGCCAACACTGCCTTGGGTTTGTCAAATACCAGGGCCTCCGCTGCCGATCGCCAATGTCGCCAAATGCGAAAAGTCTCGTCAATTTGCGACAAAAATAACAGTTTTGTGAAAGTGTTTGCGACAAACCGTATTTACCAATCATGCATGACATAAGCGACCCGGAGTAATAGCCATTTCCCGTACTGGAGTTATTGAGGCATTCTGCGTGTATAAACACAGGAACCATCCCGGTAATGACCCGTATCTTTAGCAGTTTGCACGCAACCGAGTTCGTACACAAATGACTGTCACTTATCGGATTAAAGTTTAATCACTTCATATGACTCGTGCGGCAACAGTTATGTTTGCGCCGCGTGTGTGAAATTGCCCTGACACCTATCCTGAAATGTGTGTGTAAATATAACAGTTTGACGAGAACGCATGATCGGAGACAATGTGAAAATTAGATGACAATTATCAAACACCGTCGGGTTTTGAAAATTAAAGACGGTGAATAACGAACCTATTTTAGGTATATTGCTCGTTCATCACAATGAAGCATTTACAACAAAATCGGCGAGATGCATTCTCTTTATAAACTGACTGATTTCGCAATTTAATGCCAATTGAAAAAAAAGAAATAGAAAACAAAATAGACCTTTTATTTTAACATTTGTTTCTGTCAATTCAAAAGCTTGTTTCATTTTTTTTTAATAAATCCGCTCAGCTCAATTCATATAGTTATGTGTTTCATGTTTTTTGTACAATTTAGTGATATTTATAGACAACCCTTATGGTATCTTTAAAATAGATTTATATTAAACGCAAAATAATGAAGCATGGGGGACCATTCTTGCTTGTCTGTTATCAGGTGTTATACAGTTTGACATCAACTCTTTATTTATTGACAACGAATTATTTCTTTTGTAAAACTATTTAATTAGCGCATGGGAAGAGCCAAAGACTTCCCCATTTAATAGTAGTTTATGATAAGATAAATAAAGTTATGAGCTGCTGTGCACATATTTAAAACATTATAATGAACAAAATCCTTCTTACTACTCATAATAATTACCGTCAAGCCTTCAATTTAAAATTGGCTCAACTTTTGGCTCCACTTTCTTAAATTTGGCTCCAAAAAAATCCAATTTGCGAAAATGGTTGCGATAAGAAAAAAAACTCCAGGGGAGGCACTGAATACTGAAATCTTTGTCCTATTTTGTAGGGACTGATCAGGATTGTCTAATACAGATGATTCTCATGGATAGCCACAATATATTTATAACAAAGAAACAATAAAGAATGGAGCAAGTGAAATATGTCCTCCTCTTAAGATTGAGCTCGGATAGTAAATGATGCTCATAGTTTTAAAATGTCAGGCATCACTTACTGTGTCAGATTGTTCATTTAATATCTTCATCAGACAGGCATTGGAACCTGCCTTTTGCTCAACAAATCACTGTGAGTCCTGATTTATTTCCAGATTTTATACCAGAAGTCTTTCCCATAAACACAATGGTACCCTCCAATTTACCTAGATACGTTGCAGAAATTAATCACACTTGGGTTTGCCTTTGTGAATTCATCATTTGATTACTACAGACATGTTCTTTGCTCAGTTGGTTACTGTTGCTTTCAATTTTGATGTGACACAAATTCCCATATGTTGGACACATTGTTGGTTAACCCTTTACCAAACAACAGAAATTCGACAGTCCCATATTGAAAAAGTTTGCAGACAACATATATCAAAATGGGATGGCATTTGAAAACAATCTTCTGATGGGACAGAAAACATTGTGGGAAAAGGAAAAATTGCTCGTAATGAGAAATTTCTCCTTTTCCCATAGTTTTTTCCAGAGTCGTCTGCAACTTAGTGGTTAAATGTTGTTAATGTTTGGTTATGAGTAAAAAACACAACTTGAATACCATTTAATAGTTTATGGAGGACAGTAGTGGAGGACAATGGTCCAGGGGTAGACCATTGGCATGGGTACACAAGGGTCCTGGGTTCGTATCCTGTGAGTGGCAGTATCTGCCTTGCAACCTTTCACAAATCCACATTGGAAACAAGTAAGGGTTAAGTATTCAAAAAGCAGTATAGAGAGTGATTAATCTATGTTGTAAGCAGAGGTTTCATTAAGAGCCAGGGGCCAGGGATTTCCCTTGGCTACTTTGACAAGAAATCCCGGCTACTTTGCTCAGTTTTTTGATAATCCTGATGAGGTCCCCCGATACTCCGCCTACTTTTGCAAATCAACCTCCTACTACAAATATTAATGAAACGAATTATTTTCGCAGTCAATATGAAATAAATAAATTTTGACCTAACACATATAAGGTCACAGTGGCCTAGTGGTAAAGGCATCTGCCTTGGGATGGGGAGGTCCAAGGTTCGAACCCCACAGGGCTTTCTTCCCGAGAATGTTTCTCGTAGAACTTGTTACAAAATGGTTGCCATTTCATGAGCCGGGAGCTAGTTAAATTTAATGGTTACCGACTTGTATCCACTTGGTGCCTAGCATAGCGATAGAAGCTGAGAGGTCCTTGGTATAGTCATTGAAAAGAGTCTCATAAGCCAAAACTGGCTGGCACTTTCAATAAGGGTGACACTATAATAAAATAACCTTTACCTTTTATTTGATGGTTTTACTTTCAGATCTACCTCCAGTTTTGGTGCCCCGTAACACGGAGATCCCCAACAAACTACCGGAGCTGGAAAACTATGCTACAACAATACCAGAAAACACAGAGTTCCCGACAAGCCTTAGTGAGAATTTCTCCATACCTGGTAAGCCAATCAGCTTCTCTTGTATCAGGGTCTTTCCCTGGCCTTTAAACCCATAGAATGCTGGGTAACTTTCTAAAAATAGATTTTTGTGTCTTCTGCTTTCCAAAACCTTTAATATGTGCTTAATTTTGATGAGGATATAAACTGAGAGTAGCAAACAGATTAGATAGATCACAGGCCAGCAGCCAATTTACTTGGTGGCTGGCCAGTGATCTAACCTGTTTGCAAAAGCAATGAAGTTGGTTCCAGCACTTTAGGGGTTAAGCGCTGCGGGACCTCAGCGCCTGAACTTCAAAAAAAGCACTCCCCCCAGCACCTTAATTGATTCTGCTACATGTGCTTAGAAATTGTCCCCAGCACTTAGGATTTATCCTGCAGGTAGTATACTTGCTTCTGACATTGTTTAGTAGATTTGATTTGGTTTAAAAACAGGAATTGCAAGAACATGAATAGGTGTACTGATTGACACAATATACCTTAAAACTGTTGAAAATGCTATAAAGTCCTTATCAAACCAATGACCTGCTATTGATTGATTAGAGTTCCCTTCAGTTTAAACTTATTCAATTTACATTGATTGTGACGGAACCTTGAAGCTTATTAAATTCACTGTCTATGACTGTTGCCTTCTGCTTCCTGGCTACTAAATCAGTACTCACGCCGATTTGTGGGCTTAAGTCTTGGCAATTTTCACCTTGCCTAACGAGGATTGAACCCAAAAACCTTTGGAAAAGAGGCCAAGGGTGGAACGGGGCCGATGATTGTTTGGATTGATATTGTGTAGGCTTTCTATCTCCATAAGAGATAATTCAGGAATTTTTTTAACCCTTAGAATGCTGGGTATTTTTTTCTAAAATAGGTTTTTGTGTCGACTGCTTTCCAAAACTTTTAATATCTGCTTAATTTTGTTGAGAAAAGATATCCTGAATAGCAAACAGATAAGATCACAGGCCAGCTGCCAATTTAATTGGTGGCTGGCCTGGATCATACTTTTTTTTAATTTTTAAATCAGCAGATATGTTGATGAAGCAAATCATCTCAGTTTTCTTCTGAGATATCTTTTTATTTTAGTTAGTTTTTTGTGAAATTTTCTCCATACGAGCAATTAAACATTTTAAATTGATCCTCATAAGCAATTTTATCAATTTGTCACATCAGTTTCTACCAAATATCACAAAGAAAATGTGTTTTTTTGTGTGTGTGTAATTTTTTCACCAGCTGTTGCTCTTAACTTGAGCCAGTCATCCAATCATCCAGAAAATCATCCAATGGGGAATTAGTATGATTGTATGATGGACATTGATGACATATTTGATAAAATATAACTATCTTAGGAAATGAATTTTTTTAGCTCACCTGAGCACAAAGTGCTCAAGGTGAGCTTTTGTGATCGCCCAATGTCTGTTGTCCGTCGTGTGCTGTCAACAATTTCTTTAAACATTTCCTTAATCATTGAGCCAATCATTACCAAACTTCACAGGAATATCTGTTGGGTGATGCTCTTAAAAAGTTGTTCAAAGAAATTGATTTCCATGCAGAAAAAAAGGTCAATGCATAGAAGCACAAGAAACTCTGTGTGAAAGTTAAAAGCAATGTTTCTAACTATTCTTCAAATAGGTTGTAATCTCAGGTGAGCGGTTCAAGGGCAATTATGGCCCTCTTGTTTTACAGTGTTCTCTGACGGGACAAATTTTCACTTTGTTCTCTGACAATCTTTACTGCAAAGACACTGCGAGTCCTCTTGAAATTTGAATGAGTTGAAGGAGAAAATCAATAAGCTTGAAACATTATTTCCTGGTACATAAAAAAAGACCTTTAACCCTTTCCCAAACAACAAATTTTTCAACTCTCCCAATTTGAAAGGGTTTGCAGACGACATTTCCTATGTGATGAAATTGGAAAATAATCTTCTGATAGGCTAGAAAACTTTGTGGGAAAAGGAAAAATTGCTTATCATGAGCAATTTCTCCGTTTCCCTCAATCTTTTCTAAAGTTGTCTGCGACAAAGTGGTCAAATGACGTTATTGTTTCGGAAAGGGTTAAATGGTTGGTATTGGGTACAGTGAAAGTAAATTCAATGGTTTAATATACCATTTCTATATAGACAATGCAAAACATTAACTTTGATACCACAATGGGCCATGTTTTTTTCATTGCATGATGATAGGGAATTAGATACCTTAAAAAGAATATATCCATACCAGACAAATATTCATAAGGTCGTTCCTATTAGAATTAAGGGTTAAAAGAATCACTTTTCTGGAAACAAGGAAGCAGTTTGACAGTTAAATTTATGCCCTGAATATAATGAAGGAGGGGTTATTTATAAGGGGAGGAGCTTGAGTGAAAGAAAGGAGGGATCAGTCAAAAGCAAGGCGGAGTTAGATAAAAATGAATTCTGGATTCAAAGTAGAATTGAAATGAGAAACAGAAACATGAGACTTGACTTATTCGTAACTTAAGGTCCCTTGATTATGATAAAGTGGTAAAGTTGTAAATCTTTTTTGTCCCATCAATATATCAACTGTTTCTTTCACTTTGCAACATATATTAAGAATACCGCTGTTGTAGATGTCATTTTAAAATATTGTCACAAAAGAAGGATGTGATATCCCTTTTTGTTATAAATACAATTTTTAAAGCAACTGCAGCAGACAACTCCAGAAGCTATTGTTATTATCATAACAAGCATTCTCTTTTGGTTACAAATTTTTCCCAATATTGCTATTTTTTCATATCTTTTTAGTATTATTTGCACCATCATGCCTTCAAGAACTTCTCAAAATCCCATACAATTTGTCAATCATTCATCATAAACCTTTCAAACTTTTCATAATTATTTATTAATTAATTCTTTTTCATCTGCTGCAAGATGCTTTAAACAGGGAAAAGATAAAGGAAAAAACAACACTTCATGATGAACTGGAATTTTAGACAACCAGCCCAATTAAAGTCAAAAGCATTAGACAACATCATCAGTGAATAATGATGATCTTTGTGTTAGTATTGTAACATAGAGTAAAACATGTTGTTTCAAAATCATTTAATTACAATATGAATCAAATGTCTCAGTGATTGAAGAAAAGAACAAAGACAGCTCATGCAAATTGGCTTTCTATCTTTTCTATAATTATATAATCTCAACAGTCATGAAAGGTAGCCCTAAGGCTGGCTGGCTATTTGGAATGCATTATGGTTTTAGCAGGCCTGACCAGCCTTTTTGCGTAGTTTTAATTGGGTCATCATCCATCAATTACAAGACAAGCTTTTCAATATAACTGAAAAATTGTTGACATGATGAAAAACCCGAACAGACTTTAAAGTAATCCTATAAGAAGGTAAGTTTTAAATTCAATCAGAAATGCTATAATTGCGCTCTGAACATACAATCACATTAGGGTTATATGATGATCAAATGGCTTGTCATAAGAAAAAAAGAGTTTGCTCTTCACCCTTGATTTAGACAGCTGGCCATATATTTTGAAGCGTTGTATGACCCAGTGTTTAAGGTGGTGACCTAACCCAAGAGTCCCTTGTTAGAGCCCCAGCGCTGTAGGTTTTGTGGGAATGTCTTTTTGAAAGGCATTTAACCCTATTCCAAACGATAACGACATTAAGCTTTATTGCAAATGTCTTTAGAAAACATTGTGGGAAAAGGACAAATTGCTCGTAACGAGCAATTTCTCCTTTTCCCACAATGTTTTCTGCCCTATAAGAAGATTATTTTTCAGTTTCATTACATTTTGAAATGTCGTCTGCAAACTCTTTCATTTTGGGACAGTCGAAAATTTGCTGTTTGGTAAAGGGTTAAGACCCTTTGTCTAGTAATGGTGAAAGCCATATATTATAAAGAAAATGTTGACACTGTGTTAAGCCAATAATGTTTGGATCCAGCATGGTCCAGAGGTTAAGATAGAAGACACATAATTGGGGTTTCCTGGGTTTAATCCCCACTAGTGTTAGTGATTCTAAAGGAAGATCCTTTGCCAAAATGCACCTTACAGCAACAAAAAAAAATTGAAAAAATTGTTGACACAGCATGTACCCTTTACCAAATGCCAAATCTTTGACTGTCCCAAATTGAAAGAGTTTGCAGACGTCATTTTGAAATATGATGAAATTGAACAATAATCTTTTGATAGGGCAGAAAGCATTGTTGGAAAAGGAGAAATCACTCGTTAAGAGCAATATCTCCTTTTCCCCACAGTGTTTTCCAGAGTCGTCTGCAAGAAACTGGTCAAATGTCCTTATTGTTTGATAATGGGTTAATCCCATTACAAAAAAGTTAATCTGGCTGAGGTCTCAAAGGCTTTGAAGCAGACAACATTAAAAAAGCACATTTTCCTAAAAATTCCAATCTTCTGATGTTCTGTTACATAAAATTGCTTTTTCTTTACAACATTTTGAATAATAAAAGTGGAATACATTTCAATATAAAGATAATTTGCTCTAAAATACCTTTCAATGCATGAACTCATGAAAATCGTCTCACAACACAAGGCTTTGAGATTAAAGTTTACAGCATTCAGCAAATAAAATCTTACGCCTGTCTGGTTCAGAATTTCTAAAATGTCAAATACAACAATATGATTTGCATAGCTGAGAAGGTTAGCATTTACAATTCAGTTTCTTAGAATTTGTGGCAGCTGACATTCAAGGTTTTTCTTAAACAAGGGATTTAACCCTTTCCCTAACAACAAATTTTCAACTGTCCCAAATTGAAAGAGAGTGCAGATGACATTTCAAAATGTGATGAAATTGGATAATATTCTTCAGATAAAGCAGAAAACCTTGTGGGAAAAGGAAAAATTGCTCGTCACGAGCAATTCCTCCTTTTCCCACAATGTTTTCTAAAGTCATCTGCAACAAAGTGGTCAAATGTCGTTTTTGTTTAGGAAAGGGTTAAAAAAGAAATATACACATATGTATTTATTAAGTATGTAGGAAGAGGTTGCTATTTTGGATGTGCCATAGTGATAGGAGAACAGAACTTGAAATCACATGGCCCCTCTTGCTGCCTCTTGTTCTACTCTGCCTCTTTTTCTACTCTGCCTCTTTTTCTACTCTGCCTCTTTTTCTACTCTGCCTCTTTTTCTACTCTGCCTCTTTTTCTACTCTGCCTCTTTTTCTACTCTGCCTCTTTTTCTACTCTGCCTCTTTTTCTACTCTGCCTCTTTTTCTACTCTGCCCCTTTTTCTACTCTGCCTCTTTTTCTACTCTGCCTCTTTTTCTAGCCTTTTTCTACTCTGCCTCTTTTTCTACTCTGCCTCTTTTTCTACTCTGCCTCTTTTTCTACTCTGCCCCTTTTTCTACTCTGCCTCTTTTTCTACTCTGCCTCTTTTTCTCTGCCTCTTTTTCTACTCTGCCTCTTTTTCTACTCTGCCTCTTTTTCTACTCTGCCCCTTTTTCTACTCTGCCTCTTTTTCTACTCTGCCTCTTTTTCTACTCTGCCTCTTTTTCTACTCTGCCTCTTTTTCTACTCTGCCTCTTTTTCTACTCTGCCTCTTTTTCTACTCTGCCTCTTTTTCTACTCTGCCTCTTTTTCTACTCTGCCCCTTTTTCTACTCTGCCTCTTTTTCTACTCTGCCTCTTTTTCTGCCTCTTTTTCTACTCTGCCTCTTTTTCTACTCTGCCTCTTTTTCTACTCTGCCTCTTTTTCTACTCTGCCTCTTTTCTCTCTGCCTTTTTCTACTCTGCCTCTTTTTCTACTCTGCCCCTTTTTCTACTCTGCCTCTTTTTCTACTCTGCCTCTTTTTCTACTCTGCCTCTTTTTCTACTCTGCCCCTTTTTCTACTCTGCCTCTTTTTCTACTCTGCCTCTTTTTCTAGCCTCTTTTTCTACTCTGCCTCTTTTTCTACTCTGCCTTTGTTTGTCACAATACAATGTGATTTGTTTGTCTTTTAGCGCAAAAATTGAATTCCTAGAACCTGTTATTGGGCGGTACTAGTTAGGAATTGCAACAAGCATGGAAAAGAGCATTGGTAGTAGCAATGTTACTGAAATACTGCCCATATTGGCATTTAATTCCAACAACTTGTTGAATCCAGGTTTAGTGTATTTTAGACATATTGCTGTGATCAGGGCACCTTTATCCAAACTTCTTGTATTTATTTGACAATTTGTCTTTGCTCAACATTGATAAATAACTGTCGGAAAATTTTTAAAAATGGTGTTAAACCAGAATTAAAGAGAATCTTTGAAATTGTTATAATGTTGTTTTTTTCACTGTAGATTCTAGACAGTTTATTTTAAAAAGTTAAGGTCTCAATCTATGAGAGTCTCTTTTAGGTTTAGGTTGGTTTATTTTACTCCCCATATGTACAGTGTTTTAATTGGCATTGATGCATCAGAGTTACTATGGTAATTTGTCTAGCTGTCTTTTCTTTTTAAGGGTATTCAATCACTTAAGCAGAAACCAAGACGCAATAATTGAACAATTAAATGTGAAGTCAAGATATAGCAATTCAGTAGAATTTAAGCATTTATGAATGTTTTAATTGACATTGCAAGCAGTATTGAATAAAAGCAACGAAAACTGAAAATAGCTAACTTTTCTTTAGTTTTGATACATGTTTTAGTTCTTAGGTATTGAAGAGATGCTTTCTTTATTGGACAGTTTGAGATTGAATTTCCTTTTTTTTTAACCTTATTCTCGGGCTACCCCTTATTCCTCACTTTGGCATACCACATTAGTTTTCTACCAAAACTCTAAAAAAAATATAATTCTTCATGTTATTTTTGTTATCTGCTGTTGCATTAAATTTGTGGGGACAGCAGTCCAGGTTAAGTGTGTCAGCCTCTGGACACAAGGGTTGTGGATCATGGTACATACCGCGTTGTGAAAAATTATTTTATTCATGTTAAGCTTATCTTTCCTCCAAATTGGACCAGTGACGAAATCACACAAGAGGGTTTGGGTCAATAAATGGCTGACATAGAGAGTGCATCGTTTCTGAGGTTTTGTGATGCCGCGGACAATACTTGACATTACTTGGTAGATCTGAAATGTTTGGACAGGACTTGATTCTTGACTGGATTGTGATGCAGAATGATTAAGTTTGGCCATTGATTAGAGATTTTGCCTGTGTCCCCAATAAAAGAAATTTCACGGGTTCAGCAAAGAAATTCATGGGTTCAGCGCAATACTATAGTAAGTTCTTCATGTTTATGAAACACTTACTATAGTCTTGCACTGAACCCTTGAATTATATATCCCGCAACTTCACCACAGAACATAATTCTTTTTTCTTTGACAAAATTTAATGCAGAATGGCATTTGCAATTGGTAGTTTTAACCCCTAAAATGCTTGGTGGTTTTCTGAAAATAGATTTTTGTGACGTCTGCTTTCCATAACCTTAAATATCTGATGAATTTTTATAAGGAAAGATACTCAGAGAAGGAAACATGTCAGATCATAGGCCAGACACCAATTTACTTAGATCTAACCTGCTTGCATAAGCATGAAGTCAGTTCCAGCATGATAAAGGATAAGCTTAATTTCCATGGTAATTCACTATGACACATTTATTGTAGGTCTTTTATATTACATTGACTGTCACAAAAGGATAAGATAGAACATAGGTGTTTAACTATCGCATAAAAACAAACTAGGGAATTCAGGAAAAAATACAAGTCATAAGTGTTTGAATTGTTTTCAGTGATGTTTTTTTCTCCAACTTATTACCTTAAATTTGTATAATCTTTAAGTATTTACAACAGTTTACTATAATTTGTAGAACAAAATATATTGTGACTTCTTTGCATCTGATTTACTTTTGAAAAAATCTTAAAATGAAGCTATTGCTTACATTAAAAAGAACCTTAAATCATATTTTTTATCTTATATTTTTAGTTTTCATGAAAATTTTGCATAAATTTGACTGTCAAAATTTTTTAATTTGTCTGATGCAAACTACATGGAAAAGCTACTTAAGGATTTCAAGTTGTTAGTGTTAAGGAAAAGGTTTTGATGCAAGCAAAATTTTACGACTGTAATTAAAGACATTCTTTTATTCTTAGCAAGTCACGATTTTAATGTGTCAAAACAATGTAAATGTTAGAAACCATTTCTTTCTGCTTATACCAGCTGATGCTGTTTGTTTATCCCTCTCCCAAACAACAAATTTTCGACTGTCCCAAATTGAAAGAGTTTGCGGACGACATTTCAAAATGTGATGAAATTGAAAACAAATCTTCTGATAGGGCAGAAAACATTGTGGGAAAAGGAAAAATTGCTTGTTACAAGCAATTTCTCCTTTTCCCACATTATTTTCTAAAGTCATCTGCAACAAAGTGGTCAAATGTCATTACTGTTTGGGAAAGGGTTAATGACTTTGTGACAGTTGCGAGTGGTAACAGGGGTGGCGCAATTCGAGTTTTATTCACTTGGGCGTTATTGCAAAATATCTTTCTAACTTTGTCTGTAAAATGGTTATAAAGTAAACTTTAGTAAAGATTCACATGTCTGTTAAGGCCTTTGAATAAGCTGGGCAAAACAGACATTGATTCCGCAACCCTTGGGAAAAACTTCCGGCCGATTTTTAGGATGCTAACGGTTCTACCCGTAGTTAAATTGAGTTGAAGCTTTGGGTTGTTCTCTGTTGATTAATAGTTTGGCATCGCAGTATGAGTACTTTACTGTTGATATAATATAAATCCTTAACGATCATTTAACAAACATACAAACCAATAGGTATTACCAAAAAGTAATGGGTTAATTGCTTTAACACAGTACATAAATATGGAGTATGGTTTAAAACCATTATGACAAAAGAATATCCTTCTGAGTAATGCCTATTTTTCTTACAATCATTTCCTTAACTGTCAACTTTGCATGTTAACCCATTACCAAACAATAACGACATTTAACCACTTTGTTGCAGATGACTTTAGAAAACAATGTGGGAAAAGGAGAAATTGCTTGTAACAAGCAATTTTTCCTTTTCCCACAATTATTTCTGCCCTATCAGAAGATTTGTTTTCAATTTCATCCCATTTTGGAATTTTGTCTGCAAACTCTTTCAATTTGGGACAGTTGAAAATTTGGTGTTTGGTGCAGGGTTATGGTTCAAGGTAGTAAGGATAGATATTGAGTGAGGTTTAAAAAACATTATGACAAAAGGATAAGAATTTCTATACGAGCAAAGTCTAATTTTCTTGCAATGATATCCTAAACTCTCAACTTTGCATGTTGGTTAACCCTTTACCAAATGCCAAATTTTCTACTGCCCCACATTGAAAGAGTTTGCAGATGACATTCCAAAAAGTGATGAAATTGGAAAATAATCTTCCGATAGGGCTGAAAACATTGTGGGAAAAGGGAAAATTGCTCAATCCAAGCACTATTTTCTTTTCCAACAATGTTTTCCAGAGTCATCTGCAACAAAGTGTTTGAATGTCAGTATTGTTTGGTAAAGTGTTAAGGCTTTTGAAATTGAGTTTGCCAGTCCCGAAAAACAATGTGGCAAAGAAGTGTCTCTTCATGAGTAATGTCTACTTCTCTTGCAATGATATCCTATAATCTCAACCTTAAATCTTGGTTAATACAGCTTTATTCGAACCTTTTCTCCAGTATGTATATTCAAGTAAGGAGTTACATTCTCTCGTCTGTATCACTCCTCCCTTCATTGAGACAAAGAATTATCTCTTCATGAGTAATGTCTACTTCTCTTGCAATGATATCCTATACTCTCAAGCTTAAATCTTGGTTAATACAGCTTTATTTCGAACCTTTTCTCCAGTATGTATATTCAAGTAAGGACTTACATTCTCTCATCTGTATCACTCCTCCCTTCATTGAGACAGAGAAGTATCTCTTTATGAGCAAAGTCTACTTTTCTTGCAATGATATCTTAAACTCTCAACCTTAATTCTTGGTTAATACAGCTTTATTTCGAACGTTTCCTCCAGTATGTATATTCAAGTAAGGATTTACATTCGCCCGTCTGTATCACTCCTCCCTTCATTGAGACAAAGAAGTATCTCTTTATGAGCAAAGTCTACTTCTCTTGCAATGATATCTTAAACTCTCAACTTTAATTCTTGGTTAATACAGCTTTATTTCAAACCTTTCCTCCAGTATGTATCAAGTAAGGAGTTACATTCTCTCGTCTGTATCACTCATTCCTTCATTGAGACAGAGAAGTATCTCTTAATGAGCAAAGTCTACTTCTCTTGCAATGATCTCTTAAACTCTCAACCTTAAATCTTGGTTAATACAGCTTTATTTCGAACCTTTCCTCCAGTATGTTTTCTCTAGTAAGGAGTTAAATTCGCCCGTCTGCAGCAGGCAGACACTTAGTCTCAATAATGATCCGTGAACGAAGCTTTTTTCGTCATTTGGACATTTATCGTGCTTCGCTACGTCTCAAGTCCAACGTGATTTTTATGTTACAAAATTTCGAAAGACCGACTCAGTGCTTTTAACTTGCGATTTTTTGTGTTCAAAGGGACCAAAAAATAAACGGAAACTTGAAATACATACATAAATCATTTATGAATCGTCTCAACCCACACAAGTTTCCAGTACACCTCTTATATGCGAGTTATCTATCAAGAAACATCGACGATGCTCAAAAATAAACAATCGCCGTCCATGTTGTTTACCACCGGCCGCGAGATTCCCACGGATATCTTGCGGGTCAAAGGTCATCGCTTTATGTATACAGTTTGGGATGAAGTACGCGTCTTCCCCCTAAAGTCGAGTTGTACTTAGTTGAGCTCTCTTCACATACAGATTCGGAGAAGATATGCTTGGATAAGATGTCTTTTGCAAACCAGCATTTGAAGCATAGTCCGTTATGGTTTTTCTAAAATAACATCCTTGTTTTTGTTACCTATTAATTCGCTTATTTTGTTTAAGTAGGCCTATTACGTGATTGTAGTGTTACCAAAAATAAAAAAACTATATATACTTTTTTTTTCAAAATGAACGGAAATCATTTCATGTTTTGTTTTGAATCGAATCTAACAGGAATAAGGATCATTCAACCCTTTCCCAAATAACAAATTTTCGACTGTTCCAAATTGAAAGAGTTTGCAGACGACATTTCAAAATGTGATGAAATTGAAAAATAATCTGATAGGGCAGAAAACATTGTGGGAAAAGGACAAACTACTCGTCACAATCAATTGCTCCTTTTCCCACAATGTTTTGCACAGTATCTGCAACAAACTGGTCAAATGTCGTTGTTGTTTGGGAAAGGGTTAAAAGTTCAATTTATAAAATTGTGATTGGAGTTATATTTACGCCTAGCGTAAAACGCCTGACGTCGGACCGATAAAACTTGTAGTTGATTTCCTTGTAACTATAACAAACTGTTTCCTTCACCTGTGTTGGATCGGTGATGTTCAGTCCTATGTACACCAAACATATACTTACTGCAACTAGTGTTTAAAAAGTTACTCATGAAGTATTACGTTGGGTGTTCATTGGGTACATGCTATCAGCGACCTGCATGTGAAAACCGCATAACCAGAGCCTATCTATCACGTATTTACATAGTAGATTTAATGTCAAAGGAATAAAACAACACATTTCGACATAATGAATATTTCACTTAACACCTTCATAACAATATGTCGTTGCACAGTGTTTATAGTGCTTGAAGAAGGGGTGGGGATAAATAGTTCAAGCTTATTATCATCAATCCTTTACCAGACAACAAGAGGAATCTGTGGGTTTGTTTTGCAGACGACGTTATATACATGTGTCGTAAACCTCGCCTCGGGTAGCGAGTTTTACCGGGTTCGGGCTCTGGATCAAAATTGTCTAACTCGGATTAAACAATTAGTTAGTCAGGATCACACCACAAGCTTTTAAATTAAATGACAATTAAGCTAGCTAGAGCCTAACAAGAAAAATAACAAAATCTTAAAATGAAATAATAAAGATTTTAATCCCTTAAAGTTACAAAGTCAAGTTATTAAACCAAAATGAAACAAAGTGCTTTTCTCACAATGTTTCAAGTTCGGACATAAAGCGTTCAATAAAGTTCAATCAAATTATAAAGGATAAATTCACAAAGTCAAAACGATTAAGTCTGTCCAAGCCTATCCATTATCATCAATTCCTCATCAGACACCATGAACAAGGAGGATCTGGGTTTTTTTTGCAGACGACGTTAAACGCATGTAATATTGGTATATTAGGAGCAAGTGGTACGCTGTGTTTCAAATGATATCAGTTCTACAATTCATTCAAATTACGAAGCTATAATGTCAACCTATTTACCAAAGGTAGGACCTTTATACATGTACTTGAATCAGGCTTCTGTACCGAAATAAAATGTTGCTCATAAGAAGCGAATTTTCAATTAGTCACATTGATTTCAACTCCTTTTTAATTAAGAACTTTAATCTGTTGTTACAACAATTTGTTCCGCCTGTTGATCGCTGAAATTTGGACTTCTAATAGGTGTTCAATGGAAGTATTCCTTTGGAAAAACTGCTCTTTTACAGACCGTTTCCCTGTGCATTCACATAACTTCCTACAAATACTACAACGAGTACATGCAGTGCATTCACAAACGGGACAATCCTTTTAAAAACAATTATTTGAACTCTGTATTTCACCATTCGATGCTTTAGCAATTGACTTAAATCTTTCTCTTCTCTCAAGATCTCTCATATCAGTCGTCTGTGATTGATTTCATAAGGGATCTTCCATATGGAAACAGAATTCTGTCCTACACGTCCACTACGCCTAACTTCTTGCCAGTACGAAAGTACACTTTTTGAAACCCTCAATGAACGATCACTTCAATATCGGGTACGTTGACCCCAATTACCTACAGAACACGAATGGAGGAGGCAGGCGAACAGAATTCCTTTATTATCCATTTTTTGTTTCTTTCTTAGTCCTAGAACTGTGAAACATTTCCACGATCCTTCCCCTTGTGGCCTTAATATGAACGAACGAACGAACGAACATTTTATTTAAGTGACATGTGTTATGTACAAACAACATATGATATACAAACAATTTAACAACACCCGGCCACGTTGGGCCTATAGGTCACTTTACAAAGTTTTAAACAAAAGTAAATAAGTTGAATATTCAACATACATATATGCACAAGACAGTGCATGGGAAGGAACGAGATTAAGGAATAGAAATGTAAAAACTAATTATAGATGATTGATTTGCGTCTTTGGAAAGCATTATAAATATATCTTGCTGTGTATATGTAAGCATTATTTAGCAAGAAGATGAGTTTTTCGTCATCGGTAAAAGTATTAAAATCATTGTTTTTATTGTAAGCTTTGATAAACAAGCATTGTCTTAAGTCATTATACTTTGAACATTTTAATAAGAAGTGAAGTTCATCTTCTACTTCGTTAGCGTCAGGCCCACATACGATGCATATACGTTCATGTATGGGGCGGCCAATATATCTACCAGTTTCTATATGTAAAGGTAAAATACCAAATGTAAATTGTGCTAAATACGATCTTTCTATTTTCGGGATTGAAGTAAGAATATAAGGTTCAGTGTAAAATTTTTGTTTAAATTTTGTGTAGGTCCTTAGTTTTGGTTTATTATAAATATAATACTGTCTTTGTATACTTGAATCAACAAACACCTTTCAAAGGAGGTCACACTTACCCAATTTGTCACTCGAGGCAAACCATCCAAAACAAAGAAGACCAAAGGTATTTCAATTTGTGTCAGTATGACAATCAAAGACCATCACATTTGATTATTAAGTAAGAGAGAACAAATTTTGCCGAAAATAAGAAAATTAACGTCGAAACAAGTTTCACGGCATAATTGACCAAGTGCCATCGGCGTAATAGAGCAAAATTGACAGGTTAGTCTGATCAGAGACATAGATGTTATGATTGTTATCTATGTCTCTAATATATCAAGTTAACTTACAAAAGATTAATATGAGGGGGAAATGTCCGCCCTCGATCTACATTACAGTGAGGGGACAAATGTGCGCCTAAACCCATTACTAAACAAGAACCAAATTGACCGGTTTGTTGTAGACGACTCTAGAAAACATTGTGGAACATGGATAAATTGTTCTTAACGAGCAATTCATCCTTTTCCCACAATGTTTTCTACCTAATAGGAAGATCATTTCCAATAACATCACATTTTGAAATGTCGTCTGCAAACCCTTTCAATTTGGGACGGTTGAACATTTAATGTTCGGTAAAGAGTTATACAAAAATGGGGGCAAATGTTCGTGGGTGGGGTGGGGGGTGGGGGGGGGGTGGGCAACTTCCCGTATATCATTTTGCAAGTTTCAGCCAATGCGTTGAACTAACTCTGCAAGAAGCGCAATTTAACTTTCCATGTATTTGGTTTCACTTAGGAAAAATGACGGCCTCAACTTTGTCTGGACTTCTCATTTTTAAAACAAGATAGTTAACACCGTCGAATTCCATAAATGAATCCATTGTTTCAAAAGAAGTAACAAAAACATATATAATCAGATGATGAAAATACTGTGGGAATTATTTTAGTCGAAGTACAGTAGCAAGTGCTCACAAATAATGTACTCCTGCCAAACGCGTACAACGTTACTAACAGTGATCGAGTGTAAATCGAGTGTTGACATGTATATCGGACCGTGTAACATAACCCAGAGCGAGACTTAGCATCCGGATGTTTCGGACTTTTACCTCAACGTTTGAAAGCACGTTTTATGTGTGTGATTTAAATCAAAGTTTTGGATATTTATACAAAAGTGACACTTTTGAGACTTCACACATCGACAGATAAAAGGTTGATCTCCAAATCGGTATGTTTGATTTTATAATCCATTGCATATTTATGGAATGATAGGTGGTTAAACATGCGCAGAAAATCTGTGCGCAAAAATCTAACGTAAAAATCACGATTGACTCTGGACTCGAAGGCGTCAGTCAAAATAGCAATAGCCTTCGAGACCAGTTATCTGGACTAGCAGACACTCTGCCCTTCTGTGTGTCAGACTGTATTGATTCGCCTCATTACCCTTTTAACCACTGTGTTGCAGACGACTCTGGAAAACATTTTGGGAAAAGGAGAAATTGCTTGTGACGAGCAATTTCTCCTTTTCCCACAATTATTTCTACCCTAACAGAAGATTATTTTCCAATTTCATCACATTTTGAAATCTCGTCTGCAAACTTTTTGAATTTTGGACAGTCGAATATTTGGCCTTTGGTGAAGGGTTAAGTTCAAATAAGGCAGCGGTCAGACAGATATGTTACTTTTCCAGGTCAGAGCATTGCTAAAACGAGACTATTTCCTTGTCTAGCTCTCTCGTAACCCCCTAACCTATATACAAATTAGGTATGAATTAATCTGAATTGGTCTCAATTAGTCTTAAAACCTGTAGTGTTGGTACTTGATGGAATTGTCTGAAAAGAAGTGCAGTATTTAGTTAAGCAGCTAGAAGTCTTGTCGTTTTCTTTGTCTACGTCTTAAATAAAGACACCTCAACCCTTATAGTGCTGGAAACAATTTCATGTTTATGCAAACAGGTTAGATCACAGGCCAGCCACCAATTTACTTGGCAGCTGGCCTGTGATCTAACCTGTTTGCTACTCTGAGTATCTTTCCTAATCAAAATTAAGCAGATATTTAAAGTTTTGGGAAGCATACAACACAAACATCTATTTTTAGAAAATGACCCATCATTCTTAGGGTTTATCAACTAAATATCAGTATTATTTTCAACAAGGGTTGTGCTATGGGCTAATCCTATATTGTGGGCACTCCTAGGAATTATTGGTAAGTTGATCTTTTGGTCAAGATTATTTCCTTGTCTAGCTCTAGCTAGCCTTCTTACATATAGACAATAATTATGGTATAAGTAAACCTCAATTATGCCCTGGACAAAACCTGTAGTGTTGGTATGTGGAGGAATTGTCTGAAGAGATTTCTTTACCTAATCAGCTGAAAGTCAAGTGGTTTTGTTTGTCGACCTCTTAAAAACACCTTGATTGATCAACTAAATATCAGTATGGTTTGAGTAAAGTTTATACTTAAGGCAAATCTTATATTGTGGGCACTCCTAGGAAAAGTAGTTATTATTAGAGGCTTTTAGTCTAGACTATTTCCTGGTCTACCATGTGTATAGTTCTATCCCAGAAACCTTGTGTTGTATCAGAAAGTCTCAATTATGCTGCTGGAATTACCTTTAACTGTGGGTACTTGTTTGTATTATCTCATGTTGTCTAAACCCATTACCAAAGAGTAATAACATTTTACCAGCTTGTTGCAGTAGTCTCTCGAAAACATGGTGGGAAAAGGAGAAATTGCTGGCCTGGATCTAATCTGTTTGCATGGGCATGAAGTCGATGTAAGCACTATAAGAGTTAATTCAAGATTCTGTTATAAACAAATTCATTTTAGTATACATGGCATATATAGCACCTATAAGGTGAAGATACTGTCTATAACACTTACTTTAGTAATGCATTCGGAACCCTGGATACTGTCTATAACACTTACTTTAGTAATGCATTCGGAACCCTGGATACTGTCTATAACACTTACTTTAGTAATGCATTCGGAGCCCTAGATACTGTCTATAACACTTACTTTAGTAATGCATTCAGAACCCTGGATACTGTCTATAACACTTACTTTAGTAATGCATTCGGAGCCCTGGATACTGTCTATAACACTTACTTTAGTTATGCATTCGGAGCCCTAGATACTGTCTATAACACTAACTTTAGTTATGCATTCGGAACCCTGGATACTGTCTATAACACTTACTTTAGTAATGCATTCGGAGCCCTGGATACTGTCTATAACACTTACTTTAGTAATGCATTCGGAACCCTGGATACTGTCTATAACACTTACTTTAGTTATGCATTCGGAGCCCTAGATACTGTCTATAACACTTACTTTAGTAATGCATTCAGAACCCTGGATACTGTCTATAACACTTACTTTAGTAATGCATTCGGAACCCTGGATACTGTCTATAACACTTACTTTAGTTATGCATTCAGAACCCTGGATACTGTCTATAACACTTACTTTAGTAATGCATTCGGAGCCCTGGATACTGTCTATAAGAAAAAGCTGGTTTATGTATAATTCATTGGCGTTGTACATAGACTGTAACTGAGATCGATAACCTGTAGGATATAGACAACGCGAGTTGTATATATATTTTTGGGTACAGTAGTGATTGACAGAAAACTGAATTTCTGTGCTTTTTAGATCTTATCTGATGTAAGCTAAAAGTGTACACAATATTGAAACCAATATACCAAACTCCTCACAGTGATCTCCCTTTATGGGGTTGATCACTGCCATCACAAATGTCACATGACCACTTACTTAGAAATGAAAATGGCGTTAAAAGATGGCGGCGAAACTAAAGAATTGTAATCCATTTGTGCTTTATTTATAAACAAAACCATTTTTTTTTTCAACTTGACTGGTCAGAAATCAATACAACAAGATATTGTTACTAAATTAACTAAGATATCTGGTAATCTCTTAACAAAACAGCATAATTTGAATTTCATCCAAATCTGGATGAAAAATCTTGTGGTGGCAGTGAACGATGCAGCGTAGTAAGGGGAGATTACTGTGAGGAGTTTGTCAATATACCAGTAGTCATTATTGATATGAATCGCAGGATTTACTCGTTTGCAGATGTGAAATCTTTTTTCTGCACTTGTCCGTATAATGATTACAAAGTTTATTTCAGTAAAAATTCACTTGACCTTAAAGGCTTTTTGATAAGCTTTGCAATATGGACAATTAATTTTGCCACCCCTGAATAAAACCATATTGAAAACCTGTAAGATTATTGAAAATTATTGAATTCAGGGGTTTCATTGATATTTGCTGGGGGTATGATTTGCTTAAGTCGGAGGGTGTTTGGCAGACATAAAAATCATAAAACTGAGCAAAGTAGCCGGGGCTTCTGGTCAAAGTAGGCTGGAGAAATCCCCCCTGGCTCTTAATGAAACCTCTGGAATTAATTTTGAAATTTGTGGGACAAGAGCAGATTTTTCTCATACATGAGTCATCTTTAGATGATGCTCACCAATAACATCATCTTGACCTTTCAGCAGGATGGGCGCCTGCAACGGCGCTTAGTTTGCCTTTAGAGAAATACATATGCTGGTCATTACATGGGGATCAGAGGTCCCTTAAACCCTTTACCAAATGCCAAATTTTCAACTGTCCCAAATTGAAAGAGTTTGCAGACGACATTTCAAAATGTGATGAAATTGAAAAATAATCCTATGATAGGGCAGAAAACATTGTTGGAAAATGAGAAATTGCTTGTTGAAGAAATACTAAGCTCCTCCTCTATTCTGCATTAAGTGTAACAAAGTAAAATAATGATTAAGATTGGAAACCTTGTTCACATAGTGACAAAGTTGTTTGTTATGTCTTGTATATTGCTGATAAAAACAAAGGATGAATAATATATTCCCTAGAAAGAGATATGTATAAATCAGAATATTTTCATCATTTTCTGTTTTGCGAGAAAACATGATACCAGTCTATGAAATATGGATGACACAGCCAAGTGACATGCTCTAACAACAGCCATCCAGAAAGTGTGCTATTTCAACTGCAAGGACTTAAACCTTTCCCAAACAATAAGGACATTTGACGACTTTGCTGCAGATGACTTTGGGAACATTGTTGGCTTCATTGTACGAGGCAATCCAAATGTGCACCTAAAACAAGGCTCGCTGAAATGAAAATTAACCCTTATAGTGCTTGAACCGACTTCATGCTTATGCAAACAGGTTAGAGCCAGGCCAGCCACCAAGTAATTTGGCGGCTGGTCTGTGATTTAACCTGTTTGCTACACTGAGTTTTTTTCCTGGACAAAATTAAGCAGATAGCAGACAGAAAAATCTATTTTTAGACAACTACCCAGAATTCTAAGGCTTAAGGTCTTTCTCTAAGATATTTGTTCCAGAAAAGCATGTTTATTATGTGAATCTGAGGATTTTACCTGTACTATTTCAAAACCTATAAGATAAGCCCATTAGTTTCAAAAGAACCATCTTGAAAAGCAGCATGGCAACAAATGGTTAAATAGTAAAGAATAAATGATTAAGTTTAACCCATTACCAAACAATAAGGACACTTGACCAGATTGTTGCAGACGACTCTGAAAAACATTGTGGGGAGAGGAGAAATTGCTCTTCACGAGCAATTTCTCCTTTTCCCACAATGTTGTCTGCCCTATCAGAAGATTATTTTTCAATTTCGCTCTCTGTATCTATTTGTGAAATTGAAATTGCATGGAGCTGTTGCCTCCATCTGTATAATATTATTATGTGCTATTCAATATCCTATGTTACCCAAATTGTAATGTTTTAAGTGTTAATGTAATGTATGGTTGGCATGTAGAAGGGAATAGATTTCAAATATTATGTAATAAACGTTTATAGTGTCATTGGAAAATGTGAACATATTCTATTTGATATCTTGCTTACAGTTTCATGCTTCAATATTTAGTCTTATAAAGTAAAAGTCTGTACTGAGTACCCACAAAATAGGAAACCATCATACCATGTTTGAAAAACTTGATACATAATATAACATTAATTACAACTTAAAGTATATTATATTTTTTCAAATCACAGCTGCCGTAGATAATAATTTTGATTTTCATGAGAGGTGGTGTCAAGGGTTCAGTACAAGACAATAGTAAATGCTATAGTATTGCACTGAACCCTTGGTGTGGTCTCTTGGCTGACTTGTTTCATGCCCGATGGTTCTACCGAACTTGACCAGCCTTCATGGGCAGCTTTTGAGGTCTTTAAAAATCCTCCCATCGATTACAAGAAGAGAATTGCAATATTACTGTGATACTCTTCCCATGATGTAAATGGCTGACAAAAAAATAAAGAACATTGCCAGGTGGCGTCTTTTGGAAAACTTTGAGGCAAAACAAAAATTTTGGGATGGACAACTTCTCCATATATGCAGCACTGATCTTTTCTCAAACATTAGTTTTAAATGTTATCTAACAAAGGCTTATGAAGTTTGTCAGGTCCTTCATAAACCACCATTCTATAATTACTTTGCTAATTGGTCTGGATGACATCATACTCAAATAAGCAAGGACACAGGATTGGTTTATGATCTTAATGAATAATTGGTTAAAAAAAAATTATATTTCCTGTCAATTTTTTATTATTATCCAAGGACTCAACATGATACTGTAATAAGTCCTTTCAAAAATGAAATACTAACCCTTATAGTGCTGGAACGAACTTATGCAAACAGGTTGGAACCAGGCCAGCCGCCAGGTAAATTGGCGGCTGGCCTGTGATCAAACCTTTTTGCTCTTCTGAGTATCTTTCCTCATCAAAACTAAGCAGACATTTAAGGTTTTGGAAAACAGACAACCCAAAAATCTATTTTTAGAAGAATTACCCAGCTTTAGAAGTGCTAATAAGAGCATCACTTTGAGCCGTCTGAAATAAGAACTATGACAGTCGTCTAATTATGCTTTATATACAGTTTACCATAATTGGACTGAAAGACATTTAAATCAAATCTCTCAGACCAGAGGATTCGTCCATACCTTTTTAAATAGAAATAAGATGAATAATGATAAGAAATAAATCAAATCCAAAATGTCCTATCAAGTTTCTTTTATCTCCATAGACTTAACTCATAGCTACGACAGGGTTGTCAATGATTTTTGGAGTAAGAGACAAATTTTTTATGTTGGGAGGCCAATGAAGTAAACAGCCGATAAAAATGTGGTGTTACTTATGACCACCTATTTTGTTATTTGAGCCAACCAAAAAGTCATTTGAGGCAGTCAAATTGGCCAGCAGCTGGCTCTTAATGAAAACCCTACTAAGTCTTGTAACTATAGATAGTATGTCCATCAAAAAGGTGAGCGACTTACTGCATTTTTTAATCGAGCCTTCGGGATATATTTTGAGAACTTTTATCTACTGATGTTCTCGATTACAAGCCATCCTAAAATATTCCAAATGGAATAATTCCGCAGGACAAGAATAGATGTTTATGGCTGACATTGGTCCCCGGGGAACCCTTGCCTACGATTTATGTAAAAAGCCTCATTTTGAAAATGTGACTAGAATAATACTTACATATCTCAAATGCAACTTGATCCGTAATGTCTATTTTCCTTTCGTTCCTAAGAGGTTGTTGTTATACGACGAGGGTTCAATTGGAAACTATAGTAAGTGCTTCAAAAACATGAAGTACTTATACAGGTTTTGTTTTGAATCCTCAAAGAGGAGTATCAGAGTCTGGTTGCAGTTGTTGTTGTTTTTTAAAAAGAATGATATTTGTGAAATCTTAAATATTGGATAAAGAGATGAATAAACCCTTATAGTACTAACACTGACTTCATGCATATGCAAACAGGTTGTATCACAGGCCAGCCTCCAAGTAAATTGGCGGTTGGCCTGCGATCTAACCTGTTTGCTACTCTGAGTATCTTTCCTCATCAAAATAAAGCAGTTGTTTAAGGTTTTGGAAAGCAGATGACACAAAAATCTATTTTTAGAAAATTACCCAGCATTCTAAGGGTTTAAAGCTCTCAATATTGCAAAGTAACACATCATTGGAATCGTCGCTCCGAGACGCTTCCAATGACGTGTCACATTGCAATATTGTCCTGTCATTGAAGATACTATCCATGTGTATCAGTTACAACTTACGCAAAAATTTTCCGTAAGTTGTTTAGTAAAACGGTACCCAGGGGTTTAGTGCAATACCTTAGTAAATGTTTTACATTTGTCGAAAGAAAATATTGCGCTGTACTTACATCATTGTCATACAGTTACTTGCAAGAATATCAACAGAACTTGAAATCACATGGCCCCTCTCCGCGTGGGTTCAAATCCTGAGAGGGATACAGATTTTCATGAGAGGCAGTCTCCCGACTGACTTACGGAATGCCGATGGTTCTACCCGCCTTGACCAGCCCTTATGGGCAGTTGAGTATGGGGTCTTCCTCCATCATTAAGAGTCGGGCATCGCTACATAACTGAAATAATGTTGATGTGATGTAAAACCCATAAAAAAAAAATATATCAAGCTGTGCCCCTGTGAAAGATTTAATAACTTGTTACTGAGCATTCATAGATGTTAAATGGCTGTTCATGAATACAAAACTTTTCATGAATTTCAAGAACATGTTTACATGAACATCACATACAGGTTCATGAATACATTTATTTCCCCCCCTGATGTTCATGAATACATTCTTGAAATTCATTAAGAAGTTAAGTGTCGACCCCTGCATGGAGTAAAAAATAAATTCTATTGTCATAATTGTCTTCTACAGCAGATGAGACAAAATGAGGTACCACTGAAGTGAACAGATTTTGCCTCATGAAAACCAGAAATGGTCGAGCCATAACTCATCATCAAGCAGAAAGAAGAATTTGTGAATTTGTGTCCACCAATTCAATTACACAACACTTACTGATCAATCTTTATAAACTGATATAACTTTATTATTTTTACAAAGTTTTCCAAGAATCGTCGTCAGCTTTAAATCTTAAGGGAATTAGGCCTCAAAAATGCTGTGAACCCCTTGATCAATTATTCTGTCATTGTCACACCTACGAACCCCTGCGAAAGATTCAAGAACTTCATGAACATTCATGAATGTTAAATTTTCATTCATGAACACAAGGCTGTTCTTAACTTCTTTATGAATTTCAAGATCTTCATTAGCCTGTACTTAATGTTCATACACCTGAATTGAACTTGAAAAAGGTTTTTTGTTCATGAACAGCCATTTAACTTTCATGAACATTCATTAAGTTCATGAATAACTTTTTGACTCTTTCACATGGGAGATTACGATTTACCGTTGATATGCTTTAGGGTTATTTTTTTTGGGGGGGGGGGAGGGGGGTGTGTGAGTGGGGGGAGGTATTGAAGGCAATACAAATGAAGAATAAAAAAAGAAACATCCTTGACTTTGATGTGACTTTAGTTCATAATCGAGTCATTAATAAAAGCAACCAGTTTACCTATCCATGCGCCTGGTATTTCCTCACCAGTACTACCAAATATGTCGTTTCCCAAGCAATATTATAACAAGGGTTCAATGCAAGACTATAGCAAGCGCTTCACAAACCAGAAGCACTTCCTATAGTCTTGCGCTGAAGCATCACATTAGCTTCCTTTGGTATTAAAATAAATAGCAAATAGATAATGTTGGAATGACTTCATTAAAACGCTAAACCCATTACCAAACAATCACATTTTACCAGTTTGTTGCAGATGCCTTTGGAAACATTGTGGGAATAGGAGACATTGCTGGTGACCAGCAATTTCTCCTGTTGCCACAATGTTTTCTGTGCTATCGGAAGATTATTTTTCAGTTCCATCACCTTTTGAAATGTGGTCTTCAAATTCTTTCAATTTCGGACAATCAAAAAATTTGGCGTTTGGTAAAGGGTTAACAGAATATTGGCCAAGCAAACCGGGTTTTTTCTTTCTTGTATTAGGAAGAGGCCCAAGCCTTTTGAATTTGGGAAGTTTTATTCCCAAAATTGCTGAATTGGAAATTCAAAAAGCTGGTTACATAATATAATGCCATTGAATTTTTGGGGAAACAGCATGATATTTAGGAAATTTTCAATTGGGAAGGTGCCTTTTATGGGCCCCTGCTATATCACACTTAAAAGTCCTGGGTACCGTTTTACTAAACAGTTTACGCTTAAGATTTGCGTAAGCCTAAAACAACAATTCCGCTTTTATCCATATTGGGCAAAGCAATATTGCAAAGTAACACATCATTGGAATCGTCTCTTCGAGACGCTTCCAATGACGTGTCACATTACAATATTGTTCTTTCATTGAAGATACTATCCATGTTTATCAATTATGACTTACGCAAATGTTTTCCGTAACTTGTTTAGTAAAACGGACCCCTGACAAGGGACTTTCATACTATCCAGGAACCACTGTATTCTAAGTCCGCCTTTCCCACAGCCTAAAGGCTGAACAAACAATATATAAAGCCTTTATGCCAGTGTGTATGAAATTAATCGTAGACTCTATAAGAAGCCTAAAGTTTGTAGTCTGAGAAATGGTAGATGAGAAAGTAAATTTCGCGGAAGAAATTCTCAACTCAAGTATGAAATCAGAATATATCAAATTTCTGTTCTTGTTCATATGCCTGTAAATTCTGTCAAAGATTTTACTCTTTCCTCTCCTTGAGGCAACCTTTGATGTCCTGTATAGCCATGTGATTAAAGTGCTGAACTTGTAACTTGGGGTCTGGTTCCTGGTTCGAGCCCGGCTGGTGCCACCTATCCCTTCCTTCGTGGGCGTGTCCTTTGACAAGTGGCTTAAATCTTGGAATGCTGGGTAATTTTCTAAAAATAGATTTTTGTGTCGTCTGCTTTCCAAAGCCATAAATATCTGCTTAATTTTTTATGAAGAATGATACTCAGTTACTAGCAAACAGGTTAGATTAAAGGCCAGCCTCAAATTTACTTAGCGGCTGGCCTGGATCTAACCTGTTTGCATAAGCGTAAAGTCTGTTCCAGCACTATAAGGGTTAAATAAAACCAGAATTAGAAACCACTCCTATCGATCAAGCAGGGTTATAAAACTTAAGCCTAAATATTTCTTAACAGAAATATTTCTTGTTTGCCTCAGACAAATAAAGTTATTCCTTGTCAAAGATGCATTTTGTCATAGGAATACTTCATCTTATCTTCCCACAATGGATTGTATCGGGTAACTTTCTTAAACCCTTTCCCAAACAGCAATTTTTGGATTGTCCCAAATTGAAAGAGTTTGCAGACGACATTTCAAAATGTGATGAAATTGGAAAATAATCTTCTGATAGGGCAGAAAACATTGTAGGAAAAGGAGAAATTGCTCATGATGAGCAATTTCTCCTTTTCCCACAATATTTTCTAAAGTCGTCTGCAACAAAGTCGTCAAATGTCGTTATTGTTTGGGAAAGGGTTAATGCTGTTTATATTTCAAATGGAGGTCTTCAACTCCTTTCATTTTCTTACAATAATGCAAACTTGTTTTTAGGTCATTAATCTAAGATCTTAAATCTTACTTGCGATCTAATACAACACAGGTCTCGTTGCAAATAGCTCAGAAAACGAGCCATTTCCCGTATTTACGACCACGTTTTCCAGTTGATCTCGATACTGGCGTGCTATTTATCCATATTTACGATTGTCATCTACAAATGCCTTCAATTTCGACCCATCACCAAAAATCAATGAAGGGGGTAAATAGCTTGTAAGTGCTTCAAATTGTCCAATAAGGGAAGATTTTCAAATAAAGACAAGAAAATTTGGACATAATGATCGCTAAGTATTGAAGCTCACTCGCTAGTTTCCTGGGACGCGATTTTCTCATCTTTTTTTTCTTCTTAACCCTTTATCAAACGCTGAATTTTCACCTGTCCCAAATTGAAAGAGTTTGCAGACGACATTTCAAAATGTAAAAAAAAATGAAAAATAATCTTTTGTTAGCCATAAAACATTGTGGGAAAAAGAGAAATTGCTCATACGAGCAATTTCTCCTTTTCCCACAATGTTTTCCAGAGTTGTCTGCAACAAACTGGTCTAATGGCGTTATAGTTTGGTGATGGGTTTACTTGATTTGTTTCCCCTCTCCATTATAACCTAAGTGTTTTTGTGGGTTGAACCAATTCCCTTATATAGGTTTTTCTAACTTGTACTAATTGAGAGAAAGGAACTGACAGAAGATAATGTTATGTGTGAATTCTGAAAAAATAAGACTTTTTCAATATATTCTGTAATGAACCATTCTAATTAAAGGAAAACTTGTTCAATGTGAGCAATTTCTCATTCTATCACGATTGGTTAGTAAGTCTGGGAGTCAAAGTGATTTAGCCCTTTAACAAACGCCAGGTTTTCGACTGTTCCAAATTGAAAGAGTTTGCAGACGACATTTCACAATGTGATGATTTTGAAAAAAAGATCTTCTGATAGGGCAGAAAACATTGTGGGAACAGGAGAAAAGAGCAATTTCTCCTTTTCCCACAATATTTTCCAGAGTCGTCTGCAACAAACTTGTCAAATGTTGATATTGATTGGTAATGGGTTAGTGTGCTTTATATTTTTTTCTTTCGTTTTAATTTCGGATCAAGTCTAGAATTTATTTTGCCTGGAAATGGGTCCTAAAGTCCCATATATATGAACCGCCATGTGTGATGACTGGATGTAGTTCTTTTGCGTTAAATTCCATAAAAACATGTACAGTTTATTTTCTTAAGAGAAAAGTTTTTAACCAATTCCTCTGTACTTAACCAATTACCAACCAATAAAGACATTAGACAAGTTTGTTGCAGAGGACTCTGGTAAACATTGTGGAAAAGGAGAAATTGCTCTTAAAGAGCAATTTCTCCTTTTCCAACAGTGTCGTCTGCAAACTCTTCCGATTTGGGACAGCTGAAAATTTGGCGTTTGGTAAAGGATTAACCTATAGAATATCTAATTTGGTGAAGGATCTCAATGACTAAAGAACTATTTCCCCAACAACATTAGTTAACCTTTTCACTACCAGACCTTGTTACTCTCTTGTATACCAATTGAAATTGTGAAAAAAAAATGGAAAAAAGACGGAATTAAATGAAACTTGATAAAAAATTTAATTAAAATGACGTCATTGATTCATAAAAATCTATTAGAAGTTTCACAGTTCACTAGTATATACCAACCTTCTATTATCTATACTCTAACATGTACCTAGTGTTTCTATACATACAACCATATTAAGCCGTTTATTTACAGCGGATAATTATGGTTTATAAGGTTCTTAAAGTGCGCCGGATATATCTGGCGCTATAGGTAGTCAAAAGATTAAATATTGGGATGTGTGACAAGACCAAATTGAGAGAAAAAACAAGCTGAGGTCTAAAGAAAGTGAAACAAATATGTTTCATTTTATGATGATATCAGGTTTAAACATTGCGATAAAAGAATATTTTTCTCCCGACTGACTTACGGAATGCCGATGGTTCTACCCTCCTTGACCAGCCCTTATGGGCAGTTGAGTACGGGGTCTTCCTCCATCATTAATAGTCGGGCATCCCTACATAACTGAAATAATGTTGATGTGATGTAAAACCCATATGAAAAAAAAAAAAAAGAATATTTTATTTATTAAGAGAGATTCATCCTGTTGTCACATTGGTTTGCTGCCAATGGAGCAAAGTGAGGTTTTGTGGAATTAAGCAAAACCTTTAAATGAACTGTTTGCTGCCACTGAGTATGTAGCCATTTACATGAAGTCATATTTCAATCTCTTTCAAGAACATAAAGTACCTTTCACAAAAAAATGAAAAATAGAAGAAAAAAAAACAATTGAAGAATAAAATAAACAAATAATGGCTATACAAGAACTCATTCAAGAAAAAACATAAGAATACATTAGAAATACATTAGAAAATAATCATGATAAGTATAAATACAGACACTAATTGATAATAGAACATCTTAATTGATGTACTTGCCTGAGAAATAACCCAAGTAATAGAGAAATGTTATACAAGCCTACAATGTTCCCTTCTGCGTAATTGATCTTTCGCATGGAAGCGAGGTAGTCTAGGAGACCCATTGTGTGAGAGCGCGGCTTGCTATGTAGATCTACAATTTCATCAATTTCTTAAAGCAATCAGTCGAACAGATTCAAAATGGAACCTGGACCCATAGAAAAGGAAGGCAAATGGAAAAATCAATACCGTAACCAGTCTTCTATTTTTTTCCCCCCTTTCTCTACTAAGGTTATCCTACGAATAAGCAGATGTCAAGATGAGAGCTCTATCATGACCAGAGTATTTGAACAAAGAATTTTGAGATTTTTTATTTTTTTTTTTGATAAATCCTATTTCATTGTTGCTCATTGGAATTGTCTCTTTACGATGATTTTAATGAGTACAAATAATATAGGGTTTAGAGAATGAATAATGAAGTAAGGAAGGGGTACAACATGTTCCAAGTTGGAATTGTCTTTTTACCACGATTTTAACGAGTACAAACAATATAGGGTTTAGAGAATGAATAATGAAGTAAGGAAGGGGTACAACATGTCCCTTATCTAGTACAAGGTGATAGGTTATGTATGTAATATATACCTTAATGTACTTGTTTACTCCATTTGACCTGCAGAAAATTATGCATCATTCCGCAGTATAAGACAGATAGTATTATGAACAGATAGGAACGTATGAAGCCCCATTCAGTTTGGCTTTCACAGAAAACATCAAGTGTAAGTTTGCCACAAGCAACACTTACAAATATTTATTAACCCCTGAAATGCTGGATAGTTTTCTAAATATAGATTTTTGTGTCATCTGCTTTTCAAAACCTTCAATATATGATAAATTTTGTGGAGGAAAGATATCCAGAGTAGCAAACAGGTTATACTGAAATATCATACTGAAATACAAATTGAATCCCAAATTGTCTCATGAACTGTTTAATAGCAAGCTCCATTAAATATACTGTAGAGATTGCATTCGAACAAGAATACATAAATTATAGGGCTAAAAGCATATATAACCATCAAAATTATTGTGAAAAAAAGCAGAAATTTCTTAACCCTTATAGTGCTGGAACCGCCTTCATGCTTATACAAATAGGTTAGATCCAGGCCAGCTACCAATTAAATTGCTGGCTGGCCTGCGATCTAACCTGTTTGCTACTCTGAGTATTTTTCCTCATCAAAATTTAAAAGCTGATATTTATGGATTTGGAAAGCAGACAACACAAAATGCATTTTTTTAAAAATTGCCCATCGTTCTGAGGGCTAACAATCAAACATACTTGCTAATAGTTTCTTGTGATAGCTTCCAATCTTGCAGGACACAAAATCATTTAAATACTATGAAGGTTCATATCTGTAGATTAATACTGTGTCAATCTGATAGAAATACATGATTCATTTTGTTGTACATTCAGTTTGGGAAGTAATAACAAGTCAAGTAATTAGATATTTTATTATAGTGAAATCTGTATTTCAAATATAGAATATGGTAATTACAGATATATACAAACACCTGGCCTTATCAAGCTTGAAGTTAGTGTTATATGAATGGGATTAATTTGCTTTTCTGTTAAAGGCCCATTAAAGGAGAGTAATGCTATATCAAACTATATTGTTTGGTAAACTTTTGGACAGATTTAAATAGTTATCGCCAGAAAAAACCATCAGCACAAAAAACCATCAGCACAACTTAAATGTGAAAGTAAACCAGAAATAACCCAGATTTGCAAGTTTTATGATTCAGATTTCCTGATTCTTCCCCTCTGACCTTGACAGTTGATTCACACATTTTTGAACCAGCCAATCAGAATTTGTTATTTTGAATATGTAAACAAACAAGTTGTTGATAAACATGATTGAATTGGAGACAACTATATTTCAAGCACAAAATAACTTATTTTAAACAAGACTATTAAATAGGGTCTCAATGCATTCCTAAACTAATTCACATGACTTATATGAACATAATGATAGAACTCCATATATTTTTTCAGTAATTTATTTGTACTCCTCTCCTTTGATGTGCCTTTAAACATGCAGAGGAATCATGTGACCATTGTTTACAATTTCATGTCTGAACAAGATGATATCTTTGCTTTTTTCACCTATTTTTGTCAATGATAGCCACGCTGTGTACCCCTCATGCGTTGACCATCAACTTTCCGGTTCTGATGGTATATGGTAACCCATTATGTCTAACACTTGGGAGAGAAATAACAATTTGCTCTGTGATTTCTCTACTGGGTGTTAGATACCATAGGAAATATGGATCTTTGTTTGGCCTGTGTGTCAAACATGTTTGAGACTCAATGAGGATAGACTTAATGTCATATTAGCAATTTTCAAGTATCAATACAACTTTTTTGTGAATCCCCAGTACTTCAGCCTAGGGCTCTTATATGTCTTGCCAAAGGGCATGCCTGCAACATCAGTAACTCGGGTGTGGATCAAACCTGCGACCTGGAGTTACAAATCTGCCACCTTAACCCCTAGAAGGCTAGTTAATTGTCTCAAAATAGGTTTGTGTGCCGTCTGCTTTCCAAAACCTTAAATATCTGCTTAATTCTGTGAGGAAAGATCCTCAGTGTAGCAAACAGGTTAGATCACAGGCCAGCTGCCAATTTACTTGGCAGCTGGCCTGGGTCTAATCTGTTTGCATAAGCATGAAGTGGGTTCCAGCACAATAAGGGTTGATTTATAAATGGCCATAGATTACCCAAAAGAAGAAAGTAAACATAAGTTTGGCATCTATCTTGGCCACAGCCACTGAAGACAAATGCCAGTTGGTCGCTCCTTGTTTCAACTTGACGAGATAGTTTAAGGTACTGGTATACACCTTTCAGGGATTTTTTTCCGTATTGATTTCAAAGCCAAATAATCCACATAAGGATAACAGATGCTGGAATGTTTTCCCCGATCCGGAGATCGTTAGATGTATATTATACGTATATACGGTACATATATATATATAGATATCGGGGAACCACCAGGCCCTATGTAGATACTATCGGATGTAGACTGGTTCAGAGACGTGTTTTTTTTTCCTCCCGTTTTTCAGACCTAGACTGGGTTACATAATCACGAGAAATCAATAAGGGCTAGAAGTCCTCTGTAAATGGTATATAGCAATTGGGTTTTTTTTTTCTCCTCCGCTCAAACAAGCATAACCTCTCCATGATGGGATATGGGGCATTGGTGTATATATATGTAGACATCCCCAGGCAACAGCCAGCATGTACGTACATACAAAGAGTTGAGGCAACAACAAAGGAGGGTCTTCTTAAATGCGTAACGGGTCTCAATCTTGTTAACCCTTTACAGAACATAAGATTTTCGATTGCCCAAAATTGAAAGAGTTTGCAGACAACATGTCAAAATTTGTTAGAATTGAAAGATAATATTCTGATAGAGCAGAAAACATTGTGGGAAAAGGAGAAATTGCTCGTCACGAGCAATTTCTCTTTTTCCCACAATGTTTTCGAGAGCCATCTGCAACAAACTGGTCAAATGATGGTATTGTTTGATAATGGATTAAACAGGGTCGTAGAGTTTTTTCATCTGTTATTACTTGACAAATTGCATCTTTTAAGGAACTGTGACCTTAAAAGAACGTTGTTGACAATTGGTCAGGAAATACAAGGCGCTGACATAGGCAAAACTGTCAAAAGCAGCAAAGAATCGATCCAATCAATAGGTCAGATCTTATATCAGTTTAAACGTAAACAATCTAAGGTTTCTATTTAATTCTTGAGGTCTTGCGTGGCCCAGTGGCTATGGTTGTGGTCTTAGAACTTTGGGTCTCAGATTCAAGCACCTGTTGTTTTTTTAGGGCTTTGATTGCTATGCTGACCCCCTTTTTATTTAATTGAATTACATTTAAAAATAGTTAACCCCTAGATTGCTGGGTAATTTTCTTAGAAATAGATGTTTGTGTCATCTGCTTTCTGAAACCTTAAATATCTGTTTGATTTTGATGAGAAAAGATACTCAGAGTAGCAAACAGGTAAGATCACAGGCCAGCCGCCAATTTACTTGAAATTCAGGCGCTGGGGTACGACAGCGCTTAAAAGGCCTGGGAAGACCCTGTCAATCAACCTATCTGTTCAAGTACAAAGTCAAGACCATTATCTGAAGCTATGGCAGGGGTTGTTTTTTTTTAGGGGTTCGAGGGAATGTAGGACATTTGTTATTGACCTGTTGTTGTCTGGGACGGAGAGAACACTTGCAGACAGACCATTCGACCATTATGCAATATCTATATGTAGGCTGCCCCAGGAAAAATAACCAATTTCTTATACTGAATAAACCCTTCATCTGGTGCGGCAGGCTGTCTGATGCTTTAACCCATTATCAAATAATAACGACATTTGACTCTGGGCCTCGTCAGAATATTATTTTTCAATTTGATCATGTTTTGAATTGTTGTCTGCAAAGTCTCTCAATTCAGGACAGTCGAAAATTTGGCGTTTGGTAAAGGGTTTAAGGGCTTCATATTAAGTACAGGTTATTGATGTCTGTTGTTCGCATTGTTCCTCTCCGGGTTGGTTGAAATCCCTGGCTTGACCAGCCCTTATGGGCAGTTGAAGAACTATCTTCCTCCATCATTAAGAGCAACACCGCTGAAATAATGTTGACCCTATTCAAAAACCCATGTACAGTCAAACTTGTGTTGAGAGGCCAGCCTATGGGACAGAGTAAATTGGCTGTTTAAGACAGGTTGGCTGCTAAAGACAAGTTGATGTACACTTTAAATCTAACAATGGGACTCTCTGTAGTGGTTGTTAAATGCAGGTTGGCTGCTTAAAAGGGTGGCTGCTTCACACAAGTTAGACTGTATACTATCTTCCTCCATCATAAAGAGTCATGGAATGCTACACAGCTGAAATAATGTTGACCCTATTCAAAAACCCTTGTAAATGAATATAGATACCTGTTGTGTTACCCATTTATGTATGTTGCGGCCACTGTCTACAGGATTAGATATTGATGAGCCAATCCTAGAAGCCTACAGAAACATGTCATGGACAACAGGCAAGGGGGAATGATGGAATGGCATTTGATGAAAATCCATCAGACTACAATAGTAAAGATTTGTTGGACATTTACCTGAAATTATAATCCTTGATTTCCTTGAAGATTAGAGGTATTGCAAAGTTCTCAATATGAACAGGCAGCAGGACGAAATGACCACTCCAAATGATGTTTTGGCCTCGTCAAATTAGCAAATATGTTAAGAACACCCAAGGACCCCCCTCCAAGTGCAGGGATAATTTTTGGCCCCAAAAATCTCATATAATTTCCTAAAAACTCATTATTTTCATTCATTTTAATCATTTTTCTACAGAAAACCCCATTGATTTTTAAGTTTTGTTCAAAAAAGCCCATTGATATATTTTAGAAAAAAATCACTGCAAGTGGCCTGTTCAGATTTTTGTTTTCGCCTGTTAAACTAATTCTTATTGAGAACACTGGCATTGTTCACCTGGGTACCGTTTTACTCAACAACTTATGGAAAATATGTGAGTAAGTCATAATTGATAAACATGGATGATATCTTTAATGAAAGTACAATATTGCAATGTGACACGTCATTGGAATCGTCTCGGAGACGTGTTACTTTGCAATATTGCTTTGCCAAATATTGAAATAAAAGGACTTGTTGTTTTAGACTTACGCAAATCTTAAGCGTAAACTGTTTAGTAAAACGGTACCCAGCTGTTTTGGGGTTGGAGCTTTACTTACTTTCAACAATAGTTGTCATGCATAGCAGTGGTAGAGTGTTTGCCTCTTGTATCAAGGGCATAGGTCACTAAGGTGAAAGTGTTCAGGATTATTCCTGAATTTCAGGTTTTTGAGACTTATTGTCCCTATATAATGCTATAGCAAACATACCTTTTCAGGATAATGAACTATAGATTTCAGGTTTTTGAAAATCTCCAGCTTTCACCAATGCAAGGGTTCAAAGTTTGATCTCCGTTAGTGGAAATTGAAAAATGATACTAATCAACAAATTGATGCCAGAACGGGTTATATATTCTGATTCAGGAAGCAGAATATCAAGGGTGATGTATCTTAAGTTTTATGAACTTATTTAACAATCAGTATAAGATAAATAAGTTCAAACTCACAAATGTTATCATATGTTGGCCTTTCTATTAATATTCCTAGTAGGCCTTCAGTTCCAGCACTATAATAAGGGTTAAGGGGGATAATTAGTTGACACAGGGTGAAATTATAGCATTAATTGGGAGACATTAATCTATTAGCAACATTCATTAAATGCAGTTGTGAAGCACTTTTTTTGCATCATTTTCTTTCCTTAACAGGTTTTTTAAAACCAGGACCTGTCTCTTTATTCCATTTTCTCATAAACGTAGTTTCAAATGTGACGCATCTGAAGGCAGCTAAAACACTTTATATTTCATATCATAATGTGTTGAGTGATCCTGCATGGCCAAGTGGTTAACCCTTGTATTGCTGGAACTGAATTCATGCTTATGCAAACAGGTTAAATCCAAGCTAGACACCAAGTGAATTGGCGGCTGGCCTGTGACCTAACATGTTTGCTACTTCTCTGAATATGATTTCTTTTTAAAATTATCCAGACAGTTAAGGCTTTGGAAGGCAGACAACACAAAAATCTATTTTAAGAAAATTACCCAGCATTCTAAGGATTAAGATGGTAGTTGTATAAACCTGGGATTTAGACTTGTAACAAAAGGTATTTAAAGGCCCATTAAAGGAGATTAATTGCTATATCAAACTAAATCATTTGGTAAACTTTTGGACAGATTCAAATAGTTATCACCAGAAAACACCATGAGCACAACTTAAATGTGAAAGTAAACCAGAAATAACCCAGAGAAGCAAATTTTATAATCAGATTTCCTGATTCTTCACCTCTGACCTTGACAGTCGATACACACATTTTTGAACCAACCAATCAGAATCCGTTATTTTGAATCTGTAAACAAACAGGTTGTTGATAAACATGATTGAATTGGAGACAACTATATTTCAAGCACAAAATAACTTACTTTAAATGAGTCTATTTAATAATGTCTCAATGCATTCCTAAACTAATTTTCATTTCTTTTATGAACATAATAAAAGAACTCCATATATTTTTTCAGTAATTTATTTGTACTACTCTCCTTTGATGTGCCTTTAAGAATGCTGATTAATCTGTTACTAGACAATAACAACATTTGACCAGTCTTTGCAGATGACTCTAGAAAACATTGTGGGAAAAGGAGAAATCCCTCTAAATGCGCAGCTCTATCAAAGGATTATTTTTCAGTTTCATCATAGTTTGAAATCTCGTCTGCAAACTCTTCCAATTTCGGATCGTCAAAAATTAAACGTTCGGTAAAGTGTTAATGCAATGTAAAAGCAAACAGCATCATAGTTGGAGGATTGAACGCATGGGTAAAGCAGATGACTTGCTATATAGGGTTGCACTTAGCCTGTGATATATGCTGTTTAATTTCTCTCAAAAGGCTATTTTAGACATGTAACAAAGGGGTTTGAAGAATGCTGCTTAACGCAAAATAAAGGCATACAGCATCATAGTTGGAGGGTTCAACGCATGGGTAAAGTGGAAGGCTTGCTATATAGGGTTGCACTTAGCCTGTGATATATGTTATTTAATATCCCTCAAGAGGGTAATTAAAGACTCCATCATGCACATGCACTTGCATGCTGCAGTATGATAATATCAGCTCCTAATCAATTCAACTGCACAGCTTGACTAGCGGGTGTCATTGATACAAATTGTGATCTGTTGGCCCTGGCTTCAATAAAACATGCCGTTTTCAACTCCCCTAATTACCAATGCACGATGCAGGGCTGGTGCAGCGGTTGAGTTTTAACCCTTAAAATGCTGGGTATTTTTTTTTTTTTTCAAAATACAGTTTTGTGTCGTCTGCTTTGCAAAACTTTGAATTTCTGCTTTGTTTTGTTGAGGAAAGATACTCAGATAAGCAAATATGTTAGATCACAGACCAGCACCAATCTACTTGGCAGCTGTCCTGGATCTAACCTGTTTGCTTAGGCATTAAGTTGGTTCGAGCACTATAAGGGTTAAGGAAAAAGAAAATTGAAATCCTCTATAGCGGTTATAATGGTTAATTTGGTTACGGGCATTGGTTAATTGGGTTACGGCTTGTGGAGGGTGTTTTGACAATGTGAATTGCTTAACTGCACATTGAATGTGTGCACTTTGATAGGGGCATTTAGGCACTTTCCCAAGTGGATGGAGGAGGATGGTTTGCTGGGACTTCATCCGAATTGCCTCTTAATTTGTTTGATTATGGTCTTACTGCTTGGATTTAATGATGAAGCTGTTTATTAACCCTTAAAGTGCTGGAACTGACTTCATCCTAATGCGAACAGGTAAGATACAGGCGAGCCGCCAAGAAAATTTGTGGCCTGATCTAACCTGATCAATTATGCTCATCCATCTGTGAAACGGTTATAGAAGAGGACCTTATCAAAATAACATCTTATGAACATTTATCACCATTTCACAGTTTGATGAGTATAGTTGACCTAGTGCAATAGGTTAAATAGAGCAAATTGACATGTTAGTCGGATAAAGATATTATTTCCTTTTTAAATTTCTATGTAGATATAAGGAATGCATTCAGGTCAAGCATGTTAAAATATATATGACGGGGCAAAAGTCCCCCCTAAACCAAAAAGGGGGGCAAAACTCTGTCCTTATAATACCAAAAGGGGCCCAAACTCTGTCCTAAACCAAAAAGGGGCCCAAACTGTGCCCTATACCAAAAAGGGGCCCAAACTGTGCCCTATACCAAAAAGGGGCCCAAACTTTGCACTATACCAAAAGGCATGCAAAAGTCTGCCCTATACCAAAAAGGACACAAAAGTCCGCCCTATACCAAAAAGGGGGCAAAAGTCTGCCCTAAACCAAAAAGGGCGCAAAAGTCTGCCCTATACCAAAACGGGGGCAAAAGTCTGCCCTGATCCAAAAAGGGGACAAATGTCTGTATACCCAAGTTCTGGTTCTTCCTCAATCATAACAAGTTTTGAACTGAAAATCTATTAACATGATGTACAATGCTTATGGGTGAAATAAATTATGCCTTGTTAACCCTTTCCCAATCAAATATGACATTTGACCACTTTGTTGTGCAGACAACTTTAGAAAACATCGTGGGAAAAGGAGAAATTGCTCGTAATGAGCAATTTTTCCTTTTTCCACAATGATTTCTGCCCTATCTGAAGATTATTTTCCAATTTCATCACATTTTGAAATGTCGTCTGCAAAAACTCTTTCAATTTGGGACAGTCGAAAATTTGGCGTTTGGTAAAGGGTTAAATGGGTTGACTTGGTCATGTGATTTGCCACAATAAAGATAGGGGTTAATGCGATTCGGAAACTGTTAGCGGAAACTGCTCACTGCAGAATGGCAGGTTAGTGCTATTGGATTATCAACTCTCCCTTTATAACGGTGCATCTAACAGATTAGTTTAGAATGCATCATGCATCCCTTGCAGTATGCGGTCATTTTGTTAAACATTGTGATAAAAGGAGCTTTTATCGCAATGTTTTGCAACTGAATTGTGCAGAAGTTGAATTTTGTAATGCGTAGATTGATTTTTCGTTTTGTTTTATATTTTTTTTACTCCCCTAATTTGGTTTGATAGATGTAAGGGTTAATATGCATACAGGGTGGGATTTTAACAAGCAATGATGCATTAGGATGCAACTTAAACTGTCATGAAAATCGAGCCTGGCAGTTAATTGAAAGCTGTCCCTTTATTCATTTTACTCCTTAAATTTATCCAGATTAGGCATAGAGCCTTAAGCTTTAAAGGATTTCAAATTGCGTTATGTATAATTTCATGCAAAAGGGGGTTCCTGCATAAATCAATATCATTAATTCATTACAAACTATTTATTTAATATCATACACTCATTACAAATTATCTTTTTACTATCCTTTACTCAGTAAAGAATTTTGATTTATTATCACTCGTTCATTGCAAATTGTTATTTATTTTACTCAAACCAAAGACATTTTAGCCTGTAAATATTTCAATATACCTTAATCCACATCATAATGCGCGCTAAATGACCTTAATTGTTGATGCGCCTTACACCACCATTCATTTCTGCATGGCCCAGTGATTAAGGTGGCAGACTAAGAACTTCGGGGTCCCCGGTTCGAGCCTTTGGCAAATCACTTTAGAGCCCTAGCCCAGTACTGGTTGATTCAGAGAAGCCGGAACATAATTGAAAATTGTTGACACAGTGTTAAACACCATACAAACAAACAGTCATGCAAAAGACCTTTTCTGAAATCCTATCTTGTGTGTACTCATCAGAATAATTTCTATGATGAGTATTACAACCCTTAGAATGCAGGGAAATTTTCTAAAAATAGATTTTTTGTTTCGTCTGCTTTTAAAGACCGTATATATATCTGCTTAATTTTGTAGAGGAAAGATACTCGGAGTAGCAAACAGGGTAGATCACAGGCCAGTCGGGAATTGACTTGGCCTGGATCGAACCTGTTTGCATAAGCATGGAGTTGGTTCCAGCTCTATAAGTGTTAACCCTTTACCAAACAATGGCGACATTTGACCAGTCTGTTGCAAATTACTCTGGAAAGCATTGTTGGAAAAGGAGAAGTAACTCTTTATGAGCAATTTTTCCATTTCCACAACGTTTTCTGCCCTATCAGAAGATTATTTTTCAATTTAATCACATTTTGAAATGTCCCCTGCAAACTCTTTCAATTTGGGCCAGTAAAAATGTTGGCGTTTGGTAAAGGGTTAAGGGTTATGTAAGTAAAATGGGGGGTAAAAAACAACCCAGAATAGGTAGGCACATTTCTTAATTACCTTCGTGGTATTGATCACTTGTGCGTCTCTCTGTAAATAACAAACTTCTCCCATATAAAGTGCGTCTTTGGAAAAAACAAATTTTACGAACGTCATTCTACGACAAACTACCATGGCTTGTGTTCTCATAAAAGAAGGAATTGGTACTTAACCATTTACCAAACACCATGTTTGCTATTCTGAGTACCTTTCCTCAACAAAATTAAGCAGATATTTTGAGGTTTTGGAAAGCAGATGACACAAAAGTCTGTTTTTAGAAAATTACCGAGCATTCTAAGGGTTAAGTATGCTTTTAGAACAAGGACCCCTGGTTTATTTGCTAAGTCAAGTGCTTCTATGAAGACTATGGTAAGTCCATTGCATACATGGAACATTTGCTATAGTCTAAAGTTCTATTAGGATGTTTGGCTGTTGAAGGTGCTGTTAACCCTTAGAATGCTGGGTAATTTTCTAAAAATAGATTATTATGTCGTCTGCTTTCCTAAACCTTAGATATCAGCTTGATTTAATTTTGTTGAGAAAGGTAAACAGAGAAGCAAACAGGTTAGATCACAGGTTGGCCGCAAATTTACTTCGCAGCTGGCCTGGATCTAACCTGTTTGTACATGCATGAAGTCGGTTCCAGCACTTTAAGGATTGAAGGTGCTTGTTCACAGAAGAGAAACTTTGAAAGTCAAAATTTAATGTCTTTGAGACAAAACAGTTTTGAATTGTTGTTTGATTTACAATTAAAAGTAGCTATTGAAAACATGATTAATTCAAGTATTTAGAGTTTATTTGCGCTAGATCTCAAAAGCGATGTCATGCTTTCAGATTTAAGTACATGTTAATTTACTGTAAATACAGTTTAAACAATTAATAACAATCAAATTTCGCTTCCAATGACTATTCTTCAGGGCATATCATATAACAGTACAGCAGTGGTGCAGTTATAAAAAAAAAAAAATTTAATTTCCCAATATCCTCACATCTGTAAACAAGCACCTTCAAAATGGGAGAATAAGGAAAACGAAGATATGTCATGAAAATAGAGAAAACCATCTTGATGCTTTAGGATAGTAACCACTGTGACAAATGATTAATTGCTCATCAGGAGCAATGGAACCATTTGTGCCAATGGTTTCTTAATAAACTGTGATTTGTGCCAATGGTTTCTTAATAAACTGTGATTTGTGCCAATGATTTCTTGATAAACTGTGATCAATTTGAGGTACAAATGAGCAAAGATTTAAAGTACATTTTATATGGAAAAGGATTAAATAATGTTGTTTTTGATGCTTTGTACCTAAAAGACACAACCAATGTGTGCCATTATCGAGGGGTCAACGCAATACTATAGTAGGTCCTTCACGTTTGTGAAGCACTTACTATTGTCTTGCGTTGAACCCTTGTTATGTGACATTTAACTCTCTTCTCTCACCGCAATTTAGAAAGGCATACAAAGTCCACATTTGAAAAATATCATTGTGACTAACAGAATGATAATCTTTTTGTCCCAACAGATATCTATGTGTACAATTTAGTTATAAGGTTTTTACTAAATTTAGTTTTTTAGTGACTTTGATCATCAGTTTTAAATAAGTGTTCTTTAAATCTTTAAATAATCTAAACTGGGGAAAGGGCTTATTAACAGTCTGTCTTCATGTTTGCAAGTAATTCGATATAACTACCACTAAGAAGGAATCAACAACATTCTATGATGTAGGAATCTTTTATTTTGAGGCTTCAATGCCAGACTGTAGTAAGGTCTTACTCAAATTTTAGCACTTACTTTAGTATTGCAAGGAGCTTGTGATTCGTCTTAATTCATGTATTCATCACTTCGACTGATGGAATCAGGAAAATGCCTGTTTTGTTCAAATGCACCGAACCAATTGAAAGTTAAGATGTTAGAGAAATGTTATGTCTTATTGTTTATCAAATAACAATGCAAAAACTGTATTGTTTCAACAACACTTTATTTTGACTTTGTGCATTTCTTAGGGTTAATACCCCTCCATCTGAGACTTTCAGACAGGTTTTTATTGAAATAGAGAAAAGATGGTTGTTGTTGTGAATCGGAGACGTTAGAAGGCGAAGGCGAAACGGATAATAATCCGAAGCCGAACCCGATAACTTTTCCTATTCAAAGACATCAGCCCTCTATTCTATTTATCCTGTTATACCTTTATGTATTCTTTTAAACAAACAAAATGAAAATAAGACACGAGAAAAAAGGAAATGCATTCAAGTAAAAGTATGCTGTAAATATGACGTCATGAGTGATGGCATTCCTATGACATCATGATTTGTCACATGCATGTGATATACAGTATCTGGTTATCGCTCCATAAATGGCACTAGTGACAGGATAAAGCAATTTACAGCAGACAACAATGAAAATAGCAAGCAAAAAAAAGATAATATTTTCTTGCTGATAATGCAAAGGAAAAATCTTTATGAGTCATTTCTCCTGTTAATAGTGTGGTTTCCAAAGAGCCTAAATGCTGCAGTTATGCCAAAATTGGTAATTATGCGGAAAATGTCGTTCAACCCTTATAGTGCTGGAACCAACTTCATGCTTATGCACACAGGTTAGATCCAGGCCATGTTTATGGCAAACTGTATTAGAATCATATCAATGGTTCAGCACATGACTGATAGTCAGTGCGAAGGACTTTCTATAATATCCTTTGATTGAAGCATCAATGTGTGACAAATTCAGATTACAATTTCATCATGTTAGATAGTTTTCTTTTTGTTACAAGGAAGACAGTTGGTGCTGCTCTTATAAGGTTCTTATGACATTGAATTTTATTTGAAAAAGGTTGAAATGAAAACTCCAGTATCATAAATATTCTAAGGATTGAAATGTCGTAGACTGTCCTTTTTTTTTTTTACTTCAAAGGTTGTCTATTCAAATGAAAGATTATTACATTATGTCTACCGACTCATTACTTCATTAGTTTTAGTCATTATATAAACATTTATTTGGTGATATATGTCAGAAGCTTTATACAAATATATAATTATTCATATTTATGTCGTTAAGTTTTAAATACTGTATAACTTATGTATCAAGCAATTTTTTCTTGGAATAAAAGGATAAAAGTTTCATCATCACAAAGACAGATTTTTTTAAAATAAAATGATTGATATCCGTTTTTGCTTAATCATAGTTTGTCTGTTGCATTCGATTCAAACAACATTTTGCTCGGGAACACTTTTGATGTTGGGCCATTGCAATTGTTTCATCTTCATGAAAGTTTGGCTCTCTTGATGATTGGATGGAAAGTTTCAAACTCATGCAAACTCCAGAAAAACTTTTTGAACTTTCTTCAGGGTTAACAAAACCAGTCGTCCGTGTTGCCCAGCTTGTCCAAAAGACTTAATGGACAAGTAAAATTACACTTAAATTTACTTAATGGACAAGTAAAATTATACTTAAATTTACTTAATGGACAAGTAAAATTATACTTAAATTTACTTAATGGACAAGTAAAATTATACTAAAATTTACTTAATAACCATTTTAAGGAGAAGTGCAGAAAATGATTTGGCATTTGCATACAAGTAAATTAAAATTAGATTTTTTCACCCCTGTTCTTGAGTTCACAATTTGAACTAAATCTGGTTTAAACTGTAACCGTTAGATTGCTGGGTAATTTTTCAAAAAGTAGATTTTTGTGTCATCTGCTTTCCAAAACCTTAAATATCTGCTTAATTTTGATGAGGATAGATACTCAGAGTAGCAAACAGGTTAGATCACAGGCCAGCCGCCAATTTACTTGGCAGCTGGCCTGGATCTAACCTGTTTGCATAAACATGAAGTTGGTTCCAGCACTATAAGAGTTAACAACATTCTCACCACTTATCAATTATATTCATGTGAGAAAGCAGTCATCAGTCTGGAAAGTATAATGTGCAGGACTGGTGAGGAAATACCAGGAGCATTGAAAGGTACACTGACAGCTGCAATATGACTGAATAACTATTGAAAACAGCATAAAACCACCACCCAACTAACCAACTAATCCTCTGCTCTGTTTTTCAAGACAAATCGAGACAAATCGTGTTACATAAGTCCAAGATAACAATGCATCATTCCACTTTGCGTAGACAATGAGGTTATGTTTACCGAGAAATAAATATCGTGATTCTTGGAAATGAATACTGGTGAATTTTGTCTTGAACAATGGTTATTGTTTATCTCTTTCCTCTTTTTATGTTTACGTATTTTTACAAAAAAAACAAAACAAAACAAAAAAAAAAAACCTTTATTAGATGATGTTTAAAATAATGTTTGTACCAAAAGAAGGAATTGCCCAAGACAAGAGGTTTCCTTTTTTTTTTTTTCGCAAAGGTTGCTTAGTAACCAGGTATCATTTTATCATCATTTTTGTTTATTAATCTTCCAAATGATTTTCTCTTTTGTTACCATGGTTTCTACCAAATATCATTTCATTATTATTACCTTGTAAAGATTTATCAATATTATGTTGTTTTTTGGCAAGGAGTGAAGTGTACTTGCTTTTGTACCGCTGAAAATCGCTGAATGCCTTGTTTATCTTCAAAGCAGTTTCCACTTTCATTTGATGGTTTTAACCCAATATCATATTTTCATATCAAATAATTGTTATTCTATTTTCAAATTTTATTGTCGTCTGCTGTCTCATTTTTGACAGAGTTCAAAGGAGTTCATAACTCTTCATCAATTAGACTGTATTTAACCCAATACCAACCAATAACGACATTTAACCAGGTTGTTCTGGAAAATATTATGGGAAAAGGAGTAATTGCTCTTGATGAGCAATTTATCCTTTTCCACAATGGTTTCTGCCCTATCAGAAGACTATATGTCAATTTCATCACATAAGAAATGTTATCTGCAAATCCTTTCTATTTACGACAGTCGAAAATTTGTCGTTTGGTATTGGGTTAACAGATGACCTATGGACAGTTGAAAATATTTCTGCAAAAGGAAACATAATGCTATAGAAAGTTTTCATCTATCAACAGTACTTATCTACTATACCATGGTGACGTTTTCCAATTGAAACAAATCACATTTTCAGGTTATGCTTCAAATTAGTTCAATTTCGTACAATGGAAATATATATTTTGATAATGATTAAATACGCAAGCTTATGAGAGAAAATATGATTTGATTGCAGCTCTTGTTAAAAGTTGTGCTTCTAGTACTGTGATGAAACCAGAATTCTGTTTAGAATGAGTCAAACTTCAGCTCAGTCTATCTGACCTTGTCAATACAACAGTTGCTGTATGACTAATAATCGCATTATGAGACTTGATAAGTATTGCTTTTTGACAAGCCCTTACATTATGAGACTTGATAAGTATTGCTTATTGACAAGCCCTTACATTGGGACACTTGATAAGTATTGCTTATTGACAAGCCCTTACATTTGGACACTTGATAAGTGTTGCTTATTGACAAGCCCTTACATTGGGACACTTGATAAGTATTGCTTTTTGACAAGCCCTTACATTATGAGACTTGATAAGTATTGCTTATTGACAAGCCCTTACATTGGGACACTTGATAAGTATTGCTTATTGACAAGCCCTTACATTGGGACACTTGATAAGTATTGCTTATTGACAAGCCCTTACATTGGGACACTTGATAAGTATTGCTTATTGACAAGCCCTTACATTGGGACACTTGATAAGTATTGCTTATTGACAAGCCCTTACATTGGGACACTTGATAAGTATTGCTTATTGACAAGCCCTTACATTGGGACACTTGATAAGTATTGCTTATTGACAAGCCCTTACATTGGGACACTTGATAAGTATTGCTTATTGACAAGCCCTTACATTGGGACACTTGATAAGTATTGCTTATTGACAAGCCCTTACATTGGGACACTTGATAAGTATTGCTTATTGACAAGCCCTTACATTGGGACACTTGATAAGTATTGCTTATTGACAAGCCCTTACATTGGGACACTTGATAAGTATTGCTTATTGACAAGCCCTTACATTGGGACAGTTGATAAGTATTGCTTATTGACAAGCCCTTACATTGGGACACATGATAAATGTTGCTTATTGACAAGCTCTTACATTGGGACACTTGATAAGTATTGCTTATTGACAAGCTCTTACATTGGGACACATGATAAGTATTGCTTATTGACAAGCTCTTACATTGGGACACATGATAAGTATTGCTTATTGACAAGCTCTTACATTGGGACACATGATAAGTATTGCTTATTGACAAGCTCTTACATTGGGACACTTGATAAGTATTGCTTATTGACAAGCTCTTACATTGGGACACTTGATAAGTATTGCTTATTGACAAGCTCTTACATTGGGACACATGATAAGTATTGCTTATTGACAAGCTCTTACATTGGGACACTTGATAAGTATTGCTTATTGACAAGCTCTTACATTGGGACACTTGATAAGTATTGCTTATTGACAAGCTCTTACATTGGGACAGTTGATAAGTATTGCTTATTGACAAGCTCTTACATTGGGACAGTTGATAAGTATTGCTTATTGACAATCCCTTACATTGGGACACTTGATAAGTATTGCTTATTGACAAGCCCTTACATTGGGACACATGATAAGTGTTGCTTATTGACAAGCCCTTACATTGGGACACTTGATAAATGTTGCTTATTGACAAGCCCTTACATTGGGACACTTGATAAGTATTGCTTATTGACAAGCCCTTACATTGGGACACTTGATAAGTGTTGCTTATTGACAAGCCCTTAAATTGGGACACTTGATAAGTGTTGCTTATTGACAAGCCCTTACATTGGGACACATGATAAGTATTGCTTATTGACAAGCCCTTACATTGGGACACATGATAAGTGTTGCTTATTGACAAGCCCTTAAATTGGGACACATGATAAGTATTGCTTATTGACAAGCCCTTAAATTGGGACACATGATAAGTGTTGCTTATTGACAAGCCCTTAAATTGGGACACATGATAAGTATTGCTTATTGACAAGCCCTTAAATTGGGGCACATGATAAGTGTTGCTTATTGACAAGCCCTTAAATTGGGACACATGATAAGTATTGCTTATTGACAAGCCCTTAAATTGGGACACATGATAAGTATTGCTTATTGACAAGCCCTTAAATTGGGACACATGATAAGTGTTGCTTATTGACAAGCCCTTACATTGGGACACATGATAAGTGTTGCTTATTGACAAGCCCTTACATTGGGACACATGATAAGTATTGCTTATTGACAAGCCCTTACATTGGGACACATGATAAGTGTTGCTTATTGACAAGCTCTTACATTGGGACACATGATAAATGTTGCTTTATGACCAACCATCACAAAGGGACACTTGATAAGTGTTGCTTTATGACCAACCATCACAAAGGGCCACTTGATAAGTGTTGCTGTATTACCAACCATCACATTGGGACACTTGATAAGTGCTGCTGTAGGACCAACCATCACATTGGGACACTTGATATGTGTTGCTGTAGGACCAATCATCACATTGAGACACTTGATAAGTGTTGCTGTAGAACCAACCATCACATTGGGACACTTGATATGTGTTGCTATATGACCAACCATCACATTGGAATACTTGATAAGTGTTGCTGTATGACCATCCACCACATTGGGACACTTGATAAATGTTGCTGTATGACCAACCATCACATTGGAACACTTGATAGGTGTTGCTTTTTGACCAACCACCACATTGGGACACTTGATAAATGTTGCTTTATGACCAACCATCACATTGGGAAATTTGATAAATGTTGCTTTTTGACCAACCATCACATTGGACCACTTGATAAATGTTGCTGTATGACCAACCATTACATTGGGACACTTGATAAGTGTTGCTTTATGACCAACCATTACATTGGGACACTTAATAAGTGTTGCTTTATGACCAACCATTACATTGGGACACTTGATATGTGTTGCTATATGACCAACAATTACATTGGAACACTTGATAAGTGTTGCTCTATGACCAGCCACCACATTGGGACACTTGATAAGTGTTGCTGTATGACCAACCATCACATTGGGACACTTAATAAATGTTGCTGTATTACCAACCATCACATTGGGACCCTTGATATGTGTTGCTGTATGACCAACCATTACATTGGGACACTTGATAAGTGTTGCTTTATGACCAACCATTACATTGGGACACTTAATAAGTGTTGCTTTATGACCAACCATTACATTGGGACACTTGATATGTGTTGCTATATGACCAACAATTACATTGGAACACTTGATAAGTGTTGCTCTATGACCAGCCACCACATTGGGACACTTGATAAGTGTTGCTGTATGACCAACCATCACATTGGGACACTTAATAAATGTTGCTGTATTACCAACCATCACATTGGGACCCTTGATATGTGTTGCTGTATGACCAACCATCACATTGGGACACTTAATTAGTGTTGCTGTTTGACCAACCATTACATTGGGACACTTGATTAGTGTTGCTGTTTGACCAACCATTACATTGGGACACTTGATTAGTGTTGCTGTTGACCAACCATTACATTGGGACACTTGATAAGTGTTGCTGTATGACCAACCAGCACATTGGGACACTTGATTAGTGTTGCTTTATGACCAACCAGCACATTGGGACACTTGATAAGTGTTGCTTTATGACCAACCATTACATTGGGACACTTGATAAGTGTTGCTTTATGACCAACCAGCACATTGGGACACTTGATTAGTGTTGCTTTATGACCAACCAGCACATTGGGACACTTGATAAGTGTTGCTGTATGACCAACCAGTACATTGGGACACTTGATAAATGTTGCTTTATGACCAACCAGCACATTGGGACACTTAATAAGTGTTGCTGTATGACCAACCATCACATTGGACACTTGATTAGTGTTGCTTTATGACCAACCACCACATTGGGACACCTGATAAATGTTGCTTTATGACCAACCAGCACATTGGGATACTTGATAAATGTTGCTGTATGACCATCCACCACATTGGGACACTTGATATGTGGTGATTTAACTATAAAAAAACCTCAAATCCAGGAAAAAAGATAGAGTACATTTTTAGGCTCAAGATTGTATAGGCTTATACTAAAGACAGAACTCAACTCTGTGCTTATACTTAAAACCAAAATAAGGATGGCTGTGATTACTCCTTTCATGCCACTATTGGAAATGGGAATAACATTTTTTTTATCTTGGGCAAAGGCAGATCCTAAACAAAAATAATAGAGCAAGTTTTAACTCAGATAACCTCTCTATATAACTGATTGTTGAAAACATTTATTAACCAAGCACTAAACTGTATAGTAATACTTTCCAAACCTACTAAGGGGCCTCTGTTTCCTAAATTAATAACCTTTTTTCCTTGTGTGTTCAAGTCACGGTAGTGCTAGATATGAATTTTCATGAGTGGAAGTCTCCTTGCTGTCTTATAGCATGTCAATGTTTCTTTCTGCCTTGACTGAACCTTATGGGCAATTGAGTTTGTGGTCTTCCTCTATCCATTAAGAGCAAGGCATGAAATCATATGTGAAAGATTCTTGATTTGATGTAAAAACCCAAGGTAATATGTGGACGAAGAAACCAAAACTTCTCCAGGGCACTAAACAACTTCCGAAAAAATATTTGCGTAAGTCAAAACTGATATTTATATATACAGTCAAACTTGCAATAAGAGGCCAGCTTATGGGACAGAGTAAATTGGCTGTTAAGACAGGTTGGCTGCTTAACACAAATTGATGTACACTATAAATCTAACAATGGGACTTTCTGTAGTGGCTGTTTAAGGCAGGTTGGCTGCTTAAAAGGGAGGCTGCTTAACACAAGTTAGCCTGTATATGGCTGTTATCTTCAATGATAGTACAATAATGCAATGTGACACATCATCGGAAGCGTCTCTTCGAGACGCTTCCAATAATGTGTTACTTTGCAATATTGCTTATCTAACTTTAAAAGATAAGGGGGAAGGTTGTTTATACTTCGACACATTCTTAGCATAAACTTTTAGTTAAACAGTACCCTCGTCTTCTGATGCAGACCAATTGTGCATGGGGGGATTTTTTATTACTAAACTTTTAGTACCATTTTCTCAGTACATTTGTTGTCCGCACATTCTATCTGGAACAGTGAAATAGTTGGTGATAAAACGGAGTTAATTTGAAGCCTGTTTCCCAGGTAACATTTTCACACATACTACTTGACAGTCTTCCCAATACAGACAAAGCTTGTATTAAATCTGCAGCAGATGACATTTGTAAACATCTGAAACTAAGGTAAAATACCCATAATCCGCCATTTTGAAACTCATTCTGTTGTTGGAATACTTTGGTGGTAATTAGTACACATTGGTTTGGGCAATACTGAGGAGTAACCACAATATAGCAATGCTGCATTAAACCATTACCAAACAATAACATTTGACCAGTTTGTTGCAGTCATCTTTGGAAAACATTGTGGGAAAAGAAGAAATTGCTCTTAACGAGAGCTCTTTTCTCACAATGTTTTCTGCCCCAACCCAAGATTATTTTCAATTTCATCACGGTGTTGAAATGTCTTTTGCAAACTCTTTCAATTCAGCGTTTGGTAAAGGGTTAAGAAAAGAATTAAAGAAAATAGAGTGGGAATTATAATCTTATCTACTGAAAACATCATATCAACATCACTTTTATTAAGGCATTGTATTAACCCTAACAGTGTTGGAACCCACTTCATGCTTATGCAAACAGGTTAGATCACAGGCCAGCTGCCAATTTGCTACTTTGAGTATCTTTTCTCATCAAAATCAAACAGATATGTAAGGTTTTGAAAAGCAGGGGATACAAAAAATCTAGTTATTTAGCCAGCATTAGAAGGATTAAGGTTAATTCCTTCTTTTACCATAAAGATGTTTATTTTTTGCAAACAAGAAGAAGGAAATTGTCAAGCTATGAAATTGCTGTCTATCAATAACATTCTTTATCTGCTCCATGCTTTTGCTTTGATCTGAATATACAACTTTCCGTATTGGATTTCGACAAGTTTTCCTGTATACAAGTTAGACATGTGGATGGGGGGAAAAAATCAAGTTGTCTTCAATATTTATGTCTGACTTCCCTATTACATAATATGTATATGACTGGTTTCCCTTGCACGGACTGCCTCCCTGCTTCCCCAGTCAAAACAATAGGCCAATCCAGCCTAGTGTGCAGGAAACCAATATTACCTATATGCAATGTAGTGGGTACCGGTACCAGAGCTATTTTTAGTTACGAAGAAAGGTTGAACTATTGATGATAAGTACAGACTGTATTTCTGGACTGGTTCAATGATTCCAGTTTTTTTTTTTCCTATCCCTAGACTGTCTGCGCTTAATTTCTGCTCTCGGGGAAAAAAAGGGAAAAACTATATGTTATATATGGATCTACAGATGGATTGTTGATAGTCTCTGTGAACTTGTCTCTCTCGGCTCAGTATCAGGGCTGGATTTTTGTAACCCCCATCCTCTATTGAGTGTATACTTACACATGGGTTTGCGAGATTCTTTTCTGCAAAAGGATGCATAAATTTTGGAATTCACCGATATATGGGAAACCTGGAGTTTGTCCGCCTCCTACGTCTGATTGGTGGAGAACGGGAGGGTAAAGAGGCGTCCCCGTGAATTTATTTTGAGGAAGTGATGGGATTCGTTAAGTTTTTTTTATACTTATAGTGACAACGACCCCCGAGCGGGCCTTTACTGAACTACACCCATGCTTGGAGCCCGTGTGATAACTTGTGGAAATTTTTGAAGTTTTAGAAAAAAAAATTGTGATTTTTATATGTGTGTGTGTATGTGTGTGTTATCTGCAGTCAGAAATTTTATGAAGGAGAAGGTTTGCTGGTGTTTTTTGTTTTTTTTTCTCTTTAAAAAATAAAAGTGATGGGGCTAAGTTCTTTTTAATTTATGTGGAAAATTTATGGTATTTTAAATGTGTTTTGCTAATATCTATCTTGAAAGTGGTGTTCACTTAAAATGATATTTATCTGATTTGAAAGAAAAGGAAATGGCATAAAAATTAATCATCTTCTTGAAAAAGATTTTCTTAGAAAAAATCACAATTGATAAGTATAATTATATACCTTAATTACATATTGATAAAAAAAATTTCTGAACAATATATCTAAATATATAGTAGGAACACTGTTTTCATGGATATATCGAGGGTTCAGTGCAAGACTATAGTAAGTGCTGCACCTATGTGAAGCACTTACTATAGTCTTGCATTGAACCCTCCATATTGTCTCTTTTATTGGCATCTAAAGCTGAAATCAGAGAAGTTTAAAGAAATACTTAATTGAAAATGAATATGTTTGTTTACTACAGGTTATGATTATGTTAAAATGTCAATATTTGATTTCACAGTTGATAAAATCCAACACTCTATTAACCCATAAAATGAAAGATAATTTTCTAAAAATATATTTTTGTGTCGTCTGCTTTCCAAAACCTTAAATTTCTGCTTAATTCTGTTGAGGAAAGATACAGAGTAGCAAATAGGTTAGATCACAGGCCAGTTGTCAATTTACTTGGCAGCTGGCCTGGATCTAACCTGTTTGCATAAGCATGTAGTCTGTTCCAGCACTATAAGGGTTAAGCTCCGACCTTATGTTGTAAACAACATAGGACCTTGGTTAATACATAAAGGTTAAATGGCTGGTCATATTCATCATTTAATTGTGGCAACTTTGTTTCAGCCAAATTTCGCAATAAAAGAGGGTGATCATTTTAATTACAGTCTAACTTGTGTTAAGCAGCCACCCTTTTAAGCAGCCAACCTGCCTTAAACAGCCACTACAGAAAGTCCCATTGTTAGATTTATAGTGTACATCAATTTGTGTTAAGCTGCCAACCTGTCTTAAACAGCCAATTTACTCTGTCCCATAGGCTGGCCTCTTAACACAAGTTTGACAGTACATTATAATTGTCATCTCCTGATACCGTGAATTCAAAATCCATCTTGATTTTACAGATTTCTGAAAAAAGAAAAATATACATATATATATATATTTGATAGGCCTGTTGATAGCTGTATTATATTTAATATGGATTATAACATTATTATATATATGGTAAGAGAAAGGTTTCTAAATTGAAGGCAAAATTCAACAACCAATAACAGAGATTGAATTGCAGCTAAAAGAAACATTTAACCCTTTACCAAACACCAAATTTTGGACTTTCCCAAATTAAAAGAGTTTGCAGATAACATCTCAAAATGTGATGAAATTGAAAAACATTCTTCTGATAAGGCAGAAAACATTGTGGGAAAAAGAAAAATTACTCATTACAAGCAATTTCTCCATTTCCCATAATGTTTTCCGGAGTCATCTGCAACAAAGTGGTCCAATGTCGTTATAGTTTGGTAATGGGTTAACAAAAGAGGTAAAAAGCATATTTCTTTATGTAACACTTGAAGAAATGGCCAATAAACAGTTTTGTAGAATGCATAGTTTAAAAGCAAAATAGTGGAAATAGTGACTATTACATTCTTATTCTAGTTTTATCACAAAATTTTTAATGTTTATGAAGTCAAGTAAGTCAATTATTTAGGATTTTTTCCTCCACGTTTTATGAAATGTTTGTTACTAATTAACACATATCTTCATAATTATATACTAGTCCTTTATATAAAGACTTAAGACACCTGTATTCTAAGTAGATAATTCAAAGAACTTCATTGTGCCTAAAGAAGAAATAACATATGAAGAGCATAATTCTCCTTTCTGAACAATGCTTTCTACATGATGTTACAAATATAAGGATTTTTATTTAAAGCAATCACATTAAAAAGAAAAATCTGGAAATAAATCATTATATATATATCCAGGGTTCAAGGCAAGACTATGAAGAGTAATTTCTCACACCATTACAAAGGTGAAGCACTTAGAACTGTATTGCGTTTAATCCTCAGAATGCTGGGTAATTTTCTAAAAATAGATATTTGTGTTGTCTGCTTTCCAAAACCTTAAATTTTTGCTTAATTTTGAAGTGAGGAAAGATACTCAGAGTAGCAAACAGGTTAGATGTAATCTATTTGCATAAGCATGAAGGTGGTTCCAGTGCTATAAGGGTTAACCTATAGATATCACATAGCTCTGGAAATTATGACCTCAAACTGAACAAAACCACACTGATCCAGAAAAATGTCTTAATTTTGTTCATCCCAGGCAGATTCTGACTTGCAATATTAAACAAACATCTACCTGTAGGCAATCTGTTTAGCTTTAAACATCTACCTGTAGGCAATCTGTGAAGCTTTAAACATCTACCTGTAGGCAATCTGTGTAGCTTTAAACATCAACCTGTAGGCAATCTGTGTAGCTTTATACATCTACTTGTAGAACATTTGTGTAGCTTTATACATCTACCTGTAGAACATTTGTGTAGCTTTAAACATCAACCTGTAGACAATCTGTGTAGCTTAAAATATCTACCTGTAGATTTTCTGTGTAGCTTTAAACATTTACCTGTAGACTATCTTGGTAGCTTAATCATCTTCCTGTAGATAATCTGTGTAGCTTTAAACATCTACTTGTAGAACATCTGTGTAGCTTTAAACATCTACCTTAGAACATCTGTGTTGCTTTAAACATCTACCTGTAGACTATCGTGGTTGCTTTAAACATCTACCTGTAGAACATCTGTGTAGCTTTAAACATCTACCTATAGACTTTCTTGGTAGCTTTAAACATCTACCTAAAGACCATTTGTGTAGCTTTAAAATCTACCTGTAGATCATCATTGAAGCTTTAAACGTTTAGCTGTTGATCATCTGTGAAACTTTAAACATCTACCTAAAGACCATTTGTGTTGCTTTGAACATCTACCTGTAGATAATCTGTGAAGCTTTAAACATCTATCTGTAGACTATCTGTGTAGCTTTAGACATCTACCTTAAGACTATCTGTGTTACTTTAAACATCTACCTGAAGATTATCTGTGTAGCTTTAAACATCTACCTATAGATAATTTGGCTAGCTTTGAAACATCTACCTGTAGATAATCTGTGTAGCTTTAAACATCTACCTATAGACCATGTGGCTAGCTTTAAAACATCTACCTGTAGATAATCTGTGTAGCTTTAAACAACTACCTTTATCCATCCTCCACATTTGGCTAGCAACCAGAAAATGTCATATGAGAATCGTATTATTCTGCATTAATTGTGGGGGAAAACAAAGTAATAATAATAAATGGAATGTGTAGCATCTGTCAGAGGTTTGAGACAATCAATATCGTCAAAGATCTGGTAAATCAACCTTGCTTAGGACATGTCACAATGATTTTGATCTCTTTCTATCTCTTTCTATCGATGGTTCTACTCGCCTTGACCAACCCTTATGGGCAGTTGAGTATGGGGTCTTCCTCCATCATTAAGAGTCGGGCCGCAGGTGTCCTTGGAAAGATCTGGGTGTTGGTTGCAATGTTGCTTTACGAAAACATATTTGCTTTAGAAAAAATATTTAACCCATTACCAAACGATAACAAGTTTGTTGCAGATGTCTTTAGAAAACATCGTGGGGAAAGGAGAAATTGCTCGTAAGGGCGATTTTTCCTTTTCCAACAATGTTTTCTGCCATATCAGAAGATTATTTTCCAATTTCATCACCTTTTGAAATGTTGTCTGCAAACTCTTTGGATTTGGGACAGTCGGAAATTTGTCGTTTGGGAAGGGTTAACCCATTACCAAACAAAAACGACATTTGACCAGTTTGTTGCAGACAACTGCTGAAAACATTTAGGGAAAAGGAGAAATTGCTTGTTTTCTGCCCTGTTAGATAATTATTTTTCAATCTGATCACATTTTGAAATGTTGTCTGCAAACTCTTTCAATTTGGGACAGTCTAAAATATGGTGTTTGGTAAAAGGTTATGATATGTACCAAATCATCTTTCAGACAGACAGAAACCAGTTTGAAAGCAAAATCAACAAGACATTTTACCATACCATAGCAAATAGCTTTTTAAGTTGTTTTCGGGAAGTGCTAGTTTGTCAATAAGACTGGCAAATTGTCATCTTAACCCTTAGAATGCTGGGTAATTTTCTAAAAATAGATTTTTGTGCCATCTGCCTTCCAAAACCTAATATTAATTAATATTTGCTTAATTTTGATGAAGAAAGATACTCAGAGTAGCAAACAGGTTAACTCACAGGCCAGCTGCAAATATATTCGGCAGCTGGCCTGGATCTAACCTGTTTGCGTAAGCATGGAATCAGTTCCAGCACTAAAAAGGTGAAAACATTCTACCTTACTATAGTAAATAGCTTAAATAATATGATATTATTTCCTGATGCGCTAGTTTGTCAATAAGACTTACAAAATGTCATCTTAAATCAACTAGTACTGACATGGCTGTAACGGAATGACAATTGACAGAAATTGGATGGTTTATAGTCCAAGACAATCATAAAGCCTTTACAGCACAGAAGGAGAATGCATAATAATAGCCATGTTGCCTGTATTTGAAACGACTTTTGTGTGTACTCATCACTGGAAGTGCCTTAATGAGAGGATTTCATAAAGTACCCATGATAATGATTTAGAGAAGAAATAAAGAACTTTTTAGACTGATGAATATGTTCCAATGTTTCATAACAGCTTGAAGAATCCCCTTTAAGGGTATACTAGGTAGATACATCTTAAAAAGACAATCCTAAAGAGTACCCAAGATAAAGATTTAGAGAAGAAATAAAGAACTTGTTAGACTAAAGAATATGTTTCAATGTTTCAAAACAACTTGAAAAATCCGCTTTAAGGGTATACTAGGTAGGTACATCTTAAAAAGACAATCCTAAAGAGTACCCACAATAAAGATTTAGAGAAGAAATAAAGAACTTGTAAGACTAAAGAATATGCCCCAATGTTTCAAAACAACTTGAAGAATCCCCTTTAAGGGTATACTAGGTAGATACATCTAAAAAAGACAATCCTAAAGAGTACCCAAGATAAAGATTTAGAGAAGAAATAAAGAACTTGTTAGACTAAAGAATATGAATGTTTCATGCTTGAAGAATCCCCACTAGGTAGATACATCTTAAAAAGACAATCCTAAAGAGTACCCACAACTTGTTAGACTAAAGAATATGTTTCAATGTTTCATCAACTTGAAAATCCCCTTTAAGGGTATACTAGGTAGATACATCTTAAAAAGACAATCCTAAAGAGTACCCACAATAAAGATTTAGAGAAGAAATAAAGAACTTGTTAGACTAAAGAATATGCCCAATGTTTCAAAACAACTTGAAGAATCCCCCTTTAAGGGTATACTAGGTAGATACATCTAAAAAAGACAATCCTAAAGAGTACCCAAAATAAAGATTTAGAGAAGAAATAAAGAACTTGTTAGACTGAATGATATGCCCTAATGTAACATTAAACAACTTGAAGAATCAATCCTCTTTAAGAATATACTAGGTAAAATGGTCTGAAAAAAGATACTCTTAATTAACCAGTACCCAATATAAAGGGTTTGGATAAGGAATTAAATAGTAAGCCTATACAACATACCTCTTGACTGTATTTGAAACAAAAGAACCCTCCTTTGTGGGTACTTGTTGATATTTTCTTGATGAGATGATTTCAAAAAAGTACCCACAAAAAAAGATTTAGTGAAGAAATAAAACAATAAGACTGAAACTAGACAGATTCCATTTAAGAACGTCATGTTTCCGTCAAACTGTAAAACTATTTTTTTATTATTATTATAGTTAACCCATTCAAAAGAATATTTCTCATTGCAATGTAGCATGTGCCATAAAGATATTTTTTTATCATTTTGAAGGTATTGATGGAAATTTTACATTCTTCAATGGAATCTGTCATATAATGTTTCAAAACAACTTAAAGATTGCCCCTTAAAGGTTTACTAGATCAGGGTTTTTTTACGTCATATAACAGACTCCTATTTAAGGCACCTTCCCTATTGGAATTTTTTTAAAATCATGCAGTTTTCCCAAAAAATCAAAGTCATAACAGCTTTTAGGCTTCCCAATTCAGCATTTTAGTGATAAAATTTTTCAAATTCAACAGGCTTTGGCCACTTCCCAATTAAAGGGAAAAAAAGACCTGTAGATAGAATCATTGTTAAAAAAACATTTCTAACAAGTACCCACTATAAAGGGCTTAGGTAAGAAATACAAACAAAAAGTCTGTGGAGTATTCCTCCTATATTTGCTTAAAATTCCGTTCATAGGGTTATAGGTATAGAACATGGAGAGAAATTCTAAACATGTCCCCTTAGGGGAAATAAATTATTTACAGTTCAAGTTTTTTCTGGTTTTTGTAATTTGAATTTTTTTGCTTCCTCCTTTCTCTGTTGGTGTTAAATTTCCCAAATGATTTATGAAAAGAAATGAAACAGTTGATCTATCTATATCATGGGAGAAACATGAATTCCTTAACCCTTATAGTGCTGGAACCGACTTTCAAGCCTATGCAAACAGGTTAGATCCAGGCCAGCCGCCAAGTAAATTGGCGGCTGGCCTGCAATCTAACCTGTTTGTTACTCTGAGTATCTTTCCTCTATTTAAGGTTTTAGGAAAGCAGACAACACAAAAAATTTTTTTTTTGGATAATTATCCAGCATGTTATGGGTTAAAATAGTGAAGATTTAATCCTTTTCCAAACAACACATTTTTGACTGTCCAAAATTAAAGAGTTTGCAGAAGACATTTCAAAATGTGATGAAATTGAAAAATGCTCCTCAAATAGAGCAGAAAAACTTGTGGGAAAAGGAGAAATTGCTCATTGAGAGCAATTTCTCCTTTTCCCACAATGTTTCCAGAGTCGTCTGCAACAAAGTGGTCAAAAATTGTTATTATTTGGTAAAGGGTTAAGAAGTTTAGATTTATACAGAAAAACTTTCTTATGACATGTCAATTTTTCTTGATCCTTTGATGCATCTGCTTAAGAAGTCTGCAGAAATAATTTAGAGAAAAGTATAGATTATTCCTAATGAGCAACTTATCTTTTCGTCACAATCTTATCTACCTAATAGAAAATATATTTGCTTCATGATACTTTAGTGTCATCTGCTGTTGCTTTCAATTCAAAACAGTAATATTTGATTTTCTGCCGATAATTTTAGTAATCATTTTTTTACAGACATCTTTTTGCTGACATTTTTTGAAACATTATAACCAAAAGAATTTTTGTGTAGGGGAAAAGAAATGAAGTAAAGGAGATTTACATTAGTTGAAAATGAATATTTATCATATAAAAACCAACCAACCAGACAAACGAGTATATATTTAACATATTCTAGCTTCTCCTCATACAAATGATTTCCTAAGCACCCATGTAGCCAACAATGTTTGAAAATGAAACAGTTTTTGAGAAAAAGAATACTCTTTTAATGATGGCAAAATCTCTCATTGTTAACCTTTATAGTGCTGGAACCGATTTCATGCTTATGCAAGCAGGTTATAGCCAGGCCAGCCGCTAAGTTAATTGGCAACTGGCCTGTGATCTAACCTGTTTGCTACTCTGGGTATCTTTCCTCATCAAAATTTAGCAGATATTTAAGGTTTTGAACAGCAGACGACACAAAAATCTATTTTTAGAAAATTATCCAGCATTCTGAGGGTAAATAGCAGAACTGGCCGAACTAAGTTGGTAGCGATCTAACTTGGAATGCAGGGGTCCTGAGATCAAGACCTGGCTCAGGCCATAATCTCTCGGAAACTTGATGAAATAAATGTGTCATTATTCTGCCTTCTCTCACTACTCTTGCGATAGATTCCGGAACTTAGTTATGCTCTTCGTGAACATTAAATGGCTGTTCATGCACACAAAACTGTTAATGAAATTCAAGATCAGTTTCATGAACATCAAGTACAGGTTCATGAATACATTCATGAACCTGTTCTTGAAATTCATGAATAAGTTAAGAATAGTGTTGTGTTCATGAATGGCAATTTGTGGCACTGACTGAGAAAAATAGCCCAAAGTGGTTACCTGGGCGGAATTGAGTTATCATTTCTAGACAGTTTAAGGTCTATGGAATGAAATATAATTCAAATTTTTGCCCAATTTTTTAGAGGAATTATAGGTATTCGCATAGCAACACCAAGAGATCAAGATACACACATTTTCATAAATTTCTTTTTAAGATGAATAGAATTTATAAAATCCATACAATATATTTCGAATTGCATCAGTAAGCGCAAAATAGTTGGTGCTAAACAGTTTCAGTTGGGAAAAAAACTATCTACCGTATTTGACCCTCGAGGGAACTTTGTTCAATAAGTAGAGCAATTGGTAAAATTATGACATCATCTTTTATAGCGTTTTTCTCAATGACATCATTTGAAGACTTTGGGCCAAAAGTCTCAGTCACTGCCACATTTAATGTACATGAATAAGTTCTTGAATCTTTCACAGGGGTATAATATTGATCAATTATTCTCCTATTGGAACGTAGCCAGGTGTTTGGGAAGGTAAATGTGCATTCCTGGTAAGGAAATTCCAGGAACTTCTACATAATAATTACTGTTGAAATCAGTGAAAAACTCCAAACCAACCAACCTTTTGTAAGGATGATTTCAATGTTTATCCTTCAAACAGTTTTCTAGTTATTTATATTTGATCAATTTGGTTGCACTTTTGTCGTCATTAATTTAATGCCATCACCATCATCTTCAGGGTTTATTATTCCTGACTATAGTGTTATAAGTTTATGAAAAAAAGTTTTGTATTTAACCTTGACCATACCTGTAGCAGAGATTATAGGTGGAAAATCTTGCAGAAATCAAAATGGACAACAGGAACATTTTGTCCATAGTAAAACAGAACACTAGATAAATTATGTGTTTCCCCTTTCCAGTGATTTCGTCTATTTACCCTATTATATGAGTTTTCATTAGAACCTTTTTGCCAAAATGATTCTAATAAATTCACTTAAAATCAGGTTCATTTTTATAGTCAATTCTTAGAATGCAGGGTAATTTTCTAAAAATAGGTTTTAGTGTCATCTGCTTTCCAAAACCTTAGTTCTGTTTAATTTTGTTGGAGAAAGATACTCAGAGTAGCAAACAGGTAAGATTGCAGGCCAGCCGCCAATTTATTTGGCGGCTGGCCTGGATCTAACCTGTTTGCATAAGCCTGAAGTAGGTTCAAGCACTATAGGGGTTAATTCCATATTGAAACAGAGCACTTGATAAAAGAGGTGTTTTGGCTTCTCAGTAATTTTGTCTTTTGATGTCTTACTTTTGAAATAGTGCAAGTAAAACCATCTAAACAATCACACTTTTCTTGAGTCCTGAGTATTGCAGCAGCCACAAACAAATATGCATTATGAAATATAACATTTCCAAAAGCCAGTTATGCCATAGCCAAGATAGCTTAACCCTTTACTTAACGCCAAATTTTCAACTGTGCCAAATTGAAAGAGTTTACAGACAACATATAAAAATGTGATGAAATTGAAAAATAATCTGATAGGGCAAGAGCAATTTCTCCTTTTCTCACTATGTTTTCCTGAGGCGGCCTCAACAAACCGGTAAAATGTCGTTATGTTTTGGTCATGGGTTAATTAGGGGAGGATTACAAATCATCTGCTCTGAAAAGAGAAGTGCAGCGAATTAAATTTTATGAAACCAGCTCAAGTGGATGTGCAGGATTTTCAAATTACCCATAAATTGATTATTCCGGCAGATAATACCGTGCAACCAATCCGTAATCCTCTTGATGCAAGCTGTAATTTGCATACTGTTGCATTCTGCAGGGAGGGATTGTGGGATTGTTACTGCAGATTGGTGGATGTGCGTGAACTACTGAAATATGTGCATGTTTAATGGTACGCTTCTATTTGGGGCTCTAAATTTATTTATTTGTCTGTTGAATATTCACCGTCATTCTTAGATGACGCACGGCCCAAATTTCCCCCTCAGTTATAGGTTATTTATGTGTTTTTATGCATTAATTGATTTATTCCATATGGATTTGGGGTTTTCGGTCTTTTTTTTACTGTCTTAAATGTTTAGATGGCAACAATACGCAATTTAAAGGAAAGAATTATGAGTTTTTTTTTTAAATTGGGTAATTAGATTACTGCGACATAAAGACTTTTTTTTAATCTTATTTAATTGCTCCTTTTTCTCACTATTTTGTATGAAAGTCTTTGGCTGTAACAAGGATATATGTATGACATAAATAGTTAATAGCGCATAATATAAATACTATACTACCATTTTCTGTAATTATATACAATGATGTACAAGGATATATGTATGACATAAATAGTTAACAGTGCATTATAAATAAATACTATAATACCTTTTTCTGTAATTATATACTCATGAGTTGGCAGTGGAAGGTCTTAGAAAGCACTGTGACAAAATAGAGAAACTACCCAAACTGAGGAATATCTTTTAGAGTTTTGTTGTTCTTCAATAAATATATTATAGAATATCTTGGTAATAATGAGTTGGCATGAGGTTTGGTTTATATGATGTTTTAGATTACTCAAATAAGATTTTTTTCTCAGAATTAAAAATAATTCATTTATTTTGAAGATTTTCTTATTTTATTCTTTATAAAAACATTGTGTTAAAAGTGTTATGTTACCAAATAATGAAAATTAAAAAAGACCTGAACTCTAAAAGAAAGTTGAATTGAAGTTTAGAAAACAAATTCATAACCTTTTCTCTGATCAGATAGGAAATATTGTCTGTGGAAGTCATATGGATTTAATGTAAGACTATAGTTTGTCCATACTATTTGTGAAAGATTTGCCATAGCACACAAATAACCTTTAAATTAACGAAATAACTTGCAATAAGAACTAGCAGTCTATGATCACTAACTGTAGCAAATTTTATGATTTACTGTTGGAGGAGAAAAATCACGACGAATATGATTCAAAAACATTTTATATAAACAATGTCATCCTAGATGTTCTCAAATTGATTAAACGAGTTAAACTACTTGCTTGTATTAATTTTTTTGTTAGAAATTATGAATCAAAGTACCAATTCTAAACCTGTTAAACTTCAATTCAAATCATTTCAATTGAAATTGACAGCCAATTATTTGTAATTCTAGAAAAGAAACAATATTGCAAATTAATTAAGAGGATGAATTGTGACAAAAGGGGGTTTATTAGAAATAAGCCATTGCAACGATTTTGAACGTTGAAACATTGTTTTTCTGTCTTTCCTATTCCATGATGTGAAAAATTGTTTATTCTTCCCAAAGCATTTTTTAACAAAAGGCAGTGTACCATTCTTCAAATCAAAATATCGATAAAAATATAATAAATGTAAAATTTAATTGACTAGCTCGAAAAACATTTTGACCAAAATAGAAGGATAAGATTTTTAGTTTTGCTACAATATTTTCTAATGTCATGATAATTGTTTTAGTGCAATACTTCTTTAGTTAGCTCCTTCATAAACCTATTTAGCTATAATTGCTATACAAGCCATGGTAATCCAGGCTGTTTTCCTTGAATTTGGAAGTGACCTAGGCCTGTTGGGAAGTTTTATTGCTCAAATTGCTGAATTGGGAAACCAAAAAGTTGGTATGACTTTGATATATTTTTTGGAAAACTGGATTATTTTAAAGAAATTTCCAATTAGGAAGATGCCTTTTGTAGACCCTGTTATATAACATGAAAAAGCCCTGGGTATTTCTCTATGACATCACAAGTTGATTCTGTTATATAACATGGAAAAGCCCTGGGTATTTCTCTATGACATCACAAGTTGATTCTGTTATATAACATGGAAAAGCCCTGGGTATTTCTCTATGACATCACAAGTAGATCCTGTTATATAACATGAAAACGCCCTGGGTATTTCTCTATGACATCACAAGTAGATCCTGTTATATAACATGAAAACGCCCTGGGTATTTCTCTATGACATCACAAGTAGATCCTGTTTTATAACATGAAAACGCCCTGGGTATTTCTCTATGACATCACAACTAGATCCTGTTATATAACATGAAAACGCCCTGGGTATTTCTCTATTACATCACAAGTAGATCCTGTTATATAACATGAAAACGCCCTGGGTATTTCTCTATGACATCACAAGTTGATCCTGTTATATAACATGAAAAAGCCCTGGGTATTTCTCTATGACATCACAAGTTGATCCTGTTATATAACATGAAAACGCCCTGGGTATTTCTCTATGACATCACAAGTTAATTCTGTTAAAGTTGAACCAGAGTACGCCTGTGATCTAACCTGTTTGCTACTCTGAGTATCTTTCCTCGATAGAATGAAGCAAAATTATTGAAGGTTTTGGGAAGCAGACAACACAAAAATCTATTCTTGGAAAGTTATTATGCATTTTAAGCGATAACAAGCAAGTCTTTCCCTTTTGTGTAAGGAGCTGCTATAGTCGTGCATGGAACCCCTGATATTGAAATGGGTTTGATGGATATTATATCATTTAACACATTAATTACAAAACAATAAATACATTTGACCACTTTGTTGCAGACGACTCTGGGAAATATTGTGAGAAAAGGAGACATTGCTCTTAACGAGCAATTTCTCCTCTATCCACAATGTTTTCTGCCCTATCGGAAGGTTATTTTTCAATTTCATCTCATTTTTAGAATGTCGTCTGCACACTCTTTCAATTTGGGACAGTTGAAAATTTGACGTTTGGTAAAGGGTTAAGAGGCTAATTTAGGAGAAATAATTTATTGTGACTCAGACTGCCCGTCATATCCATATTGCATCTTGATTAAGAACGTAAAGCATAAATCAAGATAGATATAAGCACAGGAATATTCAAATTGCATTATTTGTTCCAGATCTCAGACCTATATGATGGAAGAAATATATTAGCACATCTCTTTTAGCCCATCCTGTCATTTGCAATTTTGTGAATGACTGGAATCGAAATAATTACATTTTACCCATTGCCAAACAATAACGACATTTGACCAGTTTGTTGCAGACCACTCTGGAAAATGTTGTGGGAAAAGGAGAAATTGCTCTTAAGGAGCAATTTCTCCTTTACCCACAATGTTTTCTGCTCTGGGAGAAGTTAATTTTTCAATTTCATCACTTTTTGAAATGTCTTCTGCAAACTCTTTCAATTTAGGACAGTTGACAATTTAGCTTTTGTAAATGGTTAAAACGATAACATCCAACATAATCATAAATGGCAATAATTACTCCTTGGTTGTTCAATTTGGGACAGTCGAAAATTGGCGTGTGATAAAGGTTAAGGATGCGGTAAAAAAAGGTATTTTGTGTGTGATATATAAAAGGAAGTAGTTGTACTGAAGTTTCTTATTATGAGAAATATGGTATTTGTTTGCAATTGTTACTTGCTGCTGACACTGTCTGCTGTTGACACTTTGAAATGTATAGTATATGTGCATGAAAGGACTTTTTATGTTATCCTCAGTTGAGAAAGTAATTAAAGTTACAACAAGAGGTGAAAGCTAGGAATACTTCTGATGGTTTTCAAAACATTTTTTTCGTTTTTGGAAATCACTTTTGAAAATATCCTGGAAAAAAGAAAATTGCCAATTGGTCTGAATTGCTCTATTTTCCACAATAATTTCAAAAGTCATCTATAATAGACATATTAATTCAATTATTTTGGACATTTTTTTGAAAAGGTTTTATCTATTTAAGCCTAAGATTGCTGTGTAATTTTTGAGAATAAACTTTTGTGTCTGCCCTATGTAATATGTGCTTTCCAAAACCTTAGATATCTGCTTAATTTTGGTGAGGAAAGATAGCCAGAGTAGCAAACAGGTTAGATCACAGGCCGGCCGCCAATTTACTTGGCGGCTGGCCTTGATCTAACCCATTTACATAAGCATGAAATCGGTTCAAGCACTATTAGGGATAATTACTTCACTATGCAAATTTATGCCAACAAGTCTCCTACCAATATTTGTCACTCATTAGCCAATTATTTTCTGCTTAAACCATTCAATTGCCCCATACCCAAATCATGGCTCGATCATCATTAAGAGCAAAAGCACATTATGATTAAAAAAACAATTTTAAATATTATGTTTTCTTTAAGATACCAGCTTGAAATCATTGTGATTAAATAATGAATTGCTCTTGAGTATCCCAACCACTCCATGCGAAAATTCTTGACTGGTCCCTAATTGAAAATTGAAAGACCCCCTCCAAAAAATGCTTTAAATATGTTTTGTTTATGATACTGCGTAGAATTGATTTTGATGACAAACTGCATATTCATAGAAATTTCTTGATTTATCAGTTTGAAGTAAGCACCGATTATTCCATAGAAATTTTCACAGTATTTTCTTTACTTAAAACTCTTCTCTGCTGTTGCTTAAACCCAAACGCCAAATTTTCGACTGTTTCAAATTGAAAGTGTTTGCAGACGACATTTCAAAATTTGTTAAAATTTGAATATAATCTTCTGAAAGGGCAGAAAACATTGTGGGAAAATAAAAAATTGCTCATTAAGAGCAATTTCTCCTTTTCCCACAATGGTTTCTTAAGTCGTCAGGAACAAAGTGGTCAAATGTGGTTATTGTTTGGGAAAGGGTTAAGATAAGGAGTTGCCATAAGCTTATTGGTCTCTTGTCAAAGAAAGTTCAAATTCTACCCCTAATTGCAATTAATATATTACATGTCCAAATAGAAAACATCTGATGCAGACAATTACATTTTTATGGAGCATAGGCAGAAATTGCTTGCTTGTCTCAATAAATGTTTACTTTTATCATTTGGGATTTTTTTTACCAAATGGTACAGTGTAATTATCAATTTTACAATTATTTTGTCTGCAATTTCGTTCAGTTTTAATCATTTAAGAAGCTGAACAACCTCCATATTGTTATGCTCTTATTTTCAAAACATTGTTAGAAAAAGAAAACATACAAAATAATCTCTATTCGCCAATAGGAATGTATTGCAACTTAGAATTGTTTGATGCAAGCTCTTTCAACTTGAAATAATTAAGAACTTTTCTTTTGGGAAGGAAAATTTTCTCAATAATATATATTTTAATTCTGTTAAAAGAAATATATTAAACAATGTATTAAATTGTTAATTCTGTTAAATTTTGAGGAATATATTGGACATTATATGATTGTTAAATTGGATGAAAGACGTTTTATATTTCTTTGTAGTGAAATGGATTTTAAAGATGTAAATGATATCATTGGATTTTGAAATAAACCAACGATTATAAATTGGAACCAGTAGACAATTACTGACATAAAACGAGATGAAACTGTCAAGAAGAAGGTGGTGTCAAGGAAAATTCTGATTCACAGACAGCTTTAGTTCAATTAGTGAAAATAACAAGAAAAGACCTTGAGTTCATTACAGCAAAGGTAATTTAATTTGAATAAAAAAAAAAGTCCAAACGTTATTAAAGGTAAATGTGGTATAAGTTAAGAGATGAATTGAAAGTGGACATAACCAAAAGTACAGTAAAGAAAAGGTGTTTCAACGAAAACATTAGAGTTGAAGAGACGTGAATTTTCAAAGTTTGTCTCATCGCGAACGCAAGTGTAATAAAAGGTGATGGTAGTGGGCGAGTCGTCTCCTGTAAATGATCCTTAGATACCATACCAGACAGTGCCATCGTCACGGAGACAGATAATGTACACTGGTTGCCGTGGTTACGAGGATAAATGTCCGGTCTACAGGTGGTGAAAGTGACTTCCTCGTCGGACGCCGAGGAGAACCGTCCTGCCCAAATGCACCGCCACCTCATTTCCTCTCTGTTCGGAGCAGGTAGGTTTCCGAGTTTGGCTTGCTGAAGATAAAGCATTTTTCGGTAATCCAGATCTCCAAAAGGGGAGTAGGTCTCTGTGCGGAACAATAATTGAAAGTTGTTGGTTCTTCTCAAATTCTTGATTGAGTTCTGGTTGGCAAACACGCTTGTGATGAGAAGGTTTCTCCTATGGTTACAATGCTTCCTATCTAATATTTGGATTAACCATTTCCTTTTGAAAAAAATTGCAATTAAATGAAGAAATAATGAGACAAAATGAGAAAGTGCTCATGAGCAGACTTCATGGTCATTTTGATTGAAAGGATCCATGCAAAACTATGGACTTGCTTGAAATCACTTATTAACGTATTATTGGGGCAAAGATTGACAAAGTTTTATACGTTCCACATTATAAGAATTTTTTTTCTCGCCATTTTGCAAGATTCAAGGAAGTATTCAAGAACTTAGAGAACATTTTATGAATGTTAAATGGCCATCCATGAACACAAAGCTGTTCTTAACTTGTTAATGAATTTGAAGAACATGTTCATGAACATCAAATACGGGTTCATAAATGTATTCATGTACCTGTAGTAAATGTTCATGAAACTGTAATTGATCTTCATGAAAAGGTTATGTGTTCGTGAATGGCTATTTTACATTTATGAACATTTGTGAAGTTCATGAATAAATTCTTGAATTTTTCACATTTGATGATTAAATATGACTTTCAAATATGATTAAATGTTGTTGAATAATTTTAATATTGTATTAGAGAAAGGTGGAGCATGGTTGTCACTTGACTTCTGTTTGGTTCCTGCACAATGTTTCTTAATATGGCGGTAAAGGGTTCATACATTGTCAAACAATTCAGACTTTGTATGCCGATACAGGCAACGAAATACGATTGTTATGATCCTTCCACAGAAATGTTCATTCATTTAACAATTTACTAAATGCCAAATTTTCAATAGTCTCAAATTGAAAGGGTTTGCAGACGACATTTCAAAATGTGATGAATTTGAAAAATAATCTTATGATAGGGCAGAAAATATTGTGGAGAAAGGAAAAATTGCTCGTTAAGAGCAATAATTATTGCTCCTTGTCCGACAATGTTTTCCAGAGTCGTTTGCAACAAACTTGTCTAATGTCGTTATTGTTTGGTGATTGGTTAATGACAACTTTCATTGTTGTCTAAAATGACTTTTGATTTTAGAAAATAATAACTTTTTTATTGCTACATGTATTGCTGTCCGTGGATTTCATGACAATGTGAAGAAGGCAGAATTGTCCTTGTGTCGATCGAGTTTCAAGGACTTCCAAGTTACTTGAAAGTTGTACTTGAAACCTTAGAATGTTTTTGTTTTGTTTTCTCTTTTATTTATGATGGGTTGGGGGAAAGCATACTAACGACTACCGCAACTCTAGAGATATGTCATGTATTTTATAATATATGTAGTATGTTGGGCTGGAAAGCCTTTATTCACATTAAAAGATTTGTAACTTTTATCAGGAAAATAAATCTGTCGTCCTTTTTAAACCTGATTTTGACTGGTTGTGATGGATAAGTACCCTATAGCATTAGGTTATAACTAAAAATGCTGTTGTTTGTCAAAAATCATTCAAATTGGGCAAATTCTTTATTTGTAACTGAACATATTTTGTTTCTCATAGTGACAATATTTTTCTCCTGTTTTGAGTTATAGCTATGACATACAAAAGCTTCTACAGAAATAAATTTAGATCAAGCAATCAATAGTAAATTAAAGGAATTTGTTTTCTGTTTATGTATGTTAATAGATAGGTAATTTTACTTAATTAAGTTCTATTTGTGTATTTGATTAAAAGCAAAGTAAAGTTAAGTGGGATTGAATTGTGGTGTACTTTAACAAATAGCAAAAGAAAGTGAATTATTTTCTATTTCGGTATTTTGATAAATAGCTAATTGAAATGTATTATCTTCTATTTTTCCCATTTTGTTGTTTTTCTATTTATGTATTTCAATGAATTACAGATAAAGTAAATTATGGTCTAATAGATTATGTTGGTTATTAGTTAGTTGAACAATGTTCTGGGGACGACAGTGGTGCAAAGGTAGAGTGTCAGCCTCTTGTACTGAGGGTTGCAGGTTCAATCTTGTTCAGCAAGGTGAAAATTGCCCGAACCAGCCCCAAAGTCGGCGCAAAAACTGGTTTAGTATCAAGGAAGCAGTCATAGAGAGCAAATTCAATAAGCTTCAAGCTTCCGTCACAATCAGTATAAAATGAATAAGTTTAAATTAACCCTTAGACTACTGGGTAATTTTCAAAAAAAAAAAAAAAGATCTTTGTGTCATCTGCTAACCAAAACCTTAAAAAGATATCTGCTTGTTTTTTATGCAAAAAGATACCCAGAGTAGCAAACAGGCTAGATCACAGGCCAGCTGCCAATTTACTTTGCAGCTGGTCTGGATCTAACCGGTTTGCATGAGAATGAAGTCGGTTCTAGTACTATAATGGTTAATCTTAAGATAAAACATAGCTCTGGAAATTATGACATCAAATTGAATAAAACCACACTGGTCTTAGTTCAGTTAAAAAGATCCAGTAAAAATGTTGCAATATTGTATAAAAGATATTCGTTAAAGAAAATTGGTTTTAAAAAATAATTGTTGTAAAAAAAATAATTGCTGTTAGAAATTAATTTGGTATAAAGAAAAAAGGTGTTGTTAAAAATAGTTGTTATTAAAAAATAATGATTCAACTATTATAATTGAACAATTTATTTTGTGGGGGTTTTTTACGAATATTTATTTATACAATATTGCAACCTTTATAACACCATATGCTTCCAACTTTCTTAATGGTGTCTGCTTGGTGGGTTTTTTTTTTTGTTTTTTGGGGGGATAAAGGTTGGTTCCAGCACTATAAAGGTTACTAAGTTAATTGTTCTCTTTGTGTATTTTCAGATACCCCACCCCCAGGTTATATCAGTGAGGATGGTGAGAATACAGACACACAAGGCATGGGTAAGTCCTGCTTGTTTGATGGTTTACATCGTTTTTTCAACGTTTATTATGTTACGTAACCGCCTCACTCTCTACAGCATACCAACAATCAATAAGGACAAGATTCAACCCCTGTATTACAGAGCAGACTCTCTAGCTCAGGGGTTATGGTCTTTGACTCTCACCCCGGAGAACCAGGATCAAACCCAATTAAATCCAAAGTGGATTTTTCTAGCTATGCTTTGTTACGGACATGGTACCGTTTTACTAAACAGTTTACGCTTAAGATTTGCGTAAGTCTAAAACAACAATTCCTCTTATTTCAATATTGGATGAAGCAATATTGCAAAGTGACACATCATTGGAATCGTCTCTCCGAGACGCTTCCAATGAAGTGCCACATTGCAACATTGTACTTTCATTGAAGATACTATCCATGTTTATCAATTATGACTTACGCTAACATTTTCCGTAAGTTGTTTAGTAAAACGGGCCCATGGTTCGTAAGATGGGGGCTCGTCCTGGATTGGCCATTGAGCCGTTTGATCATTCAAAATGGACTAACATGCAGAAAAGGCTCATCTTTATATTGGTTTTAGATCACATCAACATTATTTCAGTTATGTAGCGATGCCCGACTATTAATGATGGAGGAAGACCGCTTCCAATGAAGTGCCACATTGCAACATTGTACTTTCATTGAAGATACTATCCATGTTTATCAATTATGACTTACGCTAACATTTTCCGTAAGTTGTTTAGTAAAACGGGCCCATGGTTCGTAAGATGGGGGCTCGTCCTGGATTGGCCACTCTAACCACTAGGCCACAGAGGCCCCTGTCATCATAAAGTGATGACTTTCTAAGTAGGTGTGTGTTACATAACAACCTTACTCTCTACAGCATAGCAACAATCAATAAGGATCTGGCCTGACTCTTTGGCTCAGTGGTTATTGTCTTTGGCTCTCGTCCTGTTGAACCGGGATCGAATCCCCACAGCGGACTATAAATCCAAACTGGATTTTTCTAGCTATGCTTTGTTGTGGACATTGTTTGTAAGAATCACATCAATTCAATCCCTAGATCTTATTTGGTACATCCTTTTTGGAGAACTTGATCTGACGCTATCCAATCTTTAGGGTACCATTTTAAAAACGACTTAAAGAAAATATTTGCGTAATACAAAACTTTTAAACATGGATAGTATCTTAAATAACGACACAATATTGTCAGTTGACACAACAGCAAAAGTGTCTAGGAGAGACGATTCCAATGATGTGTTACTTAGCAAAATTGTGTTGTCCAATATTGTTACAAGAGGGAACATTCTTTTAAACTTACGCAAATTCATGGCATAAAATGTTTAGTAAAGCCTGTTAAATAATATCCCTGTAAGCCTAAGTGCCATGGAGGGAAGCCATTACTGCCTTTTTTTTTGTCTTTGATATGATTTGACCGACAATCAAACCTAGAATCTTAATTCTAGCTTTAAAGTGTACCCTCAGAATCTAACTTGTACCAGTATATTTGGGGAGAAGATTAAACAAATTTTGTTAACTCTTTACCACCACATGCAGATGACAGGTTTTTTACTTGAAGCAGACGAATGAAGAAAAACCTTGTAAACATGTGAAAAACCTTTCAGTTCTGCTGTTTCAGATATGTGAATAGATTGAAAAAGCATTGTGGCAAAAGGAGAAATTGCTTGTGATTGTGAAAGCAATTTCTCCTTTTTGCCACAATGCTTTTTGAAGGTTGTCTTTTGCAAGACAAAAAATATGGCGTTAGGTGGTAATGTGTTAAGATGTAATTTCATGTGTGTGTGGAGTTAAATATTGTGTCAACAGTTTAACAGATATATTGTGGGTTTTCCTGGGATTCACCTGTACTAGGCTAGAACTCTGAAGGGTGTTGCCAAAGGACACTCTCATAAAACTGATGAAGGCCAGGAGTGGTGAAATCTGATTTTTATCTACTTGTCCATAAATGCTAAACCTTTTTCTGCATTTGCTAATGTAATGGTCATGTAGTGAATTTCAGTTAAAATTAATTAATTTTTGTCCATTAGGGCTTTTGGAGGAGCTGGACAATACAGTCAATTTATTTTGCCACCCCGTGCTTGTGGTTGGGTTCGAACCCAGGACCCCTGAATTTCAAGTCCATTACCAAACAACAACAACATTTAACCACTTTGTTGCAGACGACTCTGGTAAACATTGTGGTAAATGGAGAAATTGGTCTTAACGTGCAATTTCTCCTTTTCCCACAATGTTTTCTGCCCTATCTGAAGATCATTTTCAAATTTCCTCACATTTCGAGATGTCGTCTGCAATCTCTTTCAATTTGGGACAGTCGAAAATTTGGTGTTTGGTAAAGGGTTAATATCATTACATGATTCTGTGAATATAGTACAGTCAAAGAGTATTACCTGGCATTTTGTTAAAATTTCTTTTCTCTCTCTTACCTCGTCAATAATCTGAGTTATTTTCTGTTTTCAAATTTTTCAATACAATATGATATATTATATGGTAACTAAGGTAAGCATTCAAGTATGTTGTCAGCATACTTTTTAATTAGTGCCTGCTATTGGGTGCAAACGAACAGGGTTTGTTCAATTAACATTGAACAATCCTTGTTAGTTTGAAACCAACAGCATGCACCAATGGAAAAGTTTGAATGATTATTGTAACAGCTCTGCATTACAACATTTGGCCCAACCACCCTTATAAAGTCAGCTTAGTTGAGGCTAAACTTGAGTTCAACATTTCAGTTAAATGTTTTATTGGGGGGGGGGGGGGGGGTTTTTTTTTTTTTTTTTTAGATATATGTCACATAGTCGAAGTATTGTGTTAAAAAAAACTAAACATGGAAATCAGAGACCTCTTTCCATGTGGGTTCAAATCCCGGTGATGGCATTTGGACTCCAATCTGAGGAAGTCTCTTGACTCACTTACAGAATGTCAATGGTTCTACCTGGCTTGACCAGCACTTATGAGCAGTCAAGTTTAGGGTCTTCCTCCAGCATTAAGAGTCGGCATCACAACCTAGCTGAAATGATGTTGATGGATATTAAACCCTTTTAAACAGACAAACAATTAGAGACAAGTTACAGTAGAATTTCTATACCTCGAATTTCAAGGGGCGTCATGAAAATGTTTGACATACAGAGAGTTTGACTTATAAATGACATAGAAATGAAGAACTAATAATTCAGGACCCCATATTTACTTCTAAATATAGAAACCTTTTTTTGACCCGGTAACACCCATACTTGTGACATATTTTGAAATCACCGAAATCCAGTTAGTTAATCTCTATGTGAATACACCATGTTTATGAGCCCGTTAAATCTATTCTAGACGGAGTCGACATGTCACCCAGCCCCCCACTGGACGCCCAACCTGTCACATACAAAGAGCCGCGGTTCTGGTGTTCCATTGCATACTACGAGCTGAACACGCGGGTCGGGGAAACCTTTCACGCATCACAACCCTCACTAACGGTGGACGGGTTTACAGATCCCTCAAATTCGGAAAGGTTCTGTCTAGGCCTCTTGTCTAACATTAATCGAACACAACAGGTTGAGATGACTCGGCGGCATATTGGTAAGTACAAATCACTTTTATCAGGGTTGTCATTAACGTTCACATTATTTAAAATTTGTGTTTGAACTACACTATACAATGAGTTAATAGTATGCTCTCCTTTCGGAGAGAGTTAATAAATATGTATGTTTGTATGTAGATTCATATGAGTGTATATGTATGTTGATAAAATATTTTTGTAGGCAGATTGAAACTGTATGTTTATTTTTTATGCATAGTCTACTGAAATGATACAGCCAAAGGCATGTTTGTGCTGATTTTGCCAAATAAAATAATTGAATTGAAATTAGGTTCCAGCTGCCGGCCAATTTGACCCCTTCAAATGACTTTTTGGTCGGCTGAAATAACCAAAAAAAATGAAAGGTGGTCATAAAAAGTAGTTTTAACACCTAATTTTTGTTGGGTGTTTGCTTCATTGGCTTCCTCAAATCGAAAGTTGGCCTCCAACTCAACACATTAATGACAACTCTAATTATAACAATGTCTGGAAAGAACTAGATCTTGTTGTTATGACCACTTGTCTTTTTACAATGGTATATAAGTTACTTTTCCTAGGATGGTTGAAATGTTGCATAGAAGACCATCCATTGGTATTTGGGAGTACATGTACATGTATCAGAAAGTATGTCTGGAATATTTAAAATACCTCTTGTAAGACCACTTAATGATGTTTCGAAGGATATCAATATCCGAGTATGTACAATATCCGAGTATGTACAATGTCAGAGTATATTAGGTGTATACAATGTGCTTATAGTGCTGGAACTGACTCCATGCGAAGTATGCAAACAGGTTAGATCCAAGCCAGCCGCCAAGTAAATTGGCAGCTGGCCTGTGATCTAACATGTTTGCTACCTTGAGTATCTTTCCTCATCAAAATTCAGAAAATATTTAAGGTTTGGGAAAGCAGACGACACAAAAATCTATTTTAAGAAAATTATCCAACGTCCTAAGGGTTTAAGGTAAAATCCTTACTCTAGGCTTCGCCGCATTGGCTGCAGAACTCTTTAACCCTTTACCAAATGCTAAAATTTCAACTGTTCCAAATTGAAAGAGTTTGCGAGCTACGTTTCACAATGTGATGAAATTGAATAACAATCTTCTTTAAGCGCAGAAAACATTGTGGGAATAGGAGAAATTGCTTGTTAAGACCAATTTCTTCTTTTCCCACAATGTTTTCCAAAGTCCTCTGCAACAAACTGGTCAAATGTCATTACTGTTTGGTAATGGATTAATATATGTACCAAAGAAAACATAAACCACACATCTGCTCTATTTCTCTGCAGGTAAAGGGGTCTAACCTGTTTGCTACTCTGAGTATCTTTCCTCATCAAAATTAGGCAGATATTAAAGGCTTTGGAAAGCAGACAACACAAAAATCTATTTTTGGAAAATTACCCAGCAATTGCTGCAGAACTCTTTAATGTGTCATATGTGAATGTTCTCATAATATACCAAAGACAACATATCGTAAGCTCAGTGCAAGACTATAGTAAGTGCTTCATAAACATGAAGCACTTACTATAGTCTTGCACTGAACCCTTGATATACCACACAGCTTGTCTATATTTCTGCACAGGTAAAGGGGTCCGGTTGTACTATATCGGTGGTGAGGTATTCGCGGAGTGCCTCAGCGAGAGTGCAGTATTTGTCCAGAGTCCAAACTGTAACCAGAGATATGGCTGGCACCCGGCCACAGTCTGTAAGATACCGCCAGGTAAGTTGGCAACAACACAAGGGGGAACCGGTCCCATTTTAATGGAGCCATTACCTTATATCTGAACTTGTTTTAAACCCTTACTCTGCGATAAAAGGCTTCTCCACATTTGCTGCAGAACACTTGAACAAAAGGATGAATTGCTCATAATCTTTTGTCTTAATAGTTTTTACCCAATTTTTATATATATTTACAGTTGTCCTTTGGGTGAAAATTCTTGTTTTTAAATATAAAAATATTTCACTATTTGTTACCCCTATAACCAATTATTAAACGATGTTTGACCAGTTTGTTGCAGATTACTCTGGAGAACAGTGTGGGAAAGGAAGAAATTGCTCTTACCAAGCAATTTCTCCTTTTCCCACAATGCTTTATGCCCAGAAGATTATTTTTCCATATCATCACATTTTGAAATGTGGTCTGCAAACTCTTTCAATTTGGACAGTCGGATATTTGGCGTTTGGTAAAGGGTGAAAGGGATTATTTCTTTGTGTCGTAACAACCATGGCAACTAGGGTTTGTTCATGCATCTAGGTTTTAGTTTGGAAAACATGTTCTCTTTAAGAACTTTTAATGGAAGGAGGAATCATTTAAATAAGATTGAAATTTTTTTAATTCCAAACTATACAGTTGCTTGTTGTGGAAAGGCCTGTATGTTTAATGTCGCATGTTGTTGTGTTATTTGTAGGTTGTAATCTAAAGATATTCAACAACCAAGAGTTCGCTGCCCTACTTGCCCAGTCGGTGAATCAAGGGTTTGAGTCAGTGTACCAGCTCACACGCATGTGTACCATTCGAATGAGCTTTGTCAAAGGGTGGGGCGCGGAATACAGGTAAAAAAAGTATTTTTATTTTGTCTTAATATGACTGTGGCCAGATCTTAGATAGAGATGTGCTTCCCTTTATAGAAAAAAAATACGACCATTCGAATGAGCTTTGTCGAGGGATGGGGCGCGGAATACAGGTACAGTTTGAATATGTGCCCGGATCTATGACAGAGATATGTCTCCTTTGATGGAGAAAATAATCAGAGGAGTATTTCTACTGGTCTAGATCAGAAGAGTGCCTTAGCCTACTTGGTATAGTATTATCCATGTCTATTGATTTAGACAAAAATTAGCATTTCCAATCGTTAGATGCAATCTGTGTCTTCATTGATTTAGACAACAGTAAGTATTTCCACTGGTGAGATATGATCCATATTCCCATTGCTTTAGATAAGATAAGTATTTCCACTGGTGAGATATGATCCATATTCCCATTGAGTTAAATTAGATTAGTATTTCCACTGGTGAGATATGATCCATATTCCCATTGTTTAGATAAGATTTGTATTTTCACTGGTGAGATATCCATATTCCTATTGGTTTAGATAAGATTAGTATTTCCACTGGTGAGATATGATCCATATTCCCATTGGTTTAAATAAGATGAGTATTTCCACTGGCGAGATATGATCCATATTCCCATAGGTTTAGATAAAATTAGTATTTCCACTGGTGAGATATGATCCATAGTCCCATTGGTTAACATTAGATTAGTTTTTCCACTGGTGAGATATGATCCATATTCCCATTGCTTTAGATAAGGTTAGTTTTTCCACTGGTGAGATATGATCCATATTCCCATTGCTTTAGATAAGATTTGTATTTCCACTGGTGAGATATGATCCATATTCCCATTGCTTTAGATAAGATAAGTATTTCCACTGGTGAGATATGATCCATATTCCCATTGGTTTAAATAAGATGAGTATTTCCACTGGCGAGATATGATCCATATTCCCATAGGTTTAGATAAAATTAGTATTTCCACTGGTGAGATATGATCCATAGTCCCATTGGTTAACATTAGATTAGTTTTTCCACTGGTGAGATATGATCCATATTCCCATTGCTTTAGATAAGGTTAGTTTTTCCACTGGTGAGATATGATCCATATTCCAATTGCTTTAGATAAGATTAGTATTTCCACTGGTGAGATATGATCCACATTCCCATTGGTTTAGAGAAGATTTGTATTTCCACTGGTGAGATATGATCCATATTCCCATTGGTTTAGAGAAGATTAGTATTTCTGCTTGCGAGATATGATCCATATTCCCATTGATTTAGATACGATTAGCATTTCCACTGGTGAGATATGATCCATATTCCCATTGATTTACAGAAGATTAGTATTTCTGCTTGTGAGATATGGTCCATAATCCCATTGGTTTAGATAAGATTAGTATTTCTGCTTGTGAGATATGATCCATATTCCCATTGGTTAAGAGAAATTTAGTATTTTTGATGGTCAATATGTGATTTAAACCCTACCTAACAAACCATGGCCCACTGGTTAATCAGGCGGATCTTAGAACTCATTGGCCCGGGGTGCCGGGTTCGGGCCCCAACAACACCTATGGTTTCGTTGGAGTGACCTTTGCAACAGTTTTTCTTCAAGAAGTCACGTTAAACGTTTTAGGTCTGCCTGGTATTAAAGGCTCTTGTTCATACGAGACAATTTGCAAGTCAAATTAAATTGTTGCTAAAACAATACAGTTTTTATATGACGGTATAATACTTAATGAAAAATTCCTGCTGAATACAGAATTGAATTTAGAATGTGTCAATAAATCTAAGTATGTACGAATGGTTTGTGATGAATTACAAACCCATTGCAATGATTTTGGATCTGAATGCATATTTATGTTATGTATACAAGCTATGAATACTTAAATACGGACCAACCAATGTCTATTCACCAGTATGTCTCATACAACAGTACAACTGTTTTGCAGTTTTATAGAAATAGAATTTTGATATCAAAGTTTCCTCTATCATTTTAGAAGTAACATACTTTAAATGTATATGAGGGCTAGTATGGCTTTAAGTTTTAGGTCTTCCTGCCTATAATATTATGATGAGCCAAGAATTGCAATAAGACTAAAAAACTGTTAGCACAATTTAAAAATAAAAAATGTAAAAATAAATAAGGTGCTATGGAGGATTCGAAATACTTATATTCAAGGGTTCAATGCAATACTATAGTAAGTGCTTCATGTTAATGTTATACATATAAAAATACTGCCATTTATTCAACACCAATGAAGCAAATATTTAGAATTGAGAATTTCTCAGATCTCATTGGTCCCCGACGTGTCTTGGCTGACCTGAACAAACCATATTGTCTTCACTCTTTTGAAAGATTCATAATCATGAACATGTTACCATCTCAGTTACTCTTTAAAAGGGAATCCAAAGTATTTTTATGTTAGTTCTATTTTTATGTTAGTTGTTAATCATTCTAGAAATAACACAATTTTACTGTAAAAGAGCGCTAGTATGGCTTTATGCTTTAGCTCTTCCTGCATATATGATGAGCCAAGAATTGCAATGTTACTGAAAAACTGTTAGCGCAATTTAAAAAAATTTTTTTAAAAAAAAGCACAAAAATAAGTAAGGTGTTATGGAGGGTTCCTAATACTAACTTAACATTGTTCTTTGAAATTGTGCTGTACATGTATAGAAACTGCAAACTACCAAAGACAAGACATTTGAGTAGGAATGCAAACTTCCTGTTCCTCTGAGAGCCCCAGTAGGACCGAACTGAACACTTTCTTCTTTGTCTATGTAAAAATCTGTCGGACCAAAGACGGTCTCTCAGAACTTGAAATCACATGGCCCCTCTCCGCGTGGGTTCAAATCCTGAGAGGGATGTGGATTTTCATGAGAGGCAGTCTCCCGACTGACTTACGGAATGCCGATGGTTCTACCCGCCTTAACCAGCCCTTATGGGCAGTTGAGTATGGGGTCTTCCTCCATCATTAAGAGTCGGGCATCGCTACATAACTGAAATAATGTTGATGCGATGTAAAACCCATATAAACAAAAAACAAAGAGGGTCTCTGTCAGACTTCAGAGACTTTAGTCAGTCGAGGGCCTACGAAGTTTCTTGAAGTCTGGGAATGGTGCAATGCTTCTATACTAATCACAGGTTGCTTTACCGATCTCGCCCTAAAGTCGCTTGTTCTCAAATAAGGTGACTATATTACCAACGATTGTTTGAAAATCTGGAGCCAAGAAACCAAGGTTGCACAATTACTTCCCAGAAAGTTTGGCTGGCAATGGTCCTTCGGAGATTTGAAACCATTTAGCAATTTTACGCACTGTTGACATGGTAGTATTAAAATGTCTGGTTACCATGGCGATGGTTTGAAAAATGCTTTTTTAACAGCATGGTATAGGGGTTTATTTGTTTTGTTCTGTATATGTAGGCTTTAATATTAAGTTTCTCTGACAGTTCCATAGAAAGTTTATCTTTCTTATGGAACCCAATAAATTCCGCGGAAGAAAAACATACCTCCTTAACTCTTAGAATGCTGGGTAATTCTCAAAAAATAGATTTTTGTGTCGTCTGTTTTCCTAAAAATTTAAAAATCTGCTTGATTTTGTTGAGGAAAGATATGCAGAGTAGCAATCAGGTTAGATCACAGGCCAGCCGCCAATTTACTTGCCGGCTGGCCTGGATCTCGCCTGTTGCATAAGCATGAAGTCAGTTCCAGTACTACAAGGGTTAAGAATTGTTCACGCCTTTGTTCAGTTTTAACCAAAATAAAGGTACTTTACTTCATTGTTGATGTAGATGACATTTGAATGTGATTGTGACCAAAGGAGTATTGTCTTATGATAAGCACGTTTCCCTATAGCAACAATGAATTTCTACATGAAATGTTACAAATGGTTATTCTATGCCATTTCCATTATAGTTATCCCCTTTTTCTATCATATCTCACCTTGATGTTTCTACAAGCTTTGTGTTCAGAAACTATAGGAGCAAAGGGATAAAATGTTCCTAATAAGCAATTTATCCTTTTCACACATTGATTTCAATCCAAGATCTTAAAAAAAAAAAGTCTCTTATTTTATGTTCATTCTGTTCATTTTGGTTGGAAAATGCTAACTGTGTTTAATCTCTTCTTCTGCCTCAACGTTTTCTATGAAATAATTTTGTAATGTTGTTTGGAAGGCCTTTGTTTTCCATGTACCATTATTAGAAAGATGCCATTTAACCCATTACCAAGCAATAACTACATTTGACCACTTTGTTGCAGACAACTCTGGAAAACATTGTTGGAAAAGAAGAAATTGCTCTTAACGAACAGTTTCTCCTTTTTCCACAATGTTTAGTGCCCTATCAGAAGATTGTTTTTCAATTTCATCACATTTTAAAATGCCGTCTGCAAACTCTTTCAATTTCGGCCAGTCGAAAATGTGGCGTTTGGTAAAGGGTTAAACATTAGACTACAAGACAAACTGATGTTTGATGGTCCAAATTGAAAAGGTTCCAAGGTAGTTTGGAAGGCTTTTGTTTTCCATATACCATTATTAGAAAGATGCCATTTAACCCATTACCAAGCAATAACTACATTTGACCACTTTGTTACAGACAACTCTGGAAAACATTGTTGGAAAAGAAGAAATTGCTCTTAATGAACAGTTTCTCCTTTTTCCACAATGTTTTGTGCGCTACCAGAAGATTGTTTTTCAGTTTCATCACAACTTAAAATGTCGTCTGCAAACTCTTTCAATTTCGGCCAGTCGAAAATGTGGCGTTTGGTAAAGGGTTAAACATTAGACTATAAGACAAACTGATGTTTGATGGTCCAAATTGAAAAGGTTTCAAGGTAGTTATATGAATAAATTTATATGACACACTGAATACTTGTGGATGAATGTAATTATCATGGATTGCTTTAGTCCTCAAACAAGAAAAGGCCATTTGTTTTGCACATTTGCTGTAGTTTTGTCCTTTCTGTCAGTAAAGAATTGAAGGTTAGTGTCCTTTGGAAAGACATCTTTTTAAGAATTTCAACTTCAATTGAAATGGATGCTAATGGGATATTTATTTGTTTCCCATTACTGATCAATATCTTTCATCTGAGAAAGGGATCAGAAAGTGGGGTTGTGCAGTTCTAGTGAGGAAATACTGCCAATACCTGGGAAATTAGCTTAACCCTTTACCAAAATATTTCACGCCATTCACAGAAGTATGAGTAGATATCCTCTATGTTCTTCCTGATTATTTTCTTGCAGGAGACAGACGGTGACGAGCACCCCGTGTTGGATCGAGATCCACCTTAATGGTCCTCTACAGTGGTTGGACCGTGTTCTCACCCAGATGGGATCCCCTGGGTTACCGTGTTCCAGTATGTCGTAACCGCGACAACACAACTCTGTTGCCAAGGTCGTTGCCATGGCAAAGAAGGGATTGATTTTGACCTCTGAAATCTGGAGAGAGACATTACAATTTCGAAAATGGACCCCGGACATACTACCTACCTTTTTATATATGTGTATTAGTGTAAAGATATTTGCACAGTACATGCAGTGTGTGTGTGTATGTAAAAACTACACAGGACAAAACACAATGTAGGCGTGTTGATTGAAAAGTGAGTGACACAAAACGGTTGTTTGTGAACACTATAAAAAGTCAATAAAACAAACATTAGTCTGATGGGCTTTACTTAAGGGGCCCATTTTACTAAACAACTTACGGAAAGTATTTACTTAAGTCATAACTGATACCCATGGATAGTATCTTCAATGAAAGTAAAATATTGCAATGTGACATGTCATTGGAAGCGTCTCGGAGAGACGATTCCAATGATGTGTCACTTTGCAATATTGCTTCGTCCAATATTGAAATAAGAGGAATTGTCGTTTTAGATTTACGCAAATCTTAATCGTAAACTGTTTAGTAAAACGGTACCAAGGTCTTCTCATAAAATCCTCAACCATCCCTTTCCTATATCATGATCTGGTCATGTTGTATGAATTTATTTCACTGACTTGTGTTTAGATCATTTCTGTGCTCATGCCAATTTGGATCAAACATTTCTTATTAGTAATATTACAATTAGTATACCTTAATACTTTTTACGATATAAATTTTGAAATTGTTAAAATAAAAACTAATCTGCCTGTTGCAGATATAAGAAACAATTGGGACAAAGGGTGAAATTGCTCGTCATTAGCAATTTCACCTTTTGTCTCAATTGTTTGTACACAATACCTCAAAGAACATTCGGGGCGCATGGTGCAGAGGTAGAGCCTCGGCCTCTTGTACGGAGGGTTCCGGGTTTGATCCCTATAAGGCAAGGTGAAAGTTACTTGGACTAGCCCTCAAATCGGCGCGATTACTGGTTTATTATCCAGGAAGCAATCATTGTGAGTGAATTTAATAAGCTGAAAGCTTCCGTCACATCGATGTTGAATAAATAAGTGTAAACTAAGGAACATTTTTAATGATCCCACGTCTTTGCTCTCGGTGTAAGAGAAGAGTTCTGAGGTTAACAAGCTCTTTCACAACTCTTTTGTGTAACTTGTATAACGAGTAGACTATGAAGTTTAGGGCACTTGATCGTCAAGCATAAGTCCAGATGGGAAGCTAAGTAACCATGCAAATTTCTTGACTTGTCTAAACCTTATATTGTTGGTACTCATCGTCTCGACCATATAATTCTAATGAGTACGAATAAACTAGAAATGATCTCGTTACTGCAATATTGTGTGTAAAAATATATAGGCCAAGGGACCCCTTCTAAATTTCTTTGCTAGGTCCTTTAAAATGATTAACCATTATATCTTGTCAAGACCATTCTATGACGACACATACAATACAATACAATGATTTTATTTGCAATGGAATACAAAGTTGTCTTCTTATTACAAAATTTATTTCAAATAGTAAGAAATGGTTTGTTTAATAGGTTTTGAAACACTGCATATTTTTTCATTTTACAAAATAACAATTTTTTTTTATAGGTTTTGAAATACTGCATATTTTTGCATATTACAAAATAACAAAATTTATTTCAAATAGTAAGAAATGGTTTGTTTAATAGGTTTTGAAACACTGCATATTTTTTCATATTACAAAATAACAAAATTTATTTCAAAAAGTAAGAAATGGTTTGTTTAATAGGTTTTGAAATACTGCATATTTGTGCATATTACAAAATAACAAAATTTATTTCAAATAGTACAAAATGATTTGTTTTTATAGGTTTTGAAATACTGCATATTTTTGCATATTACAAAATAACAAAATTTATTTCAAATAGTAAGAAATGGTTTGTTTAATAGGTTTTGAAAGACTGCATATTTTTGCATATTACAAAATAACAAAATTTATTTCAAAAAGTAAGAAATGGTTTGTTTAATAGGTTTTGAAATACTGCATATTTGTGCATATTACAAAATAACAAAATTTATTTCAAATAGTTACAAATTATTTGTTTTACAGGTTTGAAATACATGTTCTGCTTTTGAAAGCACCAAATATGCCTCGTTATCTAGTGCACTGAAGTAAGGTAATAGGTTAAATGAGAATGGTTGAGGGTTCTATTTGGAGACCTGTGATTGTTAATAGATATGAAACACTTTGTTTATATACATGGAATGCATGCGTTAAAAACGTTCATTGTAATCTAATCTGTACTTATTATTGTATATAGTTGTGACCTTGAACCTCGACCTATAGGGTCGGGTTGGTTTATCAATATCTTGTTCATGGCTTTGGCTTGATCTTTTGTTGTCAAGGTGACGAGATGTTTATTTAACTCATTATCACATACACGAAAAACCTTTTTGTACAATAGAGCGAGAAAAATGTTCATGATTTTTTTTAGTATATGTTAAACCCTTTCCCAAACAACAATTTGTCAACCGCCCAAAATTGAAAGAGTTTGCAGACGACATTTCAAAATGTGATGAAATTTGAAAATAATCTTCTGATATGGCAGAAAACATTGTTGGAAAAGGAAAAATTGCTCGTTATGAGCAATTTCTCCTTTTCCCACAATGTTTTCTAAAGTCTGCAACAAAAGGGTCAAATGTCGTTATTGTTTGGGAAAGGGTTAAGGGCTTAGCCTGATTTCTCAGTTCACACTATTGTAAGAGCTTCAAAATGAAAGAATGGTCTGGAGATTTTTAGATACACTGTACATGTAATTTGGAAAGATGGAATAATAAATCCTTGTGCTCTGACCATGGTAATAAAACTGAAACATTGTTGAGAGCAGGGTTAGATGTAGATTAATTTTTACTTGCACTTACTCTGTAGACATAGGTAGGTATCTGCTACAAATGTTATAATTAAGGTCTTTAGGTGTGAATCCTTTTTTTTTTACATATAAACATTTTAACACACCTATAGCATACAACTCAGAGAAGTTATTTCAAAAACAGAACAAATTGCATGAAACTTGCTTTTTCGTTGTTTGTTACATTGGTCTTGATCCAACCCCTGAAAGACAATTGTTTATATCATACTTAATTACTTTTATGATTTTTAAATGCTTTTTCTCTCAATTTTGACCAGTCACAATTTTCTGTATGAAGGAATACATTGATTAGCATGAAATTGGTTCAAGCACTGTTAGGGTTAAATTTGACTGATTTGACTGCTATACATTTAGTTACATAGGAGCACCGAATTTTGAGGACTTACTGTTTGTTAGACTGTAGGAAAGTTTTCGCAGGACAAGAGGACTTGCCTAAGTCCTACTTTAAGTTCACCAAATGACATCATTCATTAGTCTTGAACCCAAACCCCCCTTCATTAAAATATGTGACTGATCAAAATTGAGAGGAAAACCATAACAGCAGTTTTAACATATTAAAAGTAAAGTTATCTTTGTGACAAGAGACTAAAACTTTGTGACAGAAGGGATTGCTCGTTAGGAACAATTCTTTTTCTTTTTTTTTTAATTGTTTAATTGAGGCATATGTAACAGGTGTGTTATTCATGTGTATTCTTGAAAGGATTCTATTAATCAAAGTTGTCTCACTGCTCGAGAAAGAATTTGGGCCATAGGACACAAGTGGATCATATTAATTGTGATAAACTCCATTTAACCCTTTACCAAACGCAAAGTGTTTGACTGTCCCAAATTAAAGGAGTTTGCAAGGGACATTTCTAAATGTGAAATTGAAAAACAATCCTCTTATAGGGCAGAAAACATTGTGGGAAAAGGAGGAACTCCTTTTTCCCATAGTGATATCTAGAGTTGTCTGCAACAAAGAGGTCAAATGTCCTTATTGTTTGGTAATGGATTAGATTGAACTACTGAGATAACTCTTTAACATCTACTGACAATTTTTTCACTTGAAGCAGACAACTTTAGAAAAGCTTTGTTAACATATAAAAAACCTTTCAGTTCTGCTGTTGTGATATGTGAATAGATTGCAAAAGCAATGTGGCAAATGGAGGAATTGCTTGTGACAAGCAATTCCTTCTTTGGCCACAATGCGACACAAGCAATTTCTCCTTTTGCCACAATGCTTTTTGAAAGTCGTCTGCTGCAAGAAGAAAAAATGTGGTGGTAATGTGTAAGAGGATAGATTTTAACATTCATAACAGAACATCCCATGAAAACAAGAACTTTCTTTTTACCCACAGCTCAAGGGACTAAACTCTATTGGCTTTCAAGAAAAACTTGGTTAAACAGGATTACCTTATCATGATCTAGTATAAGGAATTCATTGACTGGCTTAGATTGAAAGCAACAGCACCCAATAAGTAATAGGATGAGAGAAAAATGTTACATTTATAACCCTTTGTCGAAATTACTGTGACCAAATGGTTAAAGCCATACTTGCACTCATTTAAACATAAATTGTGAAAGTTCTAGAATAATTGAAAATTTACTTGAATCTCCTTTAAATTCTCTTTTATAGAGGAATTAGGATGGTTACACGTTCACATGATGCTTTTAAAAGAATGAAAATTATAAGGTTTGTTTACAATTAGCGATAAAACAAGGCCAGCAGAGTAAAGTTGGAAACCAATAAAACCGGAGAAATTCTCTATTTGAATGTTCACATTGTTAACATTGGATAAATGACAGTATTTTTATGTGTTTCATGTGAATCTTCTAGCCAGTTGATCGCCACTCATTCATCTGCCCGCTTCTTGCTATTTTAGATGTTACTTGAATGTAAACAATGAAGTAATATTAGTGGGTATAATATATATGAAAATAGCACTTGAAAAATATATAAAATAAAGTGCAGGCATTATATTGTCATTTTCCAGTGGCTTTCCATTTGAAGTAGCCAAACATTTCGAAAATGGATAAAACAGGTTGAACTGGAAGAGTTGAATATGACCTTGTATGTTTCTCCCATTTAAGACATTTGAACCTGAACATTTCTACATTACTTTCATCCTATGTTAAACTGAAAGCTGCCATAAAACGCGTGGTACAATGAAAATGTGTTGTTGTTTTTTTCTCATTTTTTATTATTGTTGTGTTCTGCTTTTGCTTCCAATTTACAGGTACCACCCCTATTCCAAATGAAGTTAAGCTGGCAAAGTGGCAAGGTCTTCATGAATTTCTGTAACTTTCCATCTGAAGAGTCTTCACAATTGGCCAATTGGATTGATTCTTCCATTGGACCAATCGGATTGTGGCATTTGTTTTTGCTACATTTTACTGATTCTATCGACAGAAAGTTTGTAGCTGTACTTTTTTTCTGTCTTACTTTATTGTCCTTACTAAATGTGGATCATGTGACAGATTTTTTCCTATCTATTTTTAAGCGTCGCGTATGCGCGACTGCTTATAGTCATCGATCTGAATCGTTCTTTGTCCTTCGGGGGCTGATCACTCAGATAAAACTAATCCTACGCGAATTTCGGCGGGAAAAATCAAGTAGTTCTCCGCGAATTTTGGCGGGAGAATACTCCCGCGCTCGCGCATGTATACCAAAGAACTACTTTCCACGTTGAACCGCAGAGGCGAATTCAAACGTTTGTTTATTCTTTTTAGGTATTCTCGGTGGAATGGGATACAAATATTTGATTCTAGCATTGGGTGGCCTTGTCAGGAAAAATCATATGATCCATGGTTTGATCGCTTGAAGATTAAGTTCGAACGTTCCATGTTTATATAATTGCTGTGGACTTATTTTGCCTTCAATACACACTCACTTTATATATGTTACAGGGAAACTGTGAAATCAGGGATTTCATGAAATCCCTGAAAGTTTCAGCGATTTCATGAAATCCCTAATTCACTTAGGGGATTCGTGAAATCCCTAAAAATGTCAGGGATTTCACGAAATCCCTGAAAATTGAGAGGTCATATTACACAGTTTCACTGACGACCATTTGATTAGATTCAGGGAAGTAGTGAAATATAATGATGCTATAAAAGTTTCGTAGATAACTGTTCATTTTGACTTTGAGACTTATGTAAACTGTTAATTTAGTAAAAAAAAAATATTTTTCATTACATTTCATATTTTGATTTACTTATTTATTTAAATTTTGCAAGCTTAATATCTATTGTTTTCTTTTTCTTAAGTAAAACATGTGATCAACTTTAAACAGTAAATTATCTTAAATATATGAGTTTATTCAAATAAAAAATATTGAAAATAATAATTTGAGATTTGTAAAAATTGAAGTAAAGGATTTAAGTTTCATTCCTTACAGAAGAAACAGGAAAATGCAGCTTGAGGGATTTTATTTTCATCTGTTTTACACCTGTCTTTGAACTTTCTCTTTCCAACTATAAACAGTATCAGTTTGAAATGATTGATTGATAAGTGATAAGGTTTAAGGTTCCTCTAGGCGTATTCTGTCCCCAGACAAGCTGGTTGCAGGCCTATTTTGTTGTGGACCGTATTCTGCCCCCAGACACGCTGGTTGCAGGCCTATTATGTTGTGGACCGTAAATGTATTTAAACAAATTGAAATATGATATTAATTAACCAATTTATAGTACCCTTTACATTATTAATTTATTTTCACACTTTAAAATATCATAAATTGCATTAAGACATGTATAAGTACAAGTCGGTCACAAATTGATCATCATCGCTTTTAATGTAGATACTTAATACGATTATTTGACAAGTTTTATTTTATACATTAATGAAATCCTGAATATATCCATTCAAGCTCTTATCATTTATCTATTTAGATTATATTTCGATGACTAGTGGCTAAAATAGTGTTAGTCCTTTATGAAGGACATACAATAGTTTTGAACCAAGCCCTCAATTTAATTTTATTACAATAATTATTTAGTTTAACTTATTTGAAATTATTGGTATAATATATAAGCAACTTAAAGTTGTTTATTCATTAATAAACCTCTCCTCCTTCTTCGTGAATTTACAGCAGCCAACAGTACATAATAACTTTGCTATGTAAAAGGGTTAGTATCCTGTTCTGTGTGGGAGATATGACAGGGGGCTGGTTATCAGTAGGGGACACTTACCTGTCAAGTTATCCCCAGGTGTGTTTATTCAGACTTGCAGGTGTCATAGATAGTTGATAAAGGTAGATGGGCAGTGTATTGTGTAATATGCCAACTAAAATATCTTCTCAACTGCTTTCACACTGCGTTTTCCTATCCTAGCTTAGCAGCCCCTTCTGTTTTGAAATCATTAGCTTATTGTTCTTTGAATAACATAACATAATTCTATTCAGCATTAAACATCAAAATACACGTGTATAGCTTACAAAAAAATCAAGGTGATACCGTCAACCATAGAGAGTCAGTTTATGGCTAAATTGATTGAGAAATACAACAAAACTCCAAAGTATCTTATCCCTAAAGACAAGTTCTTCAGTATCATCGAAAATTTTAATCATTAGTTCAGCGAAAAATGTTTGTCAATAGCTTGAGTTTTCTTTAGCACTTACAATCTTTTTGCATTTAACCTGACTATAGGTTTAGTGGAAATCGAATGCAAGAGCCTTCATATTTTATTCATCATTTACAACTATTTTATACTGAACAAGTATAAGTGTTAAAATGTAAATCGTTATTTCAGCGTTAAATGTCTGTCAATAGCCTGATTTATCTTTAGCACTTACTATCTTATTGCATTGATCCGACACATGTTAAGAGAAAATCACATCGTAGAGCCTGTGTGTTTCAGAAGGCGCTTACACTTTTGCACCGAACGCGTTTTATTAGACTACAAATATTAGTATTCTTTTAATTCTTTTTTGCACTGATCATGTTTTATAAGCAAACTTTGTATAACTTAATTCATCTTTGTATTGAATAACTTTGATTTATCAAGCCACTGATAATAGTCATTTGTTTGTGAAAAAAAATGTCTAAAAATATCAAAATGTTTATATTTACTTATTGTTATTCTTATCTTTAATTCCATTAACAATTTCTTCATAAGCAAAATAGTTTTAAACAAAAAAAAGCTTAAGATAAGTTTAAAATTATTTTCAGGGATTTCGTGAAATTTCTGACGACTTTTTTCAGGGATTTCGTGAATTTAGGCATTTGCACATTGTTTATGTTTACAGTTGTTCTTTCTTTATTAGATAAGATATACAACAGAGTTGTATGATTTATCTGCATTTTGTCTTCTAGATATTTTTTAAATTCAAACACACAAACAGTCCTTCAGACTAAGGAATACAATTCCACTGCGACGCAGTCTGGCCTTTCAGGCCTTTGATTAGAAGTTGCTGTTATGAATATGATTCGTTTATCTTTCATGTTAATCAATGTTACAGTTATCAAATACAAATCGACCATCTAATTCCCTGATTCTGTGTGTGTCTCTCTGGAAAAAGGTTACATTAAGTTGAATCCTATTAGAGAAATTTTCCTTCAATGTTATTTTTTTGTTGACTGCTCTTACAATTTAGGTTTTTTAGAATCTGAAGTCATAGCTGATGTTTTTAATCATAATGTGTTACTATAAAGTAACATAAAGAGGTTAAGATATAAAATCAACAAGCATTTACTTGGTTTTAATCAAAATTTATATTTCTGTGGCTAATTAATAACTTGTTTCTTGTATGAATGCTAATTCTTATCTAATACACTTAATTGAGTTCCATTCTAGGTGTAGAAGTTTATAAGCTGCTCAGATCCATTGAATTGTGGTATGCAATGTACTGGTGTAGTATCCAGGAAGCAGTCATTGCGAGTGGCTTAATCAAGCTTCATTCACAATGATTGTAAAACAAATCAAACAAACAAAACTACCTTAATTCAATACTTAGATACCTGTAAACAGTTAAAAGCACACCCACCATAGAAGATTCAAGAAATCATAGTGGCGAAAGAACAAGTTGCTTACAAAGACCAATTTCTCCTTGTTCTGACAATGGTTTGGCACTGTTCCCACATGGTAAATTTCCCATTTCTTCTACTTGGAATAGTTTACAGTGAACCCTCGTTTATCAGGACCCCGATTATCCGGATGTCTCGCAATCCGAACAAAATTGTAAGGGAACGGAATTATTGGACCAGTTTATTGCAAACGACTTTTGAAAACATTTTGGGTAAAGGAGAAATTGCTTGTGACGAGCAATTTCTCCTTTTCCCACAATGTTTTCTGCCATATCAGAAGATTATCTTTGAATTTCATCACGTTTTGATATGTCTCCTGCAAACTCTTTCAATTTGGGACAGTCGACAAATTGGCGTTTGCTAAAGGGTTATAACTATACACCGCTCATACAGACCGTTTATGTCTTAATGTGAATAAGAACATGCTCTGCTTCATAAGTCCGGATTATTCGGTAAAACGGACATTTTGTTGGGAACGGACGTGTTCGGATAAACGAGGGTTCACTGTATATGATGTTGCTTTTAATTAGATCCATTTACTTATTCCCAATATAAGGCATTGTCAATACTTTGAGACAATGTTTGTGTTTTATTGAACACATCAACTATTCACACCTAACTCACCAATGATGCAAGTTAGTGGTTTTAGCCTATCTTTATTCTGTTTCTATTATAACAGAATAAGATTTAAGTTTGCTTTAGGCTTTGTTTCGTCATTTTTTGTAATTTCATCATCTTTTAAGCCATATTTTCTTGCAAACCCTGGCCTTGATATGTCTGCATGAAGCTATTAAGAATACAGAAAGTCTTCGAATGCTTACATTTAGTCCTTAGTATGCTGGGTAATTTTCTAAAAATAGATTTTTGTGTTATCTGCTTTCCAAAACCTAAGATATCTGCTTAACTTCATTTAGGAAAAATACCCAGAGAAGCAAACAGGTTAGATCACAGGCCAGCCGCCAATTTACTCTGCAGCTTGCCTGAATCTAACCTGTTTGCATAAGCATGAAGTTGGTTCGAGCACTTAACAAGGCTTAACAGACTTCTCTGGTTTTGAGAATTTGTCAGTGAAAAAATCCTGTAACTAGAACATCGAGTTGTTTGATTCCTAGCCTAGGAATGGAATAATTTTACTTTTTGAGTTTAGAAAATGGTCTCTTCTGATTCATTGTCTTGCTTGTAATACAAATTGCCAATCAATAGCTACACTTCATGCAGGTGTGTTTTAGTAGGGTGCTTACCTGGACAAGACTGGGCAGAAGCATACCTTCTGATATGTATCTAATACAACTTGAAGCAACAGAACTGATATCTGTTTTACTTGAAGAGACCCATAAATACGTTGATGACAAATGACAAACATGTTAATCCTTTACCAAACGCACAAATTTCACGACTTTCGACTGTCCCAAATTTGAAAGAGTTTTCGGACGAAATTTCAAAATGTGATGAAATTGATAGAACAGTCTTCTGGTCGTGCAGAAAACATTGTGGGAAAAGCAGAAATTGCTCTAAATGAGCAATTTCTCCTTTTTCCACAATGTTTTCCAATGTCTGTATTGTTTTGTGATGGGTTAAGATCAAGTTAAGTCAAGTTTATTATGCCTCGAGGTATATTTTTACCTATCTTGACCAGGTAATATGGCTTCGCCTGTAGTGTATAATTGAAGTCATTAATAAACAGTAAAAGTCGAGCTTGTTTTATTCTGTTTGTTTTTAACCCTTACAGTGCTGGAACTGCCTTCATGCTTATGGAAATATGGCAGATCTTGGCAAGCCGCCAAGTAAATTGGCGGTTGGCCTGTGATCTAACCTGTCTGCTACTCTGAGTATCTTTCCTCATCAAAACTAAACAGATATTAAAATTGTTGGAAGGCAGACGACACAAAAATCTTTTTTTAGATAATGACCCAGCATTCAAAAGGTTAAAACTATTTCCAGACAATGTGGAATACAGGAATCAGGGTTTGAACCCGGAAATAAGTCACTATAAATGAGGTTATTGATAATTATGGCCTCAGTCAGATGATCCTTTCCTAAAACCTTTAAATATCTGCTTAATTTTTCTAGGACAGAAAACATTGTGGGAAAAGGAGAAATTGCTCGTTAAGAGCAATTTCTCGTTTTCCCTATTTATGCCAAAGCCGTCTGCAACAAACTGGTCAAATGTCGTTATTGTTCGGTAGTGGGTTAAGCCGTAGTTTGGTAATTTCGTAACCGCCAGTGCATATAGCTTTGTGTCCATATTTAGCGACCAGCAATGCAATATTCTCAATGCAACTGGCTGCTTTCCAACACAAGCGCCATTGATTAGTCGTGGGAGACAATGACTTCATGAACAGTTGTAAAGATCTTTGGTTCAACTAGGGTATTAGACTTGTGTCCCTGTATTCCACGTTCTTACCGAGTATCAATCAGTTTGAATGTACCCATAACTGTGAAAAGAACAATTCATTCATACACGTGTCTTAAAGGCAAGAGAGAGACGCGATTTAAGGTTTTTGTGTATATTGAACATGAATCCTAGGAGTTTTAAGTAACACACACCGAAGGCCTAGGTATTTTAATTTGAGTAAAACCTACCGAAAGCCTAGTTATTTTAGGTAGAATTTACGGAAAATCTAGGAATTTGAGTAAAACCTACGGAAATTCTAGGAATTTTAGTAAAACATACTGAAATCCTAAGAATTTTTAGTAAAACCTTCGGAAATCCTAGGGATTTTAAGTAAAACATACGTATATCCTAGGAAGTTTAGGAAAACCTATGGAAATCATAAAAACTTAAAGTAAAACCTACGGAAATCTTAGTACAACATACGGAAATCCTAGGAAGTTTAGGTAGACATGAGTACAATATTTATAGAATTTCTTTAAGTATAACGGCCCGTGGTCTTTCTGGCACGGCTCCCACCTTAATTGTTTTCGGGGTTAGAACGGAGGTTACGGTTCTATGACTCTCAATAAAATCTCTAGTCAAATAAGGTGAACTATAAAAAAATTATTTAATTATACGCCTACTTTTATAACTGTTGGCTTTTACGCATATGTCGTAGACTACATTAGACACAAATTTAACCAAGTGGGAAATCGCTCATTCGTAATGAACTTTTAACGAACCAAGCAAATATTTGGAAAATTTTCGTTCGTAATGATCGTTTAAAGTCATTCACCAACCAATGTAGATCTATTGAAGTACAAGCGGGTTCGACTGAACCAACACTTCATCATGAATGAACTTGGTATTCCTGCATCAGAAGACGTTGGGAACCAATGTCTGAAAAGAGAATTTTCCTCAAGATGATCAAATCTTGAATTTTCCGCAACAGTTTCTAAACACCATTACGAAAATACAAAATATTTTGTTCAAGTAAAAGGTTGCTGATAATCGCAATAACGGCCGGGAGTTTACTCAAGTAGAGGATACTTGTTGAGGGATGAATGCAAGACTATTGTAAGTGCTTCATTTGTATCACTTACTATAGTCTTGCATTGAACCGGTTTATCCAATGAAAGTATTTCACAGCTCACGGAAATACCCGAGTAGTTCCGATTGGCATTGAATCCTCGACTTGTTGCTATAGATCACCCACAATAAATACAACCGAATCGATACAACAGTGCGCTATATATTCACACACGGGTAGATATGACATACGCAAGTCTACATATTGACCCTTCATTCCATAGTATCCGATCACTGGCGTGTCTGCTGCAGACGGATTTTAGAAACCACTGTGACGAAATAATGAATTGCTCTTAATGATCAATTTATCCGTTTGTCACAATGCTTTCGACCAATATTCTAAAGTTATCAATTTGTAACAATGCCCTCAACAAATATTCTAAGGTTATCCATTTTCACAATGCTTTCAACCAATATTCTAAAGTTATCAATTTTCACAATGCCTTAAACCAATATTCTAAAGTAATCCATTTTTCACAATGCTTTCAACCAATATTCTAAAGTTATCCATTTTTCACAATGCTTTCAACTAACACTCGAAAGTTATCCATTTTTCACAACGCTTTCAATTTCTACCCAAAGTTTCAAAGAAAAGATACCATTTTTCCTGGATGTTTGTTTACCGTCTGTTGTTGCTTTGAATTTGGGTCGATCCCAACATGCCGTATGGGGGGATTAGGGTAATCGTTACGGATCGATTTCTATCAGCCATATCGATCCCCGATTCACCTTGTTATTCTTTACCCTCAAACCCTCAACCAAAACAATCCACTCATTAACCCTGTTAATTATTATTCTGTTGCAGACGACTGTTGTGTACATATCATTCTGGGTATCAATAAAAGAACGATAATTTTCTCCCAACAGAATGATATCAAATTGTTTAACATGGAAAAAACACGTAGTTCTAATTCTTTTCTAAATATATTCAGCAAACCTTCCTAATTTGGCACGATAAAAGAACTGTTGGTTGGTTGGTTAAGGGTCGAGCTCTTGCTTTTCCATTCAATTGATCAAGAGGATTTCCAAATGTTCGGTGAATGTTGAAATCATAATTCCGTCACGCTGTGTACGTGTTATTGAAGAGATCGCTACTGGTAGACTAACAGTTGATCTGTGTCGTTATTGTCGACCTAGAGTGTGAGAGTGGACATACCTACCTGTGCTAAAGGATTTATATAAATTGGAGGTATTTCGGGTACGTTTGATCTGTTGACATTACTTTATTGTCTCTTGGTTGACTTACAGAGTGCAGTGCCTGTGCTTGTTCTTAATTTTACCTAACCTTTGTGGGCAGTTATTCTCTGGGGTCTTTAAACAGACTAATTAATTAGAGAAATAACAAGAACATGTTGGGTAACCTAATATACTACTTTGATAAAGGTTACAGTGCTCAAATTGGTAAATTGTATTTGGACACACCATCAAGGAAACGATAGTTTCATTCATAACGTTTGTTTTAGTTGGTCACAGAAAGTGGGCTGTTCAAAACGAAACGAATGAATTTTTGTTATCCCAATTTCATAAACTGATTTTGAAAATGGTTAAAACAACCAAGCTGATATCAGCAAGTACTGAACATAACATTTTCCATGTGATGTGAAGAAAAATGAGAAATTGACAAGTTTTTCTTTTATCACAATTGTTTCTGAAGCACTGTACTGTTGGTGAAGGAAACGAGAATGTATTTGTACGAGAGACCGAATCAGAAGCGGATCTGTCTTTCCTACCTTTTAAAGATATATTTTACAGAATAGATTCTATGTATCTGTTAAAAAATTAATTTTGTTTATTTACACACAAAAACGAATTGCTTATACATACTCGATATCAAATGTCGTGAAGGTTTGGCTTTTTGTTTTCTCGCACTATTTGCAATAGTTCTGCTAGCTAGTTACCAGCAAAAAACGACCTCGAATGGTTTGTCTTTAAATAACCCTTATATTGCTGGAACCGACTTCATGCTTATACAAACAGGTTACATCCAGGTCATCCGCCAAGTAAAATTGCGGCTGGCCTGTGATCTAACCTGTTTGCTACTCTGGGTATCTCTCCTCCACCAATGTTTAGCAAATATTTAAGGTTTTGGAAAGCAGAAGACACAAAAATCTTTTTTTAGAATGTTACCCAGCATTCTGTGAGTTAAACCTCCAATGACCTGCAGATGACACTTTGGCAGACGAATCAAAAACAGCTTTAGAATATAAAACAAATATTGATATTCCCCCAGTTGTGTGGTTTGATATATAAATACATGTACATACATGTATATGAATTTCGTTTCCTAGGTTTCTAGTTTCTTCTATCAGGCTTTTGCATATTTTCTAATTGTAACGTAAAAGACATACCTGAATGCCTCGCTGTTATGACATTTTTACTTGTCCCTCACTATCGAAAGTCCGTCCGTTTGTTTTGATTGATAACAATGAATGCTTTTTGTTTTCTGATGAGAAAGTGAACCTGTCGTGCAGCATGCGAGTGAGATCTGACTTTTAAACCATTACAAAACAATAACGACATTTAACCAGTTTGCTGCAGACGGCTCTGGAAAACATTGTGGGAAAAGAAGAAATTGCTCTTAACGGACAGTCGAAAATTTGGCCTTTGGTAAAGGGTTAAAAATGTAAGTGGTGATGTGGCGTTGATTCTGTCCGTCATACTGAAACGAATCTGCGTTGCTCAGTGGTTTAAGGTGGTGGACGCAGATCTCGGGGGTCCCGGATCCGAGACACACTGAGACCTCCGGATCCGTGTGAGTGTCCTTTGAAAGTCACTTCATAGCCCTAGCCTAGTACTGGTGCATCCAGGAAGTCGTTACTAAACCGAAAAATGTTGGTACGGCACTGACGAAGAGAACCCATATAGGACCTGTGTCAGAAACTTTCTATAACTATAACTATAAATCTGGTGCGAGGAATAAAGCAAATACATATGTATATAATATTTACTGCATTATAAACATAACATGTTATATAGAAATCTTAAAGGCACACCAAAGGAGAGGAGTACAAATAAATTACTGAAAAAATATATTGAGTTCTTTTATTATGTTCATAAAAGTCATAAGAATTAGTTAAGGATTGCATTGAGACCCTCTTAAATAGACTCATTTAATATAAGTTATTTTGTGGTTGAAATATAGTTGTCTCCAATTCAATCATGTTTATCAACAATCTCTTGTTTACAAATTCAAAATAAGGATTTCTGATTGGTCGTTTCAAAAATGTGTGTATCAACTGTCAAGGTCAGAGGTGAAGAATTAGGAAATCTGAATTATAAAACTTGCTAATCTGGGTTATTTCTGGTTTACTTTCACATTTAAGTTGTGCTGATGGTGTTTTCTGGTGAAAACTAATTAAATCTGTCCAAAAGTTTGCCAAATGATATAGTTTGATTTAGCATTTATCTCCCTTAATGGGCCTTTAACAATCATTTCAACAAAGACATGGATTTACAGAAGAGCTTTTTTATTCATTTTAAGGTGTTATTCAATTTCGATTGCGATGAGCATAATATATATACTTTGACAGATTAAAAATAGTTTTCTGTGAATAATTTGATAATGAACTAAAAATTAAGGCAAATGAGGAACACTTCTTGTCATTGGGATGTTCAGGATACCAGAATATGCAAAAGTGTTTCATCATTCGCCGTGAAGCAGACGAGAATGTATATGTATAAGAGACCGGATCAGGAATAGTCATTCGCACCTTGTAAATATAGTTTTTTTAACAGAATAAATACATGTATATATACAATACATGTCCATGCATTTGGTTACCAGTTCGATAAATTTCCATTGACCTGCAGATGACACTTTGGAACTTTCAGCAGGCGACTTACAACTAGTTTAAGAATATAAAATAAATATTGGTATTCACTTAGTTTTGTGATTTGATATAAAGATACATATGTACATACACCAGTATACGGCTAGGAAATGTGTTACAGTGCTCAAGGACATACCACGGTGACATAACTGTCCGCCATCGGGAATCGGACCTGGGTTGTTCAGGCCTCAAATCCCCGACGCAAACCACTATACCGCCATAGGTACTCAAGTATGGCTTTCAATTGGAAAGGACACGCATTCTTACATATGGAAATAGACTTATGATAAAGGGTGTTCGTTTTTAGTCTCAGAGTTATGTTCAAACAAAGGTTTATATTCAATATTTCCAATGCTCTGCAAACAGTAGAGGGTGACATTGGTGCAGTGATGGAGCGTCGGCCTCTTGTAGCGGGGTCCCGGGCTCGATGCCCGTTAGCAGAGGTGAAAAGAACAACGGGTCTAGCCAACAAATCGGCACGAGTACTGGTTTAGTATCCAGGAAGCAGTCATCGACAGTGAATTAAATAAGCTTCAAGTTTCCGTCACAACCGATGTAAGAATAAATAAGTTTAAAGTAAACATCATTAATTGACTGAGCCTGGGGCAAATGGCATTCAAACAAGACAAAGGATAAAGTTGAAAGTTATTCGCATTTGTGAAATATAAGATGAAACAAAATAGGCTCAACACGAGTTAGTTCAGAGTTTATAAGAATTAACTTTTTGAAAAAGAAAATATCGTCTTTTTGAAAGACGTTGAAATTATTCTCCGTTTGTGGGGAAGGATTACCATTGATTACATATTATGAATATGTCTGAATATGACGTCATTACAGAAAACAAATACGTCCACGAACAGAACCCTATCGATCTCAGGAAAGTTCACTAGCGTTAGGTTGTTATATAACACAAGTTCACTAGCGTTAGGTTGTTATATAACACAAGTTCACTAGCGTTAGGTTGTTTTATAACACTGATACGAAAACTAGAAGAAGAAAAAAAAACATTTTTTGTGTGTCTATTTTACCCTACATAATTGAATGTATTTATTATCAGATGATGTATGTAGAAATCTTCAGGGGAAAAAATCTAAAATTACTATCATTTTTTCGAGATTTATTGAATAGTTCGTAGTATAAGTTACAAAGCACCGTATTTTCCGCTCCAGATGTCCAAAAGAGAATTTTCTTGTTATAATATCCAGGAAGCAGAAACGAGAATGATATATCTGATCTGATTTATAAAAGCTTGTTTCATCTATGTCAAATAAGTAAGTGTAAACATTAAGAATACGAATACGAATATTTTATTGAGACCTAAACTTACAAAGTTTCTTGTCATTACAATAATATTCAAAATATACAAACAAATCAAGGTCACAAAGAAAAAAGGAAGTGGAATGCAGAACTGGAGTTTACATTACGTTAAATTAAGCGTTTTGTTCCATACGGACACAATCTCCGCTTGTAACAAGCTGAAGCTGAGTCCTTTGAGAACCAAAGAACTTGCATTAGAAATTCGAGTAGGGCAATTGACACAATTTCATGATTAAGACTCCTCTTAAAAAGGACACTTTGGTAATCCACCAATAAAAAAAGAGAACATAGATCAATTTATACAATCTAGCAAAACTACGGTCTGAATACAGAATCACGACACCCCAGTCCTGTAGTTTTAGGAGGTAGACAGGCGAGGTTTTAAACCGAGAAGCAATCTGTGCTTTGCATGCATTGTAACGAACCGAGCAAATGAACCTCTCAAAGACACAAACACATCCGATCAGAGAAAAACACTGTCGTTCACTGAGCGGTTGTGTTGTCCATATATGATACCAGCATGTTCTCTACAACAATGCATTAGGTCCCTAATTTGCATAAACGTTCAACGAACGTTACAGCCTTTTGGGCACCTGTAAATCTCGTTAGCAATGACGTTTAGGACTATGGCTACGGAACCATGAACCATTTAACCCTTTACCAAACACCAAATTATCGACTGTTCAAAATTGAAAGAGTTTGCAGACAACATTTTAAAATGTGATGAAATTGAAAAATAATCTTCTGATAGGGTAGAAAACATTGTGGGTAAAGGAGAAATTGCAATGCTTTCCAAAACTTTCAAATATCTGCCAAATTTGCTTGAGGAAAGATACTCAGAGTAGCAAAAAAGGTTAGATCACAGGTCAGCCGCCAATTTATTTGGAGGCTGGCCTGGATCGAACCTGTTTGCATAAGCATGAAGTTGAAGACGGTTCCAGCACTACAATGGTATAAAGTGGTGAACTCTGGTTTCGGGTTTCGACATCAAAAAGTCTTGTAACTGGTCCGAACAAATGTAGACGTTACGTGTATATGTAAATATAATAGCCAGATCGTTATAATGTTTTTAGAGCGATTCGTTTGCTATCGATCTGTTATATAAACAATTACAAAAGGAAAATCAGTAACTCGACGCCAATATCACAGTACAAGTCAAGTCTAGTCAGAATTATTTTATTGGAGAAGAACAAGTGTTGACTTTTAAGCCATAAAGGCGGTACAAAATGGTAAGTTTTACATATACAGCCTAACTTGTGTTAAGAAACCACCCTCTGAAGCAGCCAACCTGCCTTAAACGACCAATAGAGAACGTCCCATTGTTGGATTTATAGTGTTCATCAATCTGTGTTAAGCAGCCAACCTGTCTTAAACAGCCACAATTCTCAGTTCCATAGCCTGGACTCTTTACACATGTTTGACTGTATATGAGAAAAGTATGAAAAATAAACAAACACGAATTGAGGAGAAAATGAAGGATGTATGCAATATGTGTTTCTTATCGATCAGCATTTGACTTAAAAACAATCGGAACTACTCGGGTATTTCCGTGAGCTGTGAAATACTGTGTTTTCATTGGATAGACCCGATGTGTTCAGATTGACTAAACAATGGTGTCTTAATTATTAATCTGACGGAATTTGAAAGTACATGTATGTAGACATGACGCTCTACTTTACAAAACGGTTGTATGTTCACAAATCATTGCTCTATTTGGGTAGGTCCAAACTCAAAGAAAAATGCAAATTACAATTAACTTTTTAACCCTTTACCAAACGCCAAATTTTCGACTGTTCCAAATTGAAAGAGTTTGCAGACGACATTTCAAACTGTGATAAAATTGGAAAGAAATCTACTGATATAGTAGCGATGTTTTCCAGAGTCGTCTGCAACAAAGTGGTAGAATGTCGTCATTGTTTGGTAATGGGTTAACTTGAACTTGAAATCTCATGACATCTCTCCGTTTGGGTCCAAATCCTGGTAAAAGCATATGGATTTTTCACGATAGGTAATTTCATTCTTTCCTAACGCAATACCGATATTTCTATTCAGCGTTAACCAGTCGTTATGGGCTGCTAGGTTTTAGGTTTTTACTCCATCATTATGTAACGTTCGATCAACGTTTATGCAAATAAGGGAACCTAATGCATTGTTGTACATAGAGATCATGTTGGTATGTATATAGACAACGCAATCGCTCAGTGTACAACAGTGCTTTTCACTGATCGGACGTGTTTGTGTCTTTGAGAGGTTACTTTGCTCGGTTTGTTACAATTATAAACGGGACATTGTAACATAACTTAAATAAATGTTGACGCGATGTAATACCCATATAAGATTAGATAGATAACACATTAATGTCATAGACATAACAACCAATATATGTTGAGCCTAACAATCTGACCTTATCAAGTCTTTTCTTGTGATTATGTTTTTACCATATTGATTGGTACAGTGGGTTTACAAAATTTTGTTTACAAAGGTTTTATATAATATTATATTGCCGGTCAGATACGTTAACCCTTGCAGTGCTGGAATCGACGCAGTACCTCCAACCTGTAACACTTTTATAGCTTGAATCATCCGAGTTAACCCTTTCCCAAACAATAACCATATTTGACTACTTTGTTGCAGACGACGTTAGGAAACATTGTGGGAAAAGGAGAAATTGCTAGTAACGAGCAATGTTTCCTTTTCCCACAAGGTTTTCTACTTTATCAGAAGATTACTTCCCAATTTCATCACATTTTGAAATGTCGTCTGCAATCTCTTCGAATTTGGGACAGTCGAAAATTTGGCGTTTGGGAAAGGGTTTAGTCCACCCCAAATCAACCTGACCAAATGTACTTCTATCAATAGAGATTGGTCGATTGGGTGATACGGTGATTCATTAATCATTTATAACCAAGAGCGTGTAACTCTTCCCCCAAAACAAAAGGGTTTACATTACATATTACAGATAGCGGTATTTGGAAAAATAAAAAGGGAGATTTTTCAGTTTAGAGCAATGTCTCCTTTTCTCACACTGTTTTGGAAATCAACGAATGAGGTTTACAAAAACTCTTTGATACATTTGCTTAATTGATAAAGAGGTTTGACGTCGATTCCGACAAATTATTAAAACAAGGGGAAAGGTTTTGATCAATATTAATGTTAGCGTTCAATTAAGGCCAAACAAAAACCCACACTTAACCCCATTGCTTCTTGATACATATTGCAGCAAATGAAAAGTATTTATCACATATCGTATAATTTTCACCTATTTACACTGGTTTGGAATTACTAAAGAGAAATATTCAAATTAACAAACAAATTGAAACAACTAAGAGACGTTTTTAAACATTTCTTTTTAAGACGATGCTAACATCAGCTTAAAATATATTCTGTTGTCATGATTTATACCCACCCAAGCAGAGAACCTGTGTTTTGGAAAATAAGCGTTAAGTTTTGGTAATTTTCTCTCTAAGTGTAAGTATCATTAACAAAATTATTTGACATAATGTAGAAAAAGTTTGTTTTGAACTTATAGTAAAATTTTGAAACGATTTTTAACCGCAATATAAATGCAAATCAAAAATAAATAAATCGACACCTCCATATACAGGTTTCGTACCGTTTTATTTTCGCTATCGTTAAAATTGTTTCAATCAATAATAGTTCATGAAAATAATGTTTTTTTGAGGTTGTTTGTTTTGCACTGTACTGCTTTAAAGTCTCCTTTGGTTTTTCTAAATACTTGTCTTTCGACTATCTGATTGGATTTTGAATCTTGGAATTTCTTGGTGATGTTTGTTACTTTCTCGACAGGAGTCGAGTTCACTTGGGCCGGATCTCAAAATACGCTGTTGTGGTCTGTACTGCATATCTATAAATAACACAGCACCGGCCCCCACTTTGTCGTTGTTTAACCAGTTGCTTCATTCAAGAAAGTCCAATACACACAGCCCACAGGATAAAAATGGTGAAAAGCCTGTTTCAGCATGATCTACAAATTCCTCAACATGATTTTAGAATAGACATGGAGTTTAATATTGGCATATACTGCACAAAATGTTTTTAAATTAAGAAATTTATACAGAGGCAGGGCTGGTAATGTTGCTGTTGAGTATCAGAATACTTATCAGAAGCTATTTTAAGATCTGGCTCCAGTGGTCAAGTAGTGTTTTTTTATGCAAAGGTGGTACAAGTTTGTAGAATGTTTATGCAAATTTTAGAACCTATTAATGCATTGTTACATAGAGATCATGCAGGTAGGTAAATAAACCCTAAATAATCAATGTTTTTCACTGATCAAATGTGTTTATAAATGTCTTAAATAGGTTTATTTTCTCTTGTTGTAACATTGTTTTATATTTTTATTTATAGAGAAGAAAGTTGTAGTTGTTAACTCACACCAAGTTGAGGAAGTAACAGAAACACAGCAACTGGTAAAAAGAGTCAATATGGCTGACGTAAGTGCTATTGAATTTCATTTTACTTTTTCAACTTTATTTAAAACTTGTGCTCTATGTCATGTTTTGTAATCCTTTAACTAATTATAGTAACAGACTTAATTATCATTTTTTATATCATTTAAAACATTCCCTGACATGGGATTGCAGGACAAATAAAGTGATGCAAGATAAATCACATCTACTAAGAGACCATTGTTCCTGCAAATAGAAACATTTCATTTGCCATATTCTTATTAACCTTTTCACTACCAGACCTTGTTACTCTCACATATACCAAGGGAAAATATGGAAAAAATGGGAAAAAGACTTGATCAAAGATTTGAATAAAATGACGTCACTTATTGATAAAAAATTGATATAAAGTTTCACAGTACACTATATACCAACCTTCTATACTCTAAAGTGTACCTAGTGCTTCTATACATACAACCATATAATGCCCTTCATTAACGGTGGATATGGTATATGAGGTGCTTAAAATGCGCCAGATATATCCGCCGGTAGGTATAGGTAGTGAAAAGGTTAAATATTACTTTATTCAGTAATCTAGGTCTCAGGTCCATTTTTACAACATACATCAATTTTTTTTTTTTTTAACATGAGTGACAAGTTACATTCCAAACACAAAATTAACCAACTAACCCAACTGACAACTCTATAAATGTTTACATGTATATATTCTGTTTATTTCATTGCTATGCTCCAGAAGGGAAAGGTGAGATATATTAGTACACTGTCTTAATTAACCCATTACCAAACAATAATGACATTTAACCATTTTTTTGCAGGCAACTCTGGAAAACATTGTGGGAAAAGGAGAAATTGCTCTTTAGGAGCAATTTCTCCTTTTCCCACAATGTTTTCTGCCCTATCAGAAGGTTATTTTCCAATTTCATCACATTTTGAAATGTCGTCTGCAAACTCTTTCAATTTTGGATAGTTGAAAATTTGGCGTTTGGTAAAGGGTTGAAGGTGTTGGTCCAGCTTAACTCATTAACCTGTTCAGGAATCTTCGACTCATTCAAATTGAAAGCACCAATAGACAACAATAGTGAATCAAAATGAATTAATTGTTAGACAGGCGTGGCAAAATCAATTGTCCATATTGTTAAGCTTGTCCAAAAGCCTTGACAGTCAAATGATTTCTTACTAAAATTTACAATAAAACCATTATACTGACCAGTGCTGGAAGAGATTTGGTATGTACGGACAAGCAAAAAAGTCAGAATTCACCACCCCTGTTAGTATTGAAACAAAAGAATGTTACAAATGGAGAAATTCACTTCATGAGTAATTTGGTTAAAACTTATTATTTCATATTAACTGTGATACAAGTTCTAACAACTTATATTAATTTCCTTTCAATTTTGCATCCTGGAGATGTAACCAGTACTATTGATAATAATTCTGGATAAATAAAAAAATGTTGCAAGGTCGATGCCATATTATACAGAGTCTGAATCCACAGCATATGAGTCCTGCAGCCTTCAGCCTGCAGCTTAGCCTGGTACCACTTTCCTCGAAATGAATTTCAAATGTGAAGCTGATGCATTTGACTGCATATAGTCTAACCTGTGTTAAGCAACCACCCTTTTAAGCAGCCAACCTGCCTTAAACAGCCACTACAGAAAGTCCCATTGTTGGATGTATAGTGTACATTAATTTGTGTTAAGCAGCCAACCTGTCTTAAACAGCCAATTTACTCTGTCCCATAGGCTGGCCTCTTAACACAAGTTTGACTGTATCTGTTTTATTATCAGTTGATAACAATTCAAGGGTTCACTGCAAGACTATAGTAAATGCTTCACAAACATGAAGCACTTACTATAGTCTTGCATTGAACCCTCGAAATGTGATTTCAAGGGAAATGCAAAATAAACACATCCAATTTTGAATGTAACCAGTTTAGCACTTTGGCAAATGGGTAATGTTAATCATGAGCGATGTCTTCTTTATACCACAATACTTGTGATCTTTCATCTATGAAAATGGAGCACTTTTTTGACTGTGCATGAGTGGAATTACAGAGTAATGGGTTAAGCAATATCAATTCTTCACCATAATGCATGTATTTCTGTGAATGTCTACTGCATGGAACAAGAAGTCACTTGTTTTTTGTTTTCTTCTTCATCTTGATTATTTGCACACCTACAGCTTTTCTTCTCTTCCTACCCTCTTTTGGTTTGTTTCACATCATCTATTTTCATAAGAAATATATATGTAAACGCATCATCATACTCCTCCTCGCCGTCGTCATCTTTGTCGTCTTTGTTGTTGTTGTCGTTGTCTTCCTCGGGGTCGGCCTGGTCTAATTTCCACCCATCTCCACCATGTTAAATAGCAACCGTTTGAGCAGTCACAGAGACAAACTGCTCCCATACCGTACTTTCTCGTGACCATGTCACCTTTAAACTATCTTAACACAATCCATTTGGGGGGTTAAATGTGCATCATGACCGATCCGTTTTTTTGCTATCGGCTGATTTCCAGAGAGGGGGCGTGTCAATTCAAATGGTAGAGGTCACGCCCAGACTGGTAACAGACATCTTTGGTTCTCACCGCATGGAGAAGTAGTCCTGTAAAATACAAACAAAACACATTTAAAACATGCAGGAGAAGACAAAGCAATCACACAGTACCAATATATATACTCTAAATGTAACACTTTCCTGTGAAAACACCTTGGAAGTTGGACTTTCAATATTTCAAAGAACTACTTTCTAGGCTACAACGACCCGGAAGTGATTCAACACTCGTCGTCCTCTCCTCCTCCTCCTTCTCCTGCTTTTCCTCCTCCTCTCCTCCTTCTCCTTCTCTTCCTCCTCCTCTCCTACTTCTCCTTTTCCTTCTCTTCCTCCTCCTCCTCTCCTCCTCCTCCTCTTCCTTCTCCTCATCATTCTCCCCCTCCTCCTCTTCCTTCCTCTCCTTCTCTTCCTCCTCCTCTTCCTCTTCCTCCTCCTCATTCCCCTCCTCCTCCTCCTCTTTCTAATCTCCTCCTCCTTCTCCTCCTAATCTCTTCCTCCTCCTTATTATATCCTCCTCCTCCTCTTTCTCCTCTGCCTCCTTTTCCTTCTCCTCCTCCTCCTTCCCTCCTCCTCCTCTTCCTCCTCTGCCTCCTTTTCCTTCTTCTCCTCCTCCTCCTTATCTTTTCCTCCTTTTCCTCTCCTTCTCCTCCTCCTCTTTGTCTCCTCCTAATCTCTTTCTTCTCCTCCTTCTCTTCCTCCTCCTCCTCCTCTTTCTCCTCCTCATCTCCTCCTCCTCCTCCTGCTTCTCCTCCTGCTCCTCCTCCTCCTCACTTTTCTTTTCCTCCTCCTCCTCCTCATCATCACCAGTATCTCTTTTTTTCTTTCTTTTTTTTAATATATTTTTACATCTTAGCTATTGATATAGAGGCTTCAATACACAACTGAACCAATCAAGTTCTTCAAAAAGCAAAGTACTTACCATAGTCATGTATTGAACCAAGGACTTTGGCTTGCTTATTCCATTTGAAAACTGACAATCAGGAAGAAGACATCTTTTTTCTATCTTTGTCAATACTGTCTGTTATCCATGACAATTGACATATAGCAAGTCTATGCTCTCTGTTGGAAATTAATTTAGATTTTGGTGGGGGGAGGGATCACATGACCAAATTTTATGATCTTATGTCCAAATAAGATGGCCACACCGCAGGTATTTTTGTTTTTTACCTACTTTAGCCAATGATAGCCACATTAGACATAACACCATTATAAAGCATGGGTTATCATGTAACACCAGAACTGGATGGTCAACTCATGTGGGGTACACAATGTGGCTATCATTGGCAAAAGTAGGTGAAAAGGGCAAAAATACCTATTCCGTCATGGGCACGGCCATCTTGTTCAGACATAATATCGTAAACATTGGTCACATGATTCCCCACGTGGATTAGTGGATTCATGAGTAATCATAATCTGTGACATTTATACAATATTCTTATTAACTTATGTCTATTGTGCTGATATACAGTGCAAAAAGAGGTTCCCAAGGAATCACTCATATGGGATGACCAATGTAGTAGCTTGCCTTAAATGTACACAGTGTATGTTTATATAGGCACCTTGTTCTAGGCAGATCCATAGCATGCTTTCTGTGAAGTAAAATGCAGTTTAAAGTCACTCAGATGAATGCTTGAGTGTGTTGTATGAGACATATTAATCATGAATGCCCAAAGTTCCTAAAAGAAGCTATGCCAATGATGCCAAAACAATCTTTTTCATATTTTTTTCATATTTTTCCGATAGGTTCTCATGAAATCCAAATGGGAACAGCATTATATGACCAACAATAAGAAAAATGTCTCTTTTTGACGTCTGTGTTAATTTTTGTCTCAGACTGTTTCTCAAATGTAAGTTTATTTGGCTTGGAGTTTTTACTGGTTTAGATATGAATGGGGGGGGGGTATATTTTATATTACATATATGTTTGTAGGTTAATACAGCTGAATAGATATCAGCAGTGGCTTTAAATCAGTAAATTAATTCAAAGGGCTTTTTTGACCCAAACATAAAAAACAATTTTTGGGAAATTTTATGAGATTTTTTGGGCCAAAATTTATCACTGTATCAGTATATTATATATTCCATATATGTTTGTAGGTGGATACGGCCCAGCTGAAGCGATACATTGAGGTGGAGAAGAAGATTCAATCCACCCAGGGTGTTGATGAGTTAAAGAGATATGAGGAGATTGAGCGACAAGTGGAAGATGTGTCTCAGACCATTAAAACCATGGAGATAACCGTCGCACAGCTCGAAATGAAGACGTAAGTATCAATATGGTCAGAGGAATTTATTGTTTTCATATGGGGTTTAGCGCAATATACCAACAATTTTTCAGTTAAAGCACACTGTTCCTCATAGTCAAAACCTTGGAGATCAATGACTGTCGCACAGCTTGAAATGAAGACTTAAGTATGGTTTTGGTCAGAGGTTAATATTTCTCTTTTAACAAGTTTTAATGTCATTTCAACAACTTTTTAGTTGTAGTATAATTTTCCTGATAGTCAAAACCATGGAATATTGTCGCACAGCTAGAAATGAAAACGTAAGTATAGATATGGTCAGAGGATATCAATTGTTTTCATATGGGGTTTGACACCAATGCCAACAATCATCTGTACTTGGTATGGGCTCTGAAGTGTCATCCCAAATCACATGGGGCTCAAACCTGGGATTCCTAAGTTTTGTGTCAATCATGATAACCACTGTGCCATGCAAAATCCCAAGATAGGCAAGAGAAACTATATCCGATGTGTTTCTTTTAAATCATAATTATGAGTTTTCATTTATATTTTGAAACGTTTGTTGAACGTTTATACAAATTAGGGAACCTAATGCATTGTTGTAGAGAACATGCTGGTATATAAATAGACAACACAACCGCTCAGTGTATGACAGTTTTTTCACTGATCGGATGTGTTTGTGTCTTTGAGAAGTTCATTTGCTCGGTTTGTTACAATTGTGTCAATTGGGATATTCATGGCCTTGCTGTTGGAGGCTTCACATTGAGTCATCATATTATCAATTCACAATTCAGTTCAGAGGTCAAAGATTTCACATGGCTTCAAAGGTTTAGTTGGGTTTTACAATGCATCAACAACATTTCTGTTATATTACAATTGTTGGCATATGAGGTTGTTTTTTTTAAGGTGATGGGCAGTTAACTCTTTACCACCTCCAGACAATATTTTTTTACTTGAAGCAGACAACTTTGAGAAGCTTTGTAAGCATGTGAAAAAGAACTTTTCAGTTTTGCTGTTGTGAAATGTGAATAGATTGAAAAAGCATTTTGGCAAAAGGGGAAATTGCTTGTGACAAGCAATTTCTCCTTTTGCCACAATGCTTTTTGAAGGTCGTCTACTGCAAGACGCAAAATTATTGCCTTAGGTGGTAATGTGTTAATGAGTGCCTTTTACCAAAAAGAAACAATATTAAATATTTGTCTTGCATTTCCTTAATATAATCAGTGGGTTTATAAACATGTACAAAACAGGAAAAAGGAGAAAAAGGATGTTGATGATTTGACCCAAGAAAACAAGATAAAGACTGCATTCAGCGCTGATCAGTTTCAGCAACAGTTGTCAAAAGAGCAGGTACTAGAAGACGTAAAAACTGATAGATTGGGGATAGTATTTGTTAACTCTTACCTGGATATATCTATGGACTAACTGAGATGTTGTTATGAGGGTTCAACAATACATGTAGTAAGTCCTTCACAAAAGTGTAAGTCTTACATTGAAACCTCAATACATACGTAGATGAGAAATTCATGTTTAAGCAAACTTCATCATCTTTGTGAAGTAGGCGTCTTGATTTACAAGGTAGAGTTAAATGTGTAAGAGGGCCGGATTGCTCAGTCAGTAGAGCATTCACACAATTTGCGGAGGACCCCGGTTCGACTTCCGGTCTGGCTGCATGTTTTTCTTGCCTTGGTTAGAGTTGTCTGAAATAGAATAGTTACCATCAAGAAGAAAAAGTCTGATGGAAAAGCTTTTTTTGTCTGCATCAAAACATATCTTCAAACTTTCTTGATTTTTTTTATGTGTTTCTAAAGGCTTAATTAAAAGAAAAGATGTTTTAAAGATCTTAAAAAGGTTTTTCGATATTTTCCTGATATGATTTCCTTTTTTAATTAATGTTTGGCTTACAAATGTTTCTGAAATGTTTTTCTTTTATCTGGAAAATTCCCGATTGTTATGAAAAAAAGATGTTTTATAGCTTTTAAAACAGTTAATTATCCGTTATTTAATATTTTCCTGATATGATTTATTCTTTTAATTAATGTTTGGCTTACAAATGTTTATGAGATGTTTTTTTTTATCTGGAAAATGTCTATATTGTTATAAAAAGAAAATATGTTTTAAAGCTTTTTAAAAAGTTATTTAATATTTTCCTTAAATGTCTTACTTATAAATTGATGTTTGGCTTCCAATTGTTTCTGAGACATTTTAATCTTGAACATGTCTATATTGTATATATCCAGGTGAGAGTTAATATTGACAACATTTACCACACCAAGATCATTTTGCATGTTATTCCCCAATACATCATCAATACATACAGGACTTCCTACAACATGTACTCTTATTCTCATGAGAGCATAACCCTAAATGGCCCACAAAGAAGTGTGTGCATTCTACCCAGACCGCACGGACCAATTTCGTTTTGACATACCTATATTATCATTATGTGTATATATCCATTACTCTTCTATGGCCGGTCCAAAGCCCAGATGTGAAAGGAGGAGGGTTGTGCACATGGCAAGCACCCCTGGCCCATTAAATAAAACCCCAGGAAGCTACAGAAATCAACACCAGAGAAGCCCTGATGTGAAAAAAGGAGAGTTTTGCCCAGGGCAAGCACCCTGGTCACATCAAAAAGCTACAGAAACCAACACCAGAGAAATCAAAGATTCAGGGATAAGGATGGACGTACGTCAGGCGGAACTAGGACGGATGGCAGTCAAACCCACTGCAAAGCTGACAACCGATAGCGAACATCTTTGGACCATGTTAGAACTCTCTACCAGACTGGACGGCTAGCTCAAGTCGAGGGTTGGACAAGACTATAGCAAGTGCTTCACAAATGTGAAGCACTTGCTATAGTATTGCGCTGACCCCTCGAAGATGTGGTGGAAGGAAAATAGGAGCTGAGGTTAAGTACAGGCATGGGTGAAGGACCGACTACATTGGCAAACTCTGGTTATGGCCTTATGTGCAAATCAGGGACTAGATTGATAGATATAGTTTATATTGATGATATAGGTATGTCAAATGACATTTGCCCCTGTGACCCGCAGACTAGTTGTAGGCAAAGCTATGGTGTATTGATGTATGTGTTAATTTGCAACACAGCCCTGGTTTGGTAGATGCTGTCATGTTATATGTATGTTAATTCATGATGCCCCTATGGTCAAGTGTTAATGGCAGTTATTGAAATTATAGGTTCTTTCAAAACTTTGCGGTAAATATTTGATGCAATACCTATAAGCTTTTTATCCGTCAGAAAAAATTGATTATCATGGAGAACTATTACAAAGGGTTCTTTTCTTGCGGTAAATAAAGAGAAGAAAGTGCATTTATTGGAGCACATTTCAGTAAAGAATACTATTAACGTGATACAAAAGAAATGACTAGTTAAAAAGCTATTGAAGTGGCTGCTCTTTGCATTTGACAACAAGGGTATAAATTAGATAATATTACTCTTCCTTGCTTGCTGATTCTGAAGTTTCCTCTCCTTAATGCTTAATGGCATATGCAGGCCACAACACAAAGACTATTTGTATGCTGCTATCTAACAAAAACTATATTTACATCCCCAAACTATAAATCTTTCGTTTTTTTGATGTCAACAAAATTTATCTTTATTTATTTCAAATGTCAAATATTGGCCTATATAAGGATATTATGGTTGTTTAAACTTTTACAATGAACAACACTCAGTGGAGTAAGCTTAGACTGTCAGTAAAGGGAAGAGTAATATGAAAACATTATCGGATATATTGTTCCCCATATACCCATACCCTCATGTACAAACCATTACATACCAATATTCAGGCGACGAGAGAAAAAAGACGTTGATCATGTCAACTCAATAAAGGCTACATTTAATGAAGGGGACTTCAAAAAGAAATTGGACCAAGAAAGGGTTCGTCTTATAGCACGGCACACTGTGAAACCTGAACACACTAATAATCACATTTTTGGTTGTTGAAGTTTGATATTGTTTGACTTGTTCACTCAATGCAACACTATTGGATTCTAATATTGTACTTTCAGTTCAGATACTATCAATGTTTATTAAATCTGAACACACTAAAAATCACATGTTTGGTTGTTAAAGTTTGATATTGTTTGACTTCTTCACTTAAGGCAGTGGGTGCACACACGATAAGCAATACTTTGAGGTACCGTTTTACTAAACATTTTATGCTTAAAATTTACGTAAGTTCAAAACAATATTCCCTCTTATTTCAATAATGGTCTAAGCAATATTGCAAAGTAACTCATCCAGGGACTTACGGGACGCAAGATCTTGAGTCTAATACCTATTAATCATTAGGTAGGACCCCTTCAATTTACTCAACCTGCGTCCTCTGGGATGCAGCCATGTTTGTTATGCCTTTCATTAAAATCCAAAACTATGCGAGTCCAAACTACGAAAGGCTAACTCTTTCTTTCCTCGTTAGGATTTAATAGACGCTTGTAACTCGATGTTTTTTCTTTCAATCAACCACTCTAATGACATGCATGGATGATATGACAGTCTGCTAAAATGTCAAAACAATGACTTGATGTTCTACGATACTTGTTTGTCAGCAAATTATATATATATAAAGACGGGACCCCCATTTTCAGTGCTGGGACCCCCAACATAATCAAAATTGAGTCCCAAGGACCCTTAACCATTCAGCTTGATGTAAAACCCTGGGTACCATTTTACTAAACAGTTTACGCTTAAGATTTGCGTAAGTCTAAAACAACAATTCATCCTATTTTAATATTGGGCGAAGCAATATTGGAAAGTAACACATCATTGGAATCGTCTCTCCGAGACGCTTCCAATGATGTGTCACATTGCAATATTGTGCTTTCATTGAAGATACTATCCATGTTTATCAATTATGACTTACGCAAACATTTTCCGTAAGTTGTTTAGTAAAATCAAGATCAAAATAACATGACCTCTCTCTCAACATGAGGTATTAAAATAGATGTATGCCACCACATTACATGTAATCAACTGTTATTTTCATGTCTGGGGCGTGCCTTCAATAAGTTTGGGACCAGGAAACTTAAAAAAGAAAAAAATGTTTGCTGTGCCATTGACGGTTTTTATTTCATGCATCTATATATCAAACACATATTTTACGAAATGTCCCCTGTTCCGTATAATTTCCTTTTTATTCCAAACGGGTGTACTTGCGTTATTGTGTCTAGCACCAACCATCATGAACGTCCTTATGATATGATTGTAAAGTATTTCAGTGTGGCTTGCCCATAACTCTGGCCTCAAGTCTTGAATTGGATTGAGCAGGGAGGAAAACATACAGCGAAAAACATCAATGTATTTAATCTGGCTCAATTTGATAAGGATTTAATGAAAAGTACTCCCACTTCCCACATTGGATGTAGAGTTATTCCATCCCAAACATCGTATTATTTATTTCATATAAATTACCTCCCCTTAATTTTAGTTTTCACTTTGAAATTAGAACTACATGTACATGAATTAATTTGACAAATAAAAAATTCTATTCCAGGAAAGATTCTTACAATTTGAAGCTTGATTTTAAGATGGCATTAATTTGTTCTGTTTAATCTTTAATTACTTTATTCTGACTTTTCTGATTCTTTGCCATTAGCAGGATTGGAATGTTTTAAAAGTTTGCGAGAAGGAATTACTCCGTTTATTCACAAACCGGTTTTCCCAAAGAACAGACAGGCACCACCAATACTCACTTCACATAAGTTAACGAAATTATATGGTTTTAACAACTTATACGTAAAGAAATTAAAAATGATCCTTGATATTTTGACAAGGACTGTGAATATTAAATGTTTGAAGTTTTTTACTCCCAAAGCACAAATCTCTGGGAGAGTCTCTTTAATGTAAGCTGTTAACCCTTTACCAAACGCCATATTTTCGACTGTCACAATTGAAAGAGTTTGCAGACGACATTCTAAAATCTGATGAAATTGAAAATAATCTTCTCATAGGGCAGAAACTATTGTGGGGAAAAGAGAAATTGCTTGTGACGAGCAATTTCTCCTTTTCCCACAATGTTTTCCAGAGTCGTCTGCACCAATATCATCAAATGTTGTGATAGTTTGTTAATGGGTTAAACTGATCTGATTATCATCCATTTTCATTGTGAGATGTTGTTCATGCTAAGACAACTGTATGAAGTTCTGTTTGTGAGAAGATCACGCAAATCAATGAATATGATCGATGTATCATTTAAGTAATTCAACCTTTCTTTAAAACATGTCTGTTCACATATGTGAGGAATTTTGGAAGTTAAAAGTTTATCTCTTTAAAACTGCAAAAAAACAGCTATACTATTATGTGAAATGGATTGAAGAATAGTCATTAAAAGCAAAATTAGATTGTTTTATATTCTTATACAGTGAGTTTATATGTAATTTAATCCCATGTAAACTTCACATACTTTGACATAATTTGACATAATTGACACTTCCTAAATTAATTATGCTTTCTATAGCAACCGGGTACTGTTAATTGTATATCAAACAACAAAACAAAAACAGAATTGTTTCAACAACATTGTATTTTTTACTTTTAAACTTGTTCATCTGTGACCCAGCAACTTTAACCCTTTCCCAAATAACACATATCTGACTATCCCAAATTGAAAGAGTTTGCAGGAGACATTTCAAAATTTGATGAGGTTTGAAAATAATCTTCTGATAGGGCAGAAAACATTGTGGGAAAAGGAGAAATTGCTCTCTATGAGCAATTTCTCCTTTTCCCACAATGTTTTCCAGAGTCACCCGCAACAAAGTGGTTAAATGTCGTTATTGTTTGGGAAAGGGTTAAAGCTCTATCTATGACTTAAAACTAAAGCAATAACAGAGAAATACTTTATTATCATTATGATAACATCAACAGGAGGAATATTTAGCGGCTTTGAACGAGGAAGAAGTAGCAAAGCAAAATCTTGATGGACTGAAGAAACAGTTAGCGGAATACAAGGCAAATGCAGAGAAACTGAAGGGTCCAGCTTCAAAGCTAAAAGAATTGTATGAAGAGCGAGACGCCCTCTTGTGTAAGCCATTTCATTTTCCTTGTGTTAACCCTTTACCGATGGTTGATCCAGGTAAATTTGCAGCTGACCTGTGATCTAGCCTGTTTGCTACTCTGAATGTCTTCCCGCATCATAATTTAGGAGATGTTTAAGGTTTTTGAAAGCAGACGACATAAAGATCTATTTTAAGAAAATTACCCAGCATTCTAAGGATTCAAGTAGAAATTGTTCCTAATGAATAACTCATCCTTGTCAAAAAGATTCCATACCAATGTCATAATTATATGTGGTTTAATGCTATTTTTGTGGTCTGTCTTTTCTGTCAATTTGGACATAGCATAAAATCCAATAAAGGGATAATCGGTTGATCAGGCATCCCATTTTAACAGCAATACTGCTGATATGATGGAAAACCCCAACAGAACGCAAATACCAAATAGCATGTCCAGGGTTCAATGGAACACTTAAGATAAGGACCTGCTATAATCTTGCATTGAATGTTCATTTAGTATTAACAGCAAGCAATAGACATAAGTATTGATTTAACATGCCCCAAACCAGTTAACACAATGGTATATATAGCTTAGTTACTTAAAAATGCATTATGTTTAATATGATAATGTTTAAGATTTGCAAATAACTTTTTACTCCAGCGGACATCTTTAACGGCGAGTATGGCAGTGAACTTGAGAACAAACTTGAAGCGGAATTTGACGACCTGACGGACAGGAAACAGCGTGTCAGCGTAGCAAACTTCAAGTGGATCAACGCCCGAGTACTCCTACAGCATGCCGTGAATCAGCTGAACTTTGCCGTTCAGAGATGGAACGAGATCTATCCACAGAAAGCCCAACAACAACATGGACAGAATATGAACTCACCCCTTAATCCGTAAGTTTATCTCACCACAGGTTCTTGAAACAATCTTCGATAATATCCCAATATATGCACTATATACTAAATTGTATATAGTGCATATATTGGGATATTATCGAAGATTGTTTCAAGCACCTGTGTATCTCACAAAAGCCTAAATCATTACATTTGATTAATGTCAAAAATGTCCCGTAGGGAACAAATATAGAATTAAATAATCCCAGCTCAATTTATTCAAATTTTCAGCCTGATAAGGCCTTCATCAGGAGAATCTTTATTTACAGCATTTTTGTTTATAGGCTTGAACTGTATACATAAGAGAGTATGAATTCCATTACATTTGTGCACCAGTGGTGCAGAGGTAGAGTGTTGGCCTCTTGTATCAAGGAGGGTCCAGGGTTCAAATCCCAGTTAGACAAGGTGAAAATTTTCAGGACTATCCAACATATCGGCGCTAGTACTGGTTTAGTATCCAAGAAGCAGTCATCAAGAGTGGCTTCCAACAAGCTTAAAGCTTCCTTCACAATCGATGTAAAAAAATATGGTAAACGATACATACCTCTTAAATCGCGCTATATATATATACTATATAAGATACTTTATATAGTATATACCTGAGGTATGCATTAATTAAGGCCCTGTGGTTTATCTCATAGAAAGTTGATCTGATAGTCAATGCATTTACATGCATCTGTTTTGCCTGAATCCTTGTCATATTAAAGGTTAAGCCAAATATGGTGCAAATACTGGTTGCATGACCAGAAAGTCAAATTGAGCATGGTTAAAACTAATTCAAAAGATTCTGTTTCACTTTTACACAAAAGATGTAAAAAAGATAATCTTAATTGCTGTTTTGTGAAAGAATAATTTATGATATGATTGATAGTTTCAGATAAAAAGCTGTATTTCCTGTAAAATGTTTCTAAAACATTAATCTAGTTATTTGAAAGTGTTTTATGCAATTTTTACTGTAGGTATAGGAGCCAGCTGATATGCCTCTCTGCAACAAAGAATGGCTGTTCCTAAGTTGTGAGAACTTGTGGCCAGACCCTTTTACCAAATTTGATTTCATGTCTACTTACCAATGTTGTGTACTGTCACTACTGTGTATTTTATGTTTAATTGGCAATAAGATATGTTTAAACTAAGCAAGAAAGAAGGTTTTATGCTTTTATCACATGGTGGTCCAATGATGTAGTTTAAAGTGTTGTGAATTTTTTTCACTTCATTTTCTTTTTATTAGACATTACATAATTCATTTCAGCCAGATTTTTCAGGAAAATTCAACCAAACTTAACCTTTTACCAAATGCCAAAATTCCGACTGTCCCAAATTGGAAGAGTTGCAGAAGGCATTTCAAAATGTGATTAAATTGAATAATAATCTTCTGAAAGGGCAGAAATCATTGTGGGAAAAGGAGAATGGCTCTTTAAGAGCCATTTCTCCTTTTCCCACAATGCTTTTCAGAGTGGTCATCAAGAAACTGGTCAAATGTCGTTATTGTTTGGTAATGGGTTAAAAAAAACCATTTTTTTGTACAGCCTAGTTTTTAATACTGTTTGGAGAGAGCAGCCTACAGGTTTCCTGATTTTCTTTTTTTGTCATTTTAGGACACTGTATATCACCTACCTTTCTTCAAAATAATAATTGCAAGGCAAACTTACAGATTTGATGAATATTTTTGCACAAGTGTTGTTTTCTAGGACGACTGTTTCATCTGTTGGTCAGTTAAGTACCAAATGACAACAAAGGGTGATGACTGTTAACAGTTTCATTTATAAGGCGATTGTTTTATCTATTGGGAAATTAAGTACCAAATGACATCAAAGGTTGATGACTGTTTCTGTTATAGGGCGATTGCATATCAAATGACAACAGAGACTTATTACTATTTCATTCATGGGTGATTGTGTTTCAAATAACAACCAAGGTTAATGATTGTTTCATTTATAGGGCAATTGTCTATCAAATAACAACAGAAATAAATGACTGTTTCGTTTATAGGGCAATTGTATATCAAATGACAACCTTGGTTAATGACTATTTCATTTATAGGGCAGTTGTATATCAAATAACAACCAAGATTAATGACTGTTTCATTTATAGTGCAGATATGGTTCAAATAACAACATTGGTTAATGACTATTTCGTTTATAGGGCAGTTGTATATCAAATAACAACCAAGATTAATGACTGTTTCGTTTATAGGGTGAATATGGTTCAAATAACAACCTTGGTTATTGATTATTTCGTTGATAGGGTAGTTGTATATCAAATAACAACCAAGATTAATGACTGTTTCGTTTATAGGGCAGATATGGTTCAAATAACAACATTGGTTAATGACTATTTTGTTTATAGGGCAGTTGTATATCAAATAACAACCAAGATTAATGACTGTTTCGTTTATAGGGAAAATATGCTTCAAATAACAACCTTGGTTAATGACTATTTTGTTAATAGGGCAAATATGGTTCAAATAACACTATTGGTTAATGACTATGTAGTTTGTAGGACAGTTGAATATCAAATAATGACCAAGGTTAATTACTGTTTCATTAGTGCGCAATTGTTTAATGGCAAACTTTGTTTATGACTATTTTGTTTATAGGGCAGATGAATATCAAATAATGACCATGGTTAATGATTATTTCGTTTATAGGGCAGTTGTATATCAAATAACAACCAAGATTAATGACTGTTTCGTTTATAGGGCAAATATGGTTCAAATAACAACATTGATTAATGACTATTATGTTGATAGGGCAGTTGTCTATCAAATGACAACCTTGGTTATTGACTGTTTCGTTTATAGGGCAAATATGGTTCAAATAACAACCTTGGTTTATGACTATTTTGTTGATAGGGCAAATATGGTTCAAATAACAACCTTGGTTTATGACTATTTCGTTTATAGAGCAGATGAATATCAAACAATGACCGTGGTTAATGACTATTTCGTTTATAGGGCAGTTTCATATCAAATAACAACCAAGATTAATGACTATTAATATAGTATTTCGTTTGTAGGGAAATTACCTAGCTCATATTCGAGTGCCGTGTATCTACTTGTATTATATTATCATTTGTTTTCTTACGCTCGTAAGATTAATGACTATTTTATAGGGAAATAATGGCTCAAATAACAATCTTGGTTAATGACTATTTCGTTTATAGGGCAGTTTCATATCAAATAACAACCAAGATTAATGACTATTTCGTTTATAGGGAAATTATGGCTCAAATAATAACCTCGGTTAATGACTATTTCGTTTATAGGGCAGTTGTATATCAAATAACAACCAAGATTAATGACTATTTAGTTTATAGGGAAATTATGGCTCAAATAACAACCTCGGTTAATGACTATTTGGTTTATAGGGCAGTTGTATATAAAATAACAACCTCGGTTAATGACTATTTCCTTTATAGGGCAGTTGTCTATCAAATAACAACCAATATTAATGACTATTTCGTTTATAGGGAAATTGTGGCTCAAATAACAACCTCGGTTAATGACTATTTCGTTTCAAGGTCAGTTGTATATCAAATAATAACCAAGATTAATGACTATTTAGTTTATAGGGAAATTATGGCTCAAATAACAACCTCGGTTAATGACTATTTCATTTATAGGGCAGTTGTTTATCAAATAACAACCTCGGTTAATGACTATTTCGTTTATAGGGCAGTTGTCTATCAAATGACAACGGAGGTGAGGAATAACCTTGTTGCAGCGCACCAGAATATCAACAGTTGTCAGTCCTATCTAAAAACCATCACATTTCCCTACTGTATACCGGATGAGATGGAAACACTGAACCGAGCCATCGTTAATATCTACACAGGTATACCCTAGAGAGTGAAAATCCCCGCCTTTTCTGTAGTTTGGTTGTGTTTTGTATTGATACTCTCTTCCCATATTGTCACTCTAAAAATATTCCCACCTTTTAGGATTCTGTATTTGATTTAAATATGTTTTATTTCAGAACTCTCTTTCCCTTAGTACTCACAATAAGAAAATCCTCGACTTATCAGGCCTATTGCTGTATTTAACCCATTACCAAACAATAACCACATTTGATCAGTTTGTTGCAGACGACTCTAGAAAACATTGTGGGAAAAGGAGGAATTGCTCGTAACGAGCAATTTCTCCTTTTCCCACAATGTTTTCTGCCCTATCAGAAGATTATTTTTCAATTGCATCACATTTTGAAATGTTGTCTGCAAACTCTTTGAATTAGAACAGTTGAAAAGTTGGCGTTTGGTAAAGTGTTAGAACCTTCCTCCCATGTAAACACATACTAACATATCAAGATACATAGATACTTTATTTTAGATGTTTGGGGTTGAATAAGTATATCAAGATTTTATTTCAGAATAGCATTTTGTATTTAATTTTTTAGTTTCCTGTATCTGCCTTTGTTTTGATTTTTGGTGCTAATTGTCAACAGATTAGAATATTAAGCAATTAGGAGTGATTACCTAGGAAAGTACCTGCTACTTGTCTTTGATGCCACACTTTTGCTTATGTTTCTATATATGTATATTTTTTGGAATCATGGTTTTGTTTTATCAACAAATAATATACATGTCCTTCTACCTTATTGCATGCTATTTCGCCTTTTGTCACAATGTTTCTTACGCAATACCTAAAAAAAGTTTCATCTATTGCTGTCTATTGTTGCTTTCCAAATTTGACTAGTCATTAATTCTTATGTGGAAATAGGTTGATTGACAGTCTTCTAACACCTATCATCAATATAAAGTCCTGCATCAAAAGCCTTATCATGTTGTGACAGAAATATGGTTGATCTGATTATAGTGATAAACGTTTTAAGTCTGTGAGAAAATTTGGTATGTCGCAGTAACAAAAGTTTAAAGCAATTTTTAATAATCTTGGCAAACGCTTTATACAACCACAATGCTGTCAAATACCAAACATTTGAGACATGCCTTTACATTGAAAATAGATGTTAGATGACTGTCAATGCAGAACTTTGTAATATGAGATAAAGTGTTAGTTAAGGTAACATATTAGCCTGTCTATGAGAAATTTGAACATGTAGTTCATAAAGTGACACAGAGTTGCCTTGAAAACACGGAACAGTCTGAACATAGTCTGATTTCAGCCAACTCTTACGACCTTGAATGTTAATATTATTTATGTGGGTATTAATTACATTGTCAAAGCATGTATAAATATAATTATGAACATTTGTAACACTCAATTACTATTTTGGTAAAATTCCAATAAAGGAGATCAGCTTGTGCATGCTGAAAGAAACCTTGGAATACATGATATCTTGTTTTCTCATGGAACGGCCTGCTATTTTGTAGTAGTGTAAGTGTTAAGACAGGTAGTAACAAAATGATCATTATGTACCATGAGATCTTTGCATTACAACATCTTTACACCTTGATATAGGGCACAAGACAAGCACAAATTTATTTCAGGACTTGTGCCCTGTACAAAGAAGGTACCAGATAATATATTTTTTTACTTTTCGTGTATTGTCAAAGGTTGCTGGGCATAGACATGTTTGACTGTGTTTTTGACGCAAGGCATTATGGTAATGTATTACATTGCCATTTGAATATCTGCCCCTACAGTCGTTGAAATATATTGAAAAACAGAAAACTGACCAGCTTTATTTCTTTTCCTCAATAAAGAGACCAAATGTATCGGGTTGTAACGGAGGCCAGAAATAACCTGATTGCTGCAAGCCAGAATATACAAGCATGTCATCGATACTTCGGTAACACTAGCAAGCTTGTTGGCGCGCCTAGCGATAAAACTGTGATCGACTTCCCATATGTTAAGTTGGAAGAGGTGGCTGTATTGAATAAAGCCATTACTAACTGTTACACAGGTAATATTTAAAGAAGTCACCAAAGGTTATGTATTAATACAATGCCTATATGTTGGTTTGCATGAGATGTTCTTTCTGTGTTCATTGGAGCATAATCATTGCTTTGGTATAATTTGTAAAGGAATGGTTGGTTGCTTTTTATGTAATACACTGGCATGTTAAACATTTGCTTTGTGCACACTGGATGTTTTTAATCTTTATTGTTATATAAAGGAATCATTAGGTTTAGTTTAAACTTAATTATTTTACATCGATTGTAAAACAAATTCTTACAACTTAGATTAATCACTCTCGATTCTGTGGAGGACAGTAGTTCAGGGGTAGAGCGTTGGCTTCTCACAAGGGTTGTGGGTTCAAATTCCGTGAAAAGCGGGATCTGCCTTGCAAATTAACTTTCATTAATCCACAACATTCAGCACGAGTACTGGTTATGTACCCAGGAAGCATTATGGAATCCTTTGATTGGCCTCTATGTGTTCCAAGGTATTGTATATAATGGGTACATCTATGTGATAAAAAGCCATACATGCTTTAGAAGAAGTTATGATTTGTAAATATATTTTTATGGTTTGGACTCAATTCACTGTATGTGTCACATTCCTATGGATCATATTGATTTGATGGACAACAGTGATTACATTGAACATATACATTAGTACAAGATGTGCTGCTTCGTATAAATAACATTTCCCTGCATGATGCATACTAATCAGTTAATTACTCTACTAACATAGCAAGGTTGTTGTGCTTTTGTAGAGGTGTACTATTTTTATCGTAAAGGTTGTTGTGAAGCAAATTGACTTGTTTGGGATAAAAATTTATGCATTTGTGTGTCATTCTATGCTGTGGGATACTTGGAAGAGGAAATGTTTCAATATATGAGATGCACAGTTTTGGAATATACATGTTGATTAATGTAAGCGAAATTAATCATACAGAATATGGTGATATGAATGAACAAAATTGATTGATCAATTTTGTTCATTCATATCACCATATTCTGTATGATTAATAATTGATTGATCGCTTTATTCTATATGTAGGAGATAGAACCCTTGTAATTGGAAGCATCTGTTTGTAGCAGATACATTGTCATCTATTTGATGAATCAGTTTTGTATGGGGTATGTCGGTTTAGTGGTATAAGTTTATATATAGGCAAAGGACTGACGTGAAGGAAACATTTAGGGTTTTTATCAGAACAAATAGTGTTAATCAGATGTATGGTCAATAGGAAACGTTTATTTGGGAAGTATTTTTTGGCAAATGACTGAAAGATAAATGAGACATTCCTGTTGATCATAACCAACCTAATGTGGACAATGTGCAAGGTGGCCGGCCGCATTATTTTTTGACAAGACTGGAGCCTTTTGGGAAAGATATTCTGGTTTTATACAACAATTTGGAGTAGAGTTTATTTGGAGAAGCTGCAATGATATGTGAAGAAAACATAATGTTTTGTTAGTAGAACAATGCATTTACAAGATTTGTGGCCAATAGGGAACACTTATTTGAGAAGTATCGTTTGGCAAAGGACAAACATGGATATACAACTAAAACACATTTCTGTTTATCATGACCAACCTAATGTTGACAAAGCACAAGGTGGCCACATTATTTTTTGGTGGGACTCAATGCTTGTGGGATAGACTTTCTGCTTGAGACATTCATTTTGAGTAGTTTATTTGGAGGAGCTGCAATGATATGTGAAGTAAACATATAGATTTGTTAGTAGAACAATGCGTTTACAAGATTTGTGGCCAATAGGAAACATTTTCTTTGCAAATGACAATGTATGGCACATTATTTGTTGGTAGGATTCAAGGCTGGTGGGATAGGTGTTCTTGCTTGAGACAATAATTTTGAGTCAAGCTTATTTGGAGAAGCTGCATTTATATATGATGAAATCATAACTATTTGTTAAAACATCACAGTTGGTGTCACCTTGATTGTAACAACTTAGATATATGAATATCTGTCATAGACTTTGATTTGTGAGATGGACTTTGGTGTGTAGAATTGTGTACACAGTTAGCACCTTGGAAAAAATGCTACGTTTATATGGAAATAAGAGGATTTCATGGGACGGTTTTCGTCTGATGTGATATTACTAAGATTGTGTTAAACAAGACGCACACACCGATATATATATACACACTGAGTGATGAACTGTCTTGCCAAGTGGTTGGGTTACACTGTGGTCCTATAGGTCATCACCCTATTGTTCGATGTTTATGTTTCAATCGAACGATACCGTACCTGAGTTAAGGGGGGGATTGGAATATCCACATTTACACATCATTGTCATCTAACAACCATTGCACTTAGTCTAAATCACCTGTTTACATTTTTTTTAACTTGGCCATTTACTGAGTTGGGCTTATGCTTGCTTCCAACATACTTTTTTGTGTACAAACAAATAAACATGCATTTAATGATAAAAACTGGCTAATGCTTACATACACTGTATAATGATGTATTGCTTTTCTACAATCAATTTGTCAATTCTTATGCACTTTATTGAACTTGATTTTTTATTTTAATTTCCTTTATTGCTTGTTTAACTCTTTGGCTGCCAATATCGCTGATCAGCTACTTGCTGTGCAGTGCCAATGTCACCAACCAGCCACTGAGATATCGAGGGTCCAGTGCAAGACTATAGTAAGTGCTTAATAAACATGAAGCAGTAACTATAGTCTTGCACTGAACCCTCGATTAGCGCACTGTTGTATCGATTCAGTTGTATCTATTGTGGGTGATCTATAGCAACATGTCGAGGGTTCAATGCAAACTATAGTAAGTGTTTCAAAAACATGAGTACCAACTATAGTGTTGCACTGAACCCTCGATTAGCGCACTGTTGTATCGATTGGGTTGTATTTATTGTGGGTGATCTATAGCAACAAGTCGAGGGTTCAATGCAAGCTATAGTAAGTGTTTCATAAACATGAGGTACCAACTATAGTATTGCACTGAACCCTCGATATGCAACTTGGTTATACATTGTTTCTTACCAAAGTCAATATCAACAAAGGTCAAGGCTGTCTGATCAGACTGGGCATGGTTAAGAATTTTATTTTACAAAATAGTTTATGTGCAATCTTTGTTTAAAATTTCAATTTGATATTAAGTAAGGTAATGATTATATGAAACTCGAAATGGTTACAGCCTGTTCTGTGTGATTTCCAGTAATTAAATTGGCATTGAGAAAGTTTGTTTTCCAAGAAAAAATTTGCAGGGAAATTGTCAAGTTAAAATTGGTTGTGAGGTCACAAATTGCCATCAATTGCTGATAAGACGCCTTCCTTTTGGGTCAAATATAGATAATTTACTTCCCACCTACCTTTAATTTTTGGAATTTATCAAATCAAAATGTTATATATCCTATAGTTTGATTAACCCATTACCAAACAATAACGACAGTTGACCAGTTTTTGCAGATGACTCTTGAAAACATTGTGGGAAGAGGAGAAATTGCTTTTATCGAGCAATTTCTCCTTTTCCCACAATGTTTTCTGCCCTACCAGAAGATTATTTTTCTATTTAATCACATTTTGAAATGATGGCTGCAAACTCTTTCAATTTGAGACAGTTGAAAATTTGGTGTTGGTAAAGCGGTACATTCTTGTGGTTTTGCAGCAATGATTTACTTGGAAGTATAAGGATCATGTTTAGTTAGACAAACTTTAATCTTTGAGTTTTATCAATTATGAATATGTACAAAATTTAGATGAGATGTAAAATATAACTATATAAAAAGGAAATTAACAATATCTAAAGAGTTCTGCTAAAAGGAATTAATCCAAGAGTTGCCTACCACCTCCAACACTTGGTTTACAATAGCAAGAATTATCGTGAAGGACTTTTAATAGCCTTTATCTGAACTTTAGATTATTGTGTGTACAAATAAGTTGTTAATTTATTTTGATAACCAATTGTGAAGGACTTTCTATAGCCTTGCGCTGAACTTTATATGATTGTGTGGACAAATAAGTTGTTAATTTATTTCGATACTGAATTGCATTGGACTTTCTATAGTTTTGCTCTGAATTTTAAATAATTTTGTGTACAAATAACTATATTGCAAATTCTCTTCTTTTTGATTGGTTGTCTATTGTCTTGCTCCAAACTTAAGATATTTGTGTATACAAATAAGTTCTTGATTCATTAGGATTCATAATTATTTAACATTACGGTGGTTGGGTCCGGCTACATAGCATCAAGGTTCAATGCAAGACTATAGTAAGTGCTTCATGTTTGTGTATACAAATAAGATGTTCTCTTATATTTATTTTGCATTTCATATTACTTTGTAAAAGAGTTCTTAGGGGGCTTACCTCCATTATTGGAATGCAAAAGATGTGAACAGGACAAAAGAAAATGATTTCTTAGTTTAAGAGAAATATTCCTTGTTTGCTTTTAGAAAAAAACAATATATATCTTCTTTAGTTCTCAATTTAAAACTTACAAACGGAAAATCATTAGAATATTCAAAATTTCGGAACACCTTTTTCTTAATACAACTGCAGTTACAGTCCAACTTGTGTTAAGCAACCATCCTTTGAAGCAGCCAACCTATCTTAAACAACCACTACAGAAAGTCCCATTGTTGGCTTTTTAGTCTACATCAATTTGTGATAAGCCGCCAACCTTTCTTAAACAGCCAATTCTCTGAGTTCCACAGGCTGGCCTCTTAACAAATGTTTGAATGTAAAAGGTTGGCTCAGATGGCAATACAGCATTCACATGTTATATAATACGTATTTCTCTAACTTACTTCTGATCTACATCTCTAAATTCTATATTGTTGGCTCTTATTAGTTAGTATCATCTTGATGAGAGGTTTTTAATAAGTACCTACAGAAAAAGAATTAGTCTTTCTGTTTTTAACCCTTAGAATGATGGGTAATTTTCTAAAAATAGTTTTTGCGTCGTCTGCTTTCCAAAACCTTAAATATCTGCCTAGTTTTGTTAAGGAAAGATACTCAGAGTCACAAACAGGTTAGATCACAGGCCAGACGTCAATTTACTTGGCGACTGGCCTGGATCTAACCAGTTTGCATAAGCATGAAGTTGGTTCCAGCACTATAAGGATTTATTTAAATTTTTTAGTGTGAAAGATCCAAATATGACCTTTTGATTGTTAACATGTCTCGATCAAGTATTAATTATCCAAACAGCAAACTGGCACACTGCATGTTTATATTAATATTGCCTCATATTAACATTACCTTGATAATTATTTTGTCCATATGTTGACTAATCAATGCACTTAATTGCTGCTGTTTTGACTCACCTCCTCATTGTGTCTAGGGATTTGCAGTAGATGGCTTAGTATAATTGTCCACCAACATTCACCGTCTGTTGACCTGCCTGATTAGCATGAATTACACGCTATACTGAGTATCTAAAAATATCCTCGGAGCTGTCCGTAATGTTCGACCATGTGGTTTGTCCACGTGTATTATTTGATAAATGCTGCTAAGCTTACTTGTTGATATATAATGCGTATAGCTCTATTGTTTATTGACTGTGTTCGGAAGACTGTTGAGTATTGAATATACCATGTCATAATTATTCATGCATAGAGGGCAACAGACGGTGAATTTTGTTGGACAATACCAAATTTTCTGTAATAGTAATAATACTCCTGTAAAAGGTTTTAAAGCCAGAATAGTGCTCATTTACAGTTAAATTGGGTAAGTTCTAGAAAAATTGACAATTAATATAGAAAAACTTCAAATTCTGTTTAAAAGGGTTAATGAGACGGTAACATGTTCATATGATGCTTTTAAAAGAGTAAAGAGGATAAGGTTTGTTTACAATTAATTAGCAATAAAACAAGGTCAGCCTAGAATTGCCAGGTGAATTTCGTAAAACGTCGGGAACCAATGAAATCAGAGATAGTTTCCAATTTTGAATTTTCTCGTTGTTGTTGATGGGTAAATGATAGTCCGAATGATCCACACATAATATATAATTCATTTTACAACATGAATCATTCGAAATGGGTAAATGACAGAATTTTTATGTATATCACATGACTTTTCTAACTAGGCGCCAGCAGCTCATTTATCCCAGCATTGATCGCAATTTTTAGTCTTATCAATGAAGTCAAATTGTGTGCTACACAATTCCCAAAAGTAGCACTTTGAAACATCGCTTATGAATAGTGCAGGCGTTATATTGTCATGATAATGTGTTCTAATGCTATGTTTTAACATATTGTTTCATAATCTAGAACTCATTTTACCCAGTTTTGCAGTTTTAATGGCAACATTCTGGCTTTCATAGTTTGATTCTCAAAGATTGATACAAATGTGGAAAAGACAACTTGCTCCCCATGAGCACAAAATAATATAAAAGATGCTTTTTCCTGTATGTTTTTGAGGATGCAGGTCAATTCGTACCCAAGCCAATTTGTAACCACCCAAATTTGACATAGATGTGGGTACGAATTGGCCAAATTTGGGTGGTTAGAAATCGGCTTAAGTACGAATTGACCTGGAAGCGTTTTTGAAACCATTTTGATAAAAGGATAAGTCGTTCTTAAAGAGCTGCCTTTTGTATCTTGTAGTTTTGATATGTGCATTCTCAGTGACTTTCTTATATACTGTCGTTCACTGATCAGTTGTGCTGTCTATATATATATACAATGTATACCTTCTTGTTCTCTTTAGCAACATGTTAGTTAGGCTCTCAAATTTTGCATTAACCTTCAACGATCATTACAAATGTAACATTTGTTTGTTTTTTAATCTATATGGGAATATTAGGTCTGTTCAAATTATAGGCAACAGCAGACAACAACAAATGTATTATACATGTAGTATGAAAAAATGTATAACTTTATCAAATTGGATAGCAACCATTTTGAAAAGAGGATAAATTGCTCATTACAAGCAATTTATCGTTTTGTCACAATGGTTTCAAATGACATCTGCAGTGTTACGCTAAAGTTTTATGGAGAAAAAAAGGAAAAGTGAAAATTTGAGGAATTGGTTGAAAGTATTACTCTCGTGTTTAGAAGGCTGCTTAACCTATTACCAAACGATAAGGATATTTAACCAGTTTGTTGCAGACGACTTTGGAAAGCATTGTGGGAAAAGGAGAAATTGCTCCTACTGAGCAATTTCTTCTATTCCCATAATGTTTTCTACCCTATCAGAAGATTGTTTTCAATCTCATCAAATTTTGAAATGCTCTAGCTATTTGGAACTACAAACGTTCTTTTTTGTATAAAACGCGTTAACTTTTTTGTAGATAACATATTATTTGCAAACTAAATTTGAAAGAATAAATGTAACTGCTTGCTATTAACTAATTCCTGTCTATATTCATATTCCTGTCTTAATTCATGTCAACAACTTATTTTTTTATGAGTTATTGCAAGTTCTTGATTATAATCACCTGTTTCAAAATGTTCAAAAAGTCTTGTTGGTAATAATTTGAAAATAATTGGTGAATCAAACATAGCAGTTGGCTTTTAACCCTTAAAGTGCTGAAACTGACTTCATGCTTATGCAAACAGGTAGGATCCTTAAATATCTGCTTAGTTTTGTTGAGGAAAGATACACAGAGAAGCAAGCAGGTTAGATCACAGGCTAGCCACCAAATTACTTGGTGGCCGGCCTTGATCTAACCCTTTTTGCATAAGCATAAAGTTGGTTCCAGCACTATAAAGGTTCGGGCTCATTAAAGAAGATTCAAAATGGCTTATATCATAATTTCAGACTGTAACAGTTGTGATCGTCACACCCATGCCGCCCAGTGTTATGATGTGACACGAAGGCGCGCGGCAGCCCTTCTTCAGTGGTTTGATACTGTAAGTGGATTGATTGTTTTAATGTGAAGTGGTCTACAATGGCCACATTTTTATTGATTAACCTGAAAAAAAGCAATGTATTTGTTTAGGTATGATATTCTTATAAAATAATCCCTGAAGAACTAATGTCATTTTAGGTCTGTGTGAAGTATTAGATTTTTATATGTATGTAAAACTGAATAAATGGCTCCCAACCCTCTGAAATGATGTGGTTTACAATGGAAGGTCCATATTAGTCAAAATAATCGTGTCTGTGGTGTTAAGTGTCTTATATAATTACCAACAATGAAAGAACAACTCCTGGATTGTGGATTTAGGATTCCTAATAACCTTCCTATATATCGATGATGATGAGAATGATATTCTTCTTGAATATTCAATGGATATGCCCGAACAGTTTGGCTAGCATTGGATATTTTCGTTTACAGTCGCATGGCCGCCATATGAAGTCAAACAGTGGGTCTCCCTTTTTTCTATACTTTGGAACTGCTATACATGCACTTTATGCTATACTCGACATTTGGGTATGGCTACACCAAAAAATTGAAATACAAATTGATACTAAAAAAAGGTCATGGTAAAAAATTGTTGTTTGAAAATCGTGTGCTGCTAATGCATCTAAATGCGTTTTCATTGAGATTTTAAATCATGCGTATGGAAAAACATCTTGCTTCATTTCACTGTACAATTGAATTTAGAGATAACTTTCGTGTAGGCGTACCAAAGACCCAGCATAGCATATTATACTACACGTATAGCTGATAGTCTTTAGGCCAAGTATAGTAAAAACAGTGACACTGTTGTCTACATAACACAATCTTATGGGTGTGCGTGAAATCTTCGACTGCTGTCGTGAGTTTCAATAATGGAAATTATATTAAAAGCAATAAAAGGTTCGCGAACAATTTATTCAGTTTTACATACATAATCTTATATATTAATTCACATAGACCTTAAAGGACACCAGTTCTACAGGGATTATTTCATAAGAATATCATACCTATAAAATACATTGTTTTATAGCGTACTCAATAAAAATGTGCACATTGTAGACCAATACCTTTTAAGCAGCTTACAATACACTGATGGGTAATTTTTCAAAAATGGATGTTTCCATAAATTTCTTACGGTTAATTAGTAATCTAGTAATTCCCGGACATTGATGACCTCTATTATAATAATTTCACACTACATTAGATTTCTTTATATATCTTAGGGACTGTCCGTCAATTATTTGCACGAGAACACACATGGAAAGTACGATATACGATCTCTTGGCGAATATTGATAAATGCCACTTCATCCTAATCTTATTTATTCATACATAAAGGTCAACGTCGGGTGAACTTGTCCACACTATATGCAGGATTAACGAATGGTATGCAAAGGTCTGTAGGATTACTTGAATGATTGGTAAAGGGTATGGTATATAATAAATTAAAAAGAAATCATTTTATGACGATAGGTCATCAATGGAACCATTCAGCAAGATTTGAAGAAGGTGACGGAAGAAGCTCGAGTTGTCGAAGCCAAACTTCGCGCTGAGAGAGTTGGTTTGATTCGTGCCAAGGTTGAAGAAAGCGGCGGTAATGTTGGTGACCTGAATGTCTCGGGTATGTGTAGCTCTTGTCAGAGAGTCAATTGCCTTATTTCTTTAACCCTTTACCAAACGCCAAATTTTCGACTGACTCAAATTGAAAGAGTTTGCAGAAGACATTTCAAAATGTAATGAAATTGAAAAACAATCTCCTGATAGTGCAAAAAGCATTGTTGGAAAAGGAGAAATTGCTTGTTGAGAGCAATTTCTCCTTATCCCAGTGTTTTCAAGAGTCGTCTGCAACAAAGTGGTCAAGTGTCGTTATTGTTTGGTAATGGGTTAAAGCTCAAAGAGAGCCCTCTGTGGCCTAATGGTTAGAGTACCAAATTTAACATCAATAACCCCTAGAATGCTGGGTAGTTTTCTAAAAATCGATTTTAATGTCGTCTGCTTTCCGAATCCTTGAATATCTGCTTAATTTTGATGAGGAAAGATACTCAAAGTAGCAAACAGGTTAGATCACAGGCCAGCCGCCAATTTACTTGGCGGCTGGCCTGGATCAAACCTGTTTGCATAAGCATGAAGTTGGTTCCAGCACTATAAGGGTTAAGCCAATCTAGTCAACAGTTCAATTCATCGTAGGGTGGCTTTAAACTTTCACAGAAAGAAATCTTTTGTCTAACTGAAAGCTGAATTTGCTTCTCGGCATGACCTGACCTTATGGGTAGTTAAGTTAATATTGTACAATTACATCTTTTCTCTCTAAAAGTAGCATGTTCACAAATGAGAACATTTTGAAGACAACCAATATGAGATGTTGTTGAAACAATACAATTTTGTATTGTTGTATGATATTCAACTGAAAGTAGTTAATAAAAGCATAGTTGATTCTGGAGCTTCAAAGATGTTTAGTGTTTGTGCAGTAGGTCTCAAAACTGTTGCAACTATTTTTGTTCTTTAAAAGTATTAAGTCACTGTTTATAAATACACAGGTTAATAAAACTTAAATATAAACCAATCTTGCTTCAAATGGCTATTCTCCAGTGGGTATCATACACACAACAGTACAGCTATTGCATAGTTTTAAAGAAAGAATGCTTATTATGGAACTTGGATCTATGTACAAGTAATCCAGAAGTCATAATTAGTATTTGGTTTGGACACTTAGCTGTAAATTATGAAAAGAAAATAGACTTGTAGTAGTTGGAGATGTCATAGATATAAAACAAGAGACAAGCTATGATGAAATGGGTATTTATAATGGCTGGACATTTGTTTATGTGAGCAAGCACAGGGATTTGTAGTTAGGAACCTTGACTACAAATCCTTGTACCAGCAAGTAATCCAGTAGTCATCTAATTCAAAATTTTTAAATTTTAATTCTTTTTTTTTATATCTTTTCAGCCTTGGCAGGCCCAACAGGTAAAATCATGTTTACAACTTTTCTGGAATCCCTATCAAATCCCAAAAGATTTCCATTGATTGCTTATGCTTTGGTGATGTTTATAAGTAATCTTTCAAAAACATCACTGCAAGATAAGCTATTTTGACATTAGTATAGTTTTTCTAGTTTAAATGTTATTCATACATTTATCTTAAAGAAACCCTGATATTCCTTTATCTAAATCTAATTAAAATGAATAAGATATAGTCTTTTAGTTTGAAGGAGAACTTTTCATTGCCATTGTGTGAATAGTTCAGAGCTACAAGCCTTAACATTACAAGCTCTGTTCATGACTAGTTATGCATTATTATGTAGTTCACGAGTTGCTGACATTGCTGACACATGGTTAAGACAATCAATGGTGTCTCTATTTAACCTTTTACCAAACGCCAAATTTTAGACTGTCCCAAATTTAAAGAGTTTGAAGATGACATTTCAAAATGTGATGAAATTAAAATATAATCTTCTGATAGGTCAGAAAACATTGTGGGAAAAGAAGAAATTGCTCGTTAAGAGCAATTTCTCCTTTTCCCACAAGATTTTCCAGAGTCGTCTGCAACAAACTGGTCAAGTGTCGTTATTGTTTGGTAATGGATTAAATTGGTAATACTTTGTCTGTTGATGACTAACACCATTTACTGAAAAAGAATGTCAGGGTGAAGCCATTAATACTGTAAAGAGTAGAGCAAATTAACCTCTCGATGACACATTCACATCCGATCAGTAAAACACACTGTCATCCTCTGATCGGTTGTGCTCTCTTTTTATATAATTTTAATACCTACATGTTCTCTATAACAATGCGTTAGGTTCCCTAATTTGCATAAATTTCACAAACGTAACAATGCTACTGCCATGCTTGAATTTTTTGTTGTGGTTTGAATTTTTAAAGGCTGTGTCAGTATACATCTTATTACGCTTGTTTTGGGATTCTCCAGTTCTAGGCAAGGTCTTTGAAATGTCTTGCCAAAGAACACTCCAACAAAACCAGTGGCATCAGTGTGGATTTAAACTTTGATCCCTAGTTACAAGTTTACAACCGTAATGACAAGTTTATTCTAGAGTCCCTGGCACGATTTGTAACAAATGGACTTGATTTGATCACTCATTCATTCATTCATTCATTCATTCATTCATTCATTCATTCATTCATTCATTCATTCATTCATTCATTCATTCATTCATTCATTCATTTTTCTTGTTTATTTAATTATCTAATTATTTATCTTTTTTTATTCATTCATGCATTCATTTATTTATTTATTAATTAATTTATTTATTTATTTATGTATTCATTTATTTATTTATTTATCTATTTATCTATTTATCTGTTCAGGCCAACAGCAGATGCAGAACAATGAACCTGAAGGTCTCGGTGTGGTGAAGCCAGAGAATGTGGACAACAAATCACCAGACTCTCAGATGGACTCTTTACATGTAAGAACCATTTCTAAAGGAACATTGGTGTAAACATAGTTATAATGTAATATACTTTCTTTAACACATATAGTGCTGAAACCCAACTTCATGCTTAATCAAACAGGTTAGGTTTAATGCTTCCAAGATTATCTCAAGGGTTCAATGCAAGGCTTTAGTAAAAGTCATCTACAATAATTTACCTGGCGGCTGGCCTGGATTTAATCTGTTTGCATAAGAATGAGGTTGGTTCCAGCACTATAAAGGTTAAAGGTGCTTGTTCATGGAAGAACAAAACGTAAAAGTTAAAGAAAAATGTTGTTCAAACAATGCAGTTCTTGTATTGTTGTGTGATATACAATATAAAGTAGCTATTGAAAGCATAAGTAATTCAGGGGGCATTAATTTATCTAGGTACCTACAGTTTATATGCGGTAGATCTCAAAAGCAATGTCATGCTTTTGGATTGAAATGCATGTTAATGCACTGTATTCACACTTTAAAGAAATAAAAACGATCTTATTTTGCGTCCAATGACTATTCTTCAGTATGTACCACACAACAATACAGCTGTTGTTCAGTTTAAAGAAATTAAGTTTTGACTTCAAAATTTGTGAACAAGCTTTTTTAAAGAAAATGGCTTAAAAAAGAATTGCTCGTAATGGTTTCTATCAAGTACCGCAGTGGACTGGTTCCTCGCTGTCTACTGACTTAATTAAGTTACACAAGATAGACAAAGGGCAGTATACAAATTCTGAGCCATTCGATTGGTAAGAGTGCAGCGTTCTAAAACACAACAACAACAAGCAACATACAAGGTTGTTTCCCCTGAATCATTGTTTTGAGAAAACCAAAGCAGACTGCCATTGATCAGAATTTGATTTATACACTGATTTGTTTCAATAGTTTTGTCAGAACTCCCATTCTGAAACATTTTGACAAACAATTATGTAAAAGGAACTTCGCATGCCATCTTTGAACTGGCAAACATTCATCTGTAAGAGCAGTGTGCTGTTTTCATGACATCTTTGAACTGGCAAACATTCATCTGTAAGGGCAGTGCGCTGTTTTCGTTTCTTTTGTTACCAGCCAGGATCCTGCCTGGTTGATTGGTACCATACGGTTCTCTGTATTCGATTGATGAGAGACCGGTTCCCAGTCTAGTATTGCAGGGGACATGTTTGTTTTTTTCTATACGTAAGGATCTTTGTCATCTTTGTCATCTTTGTTTAATTTGGACACGTCACATGATTTCATATGTGAGAATGGGTACAAAATTTAACTATATAGTTATCTAATCATGTTACTACATTGTATACTACAGCTTGATGAGCGAGAGTTAAGTGCGCCCACCCCCGTTCCGCTGAATCGTCTGGCCCCGCCCCCCTCACAGGATGAAATCTTTGGTGAGTGCTTTATTACTTATTATAAGCTATTCCTCATTTGAATGGGGTGTAAACATAGTTTTCAACAACACTTTCAGTTATGGATGAATGAATTTGAATTGTTTCTGGGTTTTAGTCTGTTTTCAACAGTATTCAGCTATAGCTTTGAAATAACCTTGTGTTTTTTTCATCGCCTGGACTGCACAATATTTATTTCAAGCTGATGACTGCTTCCCCTATGAAGATAATTGATTAATGGTGACAGACAAGTGAATCATGTCACTTTGATTTTGTTAAATGTCACAAAGAATATGGTAATTCATTGAATAGCAGTTGTAACAACATGTGTTTCTGCAGAACAAATGGACAGAAACACCAGGAAGTGAATTAGTCTCAAGCTAAGTTTGTTGAACAATATTCTAACCTATATACAATTAACTGATACAGTATGATGTATTTAATGTTCAAATCGAACCGGGTTTGTATTTTAGGTAATATAAGTAAGATAAAGAACGAGTATGAGAAGAACACACAGGAGTTCCAGAAAACTCAGGATCTGAACAAAGCCAGGCTGGAGCAGAACCTTCAGAGCAAACTAGAGGCAAGGAGACACAAGAAGAAAATGTAAAGGAAAGGAGCAAAAGGAATGAAAAACAACAGTTATTTGCAATTGCAATCACAGACTTTCTGTAAACACATCTGTTAACTGCTCATATTGTATGTGTGATATATGTAGTAGTATCTTTGTGTGACCAAACATGACTTTGTCTTTTCAGACGCAGTCAATATATTTTTAAAACTATTTTTAACGCTTATAATGCTGGAACTGACTTCATGCTTATGCAAACATAAACCTATGTCTGTTTGCTACCCCAAGAATCTTTCCTCAACAAAATTTAGCAGATATCTTAGGATATGGAAAGCGGATTTGGCAAAAATCTATTTTTAGAAAATTACCCAGCATTCTAAGGGTTAAACTGCTCATTCACTTGCTCATGTTTGTGGGATTCATATGCTTACAATATTAACAGAGCGCGGTATTTCAATCAGGTCAGCATTGCTTTCGAAACCATGTTAATTATTATGCTTAATTTTGTATAAAGGGTGGCAAAATATGATTCTTAATTACTTGTCAGTAAATGGCAAAAACTTATGAAGATGAGCTAGAGTTTGATTCACTTTTTCTTTGATTGTATAACACACTTTCTTACAAAAAAGAATTCAATGATCACTTTCAATTCAACTTTCCTGATACAAAATCATGTTGTTTACTTGAATCACCGCACTATCTTCATCTCTTTTGCCGCCAAATAATAGCAAATTAACAATTCTTTATTGGCTATCATCGACAAAATTTGTCTATGCCCATTTACAATAACATAGAATATGGCTTAGACAAAAAATGATGATCAACAAACATTGAGCAAAATATATAAAAAATGAAATTTCAAGAATGGTGACACTATAATAATTGAGAAAGTCGGTGGTTAAGGAACAGTAATAGTGTTTTAACTTTCTTAGCAAAAAGTTCATCTCAGCGCCAAACATATTTAGTGCTTTCTAGGAAAAAGGTAGTATGTACACTAAAAATGTTATATTTTCTTTATTTATTGTTAGATAATTGGCGTTCAAGAAAGTAGTGGACTTTTGTTGACAGCTTGTTTGCCATAAGCGACTTTAGTCGACATAACTGTTAAAGATAGTATACAAAAGTCTACTACTGAATGTCGTGGGTTCGAATCCGTGAAAAGAGGGTTCCTCCTTGCAATCTTTAATTAATCCACATTTGCCACGAGTATTGATTATGATCCAGGAAGCAGTCTCTAGATTGATTAAGAACTTGTTTTTGCAATCAATGTTAGATAAATAAGTTTAAACTAAACTAAACTTACAAAGACATTTAGCTGCTATAACCCACAGTATGTTAGAAATTGTATGTGAATGTGTAGTATGAGTGTCTTTCTTTGTTGTCAAAACGGGTTCTACTGGTATATCCATTTATGATCACTCTGTTGTGTTAACAAACAGTGTTACGAAAGGTTTTGTAATCTTTGACAATGTTTTTTTTTTCATTTCCAAGGTTTTTTTTTTCATTTCTGAAGCATCATTTAAATGGGTAAAAGCTAATGATGATTGTTGATAAAGATAGAATTGTTTTAATTTATGTTGTCTTAGACAATTACAAAATCAACACGCTACACTCAATGCTATGAATCTTTTATTTCATTTGTGTCTTTTATGCTCTATTAACAATCACATTTTAAAGTTTGAATTGGTTTCAAATTTAAATCATTAATAAATTTGTATTGTAAAAGCTAGAATTGAGAATTACGTCACACTGTTATTTACTTTTGTCATTTGAAATAACAGCCTGAAAAGAAAAGCTCCTTTCCAAGAATATGTTATTTTTTATTGTATTAATTAAGATAGATTATAGATATGTCAACCATTTAGAAATACTCTATTAACCCTTTACCAAAACTCATATTTTGGACTGTCCCAAATTCAAAGAGTTCAAAAACAACATTTCAAAATGTGATGACATTTAAAAAAATCTTCTGATAGGTCAGAAAACACTGTGGGAAAAGGAGAAATTGCTCATCATGACCAATTTCTCCTTTTCCCACATTGTTTTCCAGAGTCGTCGGCAACAAAGTGGTTTAATGTCATTATTGTAGGTAATGGGTTTAGAGCAATACAAAAAACCCCAAACCATTGTCCGACAGTAATGTATGCGGTAAAAATGTGTTTTAGCATTTCCTTCATTCCACTGTAATAAACATATCAATGATACACTTTGTATGACAATAATTTAAAAAGAAAATTGAACAGTCTTCTCCTTTTGTAGACCTTATAATTAAAACAACCTTTTGATTTAGACATTTCCTCTGTTTTATTTTATTACCATAACACAGTCAAGCGTATTTCTCCTAATTGGAAATTGTGACCAGACAAACAAAAATCAGATAACATAAGCTAAGGTGAAAACAACAACAACAACAACAACACCAATTTCTTTACAAATATGAGTCAGAATCATTGTGACAAAAGGGATGAATTGGTTATTATGAGCAAATGATCTCTTTTTGTCACAGTGACTTCGAAGGACTCTAACAGCAGATGCATCAAAGTAACATTTTATGGAGGAACAGGTTTTAGAACTCAGTTTGCAAACCCAAAGCTGTCTGAATGTTACATGTTTTTTATTTATTTTATTTTGGGTTTTTACATCACATCAACATTATTTCAGTTATGTAGCTATGCCCGACTCTTAATGATGGAGGAAGACCCCATACTCAACTGCCCATAGGGGCTGGTCAAGGAGGGTAGAACCATCGGCATTCCATAAGTCAGTCGGGAGACTGCCTCTCATGAAAATCCATATCCCTCTCAGGATTTGAACCCACGCGGAGAGGGGCCATGTGATTTCAAGTTCTGTACTATAACCACTAGGCATTGGAGGACCCTAAATGTTACATGTAGGTGGTCACTTCAAGCACTACTTTTACTGGGTAATGTACAGGGCTCACTCTTGAGCATTATAGTACATGATCCCCGGAAGACCTTCCAGTTCAAGGAAGGAAATGTGTCTTGGCAAAGGACACTCCAGGCTAAAATTGATGATCACTATCGAGGATCAACCAAAGTTGGCCGGTCTCTTGTCCACGACGCTAACCATTACACCATTGCAGGACACTACCATAAGGCTTATCTACTAACTTTAGATAAATCTGTAAAATAACTGAAAAAGTGTTGACACAGTTTAAAGCACCATACAAAGAAAATGATATCATCACTTTATCTTTATCTGAGGGTATTATTTCTAGCCAAGTTGTACATAGCTTAATAAATGCAAGTCTTTCTCCTGTATTGGCTTATCCCATTGCTTATGGTGGAACCAAAAAAAATGTATTTTAACCCTTTACCAATGCTGAAATGTGATGAAATTGAAAAGTAATCCTCTGATAGGGCAAAAAACATTGTGAAAAAAGGAGAAATTCCTTGTGAGTACTACTTAATGAGCATTACTCAGTGAACATTACTCAGTGAACATGACTCAGTGAGCACTACCCAGTGAACATAACTCAGTGAATACTACTCAGTGAGCACAACTCAGTGAACATAACTCAGTGAATACTACTCAGTGAGCACTACTCAGTGAACATTACTCAGTGAACATTACTCAGTGAACATTATTCAGTGAACATTACTCAGTGAACAATACTCAGTAAACATTACTCAGTGATCATTACTCAATGAGCACTACTCAGTGAACACTACTCACTGAACACTACTAAGTGAACACTACTCAGTGAACATTACTTAATGAGCACTACTCAGTAAGCACTACTCAGTGAACATTACTCAGTGAACATAACTCAATGAGCACTACTCAGTAAACATTACTCAGTGAACATTACTCAGTGAGCACTACTCAGTAAGCACTACTCAGTGAACACAACTCATTGAGCACTACTCAGTGAACATTACTCAGTCAGCATTACTCAATGAACATTACTGAGTGAACATTACTCAATGAACACTACTCGGTGAACATTACTCAGTGAACATTACTCAGTGAACATCACTCAGTGAACATTACTCAGTGAACACGACTTAGTGAACATTACTCAGTGAACATTACTCAGTGAACATTTCTCAGTGAACACTACTCAGTGAACATTACTCAGTGAGCACTACTCAGTGAGAACTTCTCAGTGAGCACTACTCAGTGAACACTACTCAGTGAGCACTACTCAGTGAACATTACTCAGTGAACAATATTCAGTGAATATTACTCAGTGAACATTACTCAGTGAACACTACTCGGTGAACATAACTCAGTGAACATTACTCAGTGAACATCACTCAGTGAACATTACTCAGTGAACACGACTTAGTGAACATTACTCAGTGAACATTACTCAGTGAACATTACTCAGTGAATATTACTCAGTGAACATTCCTCAGTGAACACTTCTCAGTGAACACTACTTAGTGAACATTTCTCAGTGAACATTACTCATCAACATGAATCTCGTGAAATTGGATATTTCAATACTATTTTGGTAGATTTAAATTGTAGACAATTTGCACTCCCTTGATGCTTATTGGGATTGGGATTTGATGCCTAGTTGGGTAGGGATTTGTTCCGAGGTAGGGTAGGGATATGTTCCATAGTTGGGTAGGGATTTGATGCCTAGTTGGGTAGGGATTTGATGCCTAGTTTGGTAGGGATTTGATGCCTAGTTGGGTAGGGATTTGATGCCTAGTAGGGTAAGGGTTTGTTCCCTAGTAGGGTATGGATATGTTCCTTAGTGGGATAGGGGTTTGTTCCCTAGTGGGGTAGGGATTTGATGCCAAGTTGTGAAAGGGATATGATGCCTAGTTGGGTAGGGATTTGTTCCCTAGTTGAGTATGGAAAAGTTCCCTTGTTGGGTAGGGATTTGTTCCCTAGTTGGGTAGGGATATGTTCCTTAGTGGGGTAGGGGTTTGTTCCCTAGTGGGGTAGGGATTTGATGCCAAGTTGTGAAAGGGATATGATGCCTAGTTGGGTAGGGATCTGTTCCCTAGTTGAGTATGGAAATGTTCCCTAGTTGGGTAGGGATTTGTTGCCCAGTTGGGTAGGGATTTGTTCCCTAGTTGGGTAGGAATTTGATGTCTTGTTGGGTAGGGATTTGATGCCTAGTTGGGTAGGGATTTGTTCCCTAGTTGAGTAGGGATTTGTTCCATAGTTGGGTAGGGATTTGATGTCTTGTTGGGTAGGGATTTGTTCCCTAGTTGAGTAGGGATTTGATGTCTTGTTGGGTAGGGATTTGTTCCCTAGTTGAGTAGGGATTTGTTCCCTAGTTGGGTAGGGATTTGATGTCTTGTTGGGTAGGGATTTGAGTTCTAGTTGGGTAGGGATTTGATGTCTTGTTGGGTAGGGATTTGTTTTCTAGTGGGGTAGGGTTTTGATGCCTAGTTGGGTAGGGATTTGTTCCCTAGTGGGGTAGGGATTTGATGCCTTGTTGGGTAGGGATTTGTTCCCTAGTTGGGTAGGGATTTGTTTCCTAGTTGGGTAGGGATTTGATGTCTTGTTGGGTAGGGATTTGTTGCCTAGTTGGGTAGAGATTTGTTCCCTAGTGGGGTAGGGATTTGATCCCTAGTTGGATAGGGATTTGTTCCCTAGTGGGTTAGGGATTTGATGCCTAAGTCGGTAGGGATTTGTTCCCTAGTTTGGTAGGGATTTGTCCCTTGTTCTTTAGGGATTTGATGCCTAGTTTGGTAGGGATTTGTTCCTTGTTCGGTAGGGATTTGATCTCTAGTTGGGTAGGGATTTGTTCCCTTGTTGGGTGGGGATTTTTTCCCTAGTGGGTATGGATTTGTACCCCAGTGGGGTAGGGATTTGTTCCCTAGTTGGGTTGGGGTTTGTTTCCTAGTTGGATAGGGATATGTTCCCTAGTTGGGTAGGGATTTGATGCCTAGTTGGATAGAGATTTGATGCATATTTGGGTAGGGAATTGATGCCTAGTTGGGTAGGGATTTGATGCCTAGTTGGGTAGGGGTTTGATGCCTAATTAGGTAGGAATTTGATGCCTAGAAGGGTAAGGATTTGTTCCCTAGTAGGGTAGGGATTTGTTCGCTTGTTGGGTAGGGATTTGTTCCCTAGTTGTGTAGGGATATGTTTCCTAGACGGGTAGTGATTTGTTCCCTAGTGGGGAAGGGATATGTTCCCTAGTTGGGTAGGGATTTGTTCCCTAGTTGGGTAGGGATTTGTTGCCTAGTTGGGTACGGATTTGTTGCCTAGTTGGGTAGGGATTTGTTCCCTAGTGGGGTAGGGATTTGATACCTTGTTGGGAAAGGGATTTGATGCCTAGTTTGGTAGGGATTTGTTCCCTAGTTGGGTAGGGATTTTTTTCCTAGTTTGGTTGGGATTTGTTCCCTAATTTGGTAGGGCTTTGATGTCTTGTTGGGTAGGGATTTGATGCCTACTTGAGTAAGGATTTGTTCCCTAGTTGGGTAGGGATTTGTTGCCTAGTTGGATAGGGATTTGTTCCCTAGTGGGGTAGAATTTTGATGCCTAGTTGAGAGGGATTTGATGCCTTGTGGTGTAGGGATTTGTTCCCTATGTGGGTAGGGATTTGATGCCTAGTTGGGTAGGGATTTGTTCCCTAGTTTGGTAGGGCTTTGATGTCTTGTTAGGTAGGGATTTGATGCCTAGTTGGGTAGGGATTTGATCTTGTTGGGTATGGATTTGATGTCTAGTTGGGTAGGGATTTGTTCCCTAGTTGTGTAGGAATTTGATGTGTTGTTGGGTAAGGATTTGTTCCCTAGTTGGGTAGGGATTTGTTTCCTAGTTGGGTAGGGATTTGTTCCCTAGTGGGGTAGGGATTTGATGCCTAGTAGGTTAGGGATTTGATGCCTAGTTGGGTAGGGGTTTGTTCTCTAGTTGGGTTGGGATTTGTTCTCTTGTGAGGTAGGGATTTGTTTCCTAGTTGGGTAGGGATTTGTTCCCTAGTTGGGTAGGGATTTGATGTCTTGTTGGGTAGGGATTTGATGTCTTGTTGGGTATAGATTTGATATCTTGTTGGGTAGGGATTTGATGTCTTGTTGGGTATGGATTTGTTCCCTAGTTGGGTAGGGATTTGTTTCCTAGTTGAGTAGGGCTTTGTTCCCTAGTTGGGTAGGGATTTGATGTCTAGCGCGGTATGAATTTGTTCCCTAGTTGGGTAGGGATTTGTTCCCAAGTTGGGTATGGATTTGATGCCTAGTTGCGTAGGGATTTGTTCCCTAGTTGAGTAGGGATCTGTTCCATAGTTGGGTAGGGATTTGTTCCCTAGTGGGGTAGGGATTTGATGCCTAGTGGGGTAGGGAATTGTTCCCAAGTTGGGTAGGGATTGGATGCCTAGTGGGGTATGTTTGGTGCCTAGTGGGGTATGGATTTGTTCCCTAGTTGGGTAGGGAAATGCTCCATAGTTGGGTAGGGATTTGATGCCTAGTGGGGTAGGGATTTGATGGCTAGTGGGGTAAGGATTTGATACCTAGTTGGGTAGGGATTTGTTCCCTAGTTGGGTAGGGATTTGATGCTTAGTTGGGTAGGGATTTGATGCCTAGTGGGGTAGGGATTTGATATCTAGTTGGGAAGGGATTTGTTCCCTAGTTGGGTAGGTATTTGATACCTAGTTGGGTAGGTATTTGATGCCTAATGGGGTAGAGATTTGATGCCTAGTGGGGTAGGGATTTGATGTCTAGTGGGATAGGGATTTGATGCCCAATGGGGTAGAGATTTGATGTCAATGGGGTAGGGATTTGATGTCTAGTGGGGTAGGGATTTGATGCCTAGTGGGATAGGGATTTTATGCATTGTGCTGTAAGGATTCTTTTCCTAAAGGGTAGGGATTTATTACCCAGTGAATTATGGGAAACAAGCATTCAATGCTAAAAATTGACTTTATCTGAGTTCGACCATTAACCTCTTTTTTAAAGAAAAGACTGCAAAGGCATTTACAGAAGGCAGCATTTGAATAAACAGGGACAAACATTCATTTTTTTAATTTCCTCATGAAAAATAAATGAACTGTCCACCCAATGTCATCGATTATTTGTAATTCTAGCACATAGTTAAAGTGTATATTACAATTTTTGAAGTCCAATTGAAACAAGAATTTAATGTTGCCCACAGGCTACATTAACTAGGAAGGAATTATATATACCTATACCGATAAAGGACCTTTTTTCTTGAAATGAACATTTTGTTGTCTGTAACCTTGACATAATAACACAGTAGTTTGATTGATAGTGTCAGTGGTTGTCAATATTAATATGCTTAAGGTCATAATTTGACATTAATAAATGCAATAGGTGTTAAGTTTCCCATGAACTGGGAGACCTTTTCAAATGAAACGTTTTCTCCCCCTTAAAGCCGTACTTGCGCTTATTTACACATAAATTTCGAAAGGTCTAGAATAATTAACATTTACTTAAAAATTAACAAGTAAATTTGCCAGCCATAAATTAGCGGCTGGCCTGTGATCTAACCTGCTTGCTTCTCAGGGTATCTTTCTTCATCAAAACTAAGCATATATTCAAGGTTTGGGAAAGCAGATGACACAAAAAGCTATTTTTAGAAAATTACCAATTCTTAAGGGTTTACATCGCGTCAACAGTATTTCAGTTATGTTGCTATACTGGAAAGCTCAATTAGGAGTTGTCTCCAATCTTCAAAACACCAGGTAAGCAATTGATCCTTTTGTGACCTGGCTTTCACCAGTACCATAGAAAATCCTTTAAAGGCACATAAAAGGAGACGAGTACAAATAAATGACTAAAAAAATATATGGAGTTCTTCTATTATGTTCATAAAAGTCATGAGAATTAATTTACGAATGTATTGAGACCCTATTAAATAGACTCCTTTAACAAAAGTTATTTCGTGCTTGAAAAATAGTTGTCTCCAATTTAATCATGTTTACCAATATCAACAACATGTTTGTTTACATATTCAAAATAACAAATTCTGATTGGTAGGTTCAAAATAGTTGTGTATCAACTGTCAAGGTCAGTGGTGAAGACTCGGACAATCTGAATTATTAAACTTGCTTATCTGGTTTACTTTCACATTTAGGTTGTGCTGATGGTGTTTTCTGGTGATAACTATTTGAATCTGACCAAAAGTTTACAAAATAATATAGTTTGATATAGCATTAATCTCCTTTAAAGAGCCTTTAACATACTGTTCTCATGGGCGCCTGCTGTTACTTCCAATTTGGACATGTCAGAAATACAATTTAATCATGTATACTATGGATGATTCAGTCATTTAAATTTATATGGTATAAATTCCATCACATCAACATTATTTCATTTATGTTGTGATGCCCATCTCCAAATGATGAAGGAAGATGCCATACTCAACTGCCCATAAGTGCTGGTCATTTTTTTTTTATATCTTTTTTTAATATGGGTTTTACATCACAACATTATTTCAGTTATGTAGTGATGCCCGACTCTTAATGATGGAGGAAGACCCCATACTCAACTGCCAATAGGGGCTGGTCAAGGTGGGTAGAACCATCGGCATTCCGTAAGTCAGTCGGGAGACTGCCTCTCATGAAAATCCATATCCCTCTCAGGATTTGAACGAGAGGGGCCATGTGATTTCAAGTTCTGTACTCTAACCACTAGGCGACGGAGGCCCCAAGGGCTGGTCAAGTTGGGTAGAAATAATTCCAATCTGTAAGTCAGTCTGAAGACTGCCCCTGTTGTTTTCCATTTAAAAAAGGTTCAATGATTTGGAGTCAGTTAACTACAAAATTACTTTTATGTAATTATTTTAATGGTATCATTCAAGAGGTATTGTACAGATATGGTGAATCATAAAATATTCATAAGAATAAAAAAAAACACATAAAAAGATGAATCTTTCTTAGCTTAAAATGATAAAACCAACTTTCACAACTTTATTCTTTTAAATGTTGGGTTAATCTAGAGATCTTTGAGAAAGGATGAAATTATTCAATGTCATCTTTTGAGACAATTATTTCCTCTTTCAAACAAAAGATTTAATTTTTCAACGTATTCATACATATACTGTTTAACACCATGTCAAAATTTTTTCATTAATGTTACAGCTTTCCTGGATCCATCAGTACTGGGCTAGGGCTCTGAAGTGCCGACAGATCCCCCACAAAACCTAAGGTGTAGGTGGGGCTCAAACCCAGGACCTCAAAGTTCAAGTCTTCAGCCTTAACCATGCAGGACTCTCAACTTTTCATAGATCTGTTCATAAGTTTTTTCACTTTGAGGGGATAAAATTTATATGCTTTTTGGGGTGAAAACTACAAACAGTGAAGAATCTTCAAATGACATTTGCCAACATGGCATATCAATACTAGAATACCATGTTAATATCATTCCTAAAAAATATACAGTTATAACTTGCAAAAACATCATATTTTCTTGTACAAGACTGAAATACAATACCTCTGCAACTAAAATGAATAAAACTAAATACAACTACAGTTGAATTTGTATAAAATGACCAAGACTCCATGACTTGAGGTTTTCTATATTTTTCGATATGATGTGATACTATCATACTAGACATCTTTTAAATAGCAACCGGAATAAAGAGTTTGAGATGTTTTAAAATGGACCAACTCTTTACTCTTTAAGTTTTACCTAAGACAAATTTACTAGAAAAATATTCATAAGACACTATTACAAAGGAAACATTGCTCATTATGATCTATCTTTAATTTTGTCACAATTGTTTTCACCAATTATTCTAAAGATAACAATATTTTTTGTGCCATTATTCATCATCTGTTATTGGTTCCAATTTAGACTGGTCACAAATTTCTATGCGAGGCAAAGAATTTAAGACTGGTCACAAATGCTCATAATATGGCGGAAGGAGTAGAGAAGGTCACTAAACCCTTTCCCAAACAACAAAATTTCGACTGTCCCAAGTTGAAAGAGTTTGCAGAAGACATTTCAAAATGTGATGAAATTGGAAAATAATCTTCTGATAGGCCAGAAAACATTGTGGGAAAAGGAAAAATTGCTGGTCACCAGCAATTTCTCCTTTTCCCTCAATGTTTTCTAAAGTCATCTGCAACAAAGTGGTCAAATATCGTTTGGGAAAGGGTTAATACAATATCAACTGTATGATAATACTGTATGCCAGCAAACAGTAAACAATTTCAAAAGATATATACAAGAGGCTAATAGCAAATCTTGCTCCGCGGTGGTCAATGCTTAAGGTGGAATACTCATAATTCGCCATTTTGAAACATTTCTTGAGTTGGAGTACTTCGGTCATTCTTGTTTGATATGAATAGTTTTTCCAGCTCAGACGATGTATACCGAGAAACCAAAGAAATCGGTCGAAAGAATATGTTTCAAAATGGTCGTTAATGGGTATTCTAGAAAAAAGTAGCAATAGGAGACTTTTCTAAATATTGCATGACATCTAAGCTACAGCCTAAAACAATTGGGCTATTAGCTTAAAGAATAGTCTAACCTCACTGGCCACTGATTTATTCCATATTATGAGCTTTACGTAAATATTATTTCATTTATAATGCAATGCCCGACTCTAAATGATGGAGGAAGACCTCATACCCTACTGCCAATAAGGGCTGGTCAAGCCAGGTAGAACAATCACCACTCCATTAATCAGCCGGGAGACCTGCCTTTCATGAAAATCCAAATGCTATTACCAGGAGTTGAACCCAGCCAGAGAGGGGCCAAGTGATTTCAAGTTCTGTACTCTAACCACTAGGCTACGAAAGCCCCCCACAGAAGCTCAATAAAACTCAGTGCTTCTTTATGAAAATAACCTATAGCTGTTATGACTATAGCTGTGTATTAACTGGGTTTGTGTAGTTTTTTTGGTTCTGGTGAAAAAAGGCTGGAAGACAATTTCAATAGAAAATGGCAAATGTGAAGTTTTGTTTTGAATTCATAGGTATAACTTAAAAAATCTAATGCAATCATCTCCTAATGTTAACTTTTACCATTGTAATAAATTTTGACATAATGGAGCACTCTGTATACAAAACATTGTTTCAACAGAGAATGTGGGCGACAGTGGTGCAGTGGTAGAGCATCGGCCTCTTGTACCAAGGGTCCCGGATTCGAATCCCTGTTAGGCAAGGTGAGAATTGCCGGGGCTAACCCACAACTCGGTGCGAGTACTGGTACAGTATCAAGGAAGCAGTCATAGAGAGTGAATTAAATAAGCTTCAAGCTTCCGTCACAATCGATGTAAAATAAATAAGTTTAAACTTACAAAGAATTTGCCATGCTGAGCAAATCTGTTGCTGTCACACTTTGATTCATGAACATTTTATGAATTATGTTTAACATTTGACTTTTCCAAATACATGTATATCATGAAAGCTCATAACTATCATAAAATAGACAAAATTTAGCAATATCCAACACCATTGTGACAATAGGGGAAATGGGTCAGTACAAGCAAACTCCTCTTAAGTGATTCGTTTTTGCTGTGAGAAATAAATACCTTTTTAAGAGGTAAAGGATTATAAGAGGTTTACCAGGTTAATATACTCAAGGGGCTCGTTTTACTAAACAACTTACGGAAAATGTTCGCGTAAGTCATAATTGATTAACATGGATAATATCTTCAATGAAAGTACAATATTGCAATGTGACACGTCATTGGAAGCGTCTCGGAGAGACGATTCCAATGATGTGTTACTTTGCAATATTGCTTTGCCAAATATTGAAATAAAAGGACTTGTTGTTTTAGACTTACGCAAATCTTAAGCGTAAACTGTTTAGTAAAACGGGCCCCAGGTCTGGAAAGCTGTATGCCTTCTAAAGTATTGCATGTTGAGACATTAAAATCATCAGCTTTCCATTTTTCTATGGAATGATTTGAAGCATTAATGACACACCCGTCTATATAAGTTAACCCTCGACTCAAGAAAAGCAGATGTGTAGTTTCCCACACTATCTTTGTCATATGTTGGTGTGCACTTTGTAACGTCAAAATTCAGATATAAGTACATGCAGGTTTGAAACGCCACATTTCACAGTTTTATATTTAGAGTACTCATTTAACTAAAAGGGCATCACTCAGATGAATTAAACAAGATAAGAGGTCTTTCAGAGTCTTGAACATACAGAATTTTGTTACAAACAGGATAAAACCTTATTTGTGTGTAGTTTTAGGAAGTGTCTTGACTGCACAATTTTCTTAAGTACCAACAATAAAGGGTTTAGAGAAGAAATGCTGAGTTGGCAAAGGAATCGTGCCTCTTTTCCAGAATTCTATACAAGCTTGGAAAAACTTTCTTTACAACTTTTTCACAACTCTCTGCAACCTTCCACAGGTTTAGAAATAGTCCAGTTCTTTTTCAATCTGCCTTTATATATATGATGTCCCTTTTTGTGATCTAGATATTAGCTCTGTAACAAGTTGGGTTTTCATCTTGGAGCTAATCTACATCAACAACTTCTTGCAGCCTTTTTACAGCTTTTGTGTTGGATTTTTTATCTATAATGTTCTACCCTGACAAGGCTAATTTGTTTTTCTATAAATCTTCTCATTGTCACTTTATAAATATGATAAACTTCTATAGTGTTCCTTTCCTAATTTTTGAGCGATGTCTACTTCTTTTTGATTTTCTTGGCTTCTTTTTCTTTTCTTTGCTGCTTCATTTTCTTTTTCTCTTCTTTCGCCTTTTCTTTGTCCCTCAAACTTTTTACCAGTTTGTAAGTGAAGAAAACTGAAAATAGATTAATTAGAACAAATAAATCCCATATCCATGCTAAGGTGCAATATCATCAACTATAGATAAGATCTAGACATGCTTAAGTTTATATTTCCACATTGCATACCTTTGAATGTATTATTATATATGTTTCTTAACAAAGATAAATCAATATTGATTGGACCTTCACTCGTTGTCGTTGTCGATATTTTATCGTCTTTGGTACATATTTCTTAAAGCCATACTTGCTCTCATTTACACTTTAATTGTGAAAATTCTAGAACAACTGAAATTAATTTAAAAGAACTAATTTACCTTTTACAGAGAAAACAAGGTCAGCTGAGAAACGTTTGGAACCAATTAAACCCAAGAAACTCTCCATTGACATTGTTAGTAATGGATAAATGAATGTAAGTTTATGTGTCTCACATGATTTTTCTAACCAAGTAATCGCCACTCATTAATCTGAGCGCTCCTTGCTATTTTAGATGTTACTCAAATGTAAACAATGAAGTTAAATTGGTGGGCACCAAATTCATGAAAATAACACTTTGAAAAGTAGATAATGAATAGTGCTGGAGTTATATTGTCATGATCCTCTGTTTTTTCGCTATGTTTTAAGATATTCTATCATAATTTATAAGTTATTTTTCTACAGCTTTTTTCTGAGCCCTAGTATGCTTTTAAAATAATCAATTGAGTATATTTTCTTCATCATACACTTGACTAGTCAACAAATAAACACATCTTTATAATAGATTGAAGCTATTGAAAACAAAATACCACATGCATTAATTTGTTGAAGGTTTGTAGTTAAAACTATTCATTCTTTTATCATTATTATAAATCTTCCCTTTGATTTGATTTTTGGAGAGATCAATTTTTTATGCAATTCTTCACTAGTAGGGCCTTTTTACCTTGAATAAGGAAGAGGCCAAGGCCTGTTCATTTAAGGAAGTTGTAACTCTTAAATTGCTGAATATGGAAAATAAAAAACTTGTGAAATTTTGAGAAAAAAAACCTGCATTATTTTGCCTTTTGTAGGCCTGTATCATATCACACAAAAAGCATTGATTGTATCTAATGTAATCATCCTTAATTATTTCAATTTCAAATTTCTTTGCTTTAGTTATAGTAGTTATAGTTAAGTTACTGACACAGGTACCATATGGGTCCTTCGTCAGTGCCGTACCAACATGTTTCCGTTTTGTAACCGCTTTCATGGATGTACCAGTGCTAGGGCTCTGAGGTGACTTGCCAAAGATCACTCTCACAAAACCAGAGGTCTCAAGACTCAGTGGGGCTCTAACCCGGGACCCCAGAGTTCGTAGTCCACCATCTAAAACCACACTACATAGAGAAAAATGAAAAACTCAATATCTGGAGCGCTGTTAGATAATTGATTCAAGGTATTGGTCCAATGTGGAAGCACTCCCAGGTCAGTGTAGGCTAGAAAGTAGTTCTTTGAAATACTAAAAGTCTGACTTCCAAGAAGTTTCCAGCGAAAATGTATCTAACCTTTAGAGTGCACTTATATATTGGTACTGTGTCATTGTTTTTGTTTTCTTTTGCATGTTTGAAATCTGTTTTGGTTGTGTTTTACATGTAATTTGAAGGAAATATGCATGTCTGGGTGTGACCTCAGCCAGAGGAATGGAGCATCTTTTGAAACTGACTGATATCATAAAAAATGGTCATGAGGCACTTCAGTTTAAACCCTCCATGGTGACTTTGATGAAAAGGAGAATTGAATACAAGAGAGTATCAGTCTTTTGGAGCACAGTGGACCAGGGGTAGAGCACGAGGGTCATGAGTTTAAATCCTGTGAGCGACGGGTTCAGCCTTGCGAACTTTCATTAATCAACGTTTGGCGTGAGTTCTGGTTAAGGATCCAGGAAGCAGAAACCAGAGTGGTTTATCTAAGTTGTAAGAACTTGTTTCATAATTGATGTAAATTAGTTTAAACACTTGTCCTGGCAATTTTCACCTCCCCTAACTGGAATTGAACCCAGGACCCTCAGTATAAGCAAATGCGAAATCACTGCACCAATGTTTGACATGTTTCACAATAATAATTTCGTCTTTAACATAATGCCATTCCAATAGAATAGATGCATGATTTTAAGCAGTAAAAGGGGGATCGAATTACGAAGTTGAGTCTGACACTCACAGGTCCACAGCTGTTGGGAACAGAAACATTATGTAGCATTAACAAGCATATGCTAAAAAAACACACACAACTTAGTCCCATAGAGGAGTAGTCCCAAGCCATGCCAAAATAATTAACACAAGTCGACTACTGACCCCCTTGAGAAGGCGCACAAAGCAGATCAACAAATAAAAAAAATGCCAACGTATCAAAGTTGGGATTAAGGTTCAATGGTTCATTAAAAATCGAGGAAAAACGAAGTGCATTAAATGAACTTACACACTAAGAATCCTATGATTATGCCAGGCACAATAAATACTGAGTTGTCGATACTCTCCTTAATCGGGCCGGATCCTATTTCAACCATCTTGATGCTCACAGCTGCTCAATTTTACTGAAACTGTCTGTAGACGAATTTCACCGGGGATAAATAACCGGAAATGACGTTTCCGGAAGTACTTTAGTTAACGAAAAGGATAAAAATGTACACAACTTATTATATTGACAGTATGTATGATGAAGTTTGAAACAATTGTACAGATAGATTTATAATTTTCTGTTAATAAACACAATCTGACGAATCCGTTGACTTATTAAGTTCATGAAGGATAATTTGATCATTTGGGATTCGGAAACGTGACTACATTTCCAAATGGAATTCTCGAAGAGTAAGACATCATAGTTCTACATGTTTCTATTGTAGAGCAGTTGAACATATCTAGATCGCCTTGTATGAATTTGTAGGCGCCACATCTTCAGAAAATACATCATTTTTTTAGTGCTCACTGCTCAGCGCTCTGGATTGTGCTAAGGGCAAACATTAATAAACTATTATACGACAGACACGTGGGTGATTTTCATAACTTATTTAAAAAAGATATACCACGACCATATCTAGTTGCAAATGAAATCATAAAATATAGGCCCATTTATAAACTTGGTGGAGATTTAAAATAACAGAAGGTTACATTTTTGTCGCCTTCTCTTGCTTCACATTTAAATTAGAAACTGTTACATAATGGCTACACTGTGTCAGCCTTCCAAGAGTTAACTCCCTTCATTTTATAAAAGCCATGCATGCCTTATCCCTAGTAAGTTTATTGTTAGTCGTTCTAAGAATATTATAGTATTATTAAAGTAGCTTAGTTAGAGCACATTGTATTGTCGTTCTTTACAATCAATAACATAACAGAAACAAACGCCAATATCTGTGGATGGGTTGTATGATAAATTATGGAAAAGTGTCCAAGATTTTCAAATATCAATTCTTTCTAAAAAAAAAAAAAATCTTGGTACATGCAGAGACAAAGATGATATCTTTGTCTCTGGTACGTGTAGCTCTTAGTCAAATTAATTTGACGCGATCGGAAAACATTGAGAAATTTTTGTATCGGGCAATAACGAACGAACGAACGAACGAACGAACATTTTATTTAAGTGACATGTGTTATGTACAAACAACATATGATATACAAACAATTTAACAACACCCGGCCACGTTGGGCCTATAGGTCACTTTACAAAGTTTTAAACAAAAGTAAATAAGTTGAATATTCAACATATATATATGTACAAGACAGTGCATGGGAAGGAACGAGATTAAGGAATAGAAATGTAAAAACTAATTATAGATGATTGATTTGCGTCTTTGGAAAGCATTATAAATATATCTTGCTGTGTATATGTAAGCATTATTTAGTAAGAAGATGAGTTTTTCGTCATCGGTAAAAGTATTAAAATCATTGTTTTTATTGTAAGCTTTGATAAATAAGCATTGTCTTAAGTCATTATACTTTGAACATTTTAATAAGAAGTGAATTTCATCTTCTACTTCGTTAGCGTCAGGTCCACATGTATACGATGCATATACCTATATCTCCCGTCGTAGATTGTCCCATCAGAAAATAGAAAGCAGTCTTCACAATGCATTATTTTGACTAATGTAGCTCTATGTGCCATTCAATCTAGCATGATTTCAATAGGAGTCAACCTAGACGGAATTACACAAATAATTTCTGTAAGTTCTGCGGGAGACTGGGAAACTAGACATACATAATAGCTTATTGCAAAAACTTGCATAATGAAGTAGGTTTTATTTGGACACAACGCATCTTCATAGTGCCATAAAGGTTTATCGTTTGAACACAACATATTTTGATAGTGCCATAAAGGTTTATATATTTAGACACAACGTATTTTGATTGTGCCATAATGGTTTATATATTTAGACGCAACATTATTTTGATAGTGCCAAAAAGGTTAATATATTTAGACACAACAATTTTGATAGTGCCATAAAGGTTTATCGTTGGGACACAACGCATTTTGATGGTGCCATATAAAGTTGTTTTTTCACACAACACATCTTCATAGTGCCATAATGCTGTTGTTTTTTGACATAACGCATCTTCGTAGTGTCATAAAGGTTTATTTGGGAAAATGTCTATGAATACCAAAGACATTGCCTTCATCAGGCCCTAATGAAAGAAAGACAGATCGACAGACAGACCGAGGTCTCTCATTTGCATAGTTGACTATAATTCATAGAAGAAACACCTCCCTGACACTATCTGTGTATCTCTTTATACTAGTTATAAACGGATACAAACTATGTATCTTTGTGAGTTGTGACTCTTTCATATGGTTATAACAGGGACACATTGATTCGTGTGTAAAAAAGCAACATCGCCCTGTGTATCTCTGTGTTTCTTCAGTATCATAATGGTTTTTTAAAAAAAGGGGGAACAAATTGGTCTGTTAATTTAATGAGTAACACCCCCTGTGTATCCTTTTGTCACTTTATAACGGTTATAAACGTTTACAATTGGTCACTTTATTATGATAATAAACGGTGACAAATAAGTCCGTTTATTTAGGGAGAAACACGTACCCTCTTTGTATCTGTGTGTCACTTTATTATGGATAAAAACGAATTAGTCCGTTTATCTAGGTAGCAACTATTTCCTGTATCTTTCTGTCACTTTATTATGGTTATAAACAGGGACAAATTGGTCCATTTCTCTAGGGGGCAACACTTCCCTGTGTATATTTGTGTCAATTTATTATGGTTATAAACTGAGACAAATTGGTCCGTTTATATAGGGAGCAACACTTCTCTGCGTATCTTTGAGTCACTTTATCATGATTATAAACGGGGACAAATTGGTCCATTATTTTATGGATCAACAGCCCCTGTTCATTTTTGTATCGCTTTATTATGGTTATAAACTGAAACAAATTGGTCCGTTTATTTAGGGAGCAACACTTCCCTGCGTATCTTTTTGTCAATTTATTATGGTTATAAACTGAGACAAATTGGTCCGTTTATATAGGGAGCAACACTTCTCTGTGTATGTTTGTGTCAATTTATTATAGTTATAAACTTAGACAAATTAGTCCGTTTATCTAGGAAGCAACAGCTCCCTGTGTATGTTTGTGTCACTTTATTATGGTTATAAACTGAGACAAATTGGTCAGTTTATTTAGGGAGCAACACCTCTCTGTGTATGTTTATGTCATTTTATTATGGTTATTGACGGGGACAAATTAGTCCGTTTATCTAGGAAGCAACAGCTCCCTGTGTATATTTGTGTCACTTTATTTTGGTATAAACGGTACAAATTGGTCCGATTGTATTGGGAGCAACAAATCCCAGTATATCTTTGTGTCACTTTATAAGAGTTATTATAGTTATAAACGGGGTCAAATTCGTTCGTAATTCAGTAAGCAACACCTCTCTTTGTATCTTCGAGTCACTTTATCATGATTGTAAAGGGGGACAAATTGGTCCATTATTCTAAGGAGCAACAGCCCCTGTTCATTTTTTTATCGCTTTATTATGGTTATAAACGGGGACAATTGGTCCGTTTATTTAGAGAGCAACACTTCTCTGTGTATCTTTGAGTCACTTTATCATGATTATAAACGGGGACAAATTGGTCCATTATTTTATGGAGCAACAACCCCTGTTTATTTTTGTATCGCTTTATTATGGTTATAAACGGGACAGATCTTTCCGATATTGTAAGAAGCAACACCGCCCTGTGATCTTTATGCAATTTATTCATGCTTATGAACAGGGACAAATTGGTCCCTTAATTTAAAAAGCGACTGTTTATTCAGGGAGCAACACCTCCCTTAGTATCTTTGTGTCTCTTCTTTAATATGGTTATAAACGGGAACACGATGATTTGTGATTCAAAAGAAGAAGTGTAACTTTGTGTCATTTCAAAACAATTATAAATAGGGACAAAATGGTTCGAAAGATTTAATAAGCAACTTCTATCTTGTTGTCAACTTATTATTGTCTATAAACGGGGACAATTTGGTCCGTTATTCTAAGGAGCAACAACTCCCTGTGTATCTTTGTGTCACTTCAATATGGTTATAAACTGAGACAAATTGGTCCGTTGTTTTAGGGAGCAACACCTTCCTGTCTATGTTTGTGTCACTTTTTTATGGTTATAAACTGAGACAAATTGGTCCATTTATTTAGGGAGCAACACTTCCCTGTGTATCTTTGTGTCAATTTATTATGGTTATAATCGAAGACAAATTTGTCCGTTTATTTAGGGAGCAACACTTCCCTGTGTATGTTTGTGTCACTTTATTATGGTTATAAACTGAGACAAATTGGTCTGCTTATTTGGGGAGCAACACTTCCCTGTTTATGTTTATGTCACTTTATCATGGTTATAAACTGAGACAAATTGGTCCGTTAATTTGAGGAGCAACACTTCTCTGTGTATGTTTGTGTCGCTTTAATAAGGTTATAAACGGGTACAAATTGGTACTTCCCTCCGTTTATTTAGGGAGCAACACTTCCCTGTTTATCTTTGTGTCAATTTATTATGGTTATAATCAAAGACAAATTTGTCCGTTTATTTAGGGAGCAACACTTCCCTGTGTATCTTTGTGTCAATTTATTATGGTTATAATCGAAGACAAATTTGTCCGTTTATTTAGGGAGCAACACTTTCTTGCGTATCTTTGTGTCAATTTATTATGGTTATAAACGAGGATAAATTGGTCTGCAATTTCAAGAAGCAACACCCCCCTGTGGTCCTTATACAACTCTATCATGGTTATAAACAGGGACAGATTGGTCCCTTATTTCAAAAAGCATTACCTCCCTTTGTATCTTTGTGTCACTTTATTATGGTTTTAAAGAGAGACAGATGGTTCCATAACTTTAATAAGCATAAGTAGGGGCCTCCGTGGCCTAGTGGTTAGAGTACAGAACTTGAAATCACATGGCCCTTCTCCGCGTGGGTTCAAATCCTGAGAGGGATATGGATTTTCATGTGAGGCAGTATCCCGACTGACTTACGGAATGCCGATGGTTCTACCCACCATGACCAACCAGCCCGTATGGGCAGTTGAGTATGGGGTCTTCCTCCATCATAAAGAGTCGGGCATCGCTACATAACTGAAATAATGTTGATGTGATGTAAAACCCATATAAAAAAAAAAAAAAAAAAAATAAGCATAAGTATATATGCATTGCAAATGGTTCATGATTAAGAGAAGTAATATACTCATGTGTACCTTTGAATCACTTTACTATGTCTATAAACAATAAGTAAATTATCAACATGATCATAGTAAACAAAATTTAACAATATTAAAATCTAAGATAATTGACTTTATCATATTTTTCAAAAATAAAGACCTTTAATAATCTATCTTGTAGACACAATGATATCTCTCCAATACCCACAAGTTTCTCCCCAATAACGTAGAGTATATGCACTTTTTGTATTTTTTTAGTTTGTTTTAGCAGTCAATTAATAACATAAAACATCATGACAGAAATAACTCAACAAAGGGTAAATTGGAAAAAAAATTTGCTTGTACGACACTGTTTAATAGAATATTATGTTAAATTGAAATGATGGTAAAATATTTACCAATTAAAAAACCCCTTTAACTTGGTCTTTTATTAAACAACTTTTGAAATGATTGTTGGAAAAAAAGATAAAATTGCCAATAAGCATTTTTGTTCCTTTTCCAATAAAATCATTACAATTGTCATCCACTATTTCTTTAGGATGTTGATGAATCCCAATTTAACCCTTTACCAAACAATAACTACATTTGACCACTTTGTTGCAAATGACTTTAGAAAGGATTGTGAGAATAGGAAAAATTGCTCGTGACGAGCAAGTTCTTCTTTTCCCACAATGTTTTCTGCCTTATCAGATGATTATTTTCATATTTCATCACATTTCGAAATGTCGTCTGCAAACTCTTTCAATTTAGGAATGTCGAAAATTCTGCGTTTGGGAAAGGGTTAATGAGTAAATATACAAAGGGTTCTATTATGTATTTAGATACTGACAATCAGTGTATTAAGACACGCCTACTTGCTAAGCCATGCCCACCAATGCTCCGCCCAGGTCATACATAAAATGCATGTTGACCTCCGATCTTTGTTAGTTATGTTCTACATGTTACATGTTAGTTATTGGTTGTTTGTGTTACATTGTAATAAAAGTAGCCAGTGAATTTATAAGATTTACCTTGCTTGTTTTCCAAACACAACAGGTTCAATCCAAGACTATAATAAGTTATTCAGAAATGTGAAGTTTCTACTATAGGAGTGATAATTGCGAAGAAGTACTTATTGAAATAAACCATACAATAGTTTTCCAATGAACCCTTGATACTTGCAGACAAGTTGCAGAGATGTACTAACAATACTCCACATGTCTCAAAGAAACGACCTTAGACAATTTCATTTTCACAAATGACTTTTTCTTTTTTCTTCTTGTATAAAAATCTTAATGCTCAATAACATATTAAATTCATGCACCAATATTTGATTTGGTAACAGCCCCAAATGATATTAAGAGAAAATTAAAATTATTCATTATGACAAAAAACAATAACAATGTGCTATTGGACAACAAACTTCGAATAAAACTGGAAGATTGCAAGAACCAATCAGATTCACTTTCTATTAAAATGGTTTTTTTTCATTGCATTATGCTAAAAAAAAGTTTATATGAGAAAAAAGCTTTATGTCAACAGACATATTTGACAAATTTCTCAATTTTATATGAACATCTTAAAAAGTAGATACAATTGCAATATTCTAGGAAAATGTTAAAAATGCATGAAAAGTAATTTGCATGGACAATCTCTCATTTCAAATGTCATTGGTAACAGATCTTTGAAATCCATTGTAAAACTGGCAAACAGTAAAACAATTAGTAGCACATAAAGGGCATACAACCAGTATTTGGAAGACGTAACAATATAACAAGAAGAAGCACAGGCAAGCTATGATCCAATACTATTGAAGACAGCATGAAACTACATCGAATAAAAAAATAAAAACATGGCCATATAAATTGTAAAAATAAAAAAACATGGGCTGAGCATGTAAATCATAAAGATGAAAAACATGACCATGTAAGTCATAAAAATAAAAACATGGCCATGTAAATCATTAAATAAAAACATGACCATGTAAATCATAAAAACAAAACATGTCCATGTGTATCATAAAAATAAAAACATGGCCATGTAAATCATTAAATAAAAACATGTCCATGTAAATCATATAAATTAAAACATGATCATGAAAATCATAAAAATTAGAACCTAGCCATGTTAATAATAAAAATAAAATCATGACCATGACATTGAAAATCATAAGAAGCAAGAAAGTCTCTGGTTACTAATAAATTATTGGTAATTGACTAAATAGAAGTAAGAAATCTTGTTTTTGAAGCTTGTATTTAGGTTGTATTTAGGACCGTTTTAGACACACCTTGGTCTTCCATGTCTACTTTCTTATCTTTATATCAAGAGACTAACTCTCTGCCCCTTGACCAATGTCCATAACAAATATATAAAAAGCTGTGTAATCATGTTCTTTTTACTAAGACACATTCTAACCAATTTGGTGGCAAAGGGAGCTTTCAGAAACTGAAGGAAATTTACAAACTACTTGTTATGATTCTTTCAAATTTTCAGAAGCTAAATGTAGAACAAAACCACAATAAACTTAAATGCATTGTAAATCAGCATTAGTATGTTTTGCAATATTTTGGTTATGTTTATAAAATAAAATTCATAACGCTTTTCTAAGACAGTAGAACACTGAATTCTTCGATAAATTTCGCCTGTGGCGCCAAATGGATAAAGCACTTAAGATTAAAAATGTACAGCCACCCTTGACCAATAATGAAAAAACAAAAATCTCCATATAAAAATCACTAATAATTGGTTTATAAATATCAAAAACTTTTTAACAAAAGGTAAAGTTGCTAACAATGTGAACAATGTCCTAGTGAAGATGTTGTTTGATATGCACTGGATAACAACCATTAGAAGTAAAGTCAGTTTATATCTAAGTATTTAGATCCACTATACAAGTAAAGGTAATCAATTATGCAGATCCCAACATATTTGCATTAGACAACATCCAAAATAATATTAAACAATCATTATTGCACTTTGTTTTTAAATAAAGTATTTTTAAAAATTTATATGAAATCATAAAGCTTCAAAGGGATAATGAATTACATGTATGCATGAAGTTAAGCACTATGTGTCTATACAAATCTTAAGTTAAATAGTTTAACATTGCACACTTTATCAAACATTGTGACATCAACAAGTGAATAATCCTTAAAAAGATGGACAACAATAAACCTGATTCAGTTTGAAGATATCCAAGCACATTTTCAAAACGTAAGTAACCCACAATGAAAGCAAAAGTTGGCAATAATCAAAAGGTACAGTTTAAAAAAGTAACATTTTTTTTTCTGTGTGCCATTTGGTAGAAATCACTGCAACAAAAGCGAAAACTGGTCATTCAGACCACTCCATATATTTTTGTTACATTGATTTCTACCCAGTATCACAAAGGAAAATGTCGTTTTCCTCAAAACTCGTCTTCAGTTGTTGCTTTCAATCTACTTCAATCAGTTAACCCTTAGAATGCTGGGTAATTTTCTGGTCTAAAAATAGATTCATCATCATGTGTCATCTGCTTTCCAAAAACTTAAATATCTGCTTAAATTTTATGAGGAAAGATACTCAGAGTAGAAAACAGGTTAGATCACAGGACAGCCCCCAATTTACTTGGCGACTGGCCTTGATCCAAGCTATTTGCATTTAAAAGCATGGAATTGGCCCCAGCACTAAAAGGGTTAATACCAAACAACAGTAAAAGAAAGAAAGCAGAATAAGACTATTATGAATGGTCCATCTGAAAAATGAGAACCATGCATGTTTTTAAACAATAAAGACCCATTTCTATACAATTTTTCATCTAAAGCAGCCTATCAGAGAAACTTAACTCATTACCAAAAGATATCATGAGTAATGATAACTCTCCAGTTTGTTACAGACCACTCTGAAAAACATTGTGGAAAAAGGAGAAATTGCTCTTACTGAGCAATTTCTCCTTTTCCCACAACCTTTTTTGCCCTATCAAAAGATTATTTTTCAATTTCATCACATTTTGAAATGTCGTCTGCAAACTCCTTAAATTTTGGAAAAATTTAAGACAGTCCAAAAGTAAGCGTTTGGTAAAGGGTTAAGAGACAAAAGAAGATATAGCCTACTAAGCGTAATATCTTCTCTTACTTCATAAATACTGTAGTTTCTACCCAATTATACCACAAAGATTTGATAATTTTGTAAAAATCATCACTGTCATCTGACCATGCTTGCTTTTTTGACCGGTCCATAAATCTTGCCCAACATATTGCTTAACCCGTTACCAAACAATAACAACATTTTACCACTTTGTTGCAGACGACACAACTCTGGAAAACATAGTGGAAAGGAACAAATTGCTTGTGACGAGCAATTTCTCCTTTCCCCACAACATTCTCTTCTCTATCAGAAGATTATTTTCCAATTTTATCACATTTTGAAAAGTCGCCTGCAAACTCTTGCAATTTGGGACAGTTAAAAATTTGGCGTTTGGTAACGGGTAAACTACATTTCACAAGCCTTCATGAACAGGGTCCATCGGAGAACCGTTGGCTCACTGGCCCTGGGGTCCCTGACAACCGTTGCCCTAGCAACCCTGTTGCCGAGGAACTGCCCAAGATACTAGAGTAAAGCTGACGATATTCCTCGGCCATGGCTGGTACCCGTGTCCCTGGCATCCCGCCAGAATAAGTCTCCATCATACTTTTCATCGCCACAGTAGGCACTGACTGTTTGAAATGATCCAGCATTCGCTTGGCTCCCGGACTAGACTGGATCCCAGACTCCTTACATATCGAAGCATTCTGGGAGCACCGATCGGCAATATGTGAATTATGGGTACTGATCTGGCCTGAATGGTTGTCACTGGTAATTGAATGGCGTTGGATATCAAGGCCTGGGATTGTTGAGTTATAATAGTTTGTGGCACTAGGATTGTTTATTGAAATATCTTTTCTGGCTTTGTTGAAATCATTTGTGTTGAAAATGTGTTCCCCATCAGTTTTACCAGAAACTGGGTTACATGTATTTTGTTTTGGCCTGACAGAGGTCTTAATTGTCATCTTTGAATCCAAGGATGGTACATCAAGAAAATGTTTATTTATTTTACCACTTATTGAGTCACTGACCCTTTTGCTGCTTCGTGTTCCAAAAGCAGCTGTAATGGTGTTTTGTGAAGCCGAATTTTGAGTTTCAGGTTCAAATCCTTTACCACCTTGGCCATTTGCGCCAAATTTAACCAAGGCTTCTGGCACTATATAAGAAGATCTATTTTTGGAAGTAGATTTTGTTGTTGTGTCTGAATGCGATTCCATGTTCTCTCTTCGGTTGGAAGTCCTCATAGGTCTCGCCTTTCTTTTTGAGGGTGTTTGTTGCTTCCCGGCTTCTTTAGAGACAGACAGGCTTTCTAATTTGGGGGTCAAGGCACCCTTAGGGGACATTTGGGTTTTCTGTCTTATGGGCAGAGATTTCCCTGACACTTCAGTGTTAGTGTTACGGGATTTATTATGTGTAGAGGGTCCTTTTACCTTTCCTAGAGTAGACAGATCACCAGAACAATCTGGTCCTTGTGTATTGTCTCGTGATTTAGAACCGTTTTGAAGATTCAAAGTGGTATATGGAATTACAGGCGCTTTTTTGACTGTTTGTATATCAGATCCCTGTGAGACTAACGGAGAACCCAAGCCCTGCGGTGGGTCCCCCTCCTTCTGGGGTGGTGTTGGCATTTTCTTGGCAATCCGATGAAAGTTCAGTAAATGCTTCGTCAACATGTTTTTGAGATGAAATGCCTGGTCACAGAACTGACAACAATAGGGCTTCTCCCCAGTATGGGCCCGCATGTGTACCCTCAAGCTACAACGCTTAGTGAAGGTCGACCCGCATTCCTCGCACTTGAAGGGTTTTTCGCCCGTGTGTACCCGAATATGATGAATGAGATGACCTCTAACGGCAAACGCTGCCGGGCAGAGTTGACATTTGTAGGGTTTTTCGCCCGTATGCATGCGTTTATGAACAGTCAACTGGCTTTTCTGGGCGTAGGAAGACTGGCAGTATTCGCAGGTGTAGGGCTTAGAGCCCGTATGAATTCGCATGTGCACATTAAGATTACTGCGGCACACAAAGCAAGAGTCACACAGGTCACACTTGTAACGTTTCTCCCCTGTATGTACGTTCTTGTGGACCACAAGGGAGTGCTTCTGAGAGAATGCCGTTCCACATATTTCACATCTGAATGGTTTCTCACCTGTGTGCTGTCGTCTGTGGTTTAACAGAGCCGTCTTGTCTTGAAAATTCCCGATACAGAATTCGCACTGGTATGGTCGCTCGCCCGTATGAAGTCTCTGGTGATTTGTTAGATCGGACTCAGTGCTGAAATCCCAGCCACACAGAGGACATTTATGCGGCATATCATCTCCGTCATAGTCAACATTACTGTCAAGAATACTGTCATCTGTTGCGGAGGAGAGTTCGGTATGTAGTTTGCCATAATCACTGATTTGGTTGTTCAGATCAGTGTCAACTTTACCAACAATGCCTTTACCTTTCCTCTGCTGTGAGTAAACACCAATTTCACCCATATGTGACTTGGTTTGGTTTTGATTTAAATCATTTGATCTTCGGGCTAACTGCTTTGCTTTAAGGAAAGCCAACGGTATGTTATCATCTTCATCATCATCATTATCAATACTTGGGGCAGCTTCTTTGGCTGTCATTACAGCATCAGGCCTTTCAAGAGCCGCAGTGAAGGAAGTGCGCGAATTGTTTATTTGATGGTAATCATTAGAGAAGCCCAGTTTATTGCAATCTTGGACTCCCACATTCTCTATCCCTTCTCCTCCATTCCACGGGTGGTCGTAGTAATCAAACGCAAGCATCTGTTTAATCGCCTCGTTCAGCGGACTCTCGCCTCGCATAAACGGGACAAGAAACATGTGTTCGAACACTCCATCGTTATCATCGTGAATGACGATCACCGCCTTGTCGGACAATCTGTCCGCCGTCGGGGGATCGTCGTGAAGAGGGTAACCATGTTCGCAGATAGAATCGTCAGAACTCGATTGACCGTCATCTTCTGCGGACATCTTGCTACATTTGACCCAGAGGTCTGTCTGGGCACCAGAACATCAGTGGTTTTTTTTTACTAGCCAGAGGTCAAGGTTTGATGCATTGTGAGACTGGATACAGCACACATGTCTTTCTCAATCCACCTGGGTCTTTTTACATCCTGGTCTCATTCAAGAGACATTCCTACAAAAACCTGTTAACCCGTATAGTGCTGGAACCGACTTCATGCTTATGCAAACAGGTAAGATCCAGGCAAGCCGCCAAGTAAATTGGCGGCTGGCCTGTGATCTAACCTGTTTGCTCCTCTGAGTATCTTTCCTCATCAAAATTAAGAAGATAATTATGGTTTTGAGAAGCAGACGACAGAAAAATATATTTTTAGAAAACTATTCAGCACTCTAAGGGTTAACAAAACAAGATGGTACCTATTGGTTAACAATTCTAAATATATTTGAGTTTTTTAGATGTTTCATGCATTCTCTGTGCCAAACAGCCTAGATTGCACTTAATCCTTTCCCAAACAACAAATTCTAAACTGTCTCAAATTGAAAGAGTTTGCAGACGACATTTCAAAATGTGACGAAATTGGAAAATAATCTTTTGATAGGGTAAAAAACATTGTGAGTATAGGAGAAATTGCTTGTTATGATGCATAATGAAACATCAAATGCAGTAAAACAAACAGTAGATGTGTCGAATGCTTTCAACATGTTTAGGTGGCCAGCAACAGGGCTTTCCTTGTAATTAGTCAAACTAATTTGACACGATCGGAAAATATTGAGAAATTTTTGGGAAAACCTAATAAGCGGTTTTTAATTGTTTAATGGCAATTGATGCCATTGTTTGGTGGTATATAAGTTTATTTAACATATCTTGTCATATCAGTTGACTTTGAATGGCCATTTGTGCTTCAAATCTGTTAATTAGAATAAAAAAAGTCTGCCATTATTTGGATCGTTCGAAAATGTCGATGTTAGATTGCCACATCAGAAAATAAAAATCAATCTTCACATCGAATTATTTTGACTAACCTCGTAATATAACAGACTCCCATAAAAGGCTCCTTCAAAATCTCTTTAAAATCATGAAGTTTTCCCAAAAATCCAAAGTCACATCAGCTTTTTGATTCCCAATTCAGCAATTCATCGATAAATTACCCCAAATTCTCTTATGTGGGCAACATTGGTGCAGGGGTAGAGAGTTGGGCTCTTGTACTGAAGTTCCCGGGTTCGAATCCCCGTTAGGCGGGATGAAAATTTTCGGGACTAACCCACAAACTGGCGCGATTACTGGTTTAGTATCCAGGAAGCAGTCATGGATAGCGGCTTTGAACCACAGGGAGAAATATCATAATAGACCTTTATTAACACTATATATACACAAGGGAAACAACTTCAAAGAGAAACCAGTTCTGACGTTCCGCGCTTATCAGTCCGTTATTCTTTATACGATGGCTAGTCTGTCATTTCTCTATATGTCTCGCATAGCCAAATGATTTCTATGTCCAACAATACCTCTCTCAACAAGATCGGTCCAGTCAATCCGGAGAAATCTGCGACGACACACGATATTTTTTTTCGAATTTGGTTCATTGGGAATAGATCGTTGAGAATAGTACCAGCCGATGTTTCGGCACTAAATCACCTCAATAAACATTATTTCAATGATAACACTTTCAATGAAAACAACTATTGGTAAGGATCCAAACTAAAAATTCTAACCTGTACACAATACACAACATGTATTTAGAATTATCTTCCACCATCCTCACATCTCTCTAGTCTCTACTCCATCTTGTTATGGTACAATATCTTTCAAGCTCTCTGATAGGCTTAATGTGTAAGGTTGAAGGTTAGTTAGGCTGGTTTCCATCTTTATGTAATTTTAAACAAGTAAGTATAAACGGCGCATAGTACCATTCAAAAAGCGTGGAACCATGCTGTATTTCGAAATGTTAAATTTAAACCAATCATATCGCTTTGTTCAAATGAATGACGAATATTCAAAGATTGTTGCATAAATTGACAAAATGGAGTAAACGAGCAAAATGGGAGTGTAGTAAAGGATAATTGTTGGATATATGTTGAACGTAGTGTGCAGGTTAGAATTTTTAGTTAGGATTCCAACCAATAGTTGTTTTTTCGTATGCTGGTAAAGCGTCATTGCTGAAATAACGTTCATTGAGGTGATTTAGTGCCGAACATCGGCTGGTTCTGTTCTCAACGATCTATTCCCAATGAGCCAAATTTGAAAAAAATATCGTGTGTCGTCGCAGATTTCTCCGGATTGACTGGACCGATCTTGTTGAGAGAGGTATCGTTGGACGCAGAAATCATTTGGCTATGCGGGACATATAGAGAATTGACAGACTAGCCATCGTATAAAGAATTACAGACTGATAAGCGCGGAACGTCAGAACTGGTTTCTCTTTGAAGTTGTTTCCCTTGTGTATATATAGTGTTAATAAAGGTCTATTATGATATTTCTCCCTGCACTTTGAACAAGCTTTTAGCTTCTTTCACAATCGATGTAAAACAAAACAAACAAATACGATATGACGATATGAAAATCAACAGGCCTCTTCCCAATTCAAGGATAAAAAGCTCTGAGCAATCTTTAGTGCAATCATAAGCTTTCATTACTTATTTAGTCAAAATAATTTGGGAGATATTGCCTGATGCAAACTTTCCTCAATATTTCCCGATAACGTCAAATTAGTTTGACTAATATTTTCATGGCATTATTTGTCAACTGTCAACAAATACAAAACCGTTGGAACATAGGA